>JALMQS010000064.1:15251091-15880602 GCA_024734495.1 Forficula auricularia
GGGGGCAAAGCCCCCTGGACTAGGAAAAAGGCCCGCCTTCGGCGGGCTTAGTATATATAATATAGTAGACATGGACGTAGTTAGGGGAAAAGGGCGACAATGTCCCTACAAAACTCATTGTCCCCCTAAAAAAATCGAAACTCCATTATTACGAGGCATCACTTATGTATTTCCCATTAAATTATTTCGTTACTTCCAAAATTTGTCAATTCTAAAAAAAAGTTAGTTGATCTCTAATCGGATTACCGAAAGTGAAACCTTGTGGTGGCTAATCAGCTGGTCAGATGTCCCCCCCTTCACCTAGAAAAATTCCCAGAAAAACAAAAAAATGAAACAAATATTTAATAAAGAGATCTCTTTATTAAAAATTTAATAAAATTATCTAGTTGACACCCTCGATTTAAAACCATAATTTTTACTAGGAAATTTAAATAAATATTTTTTGAATGAAATCCATAGTATTATTATAAAATAGACTAAAAAGAGAAACTTTTCCAACACTTCGCTGTTTGCATTTTCGGTAAATTAATCATTTTATCTGGTAAATATCTTTTGATATTTAATTAGATTTATAATTTTCTCACCTAGAAAGGTCAAAAGGCCGTTTCTAGAATAATAAAAATTGATCTTTTCTAAACTAAAACAGGTCTGAACTTGTATTTAGCTAGCTTAGCTACAAGAAGAGAGATCATTCTATCAACACCCTTTTTTACTAATTTTTTTTCGATGGGATTCTAATGAAAGATCACTCACCCGCATTTTATTAAATAACAAAAAAAAGCAGTTACAATATTTAAAAACAAATATATATAATTATTCCTTTTGGGACCAAAATGGGGAGGGATTCAAAAAATTAGAATTATGAATTATATAGGGTCCGCCATCTAACGTTTTTTTCAACTAGTGCTTATTTCGTGAATGGTAACACTTAGCTCATGTTTGATTTGACGAGAGAAATTAGTTTTATCCTTCCGCTGAACGAATATGGTGACCATCCAATGCGTTTTCGCTTCGCTAATTGGGCCTGCGATCGACTTACAGAAGATGCCGATTTTGCCAAAAAAATCATCTTTTCAGATGAAGCTCATTTTGATCTTGGCGGGTATGTAAACAAGCAAAATTGTCGCATTTGGGGCACAGAAAACCCGTACGCATACATTGAAAAGCCGACACTTCCAAAACGAGTCGCACTGTTTGAAAGTGCGGATTTTGGTCCAGAGGAATAATTGGGCCATTTTTTTCTTCAGAAAATGAGCAGGGAGTGGCCGTTACGAGTCAATGGCGATCGTTATCGGAGCCCTTCGTTGAAAGAATTTTTGTTCACAAAAGTTGAAGAGGAGAGGATATTGGCAACATTTGGTTTTGCGCAGGACGGCGCTACGTGCCACACAGCCGAAGCTACACTCGATGTTTGGCGCCCTGTTTTTGAAGATCGCATTATCCAGCCGCAGAGCTGATGTCGTTTTGGCCACCTGGGAGCTGCGATTTGACACCGTTGGACTATTATTTGTGGGGTTCCGTCAAAGATAAGTTGTTTACGCCGACAAGCCAGAGACAAATTGACGCTTTAAAGGACAATATTTGTGAAGCCATTGGTGATTATTCAGCTGCTCACTATCGATAATAACTTAGCCAAATTGGACCGATCGTGTAGGCTACTGCATGGCCAGCCGAGGCAGCCATTTGAATGAGAGTATTTTTCCATTAATTAACCGGAAGGATTGTACTTTCAAATAAAAAAAGAAATTTGAGAAAATATTCTGTAGTTTTTTTTAAGGCATTTAAAAAAAAGTTATTTGAAAGTGGACCCTATATATTATAGACCCTTTGATTGATCTGTACCAAATTTCGCAGAATCGACTTTACAAAAATGACTCACTTTGTGAAAATGATAGTGGACACTAAAACGGGGGAGGGTTTAAGAGTAATTTAAAATAATACAATTTTTAAAGTATCATATTTAAAATGAGATATGATTATGGAAGTTCCTAGTAAATCGATTTTCTTGAAATCCTTTTAAAATTTTGATTACACATATTTATAAGTGTCCTTTATACGTAGAATTTTTTTCAATAGTCCTTGCAGCACTAAATTTGAAAATATTGACCATCGAAATTTGAATATTTACACGCGGAACCTATGCCGATTGATGTTAAAGCGATTGTTTCAAATAACAATTTTAATTTTCTTGAATTTATTTTGTAAAACTGAGAATCATTAACTGAAGTTATAACAAATATTTTTTCTCTTAAAATAATTGTAACAATCGATATTCGTTTTGTCTGAAAAATGTTAAAAGGTAGAGGTACTTTTGATGGCTTTCATTTTTTTCTCTCATTACATGACAAGTGAGAGATGGCGACTTGGCAACGTCGCACTAAAATCACTCAATTTTTCAATATCTAAAAAACTTCTGCAGCTGGTGCATTTGAGATTTTTAGTTAATTCTCTCAACCCAAGTATACTGTCCTCATCTGGAATTTCGCATTGAGCTGTTTCATAAAGTGTTTTTTTTATTCTTTGTCTTTTAGCGTCGGTAAGAATGCAATGTTGACAGATCCGAGAAACGACGCAGTGAAAATATTTTTGTCTTTCTGCGCATGTGAGAGTAGGGGAAAGAGCGAACTGCATCTGAGCTTTATTAGGGAACGTCCTTAATTGCTAATGGTGCTAAAATATTACAAAACTGAATAATTCCCAATATAAGATTTTCCATGCATACCCTTTTCTCACATTCTATTTTGATTTTCTCCCTTCATTTATCTTGGCCATGATTAGTCATATTATTATTAAATATTTTTTTTAATAAAATACCAGTAAATCTATCTACGCATTCTTCCAAATATTAAAATTTATTAAGCGTGTAAAATTCAATGGACTTGTTACGGCTCAAATGTTCTAAAAAATTCAATGAAAATGAAACCAAGCTTTACGGAATCAAGAAGAAGAGAATAAAATAATACAGTAAATACTAGGTCATTCACTGTCCATTTTTCTTATAAAACCCAGGCTTGCTTGCTGGCTTGTGAATTCCGGCAAATATTTGCTTTTCTCTGTTGGAGACCCCGATGCTCTTGGCCTGGATTCTCTCTGTGTTTCGGGGGCCTACAATTAACAACACTTTCTCCCGAAACGCTGAAACTGCTGCGAATTCAAACCGCCGAAACCAACAAGCACATTCAATTGAGCCTTTGTCTTTTTTTTAGTACATTTGTATAATACATTACTCGTTTCAGTAGTACACTTTCACTGTATTCAAAGAAATAATCTCACAAAGTATATTTTTAATAATAATAATATTAATATGGTTTGGTTTTTTTGGAACAGTCAAATTTCACTCAAACGAATTGAGGTCAAGTTTTAAGGTTGCTTTATCTAATATACGATACAAAATTAATCAGTGAAAACGTGTAGTAATATAATAGTGAATGAGCAAGAGAAAATGAAAAGAAGATAACACGAGAAACCGATAACACAATTTCGGAACCAGTTGGGTGACTGGTTAATTTCGATTTTTCTTACCTATATAGAAAATTTATAAAAAAATATATAAAATTTTCATTTTTTTTTACTTACATAAGCGAGGGTTGCTGGCTTCAAGTTGAGCTTCAATTTGACGAACCACATCTCTCCATTTGGGATCTCGGAAGCATCTTCCTCCAGTTTAATTCTAAAATGAAAAAAATAAAATAAACTGATGTAGCTATCCACATAAATTTACCATACACGTGTACCCTGTAAATTATAACTGATAAGTGATGGAAAGGCAGCTTAAGAATAGAGAAAAAATTCTATCGAATAAAATAGATTATTGAATATTCATTTTTTTCATCACTAAAAATCCATCGTATCGGAGAATTTTCCCTCCTTCAGGGTCTACAATTCAATATAAATTATTAATTTTTTTGCAACGAAATTTTCTCTGGAGAGAGACGGACTGGTAGAAACTTTAATTGAATGTAATGGAAGGCAGCCCAGAGGTAGTGAGGAAAGAAAAAATTAACACATATCAAATAAGGTGTAATTTAAAGGAATCCTTCCTCCTTTCCTTTCAAACCGACGTTTCGGAGGACTTTTCCCTCCTTCTTCAGGGTTTCAAAGGGTCAATGAATGAAACAAATAAAATGTTTCCTTCTTCTCTCCACAGTCACTACCTCTGGGGTGCCTTCCATTACATTCAAATAAATTATTAATCATTTACGAATTTTTATCATTTAAGAAGTAGAAATATTTATAATTTTCTATTAAAACATGAATAATAAAAGTATTATAATATTAATTAAAAAGTATTAAATGCTGGTATATCATATAATTTCATGAATTCTTATTAAAGAATGGTGATTATAATACCTGTAAATTTTAAGTTTAAGTTAACTTGGTTGTATTTAGATTGACAATTTTATAATTTAAATCACTTCTTGATTTTGGGCCCATTACAGTAGGTGGCCAAATTATTATACTCAAATGATTTTTATCAAATAAATTTATTTTATTCAAACTTTTCAAAAAATCTAGTAGTAATCTAGTCTAATAAACCTTTTGGACTGGCCTAGCAACTCGCCAGAACTCAACCAGACCTCAATCGATCGAAAATGTATGGGCGGCACTAAAAAAAGAAATTGTTCAAAGGTAAAATAATTACTAACAAAAGGGACTTGATAGAAAATATTATTAAAGAATTGCATAATCCACCTACACTTGAAGAAATAGCCAAAAAATGCATTGCCAGCTGGCATACAAAATGTGATTGCTCGAAACGGGGATTCACTGAATATTGAAATTGTATTTCCAAAGAGAAACAAAGAGGTTGTCCTCTGCTTGATGCAAATAAACATACACACATATATATCGAGATGATATATCTGTAACTGTATATATTATTTATTTGTTTGAGACTATAGTTTCGAAGACTTGGTCTTCATCATCAGTCTTTTTTTAATTATAAATGTTTTTCATGGAGTCAATATCGTATAGATATTGAAAATTTGGTGTTCCTTCTTCACTAGTGGTCAGCTTAGATAGTCTCAAACAAATAAATAATATAAATTTATATACAGATATATCATCTCGATATATATGTGTGTATGTTTATTTGCATCAAGCAGAGGACAACCTCTTTGTTTCTCTTTGTGAATCAACAACTATGCTACTCTCGGCAAAACAAAAACTTTTCAATGAAATTGTATTTGTATTATTGAATTTGTATTGTCCTAAGCCTAAGCTAATCTATAAATATAACAATTCAAACAATATTATGAGTTTAATAGTAAACTAAACCCTTAAAAACGTAGGAAAGATATAATTTTTCAAATGAGTACCTATAATAAATAATATTAATTTGGCCACCCATGTATAATGAAATTAATAATATCCCCCTTTGAATATGAGACTCTTCTATTGTAAATCTCAGCTTTTTTCGATTTTTTGTTTGAAAATTTTATTATTTTAAACTATTTTTGAACATCGTTCTCTTTTATGGATCACCATCAATTTCACTAAGTGGGTCATTTTCATAAGGTCGTATAGGGTGGATATGCGAGATTATGTGCATATCGAATAAAGGGTTTAGGATTTATAATTGATAGTACTATTTTTGAACCCACCACTACTCATTTTTTCGCCACTTAAAGAAATAATGACCCTCTATTTTATTATAGGACCCTTTTGTAGTAATTCCATTTTTCTTGTAATTTTTTTTTAGTTTGAAAATTGTATAATTTGATTTTTTAAAGGAGGATGAATAAAATTCAATTTCTTCTTTCCAGTAATTCTTTATTAATTCGAGTGGTTTATTCAAATATTTCGAGAGCACTACGGCATCTGTTCCTCAGTGGAAACCTCTTTCTCACCAATAAACCGACCCCCACCAGCTTATACAAATCAACGAAAACTTGGATAAACCACTTAAATCAATAAAAAATTACTGGAAAGAAGCAATTGAATTTCATTCATCCTCCTTCAAAAAAGTAACATATCCGGTACTCAGGAAGCCATTTAAATTTCTTATTTATAATTTAAATTTTTTAAGATGTAGGTATGGTTCTTTTCAACGTTTCAGATATTTCTAAACACAAATAAGTAAGAATAATAATAATAATAATGTCCAGCGAATCGAGTAATTCCGAGTTATAATTAAAAGGGGCGTTAAAAATAAAAGACTTATTATTCCTGTCAATAATTTAATAACAAATAGCGTGAAGAAAACAATTTTACATGAGAATTAGGTAAGTTAGTTAACTCAATAAATTCTAAGTAGGTATTTATTACTTAAACACTCATGAATTGATCATTTTCAATAATAAATTTCCGTCCTGGATCATTTACTTTTAATGAGATTTTTTACTTTATTACATAGACATTTACCTTAGAATTTATACCAAAACATTCTTTTAGTATTTTATATACATAATTTGTTATTAATCAATATATCTATGTATCTAATATATACTACTGGGAATTTTATTGATTTTATTTCCATTACACAACAAATAGAATTAATCCGTATAGTAGTAGTAATAAAAATCATTGAAGGGATTTAGGAATAGAATTCTTCTTTTTCGTGAAAAAATTTGAAGTTGGGATTTTTATAAATTTTTAGGTATCAAAAAAATGTGTATCTGAGGGACCCTAATACTGCTGGCTAGACCGTTTAACTAATAGTTATGAAATTTTAAATTTACAGACTTTTGGTAATTCATAAGAAAGTGACGTCACTGAATTTGTATGTTTTTTAAAGTACTTTACCCCAATCAATTTTCAGATTTAAAAAAAAAAAAAATTCTAAAAATGAATAGAAAAACTCTTCGGTTACAAAAAAAAGCTGTTATTCAAAAGGTGCTTACAAGGGGGGTGCATTAAGTCGCAAAGTGAGTATTTGAAATTTCGAATGGGGGGGGGGTGTAAATTGTTACAAAATTAGCATTATAAGACAAAAGTATTTATAACTTCAACAAAAGGTAATAAAAACCTCGTCTAATTCTTTAGGAGTGAATAAAAGATACTTTACATCTAGAAGTGGGTTGAAACAATGTTGGTGGAAGTTTATTTTTGTGAAAGTTAGCAGGGGGTGAGTTGTGAAGCCAGGGGGACACCTATGTGTTATTAATAATTTCCGCAAAAATAATTTTTTTTCAAAATAAAATTCAAATGTATGCTTATCACGATAACAAAAATTACAGGGTGAACTACTGCAATAGATCTACAATAAGGAATCAAAATTTTCAAATTTTACCACGAATTGATCCTGCAGGAGGAAAAAAATGCACGAAAAAAAATGTAAAGATTATGTTTATACAGACTGTTCCAGGAATCCTGTACCAGCGAAGGTCTGTACAGATCAGGGGACACTAATACCCCTCGATTGAGCCCTCATGCTGTAACGCCTTATTTTTGACCGACTTCAAAAAAGGAGGAGTTTCTCTAATCGACTGAATTTTTTTTGTGCCTATGTTACCTTTTTTCCATTTTTTTTCATAGGTATTAGATCTTTTTTATCAGGTTTGTTTAGACCTAACCTCTTTGTTTATCAACCGATTTCGATGGTTCTTTTTTTATCCGAAAGGGGGTGTCTAAGGGATGGTGTCATATTAATTTGGTCAAGTTCTGATGATATGATCACTATTAATAACATCACTAAAAAGAGAAAAATAAAAATAATTTTTAAGAAAAAAATAAAAACCGACTTCAAAAAATTAAATGCAACAAATAAAATACACTAAAAGGTATAAAATAATTATTATCTTATTTAGTTACAACTAAACGGCGAAATATTAACATGAAATTACTTTTTGAAGTTGGTGCCAAACATATACCTTTTATGAATCGCACTCGACGGATCTTACTTAGTACGTTTGGCGGGTACGCTCGCTTATAGGTATAGTTTGTTTGGTACCGACTTCAAAAGTAATTTCATGTTAATATTTCGCCGTTTAGTTGTAACTAAATAGGATAATAATTATTTTATACCTTTTAGTGTATTTTATTTGTTGCATTTAATTTTTTGAAGTCGGTTTTTATTTTTTTCTTAAAAATTATTTTGTAGTTTTCGAGATATGATTTTTTTTGTTTTATTTTCAGATTTTTTAAAATTGTAGGCAGTTTTAGCTATAACTTTTTTTGAGGGGTGTTTTTTTATGAGAATTTTTGTCATTATTATGTCTAGGTTTGTCTAGCTGTTATAAATTTTAAAACACAAAACACCCAAATTCTAACTACTAGCTGCTCAGAATTTGATCACAAGATTAAAATTTCTGTTTGAGAGAAATTTACACTTGATTTCAACTTGAAAAAGAAAAAATACTTACACCTGTCTGAATGCCTTGTAAATAATTTTAAAAACTTTATGGGTTTCTTAGCTCTCCAAATAGCACAAAAAATGGAACTTTATTAGGACATTTTTACGCAAAATGCGAGTTCAAAGTTGATACAGTCAAAAATAGTGAAATTCATTTCATGCATTTGAAATGACTTTTCTCACAATAGAGTATTTACATAAAATTTTAATCGTAAGTACAATTTTTTTTTACTTTAGACCAGGGTCTCCAAACGTATGCCCGCGGGCACCATTCTGCCCGGCGACCGTTTTATGTTTTAATGTTATGTAAATACGCTATTTTACCTAAAATTCATAATTATTCTCCATATCAATCGCAAAATTGTTGGAAAAGTCATTTCAAATGCATGAAATGAATTTCACTATTTTTGACTGTACCTATCAACTTTGAACTGGGTTTTCGCGTAAAACTGTCCCAATAAGGTACCAACTTTTTGTGCTATTTGGAGAGCTAAGGAACCCAATAAAGTTTTTAAAATTATTTTACAAGTCATTCAGTCAGGTGTAATAAGATTTTTATTTTCAAGTTGAAATCAAGTGTAAATTTCTCTCAACCGGAAATTTAAATCTTGTGTTCAAATTCTGAACTACTAGTAGTTAGAATTTGGGTGTTTTGTTTTTTATAACAGGTGAACACACATTCTAGCCTTATGGCTGATAAAAAAACATCACTCAGAAAAAGTTATAGCTAAAACCGCTTACTATTTAAAAAAATCTGAAATTAAAACCAAAAACTCGAAAACTACAAAATATCGCGTTACAGCATTGGGGGTTAATCGATGGGTATTAATGTCTCCTGACTACAGACCTTAGCTGGTACAGGTTTCCTGGGGCACCTTCTATATGTATGGACGTTTCCCTAAAATTGCTTACTCTATCAAAAACTTAAAATTCTTCGAAATAGTCTAATAATTCCATTTATATAATGCATTTAAAATGAGTCAATTTTTGTTAGCATTTATCCAAAGTGATTAAGAGATATCAGTATTTTTCTGGCTTACAAAAAATCAACAAAATTTGGGTTTTCACGATTTTCTCAAGACTCTTTCTTTCAATGTGAATAACCGAAATTTTAAATTTAAGTAGTTCTATATGTTTTTACGTCCTTTGCATCTAAAATTATCTCCCAATTATAAGAGGTTTTAATTACAATCAGGGTTTTTTGAAAAAAAAATGTATTTTGGACATAATTCGTTAACATTTTAACTGACTTTAATTAAACTTAAATTGAAAGTTTTTTTGCAGAGAGTAGCAGAATTTTCATATATTGAAGGAGACAATAAAAGAGTGTGTCTTCTGCTGGAATTATAAATTTTATTTATTTATAACGAGACTATAGTTTCGGGGGCTTTGCCCTCTTCATCAGTCTATTACAATTGATTCACAGGAATTAATTTATGAATTAATATATAATAATAATAAAAATTAATAAATTAATTCCTGTGGATCAATTGTAATAGACTGATGAAAAGTGAACATGAGCCCTTATAGTCTCTTTATAAATAAATAAAATTTATAATTCCAGCAGAAAGACATTTTATTGTGTCTCCTTCAATTAATTAAACTTGTCAGTCATCTACAACTAATTGTGTTTTTCAAATTCACAATAGTCTTTTTGTAAATTGACGTCGCACTTAACATTAGTAGGTCTATGAATATTTTATTCAGATTCTAATTTTTATCCTGACCCTATAAAATATATTATTCATTGATGATTAAAATAATATTTAATTCTGCTTTTTACTATATCGTGTTTCTTTCCCTCCAATTTTTTGGCGGCTCAAAGACACAATTATTTAATTTTGAAATAGCCCGTTAATCAATCATAAGGCTTCAATCTGCACTTAAAAACGATTCCAGAAATAGAGGGTCGAAACCTAGTGAATTCTGATGAGTTTATTTATTTAAAATGTGTAATCTAAGTGTTTTTTCAGCCAAAATCTTTACTGATGACGTATCAAGTACAATTGATGTAATTTTTAATTTTGAACTTTATTTGTATTTACACTTTTGTTTTAAAATTAATAGGGGAAAATCTATTGTCCATATTGACTCGTACCTTAAGATTGTAGGGTTCAAATAATACCGACGTGTTCAATGAATTTTTATAAATTACGAAATGAAAAAGTGAATATTTAAAAAAAATATATTATTATCTATTATTATTATTATTAAGAAAAATGGATTTAATTGGTTAAGGAGAGTTGAATGAATTTTTTCCTTTTTAATAGTAATACTTTTGAATATTATTAATAGACAGTGTGTCTTGAATTTAGTTTAAGTTATTTTGTTTTAATTAAGAAAATAATTTCTTCAAATAAAACCAAAATTTTTTCAATTAATCCCCCTAGGCATTTTCAGAGATTGTCCTCGTAAAGGTTTTGGCACAAAAGTTGCGGAGTTTTTTATAAATTACTTCTAAAAAAATAAAGCCTACTGAGAGCGAAAATTTATCCACGTCACTGAAGATTTGATCTCGAAACATGAAGATTTCTCCATTGTACATCATAACATATTTGACTGAACTGATTGAATAATTAATAGACGATAATCATGATTAAATAATCATATCGATTTTTTTATATTTTTATTTTTGTAATAGTATTCAGCGTTTGTCCCACTTTAGATTACAATATATATAGTGTTCTGACCTAAATTTTAATTTCATTTTATTTATCAACACACATTTTGAAATTTTCTTCTTTTTAATTTGTATATCTGCATTTTATTTAGATTCAAATGCAATTTTATTAATTATGTCATTCTCAACTAAATATAAATTATATTGATTACAATAGAGAATAAATACCCTTCTTATAAGGAATGATTGCATGATTATTTGGAATATTAACAAAGTCATCATCATTAATCAAGAATAATGAAATTTAATGTATAATTTTTTTTATAAATATTGCAGTTTTGAACAAAAAAGCATAATTTTCAAACAAAATTTAGGAGAAAGTGAATGTTTTTTATTGAAAAGATTTTGTTTTACCGAGAGTAGAAAAGTTGTTGATTCATAAAAATAAATCAAAGAGGTAACCTTCTGCTTGATGCAAATAAACATATATATAATGAGCTTTTCTTGCGTACTTTCTGCACCCCTCGAAGCTCGTCCCTCTGGTCTGGTGCCCCTGGCGGGCAGCGTCTCGGGCCTCGGATATTTGACCCCCTCTGCTACCAGCCAGTCCCCTCTTCTATTATATTTCTGAAAAATCTCTTTTCAAATTTAATATAAATAAAGGTATAATAAACGTTGATGAAGCGAAAGTTGACTGACCACATTTTATAAATTCGAAAAGATTACAATTCAGCCAATAGGGGATTCTCTCTGTCGAATAAAAAAACTCCCAATTATAGAAAACGTTTCTGCTTTAATTAGTTCTTTTGAGAGTATTTGGCAAATTCAATACATTTTTTGGTAAAAAATGAGTGCGGGCAGAGGTGTTGAGTATTATCAAGCACAAAATTATTTATGGTATAAAATGTTGACATAGTCTTAATATGCTCACTACTTGTCTTTTAATAAAATTTCAAAATGGAGAAGTGATCTGATTTTGAAAAATCTACATTAAGAACTTCCAGTTCAAAATGCAGAAAACATAATTTTTGAATGATTTTTTATTGAGAATTTTAAGACGATGTTTTAATGTAGGAATAAATGAACAATTTATATTTAAGGTTATTATTAATTACTAGGGCGGCTAAAGTGTGTCTTGAAAAGGTTTCCACTTTTTATTTAATATTTAATAAATATGCTAGTGAGGTATTATTGCATTAGAATCTAATCGGGAATAATGAGTAAAAAGGAGGAGAAAAAGAATATCTCTTTTTTAGAGCTAAGACATTGAAAGGATGCAAATACAAGTTCAGACCTGTTTCAACCTAGTAGAATTTAATTTCTATTATTCTAAAGCTTTTCCAATTTTATTTCACAATTTATGAAGATAATTTCAGAGAACCCAAATAGTATTTCAGAATTTTTTGAAATGATGCATATTAGAAAATCTCATTTGCAATTCAGAATTTTCAATGGAATTTCAGAAAATAAAGATATATAAACAATTAAACAATTGACATTTGAGGAGCTCATTTCTAAAGTACTCCATTTTTTTCAATTGCGAGAAAATTAACATTTTTATTTATTTATTTTGTTGCTCAACTAGATATTAATAGGTACCTTTTGAAAAAAAAACTTATTTGTCAAGTGTATTTTAGTAAAGGATTCGAGTATAGTGGGGTCGTTTAACATGAAACGGATCATGCCCTGTCTGAAAAATGCTGAATATCTACAAATTTAAGACGTGAAACAAAAAAGTGGTCGAAGTAAAAGTTCAAGTCAACAAAATTTTATAGAGAATGACTATTCAAGTTTTTAGGAAGAGTAGTTTTCATTTTATTATTATTTGCAAACAATGGCAGTTTTTCAAAACTTATACCTCTTTGAGGCACGAGAGTTACCTTTATCCAAAGACACCGAAACTTTGCCAATCTCATTTGTAGCCAAATGGCAACTAGGTCCGCAGCGGAAAAATGAGAAAATTCGATTTCTTGTGACCACCCTAATAGCTACATATATTTCAACATGGCCGCTATAAAATCCAAGATGACCGACGGAAGAGTTTGGTCCTATCAAAAATTGAAAGCTAAGTACCTAACTACGTAGTATCTGGTAAAAATTTCGTACTTTTATCCGGTATTAACGCGAATTCCCCACTATTAGGTTCTGTTATGAAATTGATACTAGAGATCATAAACAGAGATAATAGTTAAATGAAATCTCATTAAATACCTCATTTTTTGCAAAAAGTGGTTAGTACCTTCTGGAAATGAGATTCTCATTTACTGAAATACAATTAATATTTTCTGAAATTGATTGAGATTTCTAAAATACAAATGGGGTTATCTGAAATAATCATGTTTTCAAAATGTCTGTTAGTTAGTTTGTCTGGTAGTTAGTCTGTGCTTTACCAAATTTTTGTGGACGAGCTAGCTCAAAAACTAGTTTGAATATCAAAACCAAATTTCACACGTTGTTTTGGTCCATTGAGATTAAGAGCTGATTAGATTTTGGTGCATATCGAAACAAAATTAAAGGGGGCGGAGTGGGGGTTAAAAATTAAAAATCTAGGCCATTTTGAGCAAACTCAACCAAATTTGGTATACATAATCAGTGTTACCCCAGAAGTCTAAAAATGCAAAAACTAACCGGTCAAAATGGGTGGAGGGGTGTGTAGGGTCAAAAAATGAAAATATAGGCTCTTGTACCAAACTCAACCAAATTTTGTATAGATAATCAGTGGGCCCCCAGGAGTCTAAAAATGCCATAACTAACCCCATTCTCCTACATGAATATAAATAATTTTATTAAATATTAATATAAGTGAGGGGCCAGGTTGTATGGTAAAGTCAAGTGGATGGCCACATCAGGACACGTCAGCTTATTTATTTGAAAATTTTGATAATGTTCATGTGAATTTATTTATATATATTTTTTTGACTCTTCTTTTGTATACATATTATACTGAGCAGCAAATTAACAGGCTTGCCCTGGCCTTGTCTGTTTCGCTTTGACTTTGACTCACTTTTTCGCATGTTGAGCTTGAGGATTGCGCCATCCTCAGTCGCTATTTAGGTCACCCAGATTGCAGGCCGGCTGTTCTGCTCGCCCATCGACAGCCCTGCGCCCACAACCAAGGCCTCCTCATCGAGCTAGGCATTGGCCTAGCCGACATTAAGTTTTTTTGTTTTATACCAATTCAACGTTATCAATAAATTTCTTCAAAAAACAACGTTTTCTATTTAATCTAGAACATGAATGTATATTCAAACGACTGCCATTCAAGTACCCAAATTTCAAAAATTATTTTTTTCTTTACACTGAATCAGGCGCCAGAGTTTGTATTTTTAGGGGGAGGGGGCTTCTGAAAAAGAAGGAAATGTTTCAAATTTTTATAAAATGTAACAAAATAAAAGTATAATTGAAAAACTAAAATAAAATGGATATAACTAGTATGAAGAGATGATTTTGCCATTAATTTGTTTAAGAATTCAAGTAAGTTAGGCATGAAATAAGTATCCATTAAAATTAATATCATGTATATACCTCTAGGTAGATATATTTTTCTAAATATTAAAACTTTCGCTTTTTGCTTAAGTGAAATGTTAATTTAATCATTTCATATTCAGAGAAAGTTTCGAATTTATATTTTCAAATATCAAAAATAAATTTTATTATTCATTATAATGAAGTATTTACACCATGAAAGGAATTAATAACAATATATATATAGGTGTACATTACTGACTGAAGTATTTTTACTAATTTATTTATTTTTTCCTATAAAGTTTAAGAATGTGTGAAACGTGAAAAAACATTTTCATTCATGGGTTTTCTAATTGTTTTACATAAATATTATAATTTATTGTATCTTTTAAAATTTGTTAAATTATCAATGAAGTTGTTTTTCCTGGAGTTCAAATACCCATTTTGGATGGAAGTAAATCCGTTTTTTGATCAATTCCCAAACGGCTATTTGAACCCATGCGAAATAATAGACTTATTATCGAATTAAAAAAGACTGATGATGAAGGTAAAACCTTCGAAACTATACTCAATAAAAATAGATTAATTATATATACATATTTATATATCTTATCTTATTATCTATCGATTTGGATGAAATTCACTGGTTAGGAGGGTTTGTCTGTGGGACAATTCAGATCACGTCTCAGTCGATCATCTTACGGCTGAGTTGTTTTTGAATTGTGGTTTTTTGTTAATTGAAACAATTATTCACATGTGGTTGTCTCGATAAAAATGTATATTTACATTATTATTCAATTTCCATTTAATAAATAATTGGTTTTTTAATTTTTAAATCCCACAAGCGTATTTTTCTGTATTAGAATTTGGCAATTTAATTGATGAACTCAAAAATTGTTATTTAATTAAAAAAAAATTATTATACGATATTTATTTATATACCCATACAGATACATATATGAGACATAATCTGTGGGCCACTACAAGACTTGAAATGCAAAAACTGGGTGAGGGGGCTGGGGTGAGGGGTGGAGGTGACGGTGGGGGAGATGTGGGGGTGCGGTGTTGGAGGGGTACGGAGGAGAGGGAAGTGGTTTCGGGGGTGGAGCGGAATTGGAGGGTGCAGGAGGTGGGGGCTGGGGGGGCGGGGTGTGGGTTCGGGGGGCGGGGGGATTAATATAAAGCTTTTAACTGAAGCAAAAAGTTACCGAGCATCGCTCCGTGGCCAAGTACTCTTTAAAAAAGGCGCTTTTGATTAAAGAATAATAAAAGTTTTATATATACACCGCAAACTCTTTTTCTACACGAACTTTGATGTTACTAGGGGTTCGAAAAGGTCTTCCTTTTTCTGGACTTTCATTGTTTTATAAGGGATTTTAAAGTTATTGAATTCTGTAATTATATACAAATTTGTTTACATGAATTTGTAGAAGAACGTTATTTACCGTGCAAAAAGTTTGGTATAAGTACACTATTAGGTTTTGACAAGTTTCCATTCTAATGCAGACTAAAAATGCAAGCTGACGTGTTCCTGCTGTGGCCATCCACTTGACTTTACCATACAACCTAGCCCCCCACTTATATTTAATAAAAATTATTTATAATCATTTAGGGGAGGATTTTAGTTTTTGCATTTTTAGACTCCTGGGGGCCCACTGATTATGTATACAAAATTTGGTTGATTTTGGTAAATGGCCAAGATTTTCATTTTTTGACCCCCCCCCCCCATTTTGGGTCGGTTTGTTTTTGCATTTTTAGACCTCTGGGGTCCCACTGATTATGTATACAAAATTTGGTTGAGTTTGGTACAAGAGCCTATATTTTTAATTTTTAACCCCGCCTCCACCCCCCTTAATTTTGGGTCGATATGCACCAAAATCTAATCAGCTCTTAATCTCAATGGACCAAAACCACGTGTGAAATTTGGTTTCGATATTCAAACTAGTTTTTGAGCTAGCTCGTCCACAAAAATTTGATAACGCACAGACTAACGGACGGACGGAAGGACAGACTAACAGACATTTTGACAAAACAATTATTATCTCAAAAAATATAATTTTTCGATGTTCACTTATTAGAGCTTTTTTGTAGAGCGAAATGCCATGGTTTCGCTCAATTTTTCTAATCAAAATAGTTTCAGCCGTTTTTGAGATATTTCGAAAAAAAAGAAGGAAAAAAACACTTTTTCATGCACGATTACAATACTTGACCATACCCTGTATGGTAAAGTAGTAAAAATATGTCAGTTTTCATCTTGAAACATATTTACAATTTTAATAATCTGACTATAGTTTTTAGATATAAAGAAAAATTATTTTCTGTTAGTAGCCTGGTAACCTTAGTATATATTCATGAAAAAAATAAACTGATGTACTCATCCACATGACTTTACCATACAATGTGGTCCCTCTTAAATTTAATATGTAATAATAAAATTATTTTAATTAATAAACTTAAACCTAACAAATCTTCTGGAGGAGATGGCATCAAATGAAACTATGAAATATATATATATAAAAAAAAAAAAAAAAAAAAATGAAATCAGTGCCTATAACTTATACACAAATTATGTATTCTGTAAAGGCTTAAATAAATAAATAAAAATAAAATTATTTATAATCATGTAAGGGCGTTTCGTTTTTGCATTTTTAGTCTTCTGGGGGCCCATTGATTATGTATTCAAAATTTGGTTGAGTTTGCTCAAATGGCCTTAATTTTTTATTATTATTATTTTTTGCCCCCCTCCCCCCCAATTTCGGGCCCAGAAAAAAATCTTCTCGTTATTATTGGTTCATTTTTTAGTATATTTCATTTTTCTTGTTTTTTTAGTTTAAAAACATTATAATTTTAAATTTTAAGCCCTCCCCCTCTACCCCCCTTAATTTTGGGTCAATATCCACCAAAATCTAATCAGCTCTTAATCTCAATGCACCAAAACTACGTGTGAAATTTGGTTTTGATATTCACACTAGTTTTTGAGCTAGCTCGTCCACAAATTTGGTAACGCACAGACTAACTAATTAAAAAGACATTTTGACAAAATAATTATTATTTCAAAAAATATAATTTTTTCGATGTTCACTTATTGAAGCTTTTTTGTAGAGTGACATGCTATGGTTTCGCTCAATTTTTTTAGTCGAAATAGTTTCAGCCGTTTTTGAGATATTTTGAAAAAAAAGAAGGAAAAAACCACTTTTTTCATGCACTATTACAATACTTGACCATACCCTGTATGGTAAAGTAAAAAAGTGCTCATATATTTTGAGATCTCTAGTTTTATAACTTTTGGTTCAAAAATGCAGATAACGTCATTTAAGAATGATTTTTATTGAGATTTTAAGACGATGTTTTAATATAAGCGTAAATGAACAATTTATAATTAATTTTTATATTAATTACTAGGACGGCTATAGCGTGCTGAGTCTTAAAAAAATTTCCTTTTTTTTATTAATTAATAAATGTGCGGGCGAGCGATTCTATCGCCAGAATCTAATCGTGGAAAATTATAAAAACTGCGCAGGTTTAATGATCTCGTTTCCTTTGAAGCTAGCAAATACAAGATCAGACATGTTTCAGACTTAAAGTGATTAATTTAATCATTTCTATTATTCCAGGAATGCCCTTTTGCCTCATGGGCCAAAAAGGGTAGGTACTCGTTATAGATAGAATATTCATTCGATTGTACATCAATAAAATTCAGACAAAAGCTCAAATCTAAACTGCAGAAAAGATAACTTTTAAGGAGTTAGGTGTTGGTCCTAGGTGAACATTTAATATAATAATAAAACTTGAGGCAAGATTGAGGTAGGTTTCACAAAAAAGAAACAAAACAAAATTGAGTTTGGTTTTATTTCTTTTTTTGTGAAACCTACCTCGCATCTTGCTCAAGTTTTATTATTATATGCAAGAAAAGATAAATGTTTCATTGATTTTATTCCAAAAGTGAAATCATTGAGGTTTCCCTCTGCATGAAACAAATAAATATATACATATAAAATTTATACCAAATTACCTATATATAATTTCGAGGATTCATCAATCTTTTAAGTTAAGTGATTTTATTGATAATTTAAAGTCTTGTTAAGGGCCGTCAATAAATTACGTCACACGATGGGGTTGGGGGGCATTCAAATTTGTGACAAAATCTGACAGGGGTGCCTGGAGATATTGAAAATTTTGATCTCACAAAAGTCAAGTTTCTACATTAAATTATAGAGTATAAATGTGATAGTGTGACGTCACAATACAGGGGGGCTCAATGAAAATATGACAGATTGTGACACAGAGATCTAAAAATCATGAAATTCCTGTGACGTAATTTATGGACGGCCCCTTTTTAGGTATTGCTAAATTAATCATTTTCTAAGATATTTAGAAGGCATTAACTTGTTGGTTCCATAAAATAATAATTATATAAAAATGTCATTTTTTTGAAAATATATTCAATAATTTCATTGAAAAGTTTTTGTTTTGCCGAGAGTAGCAGAGTTGTTGATTCACAAAGAGAAACAAAGAGGTTGTCCTCTGCTTGATACAAATAAACATACACACATATATATCGATTTAATAAATAATATATATTGGAGCCATCAGCTTCTTATATACAGATATATCATCTCGATAAATATGTGTGTATGTTTATTTGCATCAAGCAGAGGACAACCTCTTTGTTTCTCTTTGTCAATAATTTCATCTTCAATTCTAGAAAAAGTGAAACAACCCTTCTGACATAATAAAAAATAATCTATAACATCCCGAATTTAGTAGTAGACCATCTCTTTTGAATTTATATAGTAATTATAGGTATATGTATTTATAATTAAACTTATCACGGGTTAATTAAATAAAAAAAAACTTATTATTTTATTGTATTTAAATTTGTTTCCCAAGAGCTTTAGCTAGACTTTTCAAAGTGAGTAGAATATTTTTTTTAAAAAAAAGAAAAAAATGTATATAATTATATATTAATTGTTTTTATAAAAAAAAATTTGATGATCTTGTTTGTAATGATGGTCAAATCCCATTTTAATTGATTAGAGACCCTGAAGAAGGAGGGAATAGCCTCCGAAACGTCGGTTATGAATAAAAAGATAATATAATTTTCTTTTTTGGACTGCCTCATCAATATCCAGTCAGCTTTAGCTAGTTTTTGAAAAAGTTTTCTCTTTTTCATCCAATTTTTTAGTTAATTTTTAAAGTTATATAGTTTTTTTACTTTACCATACAGGGTATGGTCAAGTATTGTAATCGCGCATGAAAAAAGTGTTTTTTTCTCCTTTTTTTTTCAAAATATCTAAAAAACGGCTGAAACTATTTCGATTTAAAAAATTGATCGAAACCATGGCATTTCGGTCTACAAAAAAGCTCTAATAAGTGAACATCGAAAAAATGATATTTTTCGAGATAACAATTGTTTTGTCAAAATGTCTGTTAGTTAGTTAGTTAGTTGTCTGTGAGTTACTATTTTTTGGACGAGCTTGCTCAAAAACTAGTGTGAATATCGAAACCAAATTTCACACGTGGTTTTGCTCCATTGAGATTAAGAGCTGATTAGATTTTGGTGCATATCGACCCAAAATTAAGGGGGTCGAGGGAGAGTTAAAAATTAAAAATCTAGGTCGTTTGACCAAACTCAACCAAATTTGGTATACATAATCAGTGGACCCCAGAAGTCTAAAAATGCAAAATCTAACTGACCAAAATGGGGGGGGGGGGGTCAAAAAATGAAAATCTTGGCCATTTACCAAACTCAACCAAATTTTGTATACATAATCAGTGGGTTCCCAGGAGTCTAAAAATGCAAAAACTAACCGCCCGAAATGGGGGAGGGCGGAGGGTTAAAAAATGAAAATCTTGGCCATTTACCAAACTAAACCAAATTTTGTTTACATAATCAGTTGGTCCCAGGAGTCTAAAAATCAAAAACTAACCCCCCCTCCCCTACATGATTATAAATAATTTTATTAAAT
The DNA here is from genome assembly GCA_024734495.1 of Forficula auricularia. Classification (NCBI taxonomy): domain Eukaryota; kingdom Metazoa; phylum Arthropoda; class Insecta; order Dermaptera; family Forficulidae; genus Forficula; species Forficula auricularia. The sequence continues at coordinate 15,271,439 of JALMQS010000064.1, forward strand.
ATTAAATATACGTGAGGGGCCAGGTTGTATGGTAAAGTCAAGTGGATGGCCATATCAGAACACGTCAGCTTATTTTTTTTAGAAAATGAATATAAATTGAATGGATTCAAATTTAGAATGTCTGTGTGGTTTGTCTTAATTGAAATGGCAGACGTGATCTTAAGCACTGAGAGCCCAAGGGGATAATTCGCGGTTGGCCAATCCACAATCCAGCCAACTGGTAGGTACTTCAAGATTCGAGAGCGAGATCTAGGCCCAGATCGGGCCATTCGACCCTAGCCTTGCTCCTAGTTTCGTCAAGGTGAATTGACTGAAACCTCATTCATTCTTCAACTTGTTCTCATTTACGAGTAAATCAAAAAAGACTTAATCAAAGCAAAAAAGAATTCTCAATCGAAACAGATTATCAATCACTAGGCAGAAAAAATAGACCATTTAATTTAATAGAAAAAATTTATCTATTTTGACATGGTCCATTAAAATTCACTTAAGAGATAGATCTCGATGTTTGAATATATGTTAAAAGTGATGTATCATTAATTGAAACAAATTTATTATTTGTCAGTTAGTTTAAAAATTTAAAAATATCTATTCCAATTTATATTTAGAATATCTAAGTATTTGCACATATTTTGTTTGTTGAAAATTTTCAAAGAATCGATCACTTTTTGTACCAGAAATATTCGCTAGGTATACTAGTATAAAAATGTTTGAAACGTCGAGAAAAATAATTTTCAACCATTATTTTTTGCTGTCCGTGACTCTGATTGTTTGAATTACGTTAAACGCATAGCTCAAGAGCGAAACGTTGTAGAAATTTTATTCTGATGCCAAAATGATTTTATTTCTAATGTGGAGTTCGGATCTCTAGATTGAAAAAATTCAGAAAATGATTTTTAGACGTTAATGATGAAATAGGTTTAAAAAATAACAAGTATAGAGAATAAGAGCTAAACCTCTTATAAGAGTATCGCAGCGCACTCTGCGAAGATCCCGGGTTCGGATCCCGGCTCATCCTTTTTGTCTATAATATAAAAATCTTTTCTTCGTTGCCTAATTTAATTTAAAAATTGTCTCTTCGACACGGCCTCATTGTGGTTGAGCCCTGGATTGAAGAGGAGGATTGTCTTCGACCTTTGGGTTCGCGATCGGGTGGAAGGCGTTTGGATATACTTTAATTGTCAAGCTGACTACAAAAGCTGCAAAAAATGAACTAGGAAGAGATTAAAAGATTAAATAAAAATGAAATTCCATAATTCATATAGACATTGAGTATCGGCTTGGGTTCGGGGATCGGTGGCTAAGAGAATAAGAGCTAAACCTCATATAAAAGCATCGCAGTGCACATGCGCAGATCCCGGGTTAGGATCCCGGCTGATCCTTTTTGTCTTTAATATAAAAATCTTTTCTTCGTTCCATAATTTAATAACAAGTATGTTTTTTGAAATTTCAATTAATTAAATTTGAAAAAAGTGAAATTTTGTTCCAAAACTCTACACTATCTATAAATTTTTCAAATTGGATGATTTAAAGTTGTCTAGCTAATAAATTTTGAATAGGTATATAATAATAAATTATTCAATTTTTTTCAGTTTAATTTTTAATTAATTATCTTGTCCTAGCTTCAATTCTTTAAAAAGAGAAACGAAGAGGTTGTCCTCTACTTGATGCAAATAAACATACACACAATATATATCGAAATTATATATCTGTATATATATTATTTATTTGTTTGAGACTATAGTTTCAAAGACTTGGTCTTCATCATCAGTTTTTATTTAATTATAAATATTATTTTTCATGGGGTTAATATCGTATGGTTATTGAAAATTTTTTGATCTTTACTTAGCTGGGATCCAGTTAAAATTTTAAAATAAAAAAATATTTATAATTAAAAAAGATCAAGCCAAGTCTTCGAAACTACCGATAGTCTCAAAAAATAAATAAATTTTACGAATAGATATGTTTATATTGCATGTAGGAAGGTCTGACTAGTTGCCCGGAATGCGTACTAGTGCTTGGGTTCGACTCCCGAGGGGACAAGACCCTCCTACATGCAATATAAACATATCTATTAAAATCTTTGATAAATGACCTAAATTCATGTTCGTAAAATTAATTGATTATATATCACAAGTTGATTTTGAGAAAAAATTCAATCTTTCTTTCTCAAATAGATACTCTTTTCGATATATATATATAAAGCGGTTTGTTCTACAGCATGCGCCGTTTTCCGCATCCAACACGCCAATTCTCTCTATCCAGGATGTCTTGCTCTTGTAGTTGCCTACTGGTCATTGCCTCATCTACTCCCTGCTTCCACGTTCGTCTCGGTCTTCCTCTTCTCCTCCGTCTTTCCGTGGGCATCCAGGTCCATATTTTATGAGGCCACCTATCTTCCGGCATTCTTTTGAGGTGTCCGTACCATATTAATCTCTTCCTTTCTATTCTATCTATTATGTCGTTTTCCATTTTCATTTTGTCCCTTATAGTTGTATTTGGGATATGCTCCAATCTCGACACTCTGCAACTCCTTCTCATCGCATCCATTTCGAGCGCTTGTAATTTTTTTTCGTTTTTCTTATTCATGTCCCATGTTTCTGAATTGTATAGGGCTATGCCTTCCACTATGGACCGATATATATATTTTTTGTGTCCTGTTTGATCCCTTTGCTCCACCAGACCCCATTCAGTTGCCCAATAGCTCTTCGACCTTGACAGATTTTATTTTTAATATCCCTCTCACAGTTTGGCTCCTCGCTAAAGACAGATCCCAAATATCTAAATTCCTTACAGTTTTTTATCACTTTTCCATTGATATCCAGATTTTCCCCTCTGTCCCGACCGTCAGGTATTCTGTTTTTTTAAAGTTTATTTCCAGTCCCCATCTATTATATTCCTCTTCCAGTTTACGGGTCATGTAGCTTACGTCATCTATATCTGCTGCAATAACAACTTGGTCATCCGCAAATAATAATGTGTAGAGGTACGACTCGTCAATTTGTAGTCCCATTGATCCACATTTTTTTGTCCATTCTTGCAGGGCATATGAGACATATATTCGAAATAGAGTAGGAGACAGACAACATCCTTGCAGTAGACCTTTATTTGTTTGAAACTCATCTGATATCTCATTCTTTATTTTTACTGCTGATCTATTTTTTATATATAGATGTTTAACCGCGTCGATATAGCGCCTATTGATTGTTGTTGTCTCCAGTACTTTTATCATATTTTGTCTTGGAACACTATCGTAGGCTTTCTGTAGATCAACAAAAATGAGGTGGGTTTCTAGGTTTCTTGCATGTCGTTTTTCAATGAGGTTTCGTAGACACTTTTTCGATATAAATAAATAAATATATACAGATATATAATTTCGATATATATGTGTGTATGTTTATTTGCATCAAGCAGAGGACAACCTATTTGTTTCTCTTCATGAATCAACAACTCTGCTACTCTCGGGAAAACAAAAATTTTTCAATTAATTAAACCAATTATTTTACATGAATTAATGTATACATTGTATTTTAGCTTCGACTCCGGAGATTACTTCTCCACCATCGAGTGTCCTTGATCATCTTTTTTAGTCCTTGTTTTTAATAAGAGGAAAAAACTAATTAAAGAAAAAACCTCTTTTTCCGATAATTATTCCAATTCCATTATTCCTCCCAATTCACTCTCTCTTTTCAATTAATTCAATTCTTTAGTTTCAATATATAAAAACATGTATAATGAGCTATGGGTATTAAAATAAATAAACCAATTAATTTTAAAAGTGAAATTGGGAATACACCTAATTTAATTGTTTATGCATTTAGCACAACGGCTTAAAATATCAATAAAATCATTCAAAAGCTCTAAATGTAGAGAGTACCGAATCTCTGAAAATTTTCATTTTTTCATGAAGTTTTTTCTTCAAAAACCTGAATCTTACACTTATTTTGATTAAAAATAAAAATTACTATAATAATAAATCGCGGATTAAGAAAAATAAAAAAATAATAATGCAGATAACTTCACGATCTAAAATACCCTGTCAGAAATACATTGTGACCAATCTAATACCTTAAAAACAGGTTTTAGTCTGATATAATGGACCCAAGAATATACAGTTTCTCTATAAAAATGCTGAACTAGATCTAGAAGTAACTATTGTGTATATTCAAACTCTCCCTTAGATCTTAAAAAGAGATTTAACAATTATTTTCCTTTGAACTTAATACTAGGAATTTATTTTGTTTATAAATACTATAATATTTTGATGATTCTTGTTTTATAGTTTGACTCAGTGACACAGTTTCTCTGTAATAGTGATATTCTTTAATGAGTAATGTAATAAATTACAATTTATAAACAGCAACTTTACACATTTAAGTATATATACATTTAATTAATGTCATAAACGTTACGTAATATTTGCCAATGATACTTGACATTTAAACTACTTTTGAAATACATATTAGTCGTTTTATTGTTCTCATCAAAATAAAAATCGAATCGAATCAATGCAAAATGTAGGTTTGTGTGTGAGATTGTGTAAAATAATAATAATGCCTCCCCCACATTGAATTTGATTTATTTATTTACTATTGTTTTATACAATATTATACGAGTATTCCTTTTGAAATAAGGTCAGAAATTGTCATTGTTCTAATAGAGATTGGTTAGTCCTTTTGTTTATTTAAATAAGCTGACGTGCTCTGATGTGGCCATCCACTTGACTTTACCATACAACCTGGCCTCTCACTTATATTTAATATTTAATAAAATTATTTATAATCGTGTAGGGGGGGTTAGTTTTTGCATTTTTAGATTACTGTGTGCCCACTGATTATGTATACAAAATTTGGTTGAGTTTGGAACAAGAGCCTATATTTTCACTTTTTGGCGGTTAGTTTTTGCATTTTTAGACTTCTGGGGTGGCACTGATTATGTATACAAAATTTGGTTGAATTTGCTCAAATAGCCTAGATTTTTAATTTTTAACCCCATTCCAACCCCCTTAATTTTGGATCGATATGCACCAAAATCTAATCAGCTCTTAATCTCAATGAACCAAAACTACGTGTGAAATTTGGTTTCGATATTCACACTAGTTTTTGAGCTAGCTCGTCCACAAAAATTTGGTAACGCACAGACTAACGGACACCCAACCAGACAACCAGACAACCGGACAGACTAACTAACTAACAGACATTTTGACAAAACAATTATTATCTCGAAAAATATAATTTTTTCGATGTTCACTTATTAGAGCTTTTTTGTAGAGCGAAATGCCATGGTTTCGTTCAATTTTTTTAATCAAAATAGTTTCAGCCGTTTTTGAGATATTTCGAAAAAAAGAAGGAAAAAAACCACTTTTTTCATGCACGATTACAATACTTGACCATACCCTGTATGGTAAAGTAAAAATGATATATAAGCTTTTTTAATATTTTAACATTTGATTAAACAATACCCACTAAAGTTTCATATTAAAAAATACAATATGCAATTGAGGGAGAGATTTAAAAAAAAATCTAGAGAAAAAGTAATTACTTTTTCAAAACTTCTGTAAGTTTTCAGCAAATTTCGTAGATGTTCTTTGGGAAGAGTGATCTTTCACACCAAACTTGAATTATATAGAGAAAATTTTTAGATATATTTATTCATCTGTGGCAAATGTTTAATTAAAAAAAAATTGATGTGTCTTAAATACACACTACGTGACTTTACAATCCCCATTTCACTTTCAGTGGGAGTTTTGAAGTCACGAAGTGGGTAGAACATACCAATTATTTTAGTGAACCAAATAGTGATTTTTAAAAAATAATACAAAAATACAATCAACGAAAAGTTAGATATCAAGTGTTGTTTTAATATTTATCATAAATTTTTTACAGAAAAGTTATTTTTCATAAATATTTATATTTTTTATTTTAATTCAAGGTAATTTGATCTTCAAGAGAACCTGTATCATTACAGATTGATTGATTGATCACTTTATTATAATATTTTGAAATAAACCACATTATGCACTATTTAATAAATAACATACCAAACAGTGCATAATATGGAAGGAGACAATAAAAGAGTGTGTCTTCTGCTGGAATTATAAATTTTATTAACGTTATAAATAAATAAAACTTATAATTCCAGCAGAAGACACACTCTTTTATTGTCTCCTTCAATATATAAAAATTCTTGCCACCCTCGCTAAAAAACCTTTCAATTTAAGTGCATAATATGAATTATTTCAAAAAATTATTATAATCGGTATCATTTTTTATTTTCAAAATATTTATTTGTTTATAGTTGTTGTCTTATAAGCGACTATTTATTTATTTATTCTTCTATTTATTATTTAACTTTCGCTTTGTTGGTTCAAATTGCTTTATTAATTACCAAATTTCAATTTTTTTTTTTTTTTTTTTTTTTAATGATATTGATGGTAGGTGATACACCAGAAGGTGCACCCCCAAAGGCCTATAAGGGATGGCCCCTCCATCATGAAAAGAACAGAGTAGAAGGAAAGAAGCCGGGATCACAAGCCAAATCTCACAAAGTTAAATACAGGAAGATAAAGGGAGAAGTTCTCCCGAAATAATTGGATAATTTTTACATGTTTTGAGATTGTTTTTATTAAGATTTATGCCAATATATAATAAACTTTGAATGAACTATTAATGGGTTTAAATATAAAATAAGAAATAATAAGATCAATATTAAAACTAATTTGTGATAAAATTTTAGTAGGTTTAAATATATATGTAATATAAAATAATAATATAATTACACTGCTAGCCAAAAAATTAAACAAAAATTGGTATTCGTTAACCTAACAATGGATTCCAGTAAAGTTTTAAACGCTGATTATCATGAAATTCCCGATTTTTTACAACACGTCAGAGTTTTGAGACATTATCAGTCAAAACGACGAAAAAGGCCATTTTAACATATTTTCGAATCCCATTAGATTTTAAACAGCAATATTTGTAATCAAAATATTTTGTTGATATAATAGAAAACAGCTTCCTCTTTGATTTTCAAATTACCAATTGTTTTTCACTCAATTAGCACTCTAGTAATAACTAAAAAACTAAAACTACGTGATTATAAATGATAAAAAACATAGATAAAAACATATAGTCATAGTTTTTTCGTTATAACTCAAGTTCTAATTGAGATAAAAACAACTGGTAATTTGAAAATCAAAGAGGAAGATGATTTCTATTATGTCAAGAAAATATTTTGATTTCAAATATTGCTATTTTGTTTAATATCAAATGCAACTCAAAAAGTAAGTTAAAGTTAAAAAGTAAGTAAGTGTAAGTCAAAATGACCTTTTTCTTCGTTTTGACCGATAATATGTTCAAACTCTGACCTATTGTGAATAATCGGGAAGGTGCATGATATTCAGGGATTAAATATCCAATCCAATTTTTGCTTTTTTTTTTTTATAAATTTTATTAAACCAATTATTTATTTTATTTATTTATTTATTTATTTATTTCACAAAAGTATACAAACATAGGACCTTAGGTCCCACCTAGTGTTTATACATGATTTAGCAATAATATTTTTACAATGTTGGCAAAAGATTTCACAAATACACAAATTTTGGAGGGAAGAAGAAAAAAAGTAGAGAAAGATTAGAAGACATAAAGGAAATAAGAGTAAGGAGTATCAGTTATTGGGATCCATAAAGAACGAAGACCTGAGAGCACCAAGAGTCGGGTTTGAAAACGTCCCTTATATATTTGTATCTTGGTTCTATTTTGAAAACGGCCCTACCGATTTTGATGAAATTCACAGGTTAGGGGGTTTTGGGGTTGACAATTCGATCTGTCACGTTCTCATCTTCAACAAAATTGTTTTTGATGGGTTTTTTTCGTAATCAAATTAATTATTTTCAGGTAGACAAATCCCATTCTTAGGGATTTAAAAAAGGTTTCCCTTTTCCTTTTGTGCCCAGGCAGACAATGGGTTGCCTTAATACAGTGCTCTTAATAAGGCCTTGAAGAAGTATTGTGATTGTGGTTTTTAACATATTTTGTTCAACCTAAACGTTAGAAATATTAATAAACGTTTTATAATTATTTTTATAAAGAATTTTATTTATTTAATAGAATAAAAAATAATCAAGAATTTATTTAAAAATATATTTCGCATAAGCAGGTCTCAATTTTCTGAAAAAATAACACATTTTGATAGGTTTTATTTATTAACAATTGGATGAATAAAAATGAATCATATGGTTGAATCAAAACAGGTGCAGGTGCGTGTGGTGGATCCGGGGGTAGGTCGAGGTTTCGGGGGTGGGGTCGAGCGGGGTGGAGGTGGGAGGGGAGGTACAGTGGTCGAATATTATATATTTTTGTATTTTTTTTTTAATTTGAAAACGGCTCTCAAATAAAAATCGACATTTTTATCAGAATTATAAATTAAAAATAATATTAAAATAAAGCTTTTAACTGAAGGAAGAAGTTACCGAGCATCGCTCGGTGCCTCCAGGTACTATATATACTATATATACAAGAATTGATCATTTAATAAGATAAGATAATATTACCTAAGCTGGGTTGATTTTTGAAAAAATTCCATCTTTCTTCAAAAAAAGAAAATCAAAAAAAGATACTTTAAATCTTTTCTTTAATTAAAAATTAATATTGGAGATAGTTAAATTCAAGATAGTTATATTAAAAAAAAAATAGCAAAAAATTCGATTGTGAAATTTCGAAAACTCCTATGAATAGGATTTCTCAATTTTCCATTTGGAAATGTGTTTGATAATTTGCCTATTTCTCCCTCCCCCTCCCTAGCGATTGAGAGAACTGCCTAAAAAACCCCTTCCAAATGTGTTGACTAAACACCATAAAATTTCCCCCTCTCCCATCTCTATCCTAGTTTCATTTCACTTTTGACATCTGTTGACGCAACACCCAAGTGCCAGCTCAGCCGAAATTTTCTATCGAATGCCATTTTCAAGTTGAAAGTGGTGGTAATGTGAGTAATACTAGTAGTAGTAAAAAAGTAGTGAGTGAGCCGATCTAGACCTAGTTGCCCAGGGCGACCCTGGCCTTGGTCCTCGTTTTCAGTTTTGACCTACCTCACCTGGCCTTCATCCACGGGAACACCCGCCCAAAAAAGGCATGCTTTCTCGGCTAAGAAGACATTGTTTATAGAACACTCGTGGAAATTCAATAGGCCTATTAAAAAATATCTAGCAATGGATGATAATTACCTACCATTGCGTGTGTTTTTTTTCTGGTTTCAAAATTTACTCATATAAGTCGATTAACATTTAATTATTATTTATTTAATTATATGAGTGTAAGAAAGTGAAAAGATAACTCTCAAGGGAATGAGCGACGGTAGTATTTTTTTTTACCATATACGGTTATAGGTATATGGTCAAGTATTGTAATTGTTCATGAAAAAAGTGTTGTTTTTTGATTCGTTTTTTCGAAATATCTCAAAAACGACTCAAACTATTTTGATAAAAAAAATGAACGAAACTATGGTGTTTTGTTCTACAAGAAAGCCTTATAAAATGAACATTGAAAAAATTATATTTTACGTGATTTTAATTATTTTGTCAAAATGTTTGTTTGTACGTTAGTATGTTACCAAATTTTGTATACGCTCTAGCTCAAAAATTATTCTAAAAATCAAAACAAAATTTCTAATATAGGTTTTTTGTATTGAGCTTAATAGCTGATTAGATTTTAGTTGAAATGGAACCTAAAATTAAGGAGTGAGGGGGGTCCATAAAAAATTTAAAAATTAAGAAAAATTTAATTTACTATAAAAGGGTACTAAAACTCTCTTTTTTAGGATTCTTTTATAGTAGGTATTATTTTAGGGGGGGGGGGGGGTGTTCAAAAAAATCAATATAAGTCCTACACCCCATGATCGATTTATACGAAATATCACATAGTATGCACCGAGGGGTGAACCACGACCTAATATGCTGTACACCTACTTCCACTTGTACTTCCAAATATTTCCAAGTACTTCCAAATGTTTCCAAGTACTTCCAAATATTTCCAAGTAATTCCAAATATTTCCAAGTACTTCCAACTATTTCCAAGTACTTCCAAATATTCCCAAGTACTTTCAAATATTTCCAAGTACTTTCAAATATTTCCAAGTGATTCCAAATATTTCCAAGTACTTCCCAAAATACTTACAAAGAGGTGTACACTTACTTCCAATCACGGATCACCCCTCGGTATGCACGCTATTACGACCTTATGAAAATCATTCACTAAGCGAAATTAATACCTTGTTTCTGATTTTTCCCCAGAATTGCAAGACATTTCTTGAATAGTCATCATTTATTAAAGATTATTTTTATATTAATTTAGATTAAAATGGAGGGAAAATTTTACATTTCAAGAATTGATAACCTAGCCAGGTAGAACCCGCCCCCCCCCCTAGTACTAAATTTAAATGTAATTTACTATTAAAAATGTATTGGTTTTTATTATAGTTATTATCTTGAAAAAAATATTTTCTTCATTTTTGAACATTATTAGAGAGCCAAAAATTAAATATGTTTCGTGGGTAAGAAGTTCTGTTTGATTCTTTATTTAATAAGAAACAAGCAGATCCATCTCGATAATATTGAAATTTTGTATAATTGTAATTATGTAGTTTTTGAAGCATTTTCTCTTTGAAAAGACGAACTGGTAGAAATTTAATTGAGAATTGAAATTAAAAAAATACAATTCCAAATAAAATAAATTTATTGGAAAGTCATTTTTCACCCTCTTAAAAACCGTCTTTCGGAGGATCTTCCCTCCTCCTTCAGGGTATGCAAATTAATATTAAACGGAGGGGGTCATCACGAATATTTGTAATTGAAATGAATGATGACCAACCCCGTTTTATATTAATTTGTAGACCCTGAAGAAGGAGGGAAGATCCTCCGAAAAGACGGTTTTTAAGAGGGTGAAAAATGACTTTCCAATAAATTTATTTTATTTAAGATTTGTTAGTAAAAACTATGGCTTATAACTTATAAAATTTACTTAGGGAAAGTGGTGTAGGTTTTAGGTGAAACATGATATTAATTAATAAAGTAAAGGGTGTGTAGTTTCACAGTGAATGAAATAAAACTTAAAGAAGTTTATACAAACGCAATATATTTCTGATTTTTTTTTTGTGATAATGATGAGAGAAGGAGGTACACCAAAAAGGTGCAACCCCTAAAGGCCTGGGTTGGCTTCTCCATCGTGAAAAGAAGAAGAAAGAATTTTATGGGTTGGGCGGGGGTCGAAATAGGTCGTAAATAGCTGAAGGTTATAAGTCGCGGGAAAGATGGTGGCAGGGAGCGAGTTCCAGTCTCTGGAGGTCATAGGGATAAAAGAGTTGGCGAAAGCGCTTGTTCGACTTTTATCCAATTTGACAGCGAAGGGGTGCTGAGCGTTCGAAAACCGCATGTTTCTCGTAAAGAGGACATTAGGGGGGATAATTGATTTCAGTTCGACTGAACAGACACCGTGATAGTATCTGTAGTACAGGGAAAGGCGAGAAACGGTTCTTCGGTGAGCCAGGGAGTCGAGTGAGTTGGTTAGAGCCGGTTCTCCTATTAGTTTAATTGCTCGCTTCTGAATTGCATCCAGTGTAGCAAGAGAATGCTTGGAGGCACCCCTCCATAGATAAGAGCCATATTCGAGACAGGGACGAATTTGAGCCTTATACAGTATCAGTAGAAGTTGACTGGGAGTATAACAGCGTCTAGACCTAAATAGGAGACCAAGCTGGCGCGCTGCAGCTTTAGCAGTGGTTGAGATATGGTCATTCCATGAAATGAAAAAACTGTTTTTAACCTGAAAACTCCTGATGATGGACTAATAATCCGAAATATATTGAGTTTGTATAAACCTCTTTGAGTTTTATTTCATTCACTGTGAAAATACACACCCTTTACTTTATTAATTTATAAAATTTAGGGAAAGCGATGTTGATTTATAGTGAAACATATAAAAAACAGGATTTTTTAAAGAGTTATAGTGGTGTTTCACAAGTAAAAAAAAAAAAAAAATGTAATTATATTTTTGGAGTTTTATTTTTAATAATCTATACATATTTCGGGTTGATGGGCTAAAAACCCGAAATATGTATAAAGTATTTAAAATAAAACTCCAAAAATATAATTAAATTTTTTTTTTAGTTTTTTTCATTTCTATTTTTACTTGTGAAACACCACTATAACTCTTTAAAAACTCCTGTTTATAACTTATATCTATATACCTAATATGGGATCGCGGATCAAAAAGTTTAAGAAGCTATGAAATAAATAAATAAATAAAAATTGCGTGAATTCAATACTCGGCACATATTTGATGAATAAATAAAATTTTTGACATTAAAAAAAAAAATCAATATCAAATTAAAGAGAGAGTTGATGTATTTTCTATATATTTAAAATTTAAATTTTCACCATTTAAATATACCTATATATATAAGTATATATGCAAAGTTTAAATGATTTACATAAAAAAAAATGTATAATAAAATGAAAACTCATCTTGTGTTTATAATAAATAATTAGAAAGCGAGAGTGAGAAGTAAATTAACGATGGGAATCTCTCATATTTTCTCATCTAGTAATGTATATTTTTTATTATTTAAAATCCCCAATATACGGTGTATTGTTTTTTGTTATTTACCTTTTCACAAACGTTGGAAAGTTTAACTCGACAGGACAGGAATCGGTTTTCGGGGACAAGCAACAGTTACGGGATTCATGCATCTGAAAAATAAGAAAAGAAAGAGAAATAATTTACATATATGTTATCTAATTTGTTTTTTTAAGAATGAGATCCTTAAAGTAGCTCAGAAATTTAGGAGATTCTTATTATGTGAAATAAAACCGTAGATTTGATAAATCTTTATTATTTGTTTTAATCAACTAATCTAGAGTTCTACTTCTAAGCCATTTTATTATAATTAATTAATTTTATTCTAGACAGGTACCAAACCATAATTTTTTCCCAGTGGTGGTCCTATTTTTATAGAATACCAGCTGTAAGGCCCACCTTTGGCGGTCCTCTTGCTAGCCAGGGGGCACGCCCCCTGGACCCCCCAATCCTCGAACCCCATCCTCACCCCCCACTCCTGCACCATGCCCCCCGAACCCCCAAACCCCTCCAGCAACCCCACATCATGCACCCGTTCCCAACCCCCGCCCGCACCCCACCCACCTCGGACCCCGGACCCCACCCCGTGCCCTCCAACCCTGCGCACCACACCCCCGCCTAGCGTCCTGGACTCGACCCCGCACTACCCCCTGCACCCCCACCCTACTCCGCCTCACTCCTCACCCCACCCCCATTCCACCCCCGCACCCACCTTCCGCACCCATTTTTTGCATTTCTAGCCTTCTAGTGACCCACAGATTATGTATACAAAATTTAGTTGAGTTTGGCCCAAGAGAAAGAATTTTCATTTTTTGACCCTCCCCCCCATTTTGGGTGGTTAGTTTTTGCATTTCTAGATCTCTAGAGGCCCAGAGAGTATGTATACAAAATTTGGTTTAGTTTGCTCCAAGGGCAAGAATTTACATTTTTTCACCCTCCCCCCTTTTTTGGGTAATTTTTGGGGAAATTTTTTTAAACAAAAGTTGTCAAAAATCACATCCCCTATAACTTTGTTTATTATAAAATTTGCAGTAGGGTTAATAGTTTAGGAGCTATTTGATAATTTTCATTCGTGCGCCCCCCCAAACCGCCTTCTGGGGTCAAAATATCAAAACATTATATAGCTAAAAACGTAAGTTAGAAGACATCTGATGTAAATATGAAATTTCATAATAATCCCTTCAGCGGTTTTTACATGAATCGTGAACAACTTTTCGGAAACGACGGAAACAGACAAACAGACAGGAATTTTGTTGAGGGTGTTTTCGTTCATAATGTTGCTTGAAACGTGTGCAACCGAAATTTGGCGTGATTTGAACCAATGTACAGACAAAACCTTAATTTTATATATATTAATATATATAGATTATGACTTTTTGGCCTCTGGGTGCCACAATATTCGGGTTTTTGCTCTAAATCCGGTTTTAAATTATAAAAGGGAACGATTCCTTCCACATATAAGTGACAAAGTGAAATTAACTTTTTCACCTTGGGGATAGAAGATCTTAAATTGTCAGGACCTCGGTAGGCGATTACAATACTTACGCATTTATATTTTTAAATATAAATGTGAAAGTAAATATCTATAAAACCTCAGATCCTGTAGAAGATAATCTCTTTCTCTCCTAAAAATCTCTTCTCTGGGCAAATTGAAATTTTCTAAATCCCATAATTTTTTTAACTCATTCGCTATACTTTTCCGTTCAATATAAACAGTTCTGACACCTTGTTAAAAATTACTTGTGTAATTTTACTAAAAAAATTGGAAGTCCGGCCTCAAAACTTTTTAGTCCCTAATATTACATAGCAGTATTGTAATGTTAAAACAAATTTTTTACATAGCTAGATCGGTAATTTAACAAATTTTTCGTTAATTTAGCAAAAAATTTTAGGTAATCAGCTGAGTAAAATTACAATATGCGTAGTGTAATTTCACTAATCATTTTTTATATATTAATTCAGTAAAATTACAATTCATATATTCATCTAAAATATTTTAAATTTACGAAAAAATATTGTGATATTACAGATCTAGCTACGTAAAAAATATGTCGTGAGATTACAATTCTGGTATGTAATATTACTAAAAAGTTTTGAGACCGGACTACCAATTTTTTTTAGTAAAATTACATAAGAAAATATCTGAAAGGAAGGATCTCGTAAAATACGATCTCCGAAAGCCAACATGTACGCTAAACTCCTTTTAGTCGTTTCTTACGACAAGCAGGGGATACTGTGGACCAATTCTATCCCTAGTCCACAGAAGGGGAAAACGTAACTATTATTTTTTAAATTAAAAATGCCGCTTAGAAAAAAAATAATTTAGAAGCCATTCAGTACTATTAGAGTGCTAAAAATGGTCTTTTGTTCTTAAGAAAAGTTTAATTTTTTTATAATTTTTACATTTTTTTCTTATTAGAATAAGAAATAAGAATCGAAAAAAAACTGCTTAAGTTCATCCTGGGACTAAAACTTTACTTTTTATAAATCACTTCGCTTACTTGTTTCAAATTTCAAATCATTCAGCTAAACCGTTTAACCTGGAGGTCGGTGAACATAGAGATATAGAAATCCAATACTATTATATTGATTGAAGGAGACAATAAAAGAGAGTGTCTTCTGCTGGAATTATAAATTTTATTTATTTATAACGAGGCTATAGTTTCGAGGGCTTTGCCCTTTTCATCACTCTATTACAATTGATTCACAAGAATTAATTTATGAGTTATTCTTGTGAATCAATTGTAATAGACTGATGAAGAGGCAAAGCCCTCGAAACTATAGCTCACGTTATAAATAAATAAAATTTATAATTCCAGACAGAAAGAGACACTCTTTTATTGTCTCCTTCAATATATAAAAATTCTTCTACTCTTGGCACAAAAACTTTCAATTTAATATTATATTGATGTTTAACCAATATTTGCTTTAAAATAAATTTCATTATGATTTACTAGTAAAAATGTTTGTTTATTCCATATAAATATATAATCTAGGGTCACGAATAAAAAAGTTTAAGATGTGCTGGTCTACACTATGAAACTAACCCTTTAGCAAAATTTCAAGCTTATAGGGTTTTTAGAAAAAAAAAATTTAATTTTTTTTTTTTGATATGCTAAACATTTCGGACAGATCTGCACACACACACACACACACACACACACACACACACACACACACACACACACACACACACACACACACACACACACACACACACACACACACACACACACACACACACACACACACACACACACACATCCACAAATTTTCCTTTTATGAATATGTGGGCAAGTCTCTGAAGTATATGATAAAAGAGAAATATAAAAATATAGATAGAAAATTTGACAACTTTCTTAATTTTTTTTAGGCATAGAAAAAAATCTATGTCAAGTAGTTTCTTTATATTTGTATGTTGAATTTAAACATAATAGTAAGCTTATTTCTTTTAAGTAAATATGAAGTTAGAAACTAAAACGCTTTGAGCGATGAAATGTATTAATTGGAATGAAAATAAATCATTTAAAATAATTAAAGTTTCAGAAATACTTACTATATATTTGAACATTTGGAATTTCATTTTCCTTTAAGAATTCAAGTTCCAAAATTGACTCTCATCTTTTAGAAAAGAAGAAAGAGGAATATATTCAGGGACTAGTTCGGAATTGAAGGTATTTGTCAAGTCAATATTTGAAAGATTGCAAGGTGTTATTAATATTAATAATTTATAGTATTTTAAAGGGGAGAATAAAAGATTGTGTCTTCTGCTGGAAAAATATTTTTTTTAATTTATTTATAACGAGAATATATTGTTTCGATGGCCTTGCCCTCTTCATCAGTCTATTACAATTGATTCACAGATGTATTTTCACACATCAATTCCTGTGAATCAATTATAATAGACTGATGAAGAGGGCAAAATCCTCGAAACGATAGTCTCATTATAAATACATTAAACAATTTATTATTTCAGAAGAATATACACTTTTTTACTGGTGTCCCCTTTTAAAATATAAAAATTCTGCTACTCTCAGCAAAAAGAAACTTTCAATTTAATAATATTTTAAATAAAAAAGTAAATGAATTTGATAATTGTACTATATTCTTAATGATTCATACATGGTGAATTAGTCGTGTTGTTTGCTTCTTTTTGGTATTTATTTGTTTATGTAGAATACGCAAAATAAGAAATTTTATTATTTTCTTTGAAATAAAATTATTGCATAGTTTCAAGGGGCAATTAAAATGAATGATTTTTCCTAAAAGGGTGCCGATAGAAGGTTTGAACTCCCTGCCTAGTAGATTTATCTCCCAGTTCAAGCATGTCAAAGACAAGTCTTGATTAGTAGTCGAATAAAAATAGTTCTCGCTGAGGAACTATTAAAATATTTATAATACAAAAAAAAGAATAAATAAAGATGATTCGAGAATCTTTGGCCTAATCGATTTCTCTCTCAAAACTCTTAATATAGAAGATCGTAAATAACTAAGATTGCTATAGACAAGTCATAGCTTGCTTATAGCAATAGAAAGAAATTTAAGATTTTCTTATAGGACAGGCTGATTAATTGTTCAAGATGGTCGATTTCCACTGTAGAGTTTAAGTCACAAAATTTAATTTCTGACTCCTACCCTCACTCACACAAAGCAGTATCTGTTTGGGATGAAGGTCCTAAAATATATTTTTAAAAAATCTAATGTTAAATTTGAAAAATAACTAAAATTATGCCGTATTCGATGGAATTTCCCAAAAAAAGCGAAGATTAAAATAAAACTAAAAAAAAAAATGAAGGGTACCTACTTTTTGGACAGTATCCCCTGGTTGAAAAGTCACCAACTGCCACTGACCTATATATATATATTTATTTTATTTATTTTGGAATATATAAGTATTCATCAAACTTGGGTTCTATCATGTATCTGTTAATACCAACCTGTAGGTATCTTCAGATTTTCGGTATTTCATTCTTAAAAATGGCTTTTTACACAAGTAGGTAATGATAAATACAAATATGATTTCCAGGTAGGGATGCCTATCTTCCCGTAATCAGCGGCCAAATTTTGAAAGTCTCTCGGTAGTTAATAAAAAAAAAAAAATTTTGGAATTTGGAATTTGAAACTTGCGCTATAATAATGATACCTATAGCGATGACAAAGTTTACTTTTTGTAAGAATATTGTATTTTGTAATCTTTGATTTTATGGTTTTGTTAGTTGATTGCTGTTAAACTAAACAAAATACCAAATTTGATTTAATGTAAGACTTCTATTAGTACTACTATTAGAAGGTATTTGATTTTGAAAATTTTTAGCTTAATGTTCTTTGGCAAAGCTGATAAATGTAAAGTGATACTTCGTTGTATACTTTATTTATTATTACCTATTATTGTTATTCTTTTCTCTCCTTTTGAAGGAGGCTTGTTACTATACATCGGCTATAAACAGCAGCGATGATAGCTTTTATATTACTATTATTATTTTGCAGAATAAAAAATGTTTTCCGTCAATTTTCTTTTTTTATGCCTAACTTCAGAAATTTCTTTCTATAGAGTAATTTTAAATTGTAGTTGGGGGAAAAAATCAAGTGGGGTAGATTAATTACGTAATTTTTTTTTAATTGTTAGTGAGTGAGATACTTAAACCCTCTAAAAAATCGTGACAAATCATTGGTGTTGTGCGTTTCACCAAGCAAGAGCAATCAAAGTGGATCAACAAGTGAGGCAATCGAGCATGAGGATGGCCTGATTAGAGAATTATTTAGGTCAGCGGTTTGCAAGTGGACTATATATAGAGACACTTAATTCCCAATAGGCTGGCTGGCTGAAGAGCGAATAGAGGATGCACCCAAGAGAAGAGTAAGTGGCAGCGTGGCTTAATCAAATAAATAAATAAATAAATAATGGAGGAGCGAGAGAGAGTGACCTTGACGCGGGTGCGAGACCTAGTTTGGTGCATGTCGTCCCTAGCCTTGGTACTACTTCTGCCAAGGAGACATCCTCGGTGTCCAGGGTTACAACCCGGGCCCAGGGCTGGAGTGCCCCACAACCCGTGGTCACGTGACCCTGGCGTTTGCCTTATTGGGACATGCTTTAAGTAGAGCACCAACACTATACAAACATTAGACATCAGAGGATGAGACATATACCTTATTATTCGAAATTTTTTTTAATTTTTTAATAAAATAAATCGCAGTCCCCTAGACTCCGTAGTGGGTTTTAAAATAATCATTTAAATTTTTTAAAGGAGGTTGAATGAAATTCAATTTCCTCTTTCCAGTAATTTTTTGTTGAGTCAAGTGGTTTATCCAAATATTTCGAGAGCACTAAGGCATCTCTTCCTCAGGGGAAACTTCAGGACCTTAATAACAGTGAGTTAGTGGATTCATAGGGCAGTAAGTGTCTGCTAATTACAGATGTTAAATTACCCATCCACTCAGAAATAAACCGACCCGGTCGACAAATCAACGAAAAAAGCTTGATCATACACTATATATGGAACATATATACAGGGGTCGGCGCTCGAAGTGTTAGCAATTAAAAATCTTTTAATTTTAATTTTTTTTTATTTAAAAACTTAAGAAGGTATATCGTAAAAACATTTCAAATTTTAAGAAATATGTTATATTGTTTGATGTAGCCAACTTTAGCTCGGATAATAGCATCGAGTCTGTCCGGGAAGGCTTCACATGCTGCACGAATGTGGTATGATGGTAGGTATTTTGCGAAGAGCAATCTATAAGGCGTTGACAGTCTGATATTTTTTAGTTGATACTTTGGCCTCAAGAATGGACCAAATAGAAAAATTCATTGGGTATAAGTCCGGGAATTATGGTGCCCATTGTTGGAAAGATATGAAGATGGGTTCTTTTTCTTGTAAAAAACGTTGGATTTCACGGACTTTATGGGATGGTGCCTAGTCTTGTTGAAACGTCCAATGGTTTCTACCGAATCGTTTACCTGCCCAAGGTAACAAAGCATCGTTTAAAATCTTTCACGGTAGATAGTAACACTTCGAACGCCGACCCCACAATTTTACAGTACAAGATGACAACCATATTTCCTAACATTCAATGTTTTAAAAATTTTCAAATAATAGATTTTGAAAAAAAAATAATAATAAAGCGCTACTTCAAAGAATCGAGTTTTATCCAGCAAAATCTAAAAAATACTTCTAAATTATAAAGTTATATTACGGGTTACGCTAATGCAGGAATATGAAATTTTAATCGAATTGACGAAAAAATAATCATTTTGCAATTTTTTAATTAATATATTCTGATTGTCATGTCGTAGATAATGCGTTGGCCGATGACCTTTCCTTGCTTGATCATTAGTTGATAATTAGTTCATGTAACATTTAACTTAAAAAAATAAAAAATATATAATAATATTTCGATGAGTTCTGACTTCGTTAAAACATTGAATGTTAACAAATATGGTTCCATGGTTGTCATCTTGCACTGTGAAATTGTATATATGTATGATGTATATAGTGTATGATCAAGCTTTTTCGTTGATTTGTGTAAGCTGATGGGGTCGGTTTATTGCTGAGTGGGTGGGAAATATCTTACAATTTAACATGTGTAATTATCAGATAATTAATGCCCTATGAACCCACTAACTCGCTGTTATTCTGATCATGCAGTTTCCACTGAAGAAGAGATGCCGTAGTGCTCTCAAAATATTTGGGTAAAACCACTTCAATTAATAAAAAAATTACTGGAAAGAAGCAATTGAATTTAATTCATCCTCCTTTAAAAAATTAGCATACCCAGTAGGTACGCACTAAGCCATTTAAATTTCTTGTTAATAATTTTAAATTTCCTAATTTTAATCAAAATTAAAAAAATCACTCGTCACGCAAGCCAATTAGTATTAATAATAAGTCACTCGGAGTCCGGGGGGCTTCACAGATGTTAAACATATAAAAAATAAAAATAAACAATGATACAGAGTGTCTTGAAGATGAAATTACCTAGAATAAAAATCAAAAATATTCGAATATAGAAAAATTATTTTTTTCTAAAAATTTCGGAAAAATATTAGATTAACAATATAAGAAAAAAAGTTCTATATGACTTTTCGTTAATTGAATTTTTGTTTTTTCAATCCTTTCTAAAATTGATATTTTTTATAAATTTGATAGATTGAAGGAGACAATAAAAGAGTGTGTCCTGTGTTGGAATTATACATATTTAAATTTATTTATGACTAGCTGCCTTCGGCGGCCTTCTTGCTAGCCGGGGCACGCCCCTGGACCCCCGAACCCCGCACCTGCGCACCTGCGCACCACACCCCTTGTTGTCAGAAATCACATCCCCTACAACTTTGTTTTTCATAAAATTTTCCGTAGGGTTAATAGTTTAGGAGTTATTTGATAATTTTCATTCGTGCCACTTCTCTCCAAACCCCTTCTGGGGTCAAAATATCCAAACGTTATATAGCTAGCTAGGCGACATCTTAACCTATGTCACCCACACCTTGAACAATAGTCTAGAGGCCGGAAAAGAAACCCTCGCTGTAGCCCTTGATATCTCCAAAGCTTTTGACCAGGTTTGGCACAAAAATCTTTCTTGCCAAACTGCCAGCCTTTTGATTCACACCAACTACTTCGCAAAATGGATAGAAAGCTTTCTGACAAACCGAAGTATAAAAGTTGTGGTGGATGGAACATCTTCTGAATCGTTCTCCACAAACTCTGGTGTTCCCCAAGGCTCTGTAATCTCCTCCACACTCTTTCCTTATTTATATAAACGACCTTATTGATCAAACGGCAAACCCCACTCATTGTTACGGTTACGCCAACGATAGCACCCTACACGGCAAACCCTCTCTCCCGAATAATCGAATCAATATTGCCTCCTCAATTACTCTCGACCTAGTCAAACTGAATAAATGGGGCTCTCAAAATTTAGTTAACTTTAATTCAAATAAGACTCAATGTTGTCTAATTTCTAGGCGCGAAAATAGAGATTTCCCTGATATTCACTTCGATTCGAATACCCTGAAAATGTGTGACAGCCTATCCATGTTGGGCGTCTCTGTCGCATCTGACCTGTCTTGGAATGAACACATCTCCTCTGTGGCGAAATCTGCAGCAAGGAAGATTGGCTTCTTATTCAGGTCCAAGCGATTTTACAAATCCCCACAACTTCTCACCATCTACAAGGCCCAAATCCGCCCCTGTCTCGAATACGGCTCTCGTGTAGAGGAGCCTCAAAATATTCTCTTGCTACCCTTGATGCAATTCAGAAACGAGCCGTCAGGCTAATTGACGATTCTACCCTCACCATGACTCCTCGACTCGCTGGCTCATCGAAGAGATGTCTCTGCCCTTTCCCTTTTCTATAGATACTATCACGGCAGGTGCTCTGATGAGATAAAATCAATAATTCCCCCAAAAGCATGCTTCTGCACGTAGCACACGTTTTGCCGACTCCCAACACTCTTTCGCGGTCAAATTGGAAAAGTGCCGGACCACTTCATTCGCGAATACATATATCCCCATGACTTCAAGGAACTGGAACTCACTCCCAGCCTCTATCTTTCCCAGCACCTATGATCTTCAAACCTTTAAAACCAGGGTGCATAGACACCTACGTCTACACCCTCTCACTTAATCAACTTTCCTCTTCTCTTCGGTAATGCAAGGGTCTTTCGAGATCCATAGGGGCTACATCTTTACTGGTGCACCCCTTCTTGCATTCGATTGCGATTAAAAAAAAAAAAAAATAGCTAAAAACGTAAGTTCGAGACATCTGATGTAAATATGAAATTTGCATAATAATCTCTTCAGCCGTTTTGACATGAATCGTGAGCAACTTTTCGGAAACGACGGAAACATACAGACAGACAGGAATTTTGTTGAGGGTGTTTTCGTTCATAACTTTGCTTGAAACGTGTGCAACCAAAATTTGGCATGATTTGGAGCAATGTACAGACAAAACCTTAATTTTATATATATGACGAGACTATATTTTCGAGAGGTTTACCCTCTTCATCAGTCTATTACAATTGATTCACAGGAATTAATGTAATGTACCTCTCGAAAATATAGTCTCGTCATAAATAAATTTAAAATTTATAATTCCAACAGAAGGCACACTCTTTTATTGTCTCCTTCAATTTATAAAAATTCTTCTACTCTCGGCAAAAAGAAACTTTCACTTTAACCTTTGATACAATTTTGACTTGTCTAATCATAAAATTTTAGATATAGAAAACGGAGTTTAGTAAAAAATATTATTTTATAAATGATTAATATATTTTAAATAACAAAATGTCAGATATGGTCTGATTTTTCTAATATTTATCAGGAATTGTTAGAAAAAAATTATTTTTTCTATAAACTAATATTTTTGATTTTATTATTTTTATTTTTATTCAAAGTAATTTCTTCTCCATATATACATGTATATATGATATAAGTCGTATCATTGTGTATTTTCAAAATATTCACATGCTTACGGATGCTTTATATTTCGTTTTTAAACCAACTATATTTCCAAATTTTCATTTTAATAAAGAGAGAATTTCTCTCGATATGTTCGGATTTTTAATAACCATTTTGAGGTTGTTTTGTAAAAAATTATAATTTAAAATAATATCGTAATAATTCTATTTATTTTGTTTAAAAAAAATGAAAATTCGCATTTCATAACGTTATGTTAAACGATTTGATTTATTTTTATTTTTTAAATATTTATCACTATCCACTAATGTGTATCTTTAATTAAAAGGAAAAAGCCTTGAAAATTATTAAGTTAATCAACAACCACTATACCTACATTTAACGAAACACCTGGAAGGAAATCCAATAGAATAAAAGTATAGGTAAGTATTAGATACAATATTAATAATAATATTAATAATATTTAAACATAAAAAGTGATTCTTTGTCGTATAGTTATATCTATAAATTTTCACTTTCTTATCCAATTTACTATAATAATTTAATTGTATTTCTTAAAATAATAAAATAAGATTAGAAAGTGTTTTAGAGTTAAATCGTTTTTATGTTGTAATTGTGATGAATTAGATCAGATGAGGATAATATTTAATATCAAGAGAGAGGTAATCTACAATTTATTTAGTTTTCCCACTAATTTCTATATTTTATATGATTTAATAGAAAGTGTAAAGTCAAGAAACCAGAGCAAACAGGGATAGTGGAAATTGCAAGATTTTTACTAGCTACATAATATATAAATACAAAATACAAATTACCTACATTGTACACCATCCAGTAGATTTAAGAAAATATTATATTAAGTATAGTAGAATCTCGTTAATCCGGACTAAATGGGACCAAAAACAAACCGGATAATCGAAAATCCGGATAATCCGGATACTTATATGGGTAATAAAAACAAAACAAATCCTCAAATAAGCGAATTTGAATTTATTACGACAAAAAAAAATGTTTATATCAAAATTAGATAGAATTGTTTAAAAAATACATACGTTAAAAAAAAATAATAACTTCGTTGCAAAAAAACAACTTTTCACATCATTTAATTTCAAAGAATTGGTCCACTATCTTTTGTTTTAAGCAAAAATTATAAATATCAAAATTAAAACGAATTTTTGGTGAAATTATAATTACATTCTTGCTATCAGAGTTAAAAATTATTATCTATGTGAACATTTATTAAAATAAAAATGTCTACAAATCCGATCCGGATAAACGAGGTTTTACTGTAATTGAGATACAAAATATCAATTATAGTATTTATTTGATTTCAAGCTGCATTTTAGCCTCTGAAAATCCTTTCTGTATTAGATTCGAAATGGATAAGTTTTATCATAAACTAGTTGAATACCGTTTCAATTGCCTCTTTCAAATTCCATAGTGTGAATAACAACTGTACAAAGTTGTGGAATAACACATTGTACGTTGATGCCACTATGGGATTCTTGGAAATAAAAATAGTACAATTCAAGGTTGTTCATGGCCAGAAAGGGAAGAATCGGATTATGTATAGAAAATTTGGTTGAGTTTGGTGGAGGGCCTAGATTTTCATTTTTGATCCCCCCCCCCCTCATACACACCTATTTATTGTACGTTGTTGATACTATTTCAGAAAGTTTCAATTAACAAAATGTCAGATATGCACTTTTTTCGAATAATTTTCAAAATTTCTTAGAGAAAAATAATTTTTATTTATATTTGTATTTAAGTTAATTAAGACAATTTGGATCATTGACCTTTTTTAAAAAAAATTTTGGTTATTGGTAGAAAGTCGAGAATTTTCAACAAAAAAAAAATTAAAACTCTGATAACTCCAAACTAATAATTTTTGACCCCCGGGCTCATAGGGTCAAATTTATTGGAAATTAGCTATCGTATAATCCCTTTCAAGATTTCTATCGAATTACCAATAAACCTGTATATATGGATGGAAGAATTCCGCAACTCAGATGAATGAAAGCGCACATCATTTTGTTTTTCTTTATCTTTGATAATAAGAGAATGAACTAATTTTAAGAATTATTTCAGAATTTTCTAAGTTGAATACTGGATTGAAATTGGGATGGTACATAAATACCGTAAAAATGGCCATTTTGAGCTTCTCTCCTGTGAATTATTTTAAAGTAGATACCGCTATAGTCAAAATGAGAATGCATATTTTAATGTTACCAAAAGTATATTACAATAAAAAATTTCATAAGAATATCTCCAGCCGTTTTTATGGCAATTGCGAATGAAATTTCAATTTTATGACCCACCCCTATTTTGGTTGGAAAATTTTTGCATTTTTAATCTTCTGGGGAATCTACAGATTATGTATAGGTACAAATTTTGGTTGAGTTTGGTTCAATATGCTAGAATTTACATTTTTTGATCCCCCCCCCTATTGGGTGCGTTTTGGGGGAATTTTTTTAAACGAAAATTTCAGAAATCACATCCTCTACATGTCTACACTTTGCTTCTGACAAAATTTTCCTTAGAGTTAATAGTATAGGTGTTATTTTATAATTTCCATTATTGATTCCCCAAAACCCCTTTTTTGGGGTCAAAATATCAAAATATTCTATGAGTCAGATTTCAAGTTAGAAGACATATGATCCAAATACAAAATTTCAAAATAATATCTCTAGCCGTGTTACCGTACATGAAAGAGCGCGGACAGACAGACAGACCCTAATTTTGTAGAAGGTGTTTTCTTCGATAAATTTGCTTGAAATTTGTGCATCCAAAATTTGAGGCGATTTGGACCAATGTACAGATAAAACCTTAATTTTTTATATGTATAGATTGGTATTGGTATATATATGCTGCAATAAAAACCCGTTTTTTAATTTAAACAGGTTCTTACTAGTTAAAACGCGTTTCCCTGAATAAATACCTTTGTGGCTACTAGAATTTACTGATGTTGGCTGAGTTTGGTCCAAAGGTCTAGAATCTTCGTTTGTGACCTTCCGCCTCATTTTGCGTGTTTATTTTCAAAAATCATCTTCTAAGAACTTTGCTTCTAATTTTTGACATTTTCGTTTAAAAAGTTTTAAAAATAAACACCCAAAATGAGGCGGAAGTTCAAAAATGAAGATTCTAGACCTTTGAACCAAACTCAACCAACATCAGCAAACTCTAGTTGCCACAAAGGTATTCAGTGAAACGCGTTCTTATTAAAAAAGGGGTTTTTACTGGAAAATACATACCATATATATATGTTTTTTAATTAGTAGAGATTGTGGTGTTGATGCAAGGTGAAACATCTTTAATAAAGATAATAGTAAATAAATATTATATTTAATATTCATTTACTATGAGTTAAGGATTCTTGGTCACTTGTTACACATTAAAATTAAAAAATTAAAAGATGTAAAGAATTTTTCAATATATATATTTCGGGCTTTTTCCCTCTGTTCACTAAACATATATATAACCTAGCATTCAATAAGTTAAATTAGTTATTTTCTGTACTTCCTGAAGATGGGTTGATAGCCCGAAATATATATATTTTGAAAAAAATTTTACATCTTTTAATTTTTTAATTTTAATGTGAAACAAGTGACCAAGAATCCTTAACTCATAGTAAATGAATATTAAATATAATATTTATTTACTATTATCTTTATATGTTTTTTTATGGGAAGAATCTTAAATTTATAATCTAATAATTATTTTTACGAGCGTGGTGATCGAGCAATTTCAGTATAGTTCTTTTTTTTATAGAATCCCAATTGCATATTCAGGTTATCCGGGAAGGCGGATTTAATGACTAGCGCAAAGTTAAGCATCGCCAATAGAATCCCCCTGGTCGTGACTCCTCCACCCACTGCGAAAGAAGAAAGCTGCTGCCTGTCCCACAAGACGAAAAAGAAGAAGAAGAAGACTTTCTCCTGGCTGGCTGGCATAAAGGGCCGAGAGACAAGATGGCGATGGCCTCAATCCATCAGCGTTAGATACATTCTCGCTTGCAGAATATCATCCGAGACAAGGATAAGCGTTTTATCGACGAAAACGAAAGGGGCATCTTGATTCAATTGAATTATTTAAATGAATGGAGCATTTAGCGAGCCCGGGCGTGATTTTATCAAATTAAACTAATATTTTTATATATTCCGAATGTTTTCTTTAAGTACTCTCAGGGTGTTTCATAATAATTGTTTAATTAAAAATAAAATTCTTTTGAAAAAAAAGGCAATTTCAAATTCCAATTTTGTTATTATTTTCATTATTATTATACCTTCAAAAGATCTCAAGTAGAAGTGGAACCATTTTAAAGGGTCCGAATTAAAAAGTAAAACGTACCTAACAGTGTTAGTGTAGGAGACAATAAAAGAGTGTGTCTTCTACTGGAATTATAAATTTTTAATTAATTTATAACGAGACTATAGTTTCGAGGGCTTTGACCTTTTCATCAGTCTATTACAATTGATTCACAGGAATTGTAATAGACTGATGAAGAGGACAAAGCTCTCGAAACTATAGTCACGTTATAAATTAATTAAAAATTTATTTTTCCAGCAGAAGACACACTTTTTTTGTCTCCTTCTATTTATAAAAATTCTGCTACTCTCGGCAAAAAGAAACTTTCAATTTAGTATTAGTGTCACTAGAATGGCTGGCTGCCCGTATGTTTAAGCCAGGGGTGTCCAACATTTTAGCTCACCCCATACTTTAATTGAAAAGTTTTTGTTTTGCCGAGAGTAGCAGAGTTGTTGATTCACAAAGAGAAACAAACAGGTTGTCCTCTGCTTGATGCAAATAAACATACACACATATATATGTGTGTATGTTTATTCGCATCAAGCAGAGGACAACCTCTTTGTTTCTCTTTGTGTACCCCATACTTGTCCAGTCCGCGGGTCGCTTGTGGTCCAAGACGACTACCAATGTGGTCCGAAAATAAAAAAAATAGAAAACTTACAAACTGTATGATATTGCGACTAAAAATACAAGTGATATTAGTAAAAATACAATAATTTTAATTTGCTATTAACTTAGAAGCAATGAATTTTTGAATTTAACGCGTTATTTAACAATGAAGTATTCATAAAATGATTCTTAAATGATTTTAATTATTCATTCAAGTATGAAGCACACAAAGAATAAATCTAGATCCAAAATAGTTCAGGAGGACCTTGAGAACTCACTAAGAAATTCATTGAATCAAATATCGAAGGACTAATGTCTCAAACTCTCTGTTTTTTACTTTTATAAAGTCTTAAATCTTAAATTATTTGAATATGTTAAATAAATTTTCGACGTTTTTTGCTCATCAGCTATCATTATCGTTGATAATTTTATGTGTGGCCCAAAACAGCTCGTATTTTTCCAATGTGACCGCATTGAAACTAAAAAGTTGGACATCCCTGGCTTACCAGGCACTTTGAAATAAAAATTTATCGGGCCGCAGATAATTTTTTTATGCTATCATGACCCATGAAGATGCGGCCTCTATGAATCTCGAAAGATCACTGCATTACCGAAAAGAAGGAGGAATAGATCAATAGAAAGGGTGAAGGCGTAGGTGTTGAAGTTTTGAAGATTATGTGTGTCAGAAAGAAAAAATTTATACAATAATATAATTAAAATAGTCGAAAATAGACCGAAATGGTGATTATTTTTTGCGGAAATCTTGAATTTTAATCCAGAGATTCAAAATTTAAAATTATAGCAATTATTTTTCGAAAACTTTTCAGTAGATATCTTATTTTAGAGAACCAAAATTATCAGGCCAAATTGTTATGCGTCTTTTCCAGGAACTACATATAAATTTCAATGTTTTAAGGAAGCTTATAAATTTATGTTGGGCCGCGAGTTCTACATCCCTGGTCTAAAAATTATATTAACCGTTCACTGCACAAATCGATTAACTCCATAAAATGAAGAAATGAGTTGAAATAATGTACTTACCTATTTACATTATATTGAATGGTCAAATTTTTTTGTCGTTTAATGGTGTTTATCTTATTATTTGAGAAATATTTATTATAAATATAAAAACCTACAACTGAACCAAATGCTTTGACACTTAAATTTAAGATATTTCAAAAAGTGGAGTTAATCGATTTGTGCAGCGAACGGCTCATATATATAGCTCCGAGAGATGAACCGCGATTGGAATTAGGTGTACTCGTCTTTGGAATTATGTGGAATTATTTTGGAATTCATTAGATAATGCCCCTACATCTGTTGGTCCTTCTACTTGGAAATGAATTTGGAATTGTGGAAGTAGGTGTACACGATATTAGGTCGCGGTCCACCCCTCGAATAGCTCGTTAGCTAAATAAAATACTTTTTAGATTTACAATTTATATGTATTAATTCCCCCCCCCCGATAATAAAAATTGTATTAAAATTTTAATCAAATGATTATATTAAGAAAGGTCAAATTTTTTGTAGAGGTCCATATTTTTTATCATAGAATGTAAGGTATCCCTGAAAAGTCCCTTTGTATCCATACAAACAATAGGCTGAGCCATTTGTCTCAAAGGCCTTGGAGAGGTATTGTGGGCTGGTTCTCTCAATTATTTTTAATCGACTTTTTATTTCGATAAATAATATAAACATATAAAAAACTTTTCAACTATTTCCTTTTTATTTTCTTATTTTTTGATGTTACCTTAGTTTTATTCTCCCCCCCCCCCCAAATCAAATTTGAATTTTTATTATTCACAGCTGAGGATGAATAAATTTCAAAAAAAAAAAAAACTTCAACATTAATTAAAATGAAAATATTGTCGATTATTTTTAGGAGGGATTAGAATGACCCAGAATAGAGTTTAGTAAATTATTAATGTTTACATTTTTTAATCAGTAAAAAAAGAACAAGAACCTTCACACAGTTTTAAAGAAATATCTTAAGGGGGAGGGGGATATAAATATATGCTAGAGACACATTTTTAATTTTAAAAAAGTTATTTTAAAAACTATTATTATAAATATTAAGAATTAAATAATAATAATAATAATATATAGATAATAAATAAAAACAAGTTCATACTAGTATAATCATTTCTTAATAATAAGTTCGGAGTTTTGGAAATTG
Source organism: Forficula auricularia (assembly GCA_024734495.1). Classification (NCBI taxonomy): domain Eukaryota; kingdom Metazoa; phylum Arthropoda; class Insecta; order Dermaptera; family Forficulidae; genus Forficula; species Forficula auricularia. The sequence goes on from JALMQS010000064.1 coordinate 15,301,573, forward strand.
AACATATAGCACCAGAAAAAAATTTCTACGACTTTCCGTTCTTGTTTAATTATTTTGTTTTTTATTTTTATTTATTTATTTTACTTTACCATGAACTTTCATCGAAAATACTTAATATATGCATTTTCTTTTATTATTTTATTTTGTTAATATTTCATCCTTATTGAATTTTTTTTTTAATATTTTTTTACCAAACATTAAATAGAGTAAATGTACATGGAAAAGGTATTTATTATTCGAAATATCTCAAAAATGACTAAAAATATTTTGGTAAAAAATCGTTTTGCAAATTCATGGCGTTTAACATTTGAAAAATTGGAATTCTTAAACATGTTTATTCAAATTTTAAAATTTTGATAAAGGGATTTATGTAGACCAAAACGTCATAGTTTTACTCAATTTTTTTATCAAAATAGTTTGAGCCGTTTGTGAGATACTATATTTCGAAAAAAAGAAGAAAAATGCAACTTTTTAACACGCTTTTATTAGTTTCTCCTGTATGTTTGTTTGTTTGTTTGTATGTATGTAACTGACTCGTTTGGGCTCGATTTTGCCCCACTTTAAGCGATCAGATTTACTTTAAACGTTGTAGACTTATCAACCACCGACGCAATACAATATTTTGATAAGCTTATCTCATTATACTGATTAGGATCGCCAAGATTATTTTATTATATATGTAAATTTGAAATCTCAAAATAGTTGGCGCACAAACTCGGTGTGCCAACAACGCCCTCTGGCCCAGAGCCGTGTGACATGTAAATATTAAAGACGGTTTTATAGAAAATCGAACTAAAAAGTGAAAAATAAAATATAATTTAAGAAAACTAAAAAAACACGCTTTAATAGCAAATCGAACTAAAAATCAGAAAATAGCTTTTAATTTATATTTTATTCAACTGTTATAAAAAGTACCTATACTAACTCAATATGTTTCAATAATTTTCAAAAATTCTAAAATAAAAATAAAGTTATGAAAAGAAAATTAATTTAATTGTAAAAAAGCGTAGGGTGCTTTTTATCATATTTCTATACTAACTCTACGTTTATAAATATAACTACTAATTACATATTTACAAAAATCAATATCGAGCACCCCACGCTTTTTTACAATGAAATTAATTTTCTTTTCGTAACTTTATTTTTATTTTAGAATTTTTGAAAATTATTGAAACATATTGAGTTAGTATACTTTTTTATGACAGTTGAATAAAATATAAATTAAAAGTTATTTTCTGATTTTTAGTTCGATTTGCTATTAAAGCGTGTTTTTTTTAGTTTTTTAAACTATATTTTTTTCATGGACGATTACAATACTTGACCATAATCTGTATGGTAAAGTAGATAGAAAAAAAATTCCTTAAATTCAATACTTTACCCGAGTGAATTCAATATTTTACTTAAACATCCTGAGTAATGTAAATGAAAAATAAAAATTGAAAATTATCATTGTCTAGTGAAGCTTAGGCCTCCTATCGAGCCTAGCGAGTAAAATTGTTTTTTTTTCAGGTAGTTGTTTCGCGACAATACTAGCAACAAGTAAATGCTAGAGTATATAGAACAGACAATAAGGATTCATAATTCATAAGCCCAAAACTTTTTTCTGTTTATGTACGACTACTAGCCAATCACGTGCTCGTTTGACTAATCTGGCAACACTGTCCGAGCTTGTATATATTTTATCATAGAAATGTTAGATAAAGTATATAACTTTTAAGGAGTTCGGTGTTGGTTCTAGGTGAAACATTTTAATATAATAATAAAACTAAGATACGAGGTAGGTTTCACAAAAAAGTGTGAAACCTACCTCGTATCTTAGTTTTATTATTATATTAGATAAAGTACATTACAAAGGGAGATTTAAAAAACAAAAAGTTATTAATAAGCGATTGAAAGCTGCTGCGGCAATGGCTGAAGCGAAAAAACGTCAAAAAATTACTAAAGTAAACCCACTTTTTAGGTTAAATAAATGCGTTGTTGCCAGCTTGTTTTTAGTGTAAATTTTTCATTATACATTTTTCATTATTTATTCATTATTATCTCAGAAACTGTGTTGTAACTATGAATTAAAATTTTCTTAAAAAATATATTAGTTATTGTTTAATGTTGGTTAGTTTTTTATAAAAATGGTAAGAAAAGTTTCTTAATTAAAATTAAATATGTATGTAAACTTTCCGATACCCCGTATAGGAAATGTATAAGAGTCTGAAAAACTCTATCTTTGGAATTTAATATCTCCGGAACTATATTGTTGATAAATTTCGTTTTGCCACCAATCGATGCAGAAGTATTTAAATAATATTTTGTTTAAATTTCAAAAAAATCCTAACAAAACCCATATGGTGAAACAATTACCTTAATATTAAGAATAATACTCTTTTCAATTGTATAGATTAAATAGTTATTGATGTGTTGTATTCTAATTAAGTCATTTCGCTTTAATCTAATACAATAACTAATTAATTTTCCTTTATCCGTGATTGGCTGGCATTTTCAATCCCATCATTTTGTTCCTAGTTAATTTGCCTTGGATTTAAATGTCCGTTCTAATAGATTTCCTTCTGACTAACAAACAACTAAAAAGGAAGGAAATTAATTATCATAATTATCGTTTGTTATACATTGAAAATCTATTTGTTTCCATTGAAAGGTCAATAGATTATTCAAATTAATTTTTTACAAATAATTAGAATATCAATTGTGTAAAATGATATTCGTAATCATGTTTACATCAACAGATTAACAGGAATTAATCAACTGGTTTGCATAACACAGGACTTTCACTTACAACAGAGATGTACATCGTAAAATATACTAATTCTATCGTACTTAAGCTATCTTGAAGCTAGACTAAGTACCTACAGCAAGATTTTGGTTAAAATCAAAGAAACGGAATTATCTACATATTTACTTAAAGATTTTTTGGTCATTTGCAATTTTCTCAAAACGGCTTCTAAGATTTTTGTTAATATTCTGTACGTTTATCAAATATCATGTTCTTTAACATAAATTCCGATTGGAATCAAGAGAGGGGAGTAAATTAGTCATGTCGCATTTTTTTTAACGCCCATATATCGAAGGTGGAATTCGAAGCTTATGCTTTCTAGAAATTTTTCCAATTTTATTTCAGAAAATATCCAGTTAATTTCAGAAATGATGCAATTCAGAAATGAGCCGTCAGGCTAATTGGCCATTCTACCCTCACCGACTCCCTCGACTCGCTGGCTCATCGAACAAACGTCTCTGCCCTTTCCCTTTTCTATAGATACTATCACGGCAGGTGCTCTGATGAGATAAAATCAATAATTCCCCCCAAAGCATGCTTTGCACGTAGCACGCGTTTTGCCGACTCCCAACACTCTTTCGAGGTCAAATTAGAAAAGTGCCGGACCACTTCATTCGCCAATTCATATATCCCCATGACTTCAAGGAACTGGAACTCTCTCCCAGCCTCCATCTTTCCCAGCACTTATAATCTTCAAACCTTCAAAACCGGAGTGCATAGACACCTACGTCTACACCCTCTCACTTAATCAACTTTCCCTTCTCTTCGGTAATGCAAGGGTCTTTCGAGATCCATAGGGGCTGCATCTTTACTAGTACACCCCTTCTTGCATTCGATTGCATTAAAAAAAAAAAAAAAAAAAAAAAAATCTCAAATATATTTGAGAATTCTCTAATTGAATAATATAAAATCACAGAGATATTTCAGAATTTTCAATTTAATTTCAGAAAATAAACGTATACACCTACCTATAATAAACAGCTAACTAAACAATTGATATTTTCTGAAATGCAATTGAGTTTTTCTGAAATTGAATTGAGATTTTCTGAAATAGATTTGTGATTTTCTAATATTCAATTGAAAATTCTGAAATACAATTGGGGTTTTCTGAAATACACCTGGAAAAGGTGAAGAAGGAGTATCCTAAGATTTTGATTAAAATCGAATTATGTGCCTCTTTATTAATAATCGCAACGCTTGTCAAATATCTTAAGTTCTCAACTAGTAAAAATTTCGTTTGGAATCAAGGGATTAAAGTAAATTAGTCATGTCGCAAAAAAATCAAAGCCTATATCTCAGATACAATAAGTAGCAGAGATTTGGCCTTTAAAACTTAAGATATCTAGAAGTACCCCATGCTTTTGATTGAAATTTTAGTACCTGGAGTACCTATTTAGTCTGAGTGACTTTTGGCTTTTTTCTGGTTTTCTCAAAATGGCTTGAGGGAAACTAATTGAAGTAATTTGAAAGAAGAAAATTGGTATGATGATTTCAAATAAGGAAGGTACTAATGTGAAAGTCGAGTGGTGCCCACAATAATTGATTTTTTTATTAAGATTGGTCTTTCCCTGGCGAAGAACCGTATTGTTCAGTTAGCAATATAATAATGGTATTTCCATTTTAAAGTGTATCTGAAGCCGAAGACGTTTGCAAATTACGTGAGATGATATTATAATTATTTTTAAAGTGAACGGTTTTTTTAATCACAAACTAATAAAAGACACTAATTTCAGTTAATTATTATTATTTATTTTATTGATTCACCAAATAGTTTCGGTCACCGCTGGTTGACCATCTTCAGTAGTACTAAAAAATTTGGTAACCCACAGACTAACTAACAGACAGACTAAGAGACATTTTGACAAAACAATTATACAGGTATTATTTAACGGATTATAGTGGTGTTTCACAAAGTGTTAAATAATTCCTGTCTCTAAGGTGAACTTTAAAAACAATTATATCTCGAAAAATATCATTTTTTCGATGTTTACTTATTAGAGGTTTTTGGTAGAGCCAGATTCCATGGTTTTGCTCAATTTTTTTAATCTTAATAGTTTAAGCCGTTTTGAGATATTTCGAAAAAAAGAAGAAAAAACACTTTTTTCATGCATCATGCATCATTACAATACTTGACCATACCCGGTATGGTAAAGTAAAAATGGAAAAATGAAACATTTCATACATTTTTTTAAAGAATTAAATAATACAAAAAATATAGAAGTTTGAATTTATACATACAATTTCGATCAAAATCTAGAAATTGTCACTTTATATACATCTTGAACGAAATTGTATGTATAAATTCAAACTTCTATATTTTTAACCGACCATTGATAAAAGGAGGAGGTTATCAATTCAACGAAATGTCTGGGTTTTTTTTGTGTTTTAACATTTTTTGTATTGTGTAATTCTTCAAAAAAATTTATCAAATGTTTCATTTTTCCATTTTTTAGTACTACTGAAGATGGTCAAACAGTGGTGACCGAAACTGTTTGGTGAATCAATAAAATAAATAATAATAATTAACTGAAATTATTGTCTTTTATTAGTTTGTGACTAAAAAAACCTTTCAATTAAAAAATAATTTAAAAAATTAATTCACTAAGTTTTGGAAGAAATCTTATAATATTATAATATGAAAGATTTCAATTTCCTGATGGTAATAGATTCAAATTTTGAAAATCATAAGATGGTGTCATCTATTAAATCCGATGGAATGGAATATTTTAATTATATGTCAGAGGGGTTGTTTTTCAACCCCTCGGGAATCGAACCCGAGTGCCAGTTACAGCAACCCGATGGGGTGAAAAACAACCCCTCTGACATATAATTAAAAATATTCCATTCCATCGGATTTAATAGATGACACCATCTTATGATTTTCTTAGATATTATAATAGTTGAGTACCTGGAGGCACCGAGTTAAAAGCTTTATTTTAATATTATTTTTAAATTAATTTAAAATTCTGATAAAAAGGTCGATTTTTATTTGAGAGCCGCTTTCAAATTAAAAAAAATACAAAAATATATAATATTCGCCCACTGTACCCCCCCCCCACCTCCACCCCGCTCGACCCCACCCTCGAAACCTCGCCCTACCCCCGAATCACCCACCACTGCACCCCACCTCCTGCACCTGTTTTGATTCAACCATATGATTCATTTTTATTCATCCAATTGTTAATAAATAAAACCTATCAAAATGTGTTGTTTTTTCAGAAAATTGAGACCTGCTCTTGATTATTTTTTATTCTATTAAATAAATAAAGTTCATTATAAAAACAATTATAAAACGTTTATTAATATTTCTAACGTTTAGGGACAACAAAATATGTTAAAATCCACAATCACAATACTTCTTCAAGGCCTTTGAGAATAAAGGATTTACCCGACCCATTGTCTGCCTGAGCACAAAAGGAAAAGGGAAACCTTTTTTTAAAACCCTAAGAATGGGATTTGTCTACCTGAGAATAATTAATTTGATTACGAAAAACCCCATCAAAAACAATTTTGTCGAAGATGAGACCGTGACAGATCGAATTGTCACCCCAAAAACCCCTTAACCCGTGAATTTCATCAAAATCGGTAAAGCCGTTTTCAAAATAGAACCAAGATACAAATATATAAACAAATAAATAATAAATATATATACAAATATACAATTTTTGCTCGTTTAATACGAGTAGATAAAATTATTTAAGTATAATAATAAAACTTGAGTAAGATACGAGATAGGTTTCACAAAAAGAAATAAAACAAAATTGAGTTTTGAATTCGATATATTTCGAGGGTGAGCCCAGGGGTAGCACCAGGAGTCCAAGAAAACAGTTTTCTTGGACTTCTGATGATGGGCTCACCCCCGAAATATATCGAATTCAAAACTCAATTTTGTTTTATTTATTTTTTTTGAAACCTACCTCGTATCTTACTCAAGTTTTATTATTATATTAAAATGTTTTACCTTAAAATTTAAATTATTTAAGCTTTGAAAAGAAAAAAAATATTCCTTCTGAATTAATTAAATTGCCTAATTTTAAATATATCTAAACTTTAAATAGAAATATATAATAAGCGAAAATATTTATTAGCTTTAAATATCCCGAGAACGTGGTTTAATTAACACGGGATGATGATATATTCAAGGTTTAAAGTGTAAATTTTCGGGAAGCGTTCGCGCAGCAGGAGGCCTAATGGATTAAGTAGCTTGGGAAAACGCCAGAACTCGAGAAAAATCGAAAAAGCTTTTGATCTGGCCTGAAAGTCCAAATGAAACAATCGTGCAACAAATTAAGTATTAAATGGTGGGTTTGGCGGAATTGTTAGGCTCCTCGGGCTTGTGATTAGCAAGGTAAAGAGGAGGCTGCTGGTGCGGGGGCGGCAGAAACACGGAACCCCCGGTCAACGGCTTTGGGTTCAGACATCGTCGCGACGGCTATTGTTAGGCACAGGCCGAGAAATACGAGGTCAACAAGAACAGAGGCGAGATTCACACCAAATAAACAACATTCAAAGCAAACCTTCTTATTAACGACAAAGTAGTCGTTATAAAAAAGGTAAATTAATATTAAATGAGAATATATTCCGATGTCAAGTTGTTTATTAAATTAGAGCATCAAAATAAATACCATTTAAAAATATCCATATTGAAAAAAAAAACTTATTTAGAAATTGAGGAAAAAGTGAAGTTGTTCTTAATAAACTTTCAAAATTTATTTTTTGATTTAATTAACTATCTAATTAATTAAATGATAATTTGATGGAAAGGCAGCTCAAGGATCATAAAGAAAAACACACAAACTCCGAATAAAATAATTTATTAGAAATTCATTTTCATCCGCTTAAAAAAACCGATGTTTTAGAAATGAAATTGATGCTGTAATAAATTATTTTATTCGAAATTTGTTTGGTTTTTATTATAAAAAATTACATTTTTATTTATATCACATATCATTATTTATGGTAATTTTTGAACAACACTTTTCCTTACACTTCAAATGCCACCATATCTTAGCCATTACAACCTTAATCTGATAATTGTAAATAATAATTATTTCTTCCTTTATAAGACTTTTTTTAATCACAACTTCAAATAATAAAATCCAATTATACATTGATCCTAATTTTTACTTTCACATGTATATTCAGGGGCGTAGTCAGAACCCCCCCCCCCTAAGTACAAGGCTCATGGGATGAGTAAAGGCAATGAAAAACCGTTCTTATGGCAAAGTAACAGTAATTAAATATATTTCATATTGTATATTTAATCAATAATTATGTTGAAAATCATAAGATGATGTCATCTATTATATCCGATGGAATGGAATATTTTTAATTATATGTCAGAGGGGTTGTTTTTCACCCCCTCGGGAATCGAACCCGAGTGCCAGTAACAGCAATCCGGGCCACCTGGCTCACCTGCGGGATACGAACCTCTCTGACATATGCAAACGCGTAAAATATTTTACTCAAAGATTGTTTTCTTAATTTGTAAAATTTCGCGATATAGTGATTCTAAATTTAAACATATAGCCATGCCATATAATTTAAATAAAGATCGATAGAAGTAAATTTGAATCTATTACCATCGGCAAATTAATATCTTTCATAATAATTATGTTCACTTTTATTTTCTTGAAGTATCTATTTGTTTTAATAAAAAAAAAATTCCCAGTATATATTTTGCTTTGTGGATTGACCCCCCTCGCCATGAAAATTTTCTGGCACGCCACTGTGTATATTCTATTAGAATATAATGTGTAGTATTGCCTGACTGAAGGGGTCTTGACTCTTTGAGAGCTTGTATCTCAGAGATGAAAAAAATTAATTTCATTTTGTGACATCTAGGTAGAAGAAATCGATGTCCTTGTTGGAAACAGGATTTAGGACATAAAATCCGATATTGTGGTCACCAGAAGCCAAAAAGTGACCAAAAATCCATTGGTCAGTGCATATGTACTACGTACGTATTATGTATGTACCCTGCTTTTCTCAACCATAAGTCTCAGAGCTACGAAATTCGAAACTTAAGCTCAATTTAGGCTACAGCAAGCTTTTGGTTGAAATCGGAAAACCGGAAGTTGACATTTAAATGAAAGATTTTCTGTTTTTTTTTTTTATTTTCTCAAAAACGGCACTAACGATTTTTTTTTAATTGGTGTTCTTGTCAAGTGACATGAGTTATTAACCGTGTAAAAATTTTAATCCGATTGAAATAAAGGAAGAGGGTGTAAATTAGGGGTGCCGCGATGACTTCAAATAAGTGAGAATATGAAAGTCGTATGGTGACCACAACAGTTGATTATACCTTCTTTGTTCTTCTTTTTTCCCAATTCCTTCATTTTCCAATTGGATTTTGCTACATTAACTTTTGATAATACTTAAAACTAAACCGTTTTTTTTTATACAAAATGAAAATAAAAAATAAATGAAAATTTGGAAAACAGATATAATTGAATGTTGCCATGTTTTTAGGAATTTGTTTAAAAGGCCACTTTTGAAGTTTCCGATCATGTCCTGTCATAGAAAATGCTGAATATCTACAAATTTAAGAGTTTTAACACAAAAGTGGTAAAAATAAAAGTTCAAGTTAACAAAATTTCCTAGAGAATAAGATACGATTCAAGATTCTAGGATGAGTGGTTTTCATTTTATGAAGGAAAAACTGCAATTTTTTGAAAAAATTGCAGTTTTTCAAAACTTCAACCCTGTTGAAGCATGGGGTACCTTATCCAATTACTTAATAAAGTAAAGGGTGTGTAGTTTTACAGTGAATGAAATAAAACTCAAAAAGAGGTTTATACAAACTCGATATGTTTCGGATTATTAGTCCATCATCAGGAGTTTACAAGTTTTAACTTGTAAACTCCTGATGGTAGACTAATAATCCGAAATATATTGAGTTTGTATAAACCTCTTTTTGAGTTTTATTTCATTCACTGTGAAACTACACACCCTTTACTTTATTAATTAATATCATGTTTCACTTAAAACCTACACCACTTTCTCTAAGTAAAATTATCTAATTACGATGGAACTTTGGCAATCTCATTTTTTAGCCAATTGTCAACTATTAAGAGGTCTGCACCACCGCATCAAAGATTCGGTGAACAAAAAATCTCCAGGTATAAATATGGTAAGCCTTGTGACCACCCTAGTGTACATGCACCATTATGTTTAAATTGAAAGTTTCTTTTTGCCGAGAGTAGTAAAGTTTTTATGAATTAAAAGAAACAATAAAAGAGTGTCTTCTGGTAGAAAAATATTTTTTTTTAATTTTTTTTATTTATAAAGAGACTATAGCAGTGTTTCTCAAATTATGTGTCGCAATCAAGCTTCAGGTGTGTCGCAGAAAATTCTCTGTCGTTCGCCTTTAAGGAAAAGCTAAATATATGGGCAAGATATGTAAAAAGCAAATTATAAGGAAATAATTAATTTAATAATTCAAACATTAGAGCTGCTAAAAACAAAAATTGAACATGATTTTCCATCACTTGATACAAAAATTATTTGAGACACAAATTGTCCATCTTTGCAATTAAACCTATAAGAGGAAGAAGAGCTGGCGGAAATTCGAAGCAATCAATCGCTGGAAATTGAGTTTAATAATAATAATAATGCTGGTCAATTTTAGATAATAATAAAAAATGATTTTTCGAACATTTTTGACAGAGCTATAAGAATTCTGTTACAATTCTCCACCTCTTTCTTACTTGTGCGAAGCAGGATTTTCCGCGTTGAACGAAATTAAACAAAAGATAATTTTTAAGAAAAAATAAAAACCGACTTCAAAAAAATTAAATGCAAGAAATAAAATACACTAAAAGGTATAAAATAATTATTATCTTATTTAGTTAGAAGCAAACTATGAAATATTAACACGAAATTACTTTTTGAAGTCGGTGCCAAACAAACTATACCTATAAGCGAGCGTACCCGCCAAACGTACTAAGTAAGATCCGTCGAGTGCGATTCATAAAATTTTTAAGAAAAAAATAAAAACCGACTTCAAAAAATTAAGTGCAACAAATAAAATACACTAAAAGGTATAAAATAATTATTATCTTATTTAGTTACAACTAAACGACGAAATATTAACACGAAATTACTTTTTAAAGTCGGTGCCAAACAAACTATACCTATAAGCGAGCGTACCCGCCAAACGTACTAAGTAAGATCCGTCGAGTGCGATTCATAAAAGGTATATATTTGGCACCAACTTCAAAAAGTAATTTCATGTTAATATTTCGTCGTTTAGTTGTAACTAAATAAGATAATAATTATTTTATACCTTTTAGTGTATTTTATTTGTTGCATTTAATTTTTTGAAGTCGGTTTTTATTTTTTTCTTAAAAATATTTTTATTTTTCTCTTTTTAGTGATGTCATTAATAGTGATCATATCATCAGAACTTGACCAAATTAATATGACACCATCCCTAAGACACCCCCTTTCGGATAAAAAAAGAACCATCGAAATCGGTTCATAAACAAAGAGGTTAGGTCTAAACAAACCTAATAAAAAAGGTCTAATACCTATGGAAAAAAATCGAAAAAAAATGGGACCAATCGAAGCTAGACTGGACCCAATGCAAAAAAATTTTCAAAATCGGTTGACAATTGGCGGAGATATGAGGTAACATAGGCACAAAAAAAAAAAAAAAATTCAATCGAATAGAGAACCTCCTCCTTTTTTGAAGTCGGTTAAAAGGGATGTTTGGCACCGTACTTCAAAAAGTAATTTCATGTTAATATTTCGTAGTTTACTTGTAACTAAATAAGATAATAATTATTTTATACATTTTAGTGTATTTTATTTGTTGCATTTAATTTTTTTGAAGTCGGTTTTTATTTTTTTCTTAAAAATTATTTTTATTTTTCTCTTTTTAGTGATGTTATTAATAGTGATCATATCATCAGAACTTGACTAAATTAATATGGCACCATCCCTAAGATAACCCATTTCCAATAAAAAAAGAATCATCGAAATCGGTTAATAAACAAAGAAGTTAGGCCTGAACAAACCTAACAAAAAAGGTCTAATACCTATGAAAAAAATGGGACCAATCGGAAAGTAGACTGAACCTAATGCAATTTTTTTTTTCAAAATCGGTTCACAATTGGCGGAGATATGAGGTAACATAGGCACAATAAAAAAAATAAATAAATAAAAATAAAAAATTCAGTCGAATAGAGAACCTCCTCCTTTTTTGGCCATTAACCTTAACTTTGGGAGCCGCAAATTTCTAAAACTGTTTCAAAGCGAGCCAGATTGTTTGGAGAATAATAAATGTTTTATTAACAAAAAGACACATTTTTCTTATTTTATAAAATATAAATGAAGTAACATATATTTTTTACTCTACTTATGATTTTACAAATTACAAATTAATTTAATTTTTTAAATTTAATTATTATACAGGGTGGGGCTTAAAGATCTACCACATTTTGAAGAGACATAAAAAATTAAAAAAATTTAACTAGAAAAAAACTAAACATATTTTTGAAAATAAAATAAATGAAATTTTTTTAAATGTATTTTAAACATTATTAGACAAAAAAAAAAGGGGGAGCCAGATTGTTTGGAGAATAGGGGGTCAAAAAAAATTCTAGCCCTTTTGACCAAACTCAACCAAATTTTGTATACATATTCTGTGTATACACAGAAGGCTAGAAATGCAAAAACTAACCAAATTTTGTATACATAGTTTGGTCGAAAGGGCTAGAATTTTCATTTTTGACCCTCAACCCATTTTGGGTGGTTAGTTTTTGCATTTCTAGCCCTCTGGGGATCCACAGAATATTGTATACAAAATTTGGTTGATTTTGGTCGAAAGGGCTAGAATTTTTTTGACCCTCCCCCATTTTGGGTGGTTAGTTTTTACATTTCTAGCCTTATTTGGGCCCACAGAATATGTATACAAAAATTTGGTTGAGTTTGGCCGATAGGGCTAGAATTTTCATTTTTGACCCCCCCCCCCCTCTTTTGTCTGATAATGTTTAAAATACATTAAAAAAATATATATATTTTATGTTCTTTTCAAAAATATATTCAGTTTTTTTCTAGTTAAATTTTTGTATACCTCTTCAAAATGTGGTAGATTATTTTACCCCACCCTGTACTTTTTAAAATCTAAGAGGGTTCAAGAGCCGCACGAGATTGACTGAAGAGCCGCATGCGGCTCGCGAGACACGTTATGTCCACCTCTGCTATATACACTAGTATTTGTACTTGTCACTTTTAGTGTGTCGTTAAATTTTAGACTTACTAGAAGTGTGTCACAGCTACAAATAGTTTGAGAAACACTGGACTATAGTATCGAGGCTTGATGAAGGGGGCAAAGTCCTCGAAACTATAATCTCTTTATAAATAAAAAATTAAAAAAATTATTTTTCTACCAGAAGACACACTTTATTATTGTCTCTTTTAACCTTTATGAGTATAAACATTTATTTGGTTTTTTTTGTTTTTTGTTTTGTTTACATTGTTTTTGTTGTTGTTTGTTACTTTCCCTGCTAGTAGTGTGTTTATATAATGTCTGATGGTTGTAATTGTGACTGACTGACACGTGATAATCCAGCACAAGGCATATTTCTTAGCGAGGGATGAAAAAGCCAGCCGCCCCGTGAGTCAAGGGTGGAGACTGAGTGAGAGATCACGTGCCCGTGCCAACAGCCCATGCATCCGGATTATATTGTCAACATCTTCAAGACGTAATATCTAACAACAGGGACCTCTGGGGGGAGAGATAATAAAAATACATTCTCTTGGTAGTACCATCCATCCAGACATCGTGGAAATATTCACGCTTCATTGGCTATATTACGTTAAAAGGCCATTAACTAAATTATTCAATAGAAATTATTCAACCTATTGATTTTATATTCAAAAAATTAAAAGAAAAAGATTTTTTTTCAACACTCGGTAGAGTATTTGGTGATTTAGAGATCTGAATTATAATTAAAAAAACTAAAAAAATACAAAATAATGTAATACTTAATCAAAAAGTATGGGGCGCAGAAACATATACTTTTAATTAATTTCAACAAAGTGCACCGCGCTTTTTGACTTTATATTTATTACATTATTTTGTACTTTTTAGAAGTGTGTTTTATAGTTTATAATTTTTTTTTTTACTTTTTAGTCTTAATTATTTTTATAGAGAAAAGTTTGCAGAATTTAACAGAATGAAATGTATTTATTTTTATTATTTTTATATAATTTCATTTGAAGTAGTTCTTTCGCGAAAATCCACACAAAAAGTTTTAGCCTCGTAACTACTCTATACTTACATATGAACGGTGCTAAAATTTTAGGTTATGTTTTTTAAGGTGACTGTACTTCTCACACTACTATATCCTCTTTATGAATGGATCGTTTCCATTGATATTATATCCCCACTAAAATTAATCGCCCAAATAGTTTATTTTTTTTTATTTTTACCAAAACTACAAGGTAAATAAATTCAATTTTTTTTAAGTTTCTCCGAATATATCATTATAACAAATATTAGTTTTTCATCAAGATGGTGAAAGTCCTTCAATGAAAAAAAAAATAAAATAATCATCATTTTCCCACCCTTTCCCATGCTACCATATGCACAAAATTTCATTTTTAATTGCAATTATTAAATATTTGGTGTGGTACATCGTATTCAAATTTTAACAGTGTGCTTATTATGCTTTTAATGACTTTATGCCAAGTTTCGAAGACTTCTTGAATTTTTGCACTTGTGAAATATCTACCTTAAATTGAGTAAGTAAACAATTATTTTTATAGAGAAATGTTTGCGAAATTTAACAGAACAAAAGTCACATTGATTGATAGATAAATGCATAGATAGATACATGCATACATACATACATACAGGTGAAGCTAATACTAAGCGTGTAAATATGGTACAAAGATTAAGACTATTATTAAACCAAATTCTTAGCTTATCATGGAATTTCATTATAACCGTTCAAGATTTCTCCAAAGAACGATTTGAATTTGTAAAGCTAAAGTTGACGAAAAATCTCAAAAACAGCTGTAACTATTTTGATAAAAAATCATCTGATGTGGTCCCCATACGACTTTAACATTCTCACTTATTTGAAATATCGAGGCACTCCTTATTTACACCCACTATCTTTATTTCAATCGGATTAAAATTTATTCACGACTAATAACTCGTGGCACTTGTTTTTTAAATAATTTCTTATTTACAAGACGTTTGAAAAGTGACTTTTTAGCACTTGATTTAAAAATTATTCTCATGGTTTAATTTAACGTAGAAACCGAAAATTCAACTCGCATAAATAAATAAGTGTACTCATAGTTGCCGACGTCGCAGGCAATCATGAAATCATGGGTAATATAGTACGTAAAGCACGCTAAGTGTACACATTTATATGTCAGAAAGGTTCGCCTTCTCAGCAGTCAAAATATATATTTTAATTAAAATTTATTTGAAAAATCGAAATATTTGTGCTAATGGATTTGAAATAATAATTAAACAAATCAATCTTTTAAAATAATATGATATATATATATATATACTATATATATTTATAAAAATAATAATTTAGATATTATGCATTGCTTGGGATCAAACCAGAATGAGTCTGAATATTTAAATTAAAAATTAATCCTTATTTAATTACTCTAGGAATGCTCACTGAACCCACTGAGCTATCGAACTCACAGAGACGAAACTCGGAAAATAGGCCTTTTAAATGACAACGGACAAGCATCCCTTGATAAGAAATCATTAAATAAATGGCTTTAAGAATTACACCAAACAACTAGCAATGTGTAATTTAATTGAAATTTTTTATTCAAAATTCAGTTAAAATATTATAAAGTTCAATTCAAACATGTCCATTGTTGCAATCTAAGCTTTGAAATTGATATTTTATTAATTTTATTTATTAAACCCCTATTTACCTTTACCTTCTTTGTTTACTACTATTTTACCAATTTTTACTAATTTTTAATTTATAATTCAAACAGAAGAAACACTCTTTTATTGTTTTCTTCAATTTGTAAAAATTCTGCTACTCTCGGCAAAAAATAAACTTTCATTTTTTTTTAGTATTATTAAAAATGTTTAATATCACCCCTGACTGTAACCATCATCTCTTTATTATCACCTTTAACCGAGCTTCTTTGGCGTTATAGATAGCTTTCCATTATAATCAAAACAAATTTTACTTATTTTTTTATATATATTTTAAATATATTAATTTTTTATATAAGAATCAAGACATCTAGGGGAAAACCTTTGAGTTAGGTATATTGAATTAAAGTGAAGGTGAGGTTTCCCGTGATCCACACTGATAAACAGCTTATCGCTGCGCTCTGGCTTCCGGTCAAGGGCACCATGGAGACAAGCAAGCCCCAACGGCCAGTCCCGTTAGACCACTCACTACTAAGCCTTTGTATTCGCAATTGCGTTCCCGGAATAGCCTTTGACCCTTGCAGGGGTTAGCAAAAAAACTTATCCTCAAGTCTCGCTAATCCTAAGTAAGAAATTTAATTGGAAAGTTAAAATCTTAAAGGCAAATTGTATTGCAAAAAATGTTTTGATTGTTTTTATTATATATAAATAAATACAAATCTTTTATAAACAAAACAATCTTCAAATGTCTATTAAAATTTCAAACGTTTCGGGAGAATTTTTTCCTTTATCAATTGAATTAAAAAAAAAATTAAAAAAAGTAAAAATATTGATTTAGGAAATGTATACGCATAATGGGGCATTCCATGCCAAATCGACCACTTTTGACTCCGACCCCTTTCGATTTGGCTTCTACCCTATCGAAATTTTTTCAAATTTTTCCAGTCAACCGAAAAAAGTTATTAATTAAAAAAAAAAAAATGGTGTTTTATGTTGTAATTATTTCAAAAATTAACTAATCGGCGTTTTTTTGTTTGTTTTTAAACTTGTTTTTCAGAAAAAAATACAAAAAAATTTTCAACTTCATATTCAATAACATTTTCAGTTTTTCTGAAAAAATCATTGTTGATGTTTGACATTTTTGAAAAATTATTTTTTTTTCAAAAAAAAAAAAAAACTGATTTATTCTGCGTATAATGCCGCAAACCCCATGTTGGTCAGACTTTTCTTTCTATTTTTTTTTCTTTTGTTTAATTGAAAAATATTTTTCTAATTTTTTCGCAATCCAACATTGTTTTTATAATAAAATATATCTTAATCCATAATAATATTTTATAATTTGTTTATAATCTTAACTTGATTAATAATTAGGATAATTACAGGAATAATTCAGTCAATAATCATTAAAATTTTTAATATAAATAATAAACGATTTATTTAGTTTCTCTTTGCCGTTTAAACAATTTACAAACTCTATATTATATTGAATTAGAGTAATTTCGCACAAAAAGACAACCATCTATATTTGGTATTGCACTATGCAATTGCTGAGTTCCTGCAATGGTTTTTGTTTTTGAAAATCGGTCATTTAGGTCATTCACTGCTTTATTATAATCCTATTCAGGTGAAAACTTAATTGTTATATTTGGAATATTATTTGGTGTTAATCAAATTAACATTAAAAATTAAGTATAAAATATCATGGATTAAGATATATTTTATTATAAAAACAATATTGGGTTGCTAAGAAAAATATTTTTCAATTAAACAAAACAAATAGAAAGAAAAGTCCGATAAAAATGGGGTTTGCGGCATTCTACGGAGAATAAAAAGTAAAAAGTTTTTTTTTTGAAAAAAAAATTCAAAAATGTCAAACTAAAAAATTGATGATTTTTTAAAAATACTGAAAATTGTTATTCAATATTAAGTTGAATATATTTTTTTCATTTTTTTCTGAAAACCATGTTTAAAAACGAAAAAAAAACGTCCCGATTAGTCAATTTTTGAAATAGTTATGAGGGTTTGAAAGAAAAAAACACTATTTTTTCAAATTAATAACTTTTTTCGGTTGAGTAGAGAAAAAATTCTGAAATATATTTTTGATAGGGTAGAAAAAGTATCAGCCAAATCGAAAGGGGTCGAGGTCAAAAATGGTCGATTTGGCATGGAATGCCCCATATACACACTTTACGGTAATTGTGAATAGTCGGGATAATGTATACATTTCCCTGCAAATGTACAACGTGACAGTGTACAAAGAGCATTCAAAACACATTTACCTTTAGAAATTAGGGAAAAGTACATTGTACTCAGTTTGACAATAGATGGTAGGCAAATGTGTGAACGCAGACATAAATAAGGTTATCTATAATAATTTGATTTTTGGAAGATTGTTTTCCACTGTAATTTAACCATAATTAACGGCTAGTTAAATGGACGTCATGAATTATTGTATTAATTACATTATTTACAAAATTTTGACCCACGATCACGTCATCTCATTTGAGACAGTAATTGATATTATTTCAGTAAAAAATTTAATTCATGCATTTTATAGCAACGTGGGTATTTTGTTGACTACTGCCGAACGATTTTTCTCAAAAGTTAAAATAATTAAAAACAATATTTGGCGCTAATTTCTAATGAAACCAATTTATTAAATAACTTAGATAAAAATTTGCTAGAAAGAAAGCAAAGTAATTTTATAATTATAAAGTAATTATGTTTAACCACTAATTTTATTTTTATAAGTAGGTTCTAAGCTCATATTTATGAAGGGATATAATTCAAAAAATAATAATTTAAATTATAAAAAAAACTTTCTCACCACTTCTTACTGTAATAGAAATTCATATAAGACCGGAAGGTTGTTTACGAAAAAACAATAAACACTACTGGTGAATTCCTTGAAGTTATTTATTCTTAGCTTCTGTTCTACAAATCTTTTTCCTAACTTGGAGACAGATTTTTACTTTAAATTCAGCCTAGCTTTCGATTTCTCATAAAGTGAATATGGCCCCTAAACGGAAATCTTTAAGTGTGAATGAGTAGTTCAGCTTTATAAAAGATATAGAAAGCGAGATGAAAAATAATAAAGTTGCAAAAAAGTATAAATTAGGGGAGAGGTGGCATGAAAGGAACATTTTTGCTGTGGAGGCTCTAGCAAATAAATAATATAACATTTTAAAGAGGTAAAAATGGAATTAAAAACTTCAATTTATTGGCTATCGAAATAAAAATAGATCAATTATTCTTAGTACTATATTTTCGCATTTAAAAAAAAGTTTATTTTATCCCTTTCAAAAATGGGTTGTATTGAAAGGGACACGATGATTTATTAAAGGGACAGCGCGTTAATATAAGGAAATCACCGTAAACTTTGCTACGTACATTCTAAGTATTAGGAAGCGCGTATATAATTAACTATCTTTAGTTTAAAATCACATCTTTGAAAGTAATTAATAGCATATTGGTCTTAAATTTGTCATCTTAAAAGATAATTAACATGGAAATAAACATTTACCTTCATATAATTAAAACAACCATAGTTCTTTTAATAGTAATAATTCTGTTTTAAAATAATTGTTTTTTCTATATGGTAAAAATAACAATAACAATTTTTTTATAAAATACGAGTCAGGAAATGGACGTCCCTTTCATAACCGTTTGTTGTGTCCCTTCCATAACTATCAAAGACAAATTAAAAACATGACCACAAAATCTACAATTCTAAATAATTTATTTAGAGAGTTATTTGAATTGTCCCTTTCAATACGTGTTCCTTTCATTCCACCTCTCCCTTACATACATTATTTGTATAATACATTTTTTTTAATTTCTTTGATAGATTAACTTTTGTTTTTAGTCCTCTTTAACTGTAAAAAAATTAATTATACGATATCGTACATAATTGGTTTTAGTAAGAAAATTATGAAAAATTTGCAATATATATTTCTATATATCGAATATTTTCCAAGAACCTTTACGTTCGATATATAGCGAAACGACTGTATTTTCTTTTGAAGCCGGATTGGTAGAATTAATGGAAAGCCAGTACAAGGATAATGAGATCAATAAATTCCGAATAAAATTTTCTTTACTGGTAGATCATTTTAATCTTAAAAACTGACTTTTCGGGGAATCTTCTTTAACGAAGGAAGCTTGTAAGCACCTACTTTGTGTCTCCTTTTAAACTGTTACTACTCCTATATAATAAAATTATCAATTTCAAACAAACACAAGCACACTTTTAATAGAAAAATGAAGGAGGTGGTTATACACGCTCCCTTCGATGACCCGTTAAACCCTGAAGAAGGAGGGAAAATTCTCCTAAATATATATATTAAGGTGGTCCTTATTTTGGGTATTTTCGAATTTATACGCTTACAGAGGCTAATATGGTTCAATTACATAAAAAAAATATCCCCTAAGCTTCAAGTCTCTATCTCAATTTTAATCTGTCCCGCACAGCGTTGCAAGTTTACCATCTAAATAACATGGGGTTTTTGGCATAGAAATATCATTTTTTTTATTCTGGCCAAAACAATGGTTCAAAAAATTGAAACTCTGTAGACATTATTCTTATAATAGTAGCTATCCTTCAGAATTTTTACAGATTTTTAGCTATTATAATTTTGGAGTTAGAACTAGATAAATTACTGCTGTATCTTAATGTTCGTAAGTTATATACTCGAAAATTATATTAGCTAAAAATCTGTAAAAATTCTGACGGAAAGCAACTATTATAAGAATAAAGTCTACAGAGTTTCAAATTTTTTGAATTATTACTTTGGCCCGAATAAAAAATTGATCCTTCAGTAGAAAAACCCCATGTTATTTAGATGGGAAACTTGCATCGCTGTGCGGCACAGATTAAAAATTAAAATCGAGACTTGAAACTTGGGGGATATATTTTTAACCGACTTCAGAAAAAGGAGGTTCTCTATTCGACTGATTTTTTTTTGTGTCTATGTTACCTCATACCTCCGCCAATTGCGAACCGATTTTGAAAAGATTTTTGCATCGGCTTCGGTCTAGCTTCTGATTGGTCCCGTTTTTTTTGTTTTTTTATTGGTATTAGACCTTTTTTGTTAGGTTTGTTCAGGTCTAACTTCTTTGTTTATCAACCGATTTCGATGATCCTTTTTTTATTGAAAAGGGGCTATCTTAGGGATGGTGCCATATTAATTTGGTCAAGTTCTGATGATATGATCACTATTAATAGCATCACTAAAATGAGAAAAATAAAAATAATTTTTAAGAAAAAAATAAAACCAACTTCAAAAAATTAAAGGCAACAAATAAAATACACTAAAAGGTATAAAATAATTATTATCTTATTTAGTTACAACTAAACGACGAAATATTAAAATGAAATTACTTTTTGAAGTCGGTGCTAAACAAACTATACCTATAAGCGAGCATACCCGCCAAACGTACTACTAAGTAAGATCCGTCAAGTGCGATTCATAAAAGGTATATGTTTGGCACCGACTTCAAAAAGTAATTTCATGTTAATATTTGGTCGTTTAGTTGTAACTAAATAAGATAATAATTATTTTATACCTTTTAGTGTATTTTATTTGTTGCATTTGATTTTTAAGTCGGTTTTATTTTTCTTAAAAATTATTTTTTATTTAATTTCAAAGCATAAGAGCCTCTGCCAGCATAAAAATTCGAAAATACTAAAAATAGGAGCTAGCCTAATATATAATACGAGCAGGACCCGGCGTGCCTGCGGCACATTAGAAAAGCGAATCCAGGCTAATCGTCGGGCGGGGTGTGTTTGGGGCGCTATATTTTCGCCCAATATTATAATAATAATTACTAACGATAATGATTAATAACACTTTTAACAAACAATCAATAATTGTGTAATGTAAACATAGACGATAAATAATGTAAATATAGATGATAATATAATATATTATAGATAGTAGAAATAATAAATTCTTAGCCAGAAAATCTAACGACAGACAGCAGCACTTTCAAACGGCTAATTAGCGCCAAAAATATGAGGGAAGTCTGTTTATATTATTCAAAACTAATTATAAGCTTCTCACTTAATCTCTTTTGTATTCTCCCTTATACTGGGGAATATTTTGTCAGAAGATATTATGTCGGGGGATGTTTTGTCGGGGATATTTTGTTCGGGGGCTGAAATGTCGCGGTACCAAACGTTTATTAGTTAACCTCCTCCTTTTTTTGAAGTCTGTGAAAAACCAAACGTTTCGAGAAAACTCTCCGTTTATCAATAAACAAATTTTTAAAAGTTTTTAAAAACGAAATATAAAGATAGTTGCTTTATATTTCATTCTTTTTTTAAAGCAACTATATCGCAAAAATCATATTCATAAAGATTTCTCCCTAAAAGTTTGGATTTTTAATAAAAAATTTTTGAGCACGTTTTATTAAAGAATTTTATTACAAGAAAACAATAGATAAATTATTTCAATAGCTCAAGAATAAAGTTTTCTGGTGCTAAAATGCATTTAAGATTTTCCAAATTTAATTTACTTAAACTCAAAAGAAAATATGTAGAATATTTATAAGAAAAAAAACAATGCCTGAAATGTTATATTTTTATACATAGACCGCAGAAATGAGGCAATTTGAAAACCCAAGAGGAAACTGATGTACTGTCCTCGTAATTATTTAAAATAAAAAAACGTTTCTTGTAGAAAAATCATTTCACTTTATTAATTGGATGGATATCATAATGTCCAAAAGATAGTAATTTCGGCAGAAACCATCTTAAATTACCTTTTGAATTTTATATTATCTTTGTAAATTCCTATAATGTAGAAAAGCATGCCTTGCCTTGTATAATTATGGTTTCCTTTTGTAGACTGAAGATGGCGGATGGTTTCTGCCAAAACTACTATCTTTTGGACATTATGATAGCGGACAGTACATCAGTTTTCATCTTGGGTTTTCAAATTACCTCATTTCTGCAGTCTATTTATAGAATATTTATGTTGAATGGAGATGATTAATTAATGTACTTATATTTTAAATAATAATAATTAATTAATTTTAAAAAACTCAAAATTGTTAGGTCGTATAAGGTTCTCGCCTGATATATGCCAAAATAATTGTATGTATAAAACGAAGAATTGCTTAGATTTTGAACATTTCTAGTTAAAAAAATTAAACTAATTTTGAATAAAATTAAATCATATAGTTGAATCAAAATCAAAACGTGTGATTGTTTAAATAAACAATAATAAAAATTAAAAAATTACTGGCTCGGTCCCCCAGGTAGGTAATTACTATAAGATACAAATAAACAGACACCCCGTATAGATAAATTAATAATATTTTACTATATATCATTAAATCTTCTTTATGATCCTCAAAAGTGATAAATTTTATATATGTATTTGACTATCAGTTTTAATTTTAGAAACAAAATCGGTCATGTCTAGCCATCTCTTTACCTTATTCAGTATCAAATCAAGATTGAGTAGTTTCGATAAATGGAATGAATAATAATATTTTTTTAACTATATTCAGCTGATAAATATTATCATTAAATTGATAGAGATTTTCTTTAGGAGACGGACTGGTATAAATATGCAATTGGATGTTGATGAAAGCAGTCAACGGTGGTTGTAAAAAATAAGACTATAGAGGTTTTATTATTTTACATTTATTTGTTAAACCGACATTATCATTAAAATCCAAACATCACATGAGATTCCTATAATGTATATCTAATGGATGTTTAAATTTCAACACACATACAGACAGGGCTAAATGTGTATCAAGATCTTGATTGAAATTTAAGACCAGTCACTTTTGAGCTAATAAGCTGAAATTTTTAGACGATTTAGAGGGGATATCCAAAAGTTTTTTTAATTGTCTATTTAATTTCAAACCTTCAAAGGTTGATTTATAGAAAAATAATTATAATCCTAATTATACAAGCATGAGCAAATACTCTAAATTAATTGATATTGTTTTTATTTATTTTTTAATTTTTTACTGAAATTTGAGAGTAAAGACTTGGTACACTCTCTGTGAATATTGGTATTTTGCATATTATTTATCAGTGAACGATTTGAACGATATATAGAAGTCAACTATATAAAAATATATATCTATAACATTTTCAAAACGTTTATTAAAAATCCAAACATTTCAGAGAGATTTTCCTCTTTATCAATGGAAATTTGAAAAAGCTTTTTTTTAAAACAAATATTTTTCAACATTTCAAAGGAATTAATTTTTTAAACTTTTTTAGGGTTATTTTATATACCCATTTTGGGTGGTTTTTGAATTTCTGGCCTTTTGGAGGCTCCACTGTTTATGTATAAAAAATTTGCTTGAGTTTAGTCGAAGAGGTTAGAATTTTCATTTTTGACCCCCCCCCCCATTTCGGGTGGTTAATTTTTGCATTTCTAGCCTTCTGAGGGTCCACAAAATATGTATACGAAATTTGATTGAGTTTGTTAGAAAGGGTTAGAAATTTTCTTTTTTGACCATCCCTCTCCAATATGGGTGGTTATTTTCAAAATTTTTTAACAAAAATGTCAAAAATTACATCTTCTACAATTTTGCTTCTAATGGAATTTGCCGTAGAGTAAACAGTTAAAGAGTTAAATGCAATCAATGAAGTGATTTTACGGTATTTTTTGACATCTTCAGGGGTCGATTACCCATAAAAACGACTCGATTTGGCGAGTAGAATTTGACTTCGGGATGTGTGCTGATCACACTAGCAGTATGGGATATGTTATGTGGGTTTTGAAATCAGCATCCAAAATGGTCAGTAGCTCTTAGACCAGTGATTCTCAAGCACTGTGCCGCGGAACTGTAGTGTGCCGCCACTGCTTGGCAGTGGTCCCTCTCGAATTGAATTTTTTTTTTACGTTTCTTTATCAATTGACACTATATTTAATCCAAATATTTATTTGATCATTTGAACTGAAGATGTAGTAATATTTTTAATTTTTATTTATTTAATGTCACCGGGAACAAAGCCCATTTAGACAGCATATAAGTAGAGTGTTAGTAGGGTTAGTGAGGGAACCGAGTTTTCAGCCGGTAGAAATTTTTATTTGCCAGCCAGGATCGAACCCCGGAATTCCACTTCAACATCGTCATAATCGATCGACGCCGATGCGAAGCCAGTGCGTTAACTGAGCTGATCTACCCGACTCCCCTGGTAATATTTTACAGAATGCAGAATGTCCTATGACAATTTTATAGGTATACATCAATCAATAAACCAAATAAAATTCTATTAATTTATTTTATTGTTAGTGTGCCGTCAAATTTTTAAATTATTAAAAGTGTGCCGTGACGAAAAAAAGGTTGAGAATCACTGTCTTAGACTATACGTATGTTTTATTTTGATTGTTTTTTACAATAAGTTATACGTAAATTATTTCTCATAAATTTTAATTCTTTCACTTAAATTTAAAAGAGAGCCTTGAAATTACAAAGAATAATTACAGAATGAAATTTTTTTCAAGCCTCGGTACGCCCTCTGCAAATTTTACAATGCAAGGAGGGGTCTGGTTGTTCCGCCTCCGATCCCTCTGATCCTTTGGAGCCATTGACTGGCCTGGTCGACGGGCTTCACGTCATCCGAGCCAGGCATCCAGAAAATGTCCAGCAGCCTTTTTACTACCTTACTTGTCTTCAGAGCTTTTGTTACACAAATAATAGACACAGATGATGACGCATATACGACTGGAAATCGTTCACCTCATTCAATCAATAAATACGAATAATCCATATTTCAATTTTAACGATTATATTAAATAAATAAATAAATAAATAAATAATCCGGCCAAGTGTGATAGTTGCCTACTTTAAATCTTATAAATTTCAAAATACATGGAGGGGTAGAGGGGCCATTTAATACAAGAAACAATCGATAAATTATTTCAACGAAAGCTCAAGAATAAAGTTTTATTTATTTTTTTATTTTTTGGGCGCATCGATTAAGAATAAAGTTTTTCCTGGTGCTAAAGTGCATATATTTTTATCTCGACTTAAGATTTTCCAGATTTAATTTATATACTTAAATTCAAAAGAAAATCAGAATATTTATTATTTATTATTTATTTTGAATGATGTGATTAATTAATGTACTGATATTCTAAATCAGTGTTTTTCAACGTGTGAGTTGCGACCCCTGGAGGGTCGCGAAACCTCTATAAGGGGGTCGTGAAGCCTGAGTAAAAAATAGATAAAAAAGTAAAGTTTAAAAATATATTTTTATTAAGAAAATGTAAATTAAAGTTAATCAAAGGACAAATTTTAGAAATAAAGTTGAAAAATCACTCAACAACTAAGTGCCTATAATGCCTCCAATTTCTAAATCGAAATTTATCATTTTAATAATAAATTTGAAAAAACCCAATATATACATACTTGTTCAATACTGAAATAAATAAATATTGTTTATACTTTTAAGTCATGTTGATAAAAGCCTAGCCTTAATGATTGAATAATAAAAAAAAAACTCCTCCACAGCTTCCGTTTCGGTGAATTTGAATTGGGGAAGGGAAAAGGATTATTTTAACTGTTAAATTTTTTCTGAGGGCCTATAGAGGTGAAAAGTTCGGAAACATGAACATTTGCAGCAAGGAGGGCGATTTGGGTCTTCTCCCCTTAAATTATAAAAAATGATCGTTTTTCTGTTTTATTTTGGCAATTTTTTTACTTATTTTCTACATATTCCAGCTTCCAGCCTCCCCTTTCCTCCCTTAAACACCCCAAAATAATAAAAATATATTTCAACAATTTTGACTAATAGAATTTCAGAAAATCACAATTGTATTTCAGAAATTTCAATTTCAGTAAACCTCAATTGTAAAAAAATGTCTAGTTTAGTTAGATGTTTAAATAATCATTTAAACAATTAACTGAACTCGAGGGGTGAACCGCGAGTGGAATTAGGTGTACACCGTCTTTGGAATTACTTTGGAATTCATTAGACAATCTCTTGTCATCTATTCTCTTCTACTTGGAAATGAAAGCGGAAAGAGAAGTAGGTGTACACGATTTTAGGTTGCGGTTTACCCCTCGACTAAACTAAACTAACTAAACAATTGACATGTTTACTTTATCCAATGCGAAGCATGGGAGAAAGTATTGGAATCGCTACCGCGGCAAGCGCGACTTCAAAGGGTCCTCAGGTAAAGACTACGGAACCCATAGACTCAATTAAGGTCACAAATTGAAGTATTCAATGAGATTGAATTTTAGCACGTGACGGTTTTGCCAAAAATTACCTGGAATCTCGTCGAGAGGCCAAAAAGTGCCATTTTTTGGAAGTGCGTGGGGATGGATGTATGTATGTATGTGTGTGTGTGTGTGTTATCGTTTTTTTCGTCCACGATTTTTTCCACACCTTTGCGCTGATTGAAATGAAATTGAAAACCTACCATTAGTTTAACAAAATGAAGCGCTGATTAGTTTTTGGTATATATCGGTCCACAAACATTAGTACTTTATTTCAGTACTTTTTTAGTTTTTCTAAATATCTTGAAAATGACTTAACCAATTTTGATGAAATTTAATATCCTAATTAAGTACCTTGGGGACCACAAAAAAGGTTAAATAAAGTTTTTAGTAAAATTATATTTTAAAGTACTTTACTCAAGAACATATTAATATTTCAAATGAATTTGGATAAAGTTTAGCAACGATCCGTTGCAGCTTATTTGAAATAGAATTGAGGTTTACTGAAATCGAATTGAGATTTCTAAAATACAATTGTGATTTACTAATATTTAATTGAGAATTCTGAAAAACAATTAATTATTTTTACTTTATCCAATGGGAAAGTATTGTAATCGGTCTGACGGCAAGCGCGACTTCAAAGGGTCCTCAGGTAAAGACTACGGAACCCATGGACTCAATTAAGGTCACAAATTGTAGTATTCAATTAGATTGAATTTTAGCACGTGACGATTTTGACAAAAATTACCTGGGGTCTCGTCGAGAGGCCAAAAAGTGCCATTTTTTTGGAAGTGCGTGCGGATGGATGGATGTTATCGTTTTTTTCGTCCACGATTTTTTCCACACCGTTGCACCAATTGAAATGAAAATGAAAACCTAACATTATTTTAACAAAATTAAGCGCTGATTAGTTTTTGGTACATATCGGCCCACAAACATTAGTACTTTATTTCGGTACTTTTTTAGTTTTTTCTAAATATCTTGAAAATGACTTAACCAATTTTGATGAAATTTAATATTGTAATTGAGTACCTTGAGGACCACAAAAATGGTCATATAAAATTTTTTGTAAAATTATATTTTAAAGTACTTTACCCTAGACTACGATAGTTCATTGGATAAAGTTTAGCAACGATACGTTGCAGTTTATTTTGAAATACACATGGAAAAGATATAGAATATTTTTTTTTAGAGTTAAGTTTTTTAATATGTATTTTTATTATTTTCAAATATATTTTGCTTATGGAGTGTTTTTACAATTTCTTCCCCCCCCCCCCACCAGGAAATTTTGATAAAGGGCCTTCTATAGGGCTTGCTACGCCACTGAACCGGAAACACACGACGAACGTTGCATGTTTAATAAAAAGCTTGTAAGATAAAATATAGAATTCTTATATCTTTTATATACCTTCATTTATAATTTTCCTTTTTAAATATTAATATACAAATCAAATTTGAAGAAGAGAAGTAAGATACAATAATTTAATATAGAAATGAAAGAGAAAAAAATACTTTCACAAGTGAAAATAAAGAAATTAAAAGATCTCTTCCTTTTTTTTATACGAGAATCACAAGCAAAAGGGAAAATAATAAAAAGACTTTTTCACTTGGGTCTTGATTGATAGAGAACTCTCTTTCGAGGGGGTTGCGGGCGAAGAAGACTGGGCGGGTTGCACGCACGAGGAGTCCCGAGTGTTTCCGGAATCAGCCGAAGCGATGGTCGTTGCACTCACCCTGGCTCTTGTTTACAAACGGAGCTGCTACGCCGACCGGTGACGTCACGATTCGCCATGCGAATTTCAAATATTCCCTATTTGTCTATTGCCCGCTTTATAAATTAGTATTTTATAAAAAAAAATATCAATTATTTATTTTTCCTATTTCATATATGTTTCATAAATTACAATTTATTTTAAATCATAAAAAAAAATATTATAAGTAATTATCATTCATGTTATGCAATCGAATGATTGATAACGGTATTTTATTAAATAATATACCTACATTGAAATGATAAAATAGTTTGTAAGGAATCGATTTATTTTATTATGCTTTGATCAAGAAGTACTTCAAAAACATGCAGCTTAATTAGAAATTTCTCTAACAGATTCTAAGTTAACAGAAAATGATGTACCAAAGGTCAAAGAAGCTGATATAGACGGAAAAATGTTAGTTGAAGAAATCGAGCTTTGAAATCTATTTTTCCTTCAGAATTTTTGAAAATCCGTTTAAAATGTTCAAATTTTTATCGGATAATGATAGAGCAACGGCATTTCAAACTTGTTTATTGCTCTCCAGTAAGCATTGCTTCTTGAGAGAGATCATTTTCCAGGCTAAAACTAATAAAAAACTATCTGAGATCGACAATAAATCAGGATATACTAGTAGATTAAATAGATTAGCAATTATGTCGATTGAAAGTGAAGACCTAAGGAAATTAGAATTTCAATCAATTTTAGAAGAATTTATAGAACAAAAACTTAGAAATATGTAAATTCATGTATTCATATTCGGTGATGTAAATTTATATTCAATACTTAAATGTTTTGTATTTTGAACATTTTTATTTTTAATTTATGTAGAAGTTTACCTATCTGATGATCCATGACATTTGATATATTATATATATATATAATGAATTTGAATTTTATTTTAATATTTAATATATAGAGAGGGCCCCGCAAAAAAAATCCAATCGGGCCCTGCACCTATTAGATCCGGGCCTGCTTTTGATTAACATAGCTTGTCTGTTTGCATGTTTGACTTAAAGTATAATCCTATAATCAAATTTAAACTTATTTCTTTCAAATACTATCGATTTTTATTGAAAAGATTTAGTTTTGTAGAGAGAATCAGAGTTGTTGATTTATAAGGAGAAATCACTAAGGTTGTTCTCTGCTGGATGCAAATAAACATATACCTATATATTTGGTCCAAATCGCCTCAAATTTTGGATTCCCAAGTTTCAAGCAAAGTTATCAAAGAAAACACCTTCAACAAAATTCCTGTCTGTCTGTATGTCTGTTTTCTGATTGTCCGCGCTCTTTTGTGTCTAGTGGGCTAAAAACGGCTGGAGATATTCTAATAAAATTTTGTAATTGGTCTTCTAACTTAAAATCTGAGATATAGAATATTTTGATATTTTGACCCCAAAAGAGGGTTTTGGGGGTTTTGTTGGTTCAATAATGGAAATTATAAAATAACACCTAGGATATTTAACTCTAAGGTAAATTCCATTAGAAGCAAATTGTAGAGGATGTGATTTCTGACAATTTTGTCTAAAGAAATTCTTCAAAAAAGGCAAAAAAATTAAAATTCTATCGTTTTGAACCAATCTCAACCAAGATTTGTATACTGAATCTGTGGACCCCTAGAAACTCAACAAACAACCAACCAAAATGGGTGGAGGACCCCAAGGGCGAAACCTCCTGCCTAACAAGAGGACCACCGAAGGCGGGCTTCGCAGGTATTATATAAATGTATATATACAATCTATTTTTAGAGATTATAATTTCGAAGGTTTGACCTTCCCCATCAGTCTTTTTAATTAAAAATATTTTATCTCCTATTCTTCTTAGGTTCAAATACACAAATGGATGTAAGTAAATTAGTTTGGATGTAATAATAGTAAGCTGGTCAACCAATTGCATTCCCCCATTTTGGGCGGTTATTTTTATACTTCTGGGGTTCCACTGATTATGTATACAAAAGTTGGTTGGGTTTGGTCAAATGGCCTAGATTTTAAATTTATAACCCCCCCCCCTCCACCTCCTTAATTTTAATTAATTAATTTTGGGTCGATATGCACCAAAATCTAATCAGCTCTTAATCTCAATGGACCAAAACTACGTGTGAAATTTGGTTTCGATATTCACACTAGTTTTTGAGCTAGCTCGTCCACAAAATTTGGTAACGCACAGACTAGCAACCAGACTAACTAACAGACATTTTGACAAAAAAATTATTTTTTTCGATGTTCAATTGTTAGAGCTTTTTTGTAGAGCGAAATGCCATGTTTTCGCTCAATTTTTTTAATCAAAATAGTTTTAGCCGTTTTTGAGATTTCGAAAAAAGAAGGAAAAAACCACTATTTTCATGCACGATTACAATACTTCACCATACCTTCGTATGGTAAAGTAAAAACAGATAGATCACATTTTTACTTTACCATACAGGGTATTTATTTTTGTTCAAATAGCTTAAGATGATTGTATGGTAGAGTAAAAATGTACAAGGTATTCGAGAGAAATTTTGATTGATTTCTTTATATTTAAAAAGTATTTTGTATTTCAAAAAGTATTAGAAGAAATAGAGATATTATGTATTTTGAATTTTAACGTTTTTATAAAAGTATTTTATATTTGAAAGATTACATGAAATGAATCTATTTCAATATTGTGTATTTCGATACATTTTGTAAAGTATTTTCTCTAGCTCTGATTACGATATAAATTCATGTTGTATGTAATGATAAAAATTTTCTATCTTTATCACTTGACAAAAGAATTTACTAAAAATAAAAAATAATAATAATAATTAAAATGGTAAAAGCATGTTCATTAGATTTCATTACTATTTATAAATTTGTTTATGATAATAATTTATCATGCTTACTAAGATTAGAAAGACCTTTGATCTGCTTCAAACAGATTCATTGTATTACATTGCATTTTATTTAACAAGAAAGTGTCGTTTCTTTAGGAAAAATTCTGTTAAATTTATTAATGAATTAATATTTTTAAATGTGTGCCATTAAAAGTATTTTTTTTTTAGAAAATCACAAAAGATTGTCAACTATTGAATCCGGGGTACTAAGGAAGATTTTTTTATTATATGTCAAAAGGGTTGTTTTGGGTTCACCTCGGAGGTAGTTCATTGACTCGAAATGTATTTAGGCACTTTGGTTCAATTCCTGAGGGTTTCTAGGAGTTTTCATCACTACGCCAATGACCACTTCTAATTTAAATTTTTTAAATATCTTACTACCTAAATCAAATTTATGTAGACTTTTAATTATTTTTTGGAGATCTTAGATATACGTATATTTATGTTATGTTGTTTTTAAATATCTTATTATTATATTTAATTTTTAGTTGTTTTTGTTCAGGATTTTGGACTCATGTATTTTTATTTGGCCTATGGTCTATCAAATGAGACATTTTTTTGATTTGATAACCCGTTTTAAAGTTATTCAAGAACTGAAAAAAAACCCCGAAATCTGCTCATTTTGAGGCGCGCAGTGCAAATTCCACAATTCCAATTTGGGGGAAAACTTCGGTTAGTAATATTGGGACATCAATAAAGGTATTCCACCAATAAATCATTTACCAGGAGATAATTCCTTTTAAAATCGTTGCCTGGACTATAAATAAATATTATATTTCAATTTCAGTCTGGTTGTGAACAGAGACCTCCCCCCTTCAAAATGTTTACTTCACTGACATATATCAGTCAGGTTATTGAAGATATTAAGACAATTGCATATGAAAATTAGATTAAATTTTTCAAGTTTGGAAAATTTGACAAAATTTGAAAAACTGTATCTCGAAACCTTTTAGGTCTAACATGCTTATTCTGCTCTCAAATTATAGAAAATTTAATCTAGTTTAAAAATATAGAGAGTCGAAAACGTGCTCCTTCAGGGTCAAATTGAGAAAAAACCGAAAAAGTTTTTGACTATTCAAAAGTGATCGGAGAGGTGCCAAGATCGAAAATTTTGATTTTGCATCTCAGTCACATCCCACACAAGAAAAACAAAATGAAACCTACTACCACCATAATGATTCAACTTAAGATGTACAAACTTACTGGACTATTATGTCTCCTTTTCTTCCGGATTTAATAGAGTCAACGAAGAAGAATCTCGTGTATTAATATATATTATTATTACTTTACCATACAGTGTATGGTCAAGTATTGTAATCGTGCATGAAAAAAGTGGGTTTTTTTCCTTCTTTTTTCGAAATATCTCAAAAACGGTTGAAACTATTTTGATTAAAAAAATTAAGCAACAGCATTGCTACAAAAAAGCTCTAAAAAGTGAACATAGAAAAAATTATATTTTTCGAGATAATAATTGTTTTGTCAAAATGTCTGTTAATCTGTCTGTTAGTTAGTCTGTGCATTACCAAATTTTTGTATAGTTTTGCTAGACTCAAAAACTAGTTTAAATATTGAAACCAAATTTTACACGTAGTTTTGGTCCATTGAGATTAAGAGCTGATTAGATTTTGGTGAATATTGACCCAAAATTAAGGGGGTGGAGGGGGGTTAAAAATTAAAAATCTAGACCATTTGAGCAAACTCAACCAAATTTTTACATAATACATAATCAGTGGGACCCCAGAAATCTAAAAATGCAA
Source organism: Forficula auricularia (assembly GCA_024734495.1). Classification (NCBI taxonomy): domain Eukaryota; kingdom Metazoa; phylum Arthropoda; class Insecta; order Dermaptera; family Forficulidae; genus Forficula; species Forficula auricularia. The sequence goes on from JALMQS010000064.1 coordinate 15,334,796, forward strand.
AAACTAACCGCCCAAAATGGGAGGAGGGGAGGGGGAATTGAAAATCTTCGCCATTTACCAAACTCAACCAAATTTTGTATACATAATCAGTGTGCCCCAGGAGTCTAAAAATTCAAAAATTAACCCCCCCCTACATGATTATTAATTATTTTATTAAATATAAGTGAGGGCGCCAGGTTGTATGGTAAAGTCAAGTGGATGGCCACATCAGAACACGTCAGCTTATTTTTAATTGCAATTAAATTCAAAACTTTGTGTATGGCGATGCCGGTGCTGTCAAAACGTTGGCAAAAAAATTGGATTAAATTTAATATTAATGTTATTTAATTCTGACTTCAAATAAAAATCGACTTTTTTATCTGAATTTAAAATTTTAAATAATATTAATGAGTGGCTTTTATTTAAAGAGAAAAATGCAGAGCAACACTTGGTCCACCAAGTAGCAACCTACTTAATTTTAAAATGTGGTTTTGATTTATTTTTACTACAACAATTAACATTTGAAGAGTATACAAGTTGTCATATTTGGAACAGATTGATTATTTCATTTTTCAGCAGCGCTCTAACTTCCCCAGGTAACGTTCTTGAACAAAGAACCGAAATGTTTAAAATGTCAATCAATTAACGACGCGTTAATTCTAACAGAGTAAAAGTTTATAAAATCATCAATCTGGCCATAAAAGCTTTAATATATTTAATTAATTATTGTATTTATTTATACCAAAAGTAAAATATTATAATTCTCAACTCAATAACAAGTTTTTTGTTTTTTAACTATAATAAATAAATTCAGGTATAGCCAAGAAAGTGAAATAATAAATATGAAACTTTTTTTTATTTTTTTGTGTTATTTGTAATTAATAACTTTCACCCAAATGATTGTATTCATAAAAGTATAATAGCAAATTAAATCGGTTTTATTATTATATTAAAAATTAATTTCCCCTTTAATCATCATCATCGGAAGAATCATACCAAAGAAATAAATTAAAAGAAATGAACCATTTTGTAGGTTGAAATTATTTACGGAATGATTTTTAATTGTCACTCTTAAAATACACTAAAAATTGTATCTTGAATTTTTTTTCACATTAAATTTAGGTTAAAAATTTCTAATTACCGAAAAAGATAGAGATGATCAATTCGATGCTCAAACTCTAATTAGATTTGAATTACTTAAAGTACATTTTTTTATTTTTTCTTCTTCTATTTTTTGAAATATCTCAAAAAGCTGGTGTCATAGTCAAATATAGGTGGTCAGAAAATTCATTTAAAATAGAAAGGAAACAAAACTATTATATTTAAAAGCGTTTTATCTTATATAATATAAAGTTTATTAAATGTAAATAATTAAGTAATGGAGAGGGATTCAGCCAATGGGTAGCCTCTACTGAATAAAAAACTCCCAATTATGGAAAACGTTTCGGCTTTAATTAAATAATGCCATCATCAGTTCCTAAGAGCTGAAAAAAGCGATAGAGCACACATGTAAAAATACAATAAAAACACAATACAAAAAGGGAAAGAATTATAAAAATTTTTTATATATTGTCATTTTAAATTCAAATTTGATATTCTTAATGTTGAATAATTATTTTGAGAAATCCTTTTAATTGAGAGATATTTGTGAGGGGTCAGTGATCCTAATTAGATCAATGTCCTCATAATGTTATTATTAATTGAATGAAATGAAAATTTGCTGTATTTGTACTTGAGACGTTGCGCATATCTAGTGAGAGCACACCAAGATTTATGTACCATTTTATATTTCATATAATTTTGTATATTATCATAAAATCCATAACAACTCTGCCTGCGGACAATTTATTTATAAAATTAATTGTGTCGCTAATACTGTAAGATATAATTTTGTAATTAACAACTTTGGATTTTTTGTAAAAAAATTTTATTGTATTTTTACATGTGTGCTCTATCGCTTTTTTCAGCTCTTAGGAACTGATTATGGCATTATTTAATTAAAGCCGAAACGTTTATTTTAAGGTGGTATGGTGGTGTGAGGCGGGGTGGAAGGCACGGGGACTCCAGGGGATGGTGGGTGCGGGGTGGGGTGGTGCAGGGTGGAGTGGTGCATGGTGGAGTGAGGGTTTCAGGTTAGGGTCCAGGGGGTAGTGGGGTGGGGGTGGTGGTGGGGTGGTGGCGGGGGTTGGGGGGCAATGGTAGGGGGTGAGGGGGTTCGTGGGTTGGGATCCAGGGGGCGTGCCTCCTGGCTAGCAAGAGGGCCGCCGAAGGCGGGTCTTGCAGCTAGTTTATATATATTATTACTTATTATAATTTGTTTGTTTGTTTGTTTAAAAGTCCGATTGAGCGAGAGATGAAGTTTGAAATATTTTACCCGGTGATGCGAATAAGTCATGAATCAGTGATGAGCCAATCAATTGGCCACAGCTCACAAGATGGATGGTTTGACAGATTGACACCAACTGCGAGAGAAAGTAAAGCAAACTCCAACTCTCTCTTTGTTTGATCACTCGTTGCTAATTGCCATGCGGGATTAATTGCAATTAAAAAACCAATGGATAGAAAAATAATTTATTTGTGATAAACAGGGGGGCATTTTCAAATAGAAACTGTGCCACTCATTGGTTAAAGTTTACGAGATGAAACTGTCGATTTCACATTGAAGGTTAATTGTTTTAGAAATGAATCCGATATAATCAAAATATGTTGTCTAAAGTCAAGAAATTTTTTTTGAAAAATGTTATTTTGGAACTTTTTCAAAATGTTTTTTAAATATAAAATACTAGGTAGGTTTCACATAAATAAAAGATCAGATGCTTGTTTAGCAATATATTTTGGTATGTAAGCCCATTCTCAGCATCTGATCTTTTATTTATGTGAAAGCTACCTAGTATTTGTTTAAAATTTTTTTGGAAAAGTTCAAAGGTTTGATCTTCATTATCAGTCTTTTTAATTAGAAATATTTTATCTGTTGTTTCCTATGTGTTCAAATACCCGATTGGATATAGGTAAATTTGCTTTGCGTAATATGAAGTAAGCAGGTCACTTAACAAACACTAATAAACGTTTTGAGTTAGTTTTATAAAAGAACTGTAATTATTTAATTCTTTCAGTTATTTATAAACTTGAGTAGGTACCAAATTTCATTACATAAACTAAATATGTTCAAGAATTCTCCAGTATATTAAATGATTCGATTTTACTTCTGAATTTCACTATTTTAAATGTGAAAAATCTTAAGCTAGAAAAATAACTTCCTTGGAATGCAAATTTAATTCAAACATTTTGGCGCCTTATACTAACTTTATATTTCGTATTATTGTTTATTCTTTACGCTGCTAGTATGGATAAGAATATTGGAGAGTTGTGTAGGCGCACGATGCTACGTGAAACTTGAGATTTAGTATTCTGAAATCAAATTTGATTGAATAGTTTTGACAAAAATCTTTTTTATTACAATTCTATTTTGAAATTTTTAGTTCTTCATAAATTCAAAATGTTGTACGTGCTTTCAATAGCATGTGTATCAAAAAATTTATTTTATTAATTAAATCGATATTTTAGCGAATCGTATATTGTATTGTTTTCCATTATCTAAAATAGGAAATGATTATCAAAATATCTTATCAATACAAGTCATTGAATGATTTTGAGAAAAATCATGTTTTTTATTACATTCTATTATGAAATTTTGTTTTATCAATCAAGAATGTTTTTTTCCTGGTGGGGGATGATAGATAATGAAGGTTATTCACTTTCAGAATCGCCAGGCTGTCTGCCACTTAACAAGATTATTATTATCAAAAGGTGATCTATTGTATATCAGTAGAATCCAAAGTAAATTTATTAGGTATCCAGTATCTTTGTAGAAAATGGTCATTTTTACAATGTTGCTCTATTATTTCATCTACAGGATCTTAGATACTTTCGCTTTTTATTTTCGAAGAAAAAAATTTATCTTATTGGCGGAAATCACAATAAGAAGTGAATTTTCTGTGCTTGTAATTTGTAGTGGAATAGAGAATTCATACTTTTTCACATCTAGTACCAGAATCATTCATATTATTATATCTCTGCAAAAAATTCTACTAATTTCACATTCCATTTTTTTTTATATCTAACATTTTTGAAGCGCTACATTACGTTAAGGTGGGGCAAAGATCCGCATTTTTTGGTTTCGATTTTTTCTCATGTGTGTTAAAGAATAGAACCAAGCTTTTAGTATCAGCAGTAGCTGTAACACCTTGGGTACCTTACATAGCAGTATTAGTTAAGGAAGCAATAAGGTACAAATTCTACAGGTCTTTTAATTGAGACCTGCAAATGCGGACTTTTGCCCCATCGAGAAGGGTAAAGATCCGCACACGGGGGGCAAAGATCCGCAGGGGCGGATCTTTGCCTCTCGTAGCAAAATATACTTCGAAACACGGACTGTTTACTTATTTACTAAAAAAGAAGCCAGAATTAGTCTTAGGAAGTTTTAATAAAACAATAAATTTCAATTTCAACTATATATTTTTCCAGTAACAAAAAACTTACATACCTACATCTCCAGAAAAAACAACTTTACTTTTCCAGTAAAAATGAATTGCTACGCCTTACTTCACTACAAAAGATTCTCCAGCTCTGTTATTGAATAGATTTCCCCACTTTTGCTGAACCTAATGGGATCGTGAATGTGCCCCACTATATCTCCCCATAGATACTCCAAAATATTAGCGGGTTCTGGCCACTTCCATAGTCGTCCTGATGGTATCATTGCACTTAATACTGGACCGCATTCTTGAATCGCGATCAGTTTCCCAGCAAAAAGTTTGTCTTCATATCTGATATCCCAACTTCTTTTTTGGAAGGGAGTAATCCACCTCCTTCCAATTGTAAGCTCAAAATATCATCGTCGTCATTTTTACTTTCCCCCACTCCCTCCATTTCGTACTCAGACGTTGAGGACTCAAAAGACAATTTCTTTTTAGTTTTCTTGGCTTTTGATGCTGCTTTATTTTTATTTTACAACTTGGCAGCTTCTTTGATAACACTGCTCGACAAAAATTTCTCCCCGTAAACCTAATAATGGATTCCAGTAGAATTTTCTACGCTGATTACCATGCAATTTCCCGATTTTTTACAACGCTCAGAGTTTTAAGATATTATCGAGCAAAATGACGAAAAAGGCCATTTCGACCTATTTTCTAGTCCCATTAAATATTAAACAGCAATATTTGAAATCAAAATATTTTGTTGACGTAACAGGATACAGCTTCCTATTTGATTTTCAAATTACCACTTGTTTGTAGCTCAATTAGAACTCGAATTATAACTAAAAGACTAAAAACTTATGTTTTTATCTATGATTATTATCCTATAAAATCACGTAGTTTTAGTTTTTTATATATAACTCGAGTTCTAATTGAGCTAAAAACAAATGGTAATTTGAAAATCAAAGAGGACGCTATTTTCTATTACGTCAACAAAATATTTTGATTTCAAATATTGCTGTTTAATATTTAATGCGGCTTGAAAATAGGTCGAAATGGCCTTTTTCGTCATTTTGACCGATAATATTTCAAAACTCTGACGTGTTGTAAAAAATTGAGAAATTTCATGATAATCAGCAAATAAAATTCTACCGGAATCCATTGTTAGATTTACGGGAGAAATTTTTTGTCGAACAGTGTAATCCTTTACTTTTAATTCCAAAGCTTCAGCAAACAGTTTTGGGGAAAATGGCTTCATTTTAGTCTTTCGATTATAATTACTACAAAAGCAAACAAAGTTATTAGTTGAAGTAAGTGAATGTCCGCGTGCGGATTTTTGCCCCTCTGATGCCGCGGATCTTTACCCCATTTTGCACTTTTCAACATCACCTAAAATTGAAACTGAAATGGCCGCATTACGGTTGGAATTTATTTTTAATCTTTATTTTGAGGGTCCAAAGAAAGAACTAAACCCATAAAGAAATTACTGAGAAGTTCATACACACTGATTTCACCGTGAACATAACCTGAGAATATTACATTGAAAACAATCAAAAACAATCTTAGCTCATAGTTGTCAAATGGGTTGCCGACTGCCATCTAAACTTTAGGTGACGTTTGCTGGCATTATTACTAACATAATAAAAATTATAAAATCAAGTTAAATATTGGGGGTCACTTCAAACTAGGGGTGCGGATCATTTCCCAGTGCGGATCTTTGCCCCACCTTACTCTATATAAAATTAAGGTTTTCTCTGTACATTGGTCCAAATCACGCCAAATTGTTGTTGCATACGTTTAAAGCAAAGTTATGAACGAAAACACCCTCAACAAAATTCCTGTATGTGTGTAAGTGTGTATGTATGTTTGTTTACGTGGGTTCCGCGAAAAGTTACGATTCACGTAAAAACGGCTCAAGGGATTATTGTGAAATTTCATATTTGGGTCAGACTAACTTGCGTTTATAGCTATATAACGTTTTGATATTTAGACCCCAAAAGTGGGTTTGGGGTGGGGGCGCACTAAGGATAATGATAAAATAACTCCTAAACTATTAACTCTATGGCAAATTTTGTTATAAGCAATGTTGTAGGGGATGTGATTTTTGAAAATTTTTGTTAAAAAATTTCCCCAGAATACCACCCATAAAGGGTGGGGGACGATCTAAAATTGAAAATTCTTGCCCTTGGAGCAAACTCAACCAAATTTTGTATACATAATCTGTGGGCCATTAGAAGCCTATAAATGCAAAAAATTAACCACCCAAAATGGAGGGGGGGGGGTCAAAAAATGAAAATTCTTGGCCTTGGAGTAAACTCAACCAAATTTTGTATATATTATCTGTGGGCAACTAGAAGGCTAGAAATGCAAAAACTGGATGAGGAGGGTGGCTGCGTGTGTGGGGTGTGAGGATGGGATGAGGATCTGGGGGTGGGATGCGGGTGGGGTAGGTTTTGGGGTGCAGGGAGCCCGGGGTGGGTCTGGAAGGTGCTTAGTGGGGTGAAGGTTGGGTGCGGAGGAGGAATGGGGTTGGGGGGAGTTCGAGGTGGGGGGTTCGGGGGGTGCGGGGTAGGGTGTGGGAGTACGGACGATGTGGGAGCCAGGGGGCTACGCCCCTGGCCTTGCAGCTAGTAAGTATTATGTATCTATCGCTAGATTTTGAATAATTTATTATGAATGAATTAGAAATTAGTATTTCTTATCACGATACCCAAGAGATCTATTCAAATACTCAAATTGTTAGAATTTGGCAATATATTGCATATTGTAATTATTATTCCCCTTTTAAAGGCCAAAATTAAACACCTTGTTAGAATATTTATGATTTAGATGTCAAACGCCGGACTTTGGAACTTGGGTCTGATTCTTGAGAGGGTTGGAGAGGGACCGTCTGATATCTATATCTAACAATCTAAAGAGGTCTTTGAATTTAGCCTTTAATTTTATCTGTTAATGATTAAATCAAATAAAACTTACTCGTGTAGGAGAAGACACTCGCCGTGACGTCAGAAGAATTGTTGTTCAGCAAAACGCCCTTTGGTTTGCCAGTTGAAGAACCTGAAAAATATAAATAAATATATATTCATAAGTATAAATTAAATTCTTAATTTTCTTATATCTATGTATAAATGTAAATGTATGTACTTATTTTTTAAAAATTAAAATTTCCTATAACTTAGGGTTGATGACAAGATCATAAATAATTTATTGGAACAATTTTTAAAAATGCATTTAAAATATGGTAAGCATTTAGTAATTATTCATTTGATTGATTATTATTTTGATTTCGTCAAGCTTGGTATAACAACAAAACGAATTAATCTATATCCAATCCAGTATTTAAATCTATGAGAAATAACAGATAAAATATTTCTAATTAAAAAGACTGATAATGGAGGTCAAACGTTAGAAACTATAGCCTCTAATAAATAAATTACACCGGTCGACACGATTTTTGTGTCTGTCTTCAGAATGTCAAATTTTGGTATCTTCTACGTTACTAATAAAGGGAAAAATAATTTTTTTGTTCAAAGTCTGCTTTTGTAGAAACCAGAGGAAATTTTCGAATTTTAAGAAAAATGACTGATTTTTTTCATAATTTTATTACAATCAGAAAATGTTTTTGCTGAACATCGGAGTCTTTTTAATTCAAGAATAATGATTAGTAATAGTATACAAATGTAAAATAATAAAAAATCAAGTTCAAAAATGAATATTTTTTTTTAGAATTTATGCATTAAAACAGAAACCCAGAAAAAAAGTTTTTTGTTGACCTGTGTAATTTAATATATTCGTTATTTATAAATGTTCATATGATTATTTTCATCAAGCCGAGGACAACTTCATTGTTTTTACTTTATGAATTTTTGTTTTTTAAAAATTCGATCATTTCTAAAATTAATATTTTTTATAAATTAAAATAAATAAGTACATTCGGAATTTTCTGTTCTAGTCGAATATTTATGTTTGTAAAGCTTATAGCTATAAAGGAACCAGCTGCGAAGCCCGCTTTCGTCGGTCATCTTGCTGGCCATCTGGCTACCTACGACCCCTGGAGGTTTTGAAATAATAATTTAAATTTCCTAATAAATTTTATTTGTCATGCAAATTCAAAAAATCACGTCGGTGTCGTCGCGCAAGCCGATTATAATAACTATAGATATTTAGAAAATAAAGGAACTATTTTTCCAAATCTTCATTGATAAAAGAATAACGTTTTGACTTCTAATAAAAGTTTTGAGAATGTTTTATAAAATAGTTATTTTATTATACAATTCTTCCAGAACTTAATTAATTTAATTTTATAATTATTTTTAAATTGAAAGGTTTTTTTAGCCAAAAACGAGTGGTGAACCGCAACCTAATATGCTGTACACCTACTTCCACTTGCAATTCCAAATATTTCCAAGTCATTCCAAATATTTGCAAGTACTTCCAAATATTTCCAAGTGCTTCCAAATATTTCCAAGTACTTCCAAATATTCCCAAGTACTTCCAAAGATTTCCAAGTACTTCCAAAATACTTCCAAAGAGGTGTACACCTACTTCCAATCGCAGATCACCCCTCGGGCAAAATCTAATAAAAGACAATAATTTTATTTTATTAATTCACTAAACTGTTTCGGTCACCACTGGTTGACTGAAATTTGAAAAATGAAACATTTCGTCAATTTTTTTTAAAGCAATTACATAATACGACAATTACAGAAGTTTTAATTCATACATACAATTTCGTTCTAGATCTGGAAATTTATTGAAGGAGACAATAAAAGAGTGTGTCTTCTGCTGGAATTATAAATTTTATTTATTTATAACGACGTCACATAATTCCAGCAGAAGACACTCTCTTTTATTGTCTCCTTCAATATATAAAAATTCTCCTACCCTCGGCACAAAAACTTTCAATTTTCTGGAAATTTATTTACCTATATAATTTTATGATAAATTGCAATTTTCAATAAATGTTGTGTAATGTTTAACACCAAACTGTTCAACAACATTTATGATTCTGGTAAAATTCCAGCTGAATGGTTGAAATCAGAATTCATTGCTATTCCAAAGAAATCAGGGGCCAAAAAATGCGAGGAATATAGAACTATTAGCCTCATGAGTCACCTATTAAAACTTCTTCTGAAAATAATACACAGAAGAATCTATAAGAGGTGTGAAAGCCAGATATCTCCCAACCAATTTGGATTTGTGAATGCGGTTGGCACCAGAGAAGCCTTAATGGGAGTCCGAGTTCTGTTCCAGAGATGTCGAGATATGAACTGCGACGTCTATGCCTGCTTAATTGATTATCGGAAAGCTTTTGATAGAGTCCGACATGATAAGATGATCCAAATATTAAGGGAGGCAAGTATAGATGACAAAGACCTGAGAATAATTGGAAACCTCTACTGGAATCAATCGGCGAATCTTAGAGTGGGAGAAGGGCACACAGATTACGTCAAAATAATGCGTGGGGTACGACAGGGCTGTGTGTTGTCGCCCTTGATCTTTAACTTGTACTCCGAACGAATCTTCACTGAGGCCTTGGACGGGGTAGAAAAGGGCATTCTAATAAACGGATACCATTTGAACAACATCAGATATGCGGATGATACCATTATTTTTGCCAGTAACTTGGTAGACCTACAATTTCTTATGGACAAAATAACTCATCACAGCAAGCGGTATGGCCTGGATATCAATGACAACAAAACCAAGCTCATGATAATTAGTAAGCAGAAGATCACGGGAGGTCAACTTTATGTCAACGAAGCTGCAATTGAGAGAGTGAACCACTACAACTACCTCGGCACCATCGTGAATGAGGACTGGAACGACACTCAAGAAATAAAATCTCGCATTGGGAAAGCTAGATCCGCCTTCAATCAGATGACCAGATTCTTCAAGAGCCACAATATCTCTCTTGATTTAAAAACACGACTTCTGCGTTGTTATGTTTTCTCTGTCCTCTTGTATGGTGTAGAGTCTTGGACCTTGAACGAGGCCATTATTAAGAGGATAAACGCGTTCGAGATGTGGCTGTATCGAAGAATCCTTAAAATTCCCTGGACAGCACGAATGACTAATGCCGAAGTTCTGCAAAGAATGAAGAAGGACCTCGAAGTGGTTGATGACATCAAGGTCCGAAAATTGCAGTACCTGGGTCATATTATGAGGAACGAAACCCGGTATACTTTGCTTCAATCTATTCTGCAGGGGAAGATTTTCGGAAAAAGAGGTCCCGGAAGAAGAAGGATATCGTGGTTGAAGAACCTCAGGACCTGGTTCAACAAGACCTCCCAACAACTCTTCCGTATTGCTGTTGATAAAGTGAGGATTGCCATGATGATAGCCAACATTCGTCACGGATCGGCACTTTAAGAAGAAGAATGTTTAAGTATTATTTATTATTTAATGTAAGAAAAAATCTATTTTAATAAAGAATAATTAACGTTTTTTTTATTCTTCAGAATTTTATTATTCTAATTCATTATTCTTACAGTCAACTCAGTTCACTTATATAATATATAATAGTCGAAAGAAAATGGATTTGGTGCCAAAAAATGTCCAAGTGAATAAAAAATAAGAGATAATTTATAAAACGCAAATGCAGTTGTAATGAAAAATGACGATATGAAAGGATTCGAGGGAAAACAACAAGATGACATCAAAGTGCATTGCTGGCTTACAACCAAAAAATGCATAGAGGTAACCGAGGAGGAGGAAATGCATTCGGCTAGTTTTACATATAGGTACTAACTCTTTAACCAATTAAAATAGTGGAAGAATTAATTCTGTCATAAAATAAAAAAATAAAATATTTTTACTTTTTCCAATGCAAAGCATGGGTTAAGTATTGTAATCGGTCTCGTGGCAAGCGCGATTTCAAAGGGTCCTCAGGTAAAGACTACGGAACCCATGGTCTCAATTAAAGTCACAATTTGTAGTATTCCATTAGGTTGAATTTTAGCATGTGATGGTTTTGCCAAAAATTACATGGGGTCTCGTCCAGACACCAAAAAGTGGGATTTTTTCAGGAAGTGCGTGCGGATGGATGTATGTTATCGTTTTTATCGTCCACGATTTTTACCACACCGTACAACTGATTGAAATGAAATTGAAAATCTAGCATTACTTTAACAAAATGAAGCGCTGATTAGTTTTTGGTACATATCAGCACACAAACATTAGTACTTTATTTCAGTACTTTTATAGTTTTTTCTAAATATTTTGAAAATGACTAAACCAATTTTGATGAAATTTAATTTTGTAATTCAGTACCTTCAGGACCACAAAAAAGGTCATATAAATTTTTTATAAAATTATATATTAAAGTAATTTACCCTAAAATATTTGGATAAAGTTTATCAACGATCCGTTGCAGTTTATTGTGGAATTCAAACGTTTCGGGAGAATTTATCCATTTACAATGAAATTTCAAGATATAATAGTTACTTTAGAAAACAGTATTAAAGCAACTTTTAACAAATAAATATTTTGAAAATTTATAGTTTTTACTTTACCATACAGGGTATGGTCAAGTATTGTAATCGTGCTTGAAAAAAGTGTTTTTTTCCTTCGTTTTTTCGAAATATCTCAAAAACAGCTGAAACTATTTTTATTAAAAAAATTTGGCGAAACCATGGAGGAAAAAAGGCCAAATAACTGAACATAGAAAAAAATTATGATTTTTGAAATAATAACTGTTTTGTTAAAATCTGTGTTAGTATGTGCTTTTGCAAATTATTGTGGACGCACTAGTTCGAAAACTATTGTGAATATCAAAACGAATTTTCACATGTAGTTTTGGTGCATTGAGATTAAGAGCTGATTCTATTTTGGTTGAAATCGAACCCAAAATTAAGAGGGGGGGGGGGGTTAAACATTAAATTTATAAGATTTTCAAACTAAAAAAAACAAGAAAAATGAAATACTATACTGTAAAATGAACTTATAATGACGAAAAGATTATTATTATTTTCAGAGGCCAAAATTGGCTGTAATTAGTGAGTAATTTTCATAAGAAGGTTGTATAAGGTTCATTTGAAAAATTTCGCCTTCCATTAAAGGCTTTAAGACTTATAGATATGTATTGATATTTCTAATTTTTTGAATATTCCCTAAAAAATAAAACTCTCTTTTTTATTATAATGTTCATTTTATGGTATATTTTTTTCATTTTTCTAGATTTTTTTAAATTGAAAATCTTTTAATTTTTATTTTTACCCCCCCCCCATTTTAATTTTTGGGTACGATTTCATCCAAAATCTAATCATCTCTTAATCACAATACACGAAAACTACATGTGAAATTTCGTTTTGATATTCACACTAGTTTTTGAGCTAGTGCCTCTACAAACATTTTCAAACGCACGTACTAACATACATTTTGACAAAACAATTACTATCTCAAAAATTATAATTTTTCGATGATCAATTATTAGAGATTTTTTGTAGACCAAAACGCCATGGTTTCGCCAAATTTTTTTAATCAAAAATAGTTTCAGCCGTTATTAAGATATTTCGAAAAAACGAAGCAAAACACCACTTTTTCCATGAGCGAATACTTGACAATAACTACTCTGTATGGTAAAGTAAAAATTAGAATGAAAAGAAAACTTAACTTCCCATGTGTTTGTAAAAAAATTATATTATATTTACTTTCTCTTTTAATAAATATTTTTTCTAGTTCATATATAATTAGTTGTATTCAGCCAGAAAAGTAGAAAAATGAGGACGCCTAAGAGATTTTTGTATAGGCAACCCGCACAACCATTCCATTAGATTTAGGATAGAAATAAAAAGGCAAGCGATTCTGCGATTTATTATTTAACTAACACCATTCAAAAACATTTTGACTTGCATTTTTCACTTGTACACAATCTACAATAAGTAGCAAGTTATAATAATACCTCACCTAGTTTTATTTTAATAATAATTTAATGAATTAATGTTATGTCATCGCAAAATCGCATGGATGCGAACATCATTCCAATAAATAACTCATATATTTATTTATTTATTTACATATTTAACTTATTTATTTGTTTTTTATTTTTAATTTTTATTTCTATCCCAGTGACTTTTTAATTATTTTTTTTTGTTTGTTTTATTTTTTTTTTTTTTTTGAATTATATTCAATTCGGTCGGCTTATTGTTTGATTGTTTACAAGTATTATGGTGACATATGAAAACGATCAAAGAATAAACCGATCGAAACGTCGTGGCTATAATGTCTTATTTGTTGAAAGAAAAGTTTCGACTCAACAACCACTTCGATTGCACATTTTTATTGATTGAGTTAGATGTCAACTGACCATAGAGCAAGTAAGGTACTTGGGTTCGTTTCCTAAACCTGAAGGGGAAAGTTCTGACATATGAAATCTCTATAAATCAATATAAAAAAATCTCTGATTTTAGTATTTAATTTCTCTTTATGTAAAGTAAAATGTAATAATTAATTTAAATAAAACTTACTCATGTGGGAGGAGACACTCGCCGTGACGTCAGCAACTTCTTCTGTTATTCAGCCTGGTTTGCCAGTTGAAGAATACTTACCTGAAAAAATAGATAAGAATATAAGTACATATGAATTAAAATTCCAATTTTCTTATATATACCATATGTTTTCATATATGGATAAAATTAATTTTAAAATAACTTATTTCTTAAAAATTAAAAGTGACCATAATTCAGAAATTATGACAAATTAATAAATAATTTATTAAAAAAAAATTAAAAAAATGTGTTTAAAATAATCATTTAATTATTTATTAATAAGGCTTTAATATTTCAATTTTGGAATGTATTTTTTTAATATATTTTAACCACATTTTTAAAAAATTTCCCAGCAGAAGAAGAATAATAATTTTTATTACATGTCAGAAGGAATACTGATTTTTTTTAAAGCTTATTTCCTAGGCCAGATTGTTTTTTAGCACTCGTGTTCATTTAGAAATTTAGGTGAATATAACCCCTCTGACATGTATTAAAAATTATTCTTAACAGCTCGGATTAAGTAGGTATAGATGATAATCTCTCGTGTTTTATTTTGAAATTTAAAGTCTCCTATAATATTGGCAATTTTAACTTTTATAGAGAATATTTTGTTTAGCAGAGTTGTTGATTCATAAAAAGAAATCAATGAGGTTTTCTCTGTGATACAAATAAAAATATAGATATATTTAGTGAATATATCTATATATAAATATATAATTTATATATTTGTTATAGACTAGAGTTTCGAGTTTTATATCTTCATCATCAGTATTTTTAATTAGAAATAACAGATGAAATTTCTCTAATTAAAACGACTGATAATAAAAATGAAAACATCGATTTATAATTCCTAAAAAATAAATTATATATTAGGTAATATACACATAAATATTCTTATACAGGGTGTCCTGTATCACAGCTATAAACAGGGGATAGGGCATTTTAAGACGGTCCTGAACATATTTTTTTTTTAATTAAAGTCACATATTTTTCGAGTTATAGGCATTTTTTGAAAAAACTAAATAATGAGATGATGTGGCTACAAATTTACATATTTTATTATTCTAATTCTTGTTGCGCAATCAATAAATAAAATTAATAAAAATATTAAATAAAAAAACACTATCCAAATATGTTTTTAAATTAGCTAATTTTGCCAAAAAAATATCAATATTTTTTTTCTAAAGAAGTAAGTATAAAGTGCTGTACCATTTTAAAATCTTGACAAAATGGGCCAATTTATTAAATCACTTGCCATGTTTGCTTACTAGACTTTTTTTTACATTAAAGATGATTCAAAGCTGATGAAAATTTTTTAAAAATAAGTCCGGCAAAAATATTTTTTTTCTCCAAAAGTATAGTATATTGTTTTGTTTTGAATTCTGGTCAATAGCAGAATTATTCAGGATTTCGTAACAAAAATTAGAATAATAAAATATGTAAATTTGTAGCCACAGCATCTCATTATTTAGGGCAGGGTATAAATTGTTACCATTTTCAAAAATCCCTATAACTCGAAAACTATGAGACTTTTTATTTTTAAAAAATTTATATGTTGATACGGGACACCCTGTATATAAATATATAAATAAATTCAATTATATTATAAAAAAAGTCTTTTAGTTCATCTTGCACAATTAATTTTTATGAAATTTGTCGATTTTAATTGTGTACCTGTAAACTAGTTCACTTTTCTACCTAATAAAATTAAATTATTTTCTGATTCAAATAGCAATTCTGGAAATTTCTTTTCATTGTCTTTACGTTAAAAAGTCTCGAAATTGAAGCTGATAAGTCATTTTCATTCTTCCATTACACGTTGGACATATTTTCTTTTTCTATTAAACTTTTCAGTCATTTCCATACTAATTCAAAATCGTCTTTTGTGCCTTTTAAAAATTTCACAAATTTTTTAATTTAATTTAAGCAATTCGATTTGTATCAAGTATTTTTAAATTTTAGGGATGCGCCATATCCCTAAAATTTCAAAATCAATCCATGGACCGCTGATATAGGTATGTTTAGTTGGTGAGTGAAAATCGTGTAGCGCAGATACCAGTATATACTTTTTTAGTATAATTTGTTACTTAAACTTTCATCATAACAAAATAAATAAATAAATAAATATTTCAAAATTTTTTCGTCAAGGTTGTTACATGAGTACCACTACAAATTTCTTTTTTTTAATCCAACGTTTCATATACTTGTGAAATGCCTTGTGATGCGACCTTGAAGCCGAAAGAGGTTTAACAGAAGAGAACGGGTCATTTTTTCATAAAATTAAATTTAGCATCTTGTAGAGTGATCAATATATCTTACAGCAGCGGTGTCCAACCTACGGCCCGCGGACCGGATCCGGCCCGCGACTAAATCTCAAATTGCAATACAAAGACAAACTTATTTCTCATATATATGCTGATTTATGTGCGTTTCAAACAAAATTAAAGCTTTTCATAAAGCAAACAGAAAATGAACAGTTGACGCACTTTCCGACTTGTACTGCTTTAAGTAAAGAAAGGAAAAATGATCGTTTTCCAAAAGAAAAAATTACCAAGATGCTGCAATTACTCAGCAAAAATTTCGAAGATAGATTTACAGAATTTCACCGGATTAAAAATGAAATACGCTTGTTTGAAAATCCTTTTTCAGTGGACGTTTCTACGGCGCCAGATGATTTATAACTAGAATGATAGAATTACAATGCCAAACGCCATTACAAGATCTTTTTCGCGAGAAATCTTTACCAGATTTTTATGCAGCGTTAGACTCTTATCCTAATTTGAGGAAATTTGGAATGAAAATGACGACGGCGTTTGCAAGTACTACTATATTTGTGAACAAAAATTTTCTACTTTAAAAGAGCTAAACCAGCTTCTCGCGCTCGGTCTTTCAGATGATCACCTTCATTCCATATTAAGGAGAAACGTTACCCAACTTGAACCAAATATTCAAAAATTAGTTTCTGAAAAGCAACATCAGACTTCACATTAATAAATCGTGAGTGCAGATTTTGTCTTTTTTTTAATCTTAACCCAAATTTATGATTTCGTTTAATTCAGGTATCAGCAATCTTTTAAATGTATTCAAATTACAAGTTGATTAAAAAATAACTAGATATCTTAATAATATCCTAATAAAAAGGATTGTATATTTTGGCCGCACCATTAATTTTAAAACGTAATATTTTCATTAAATTTACAAATATTTTGAAAAAAATGAATCAGCACAAAAATATTCATGAATTCATTGAAAATGTTGCGTTTTTTAATTAAAGGTGCCGCTAAGATATACAATTATAAAGAATCCGGCCCGCGAGATCCTATGTCATGTTGAATCCGGCCCGCGGACAAAAAAGGGTTGGGCGCCACTGTCTTACAGAATCAAAGTTCATTCACTTATTTTCCAAAAATGCAGAAACATTTAGAAAATAGGGATTTTTTATACGTTAAAAAAATATTTAAATTGCTGAGATAATATTACTCTTGCCTGTATAATCATATTTTAATCATTCAAGTATTATATTATATTATTGTATATAATTATTGATATAAAGAGAGTTATAAGATTATTAAAAATAAAAAAATTATTAAAATATAATCACATATGATTGAATATGATTATAGATGATCAGATTAATGGGTATTTATTTATTTATTAAAGTTTTTCAAATCTCCACTCTCATCTTTGTAAGATTAAATAGATTTATTTTCTTTTATTATTTAATAATATTGATTAAAGCTTCATACAAAATCTCAAGTTTCTCGCCCAAGCCCTGAAGAAATATGATGAAAACATGATCTTATTTATTTACATATTTAATAAAATTTAGGGAACGCGGTGTTGGTTTATAGTGAAACATTGTTAAAATTAAATTAGGTTGGAGTTGGTGGTGTTTCACAAGGAGAAAAATTAAAATACAAAGATTTTTTTAGTTTACTCTATATATTTCGAGCTCTTAACTCATCGTCAGGAGAACATTGACTAAAGATAACATGATATTTTGAACAGAATTTATTTTAATTTTAATATGATGGACAGTTATTTATGACTTAGTGTAAATATGAAAGAATTATCAGAAGGATGGAATGGCTTTAGAAAGCCGAAAGAACAGATGTAGGGACAAAGGGCTGGAATAAAGAAAAGATATTTATACTTGGAAGTTGCCGAAAATTATGTATATGTTATAAAGGAAGGCAATGAACTATGGAATGCAATGAGGGTGCATAGAGAAAATTTAATCTCTTATTTTCTATTTAAAAAAATAAATAAAAATTAAAAATAAACCCACGATATAAAATGATTGACAGTCATTACATTGCAATTTATATACACCACTCATTGTTGTTGGTTTAATTATATCGATTTTATTGTTAACCAATATGGATGAAAGGTTGTTCCTGTTATAGAATGCGGGGGTGATATTAAGTTTGCGAAACATATTAGCTATAGGGTAGCTGAGTGGAGAATCCACAAAATAAGCGATAATAACAATTACCCCCGACACTTGATCGACAATATTCAGAAAAAGGTAATTTATAAAATAACAGCCCCCTTTTATATTCCATCATCCAAACAAAAGAAAAAACTTTAAAAAACTTTATTTCCATTCTCCACTCAGCTACCCTATAGCTAATATGTTTCGCAAACTTAATATCACCCCCGCATTCTATAACAGGAACAACCTTTCATCCATATTGGTTAACAATAAAATCGATATAATTAAACCAACAACAATGAGTGGTGTATATAAATTGCAATGTAATGACTGTCAATCATTTTATATCGGGCAAACAGGTAGATCTTTCAATCAACGCCACGTTGAACATATGAGATCTCTTCGCAATCTACAGGTGAATAGTTTGAACCCAAATGCCCCCCTCTTAGTTATACCTCGGCTTTTGCAGATCATTTGTTATACGAAGGAGTTTAACTAAAAATTTTAATAAATTAATTACATCACTCGAAAAAAACATTTTTTTTGGCTTTTCGGCCCTTCTAACCATCAGCCAATTTACGATACTGATATTAAATTAAGACTTCTATGCAGGGATCAGATTTTTAGCCGCTTGCCTCGAGTCGGTCCACTTGATTAGCAGGCTGGTACGCTAACCCCTCGGCTAACCCCCCTTTTTTTAATAAAGAATAAAAAAAATATTTGCCTTGGAGGCAAAAGTGATTTGGCCAGCCGGCAAAAAATAATTTACTTACCGAATTAATAGATTTTATCTATTAACCTAATAACAAATAAATATATTAATTAATGGAGATAATAAAAGGGTGTATCTTCTGATAGAAAAATAAATTTTAACTTATTTATAAAGAGACTATAGTTTCGAGGACTTTGTCTTCTTCATCAATCTTTCACAATTGATTCACAGCTTTCCTACATCAATTCCTGCGAATAAATTGTAATTGATTGATGAAGAGGTCAATGTCTTCGAAACTATAGTGTCTCTATAAATAAATAAAAAAAATTACTATTAATTTATTATTAAGACACACTCTTTTATTCTCTCCTTTAATTTAAAAAAATTATGTTACTCTCGACATCTTACTTATAGTACGTTTGGAGGGTATGCTCGCTTATAGGTATAGTTTGTTTGGTACCGATTTCAAAAAGTGATTTCATGTTAATATTTCGTCGTTTAGTTGTAACTAAATAAGATAATGATTATTTTATACCTTTTAGTGTATTTCATTTGTTGCATTTAATTTTTTGAAGTCGGTTTTATTTTTTCTTAAGAATTATTTTTATTTTTCTCTTTTTAGTGATGCTATTAATAGTGATCATATCATCAGAACTTGGCCAAATTAATATGGCGCCATCCCTAAGATACCCCTTTCCAATAAAAAAAGAATCATCGAAATCTGTTCATAAACAAAGAAGTTAGGCCTAAACAAAAAAAATCAGTCGAATAGAGAACCTCCTCCTTTTTTGAAGTCGGTTAACAAAGTAGGAGAAGGATGGGCCACTGCGGTAAAGTGCGGCACCGGGGCTATGCAGGACCTTAGAAGTGGAGTATCCCAAGGGGAACTCCCGAACTTGTTCCACTCAATGCTATCAGTCACTTTGAAAAGGGTGATCTGATAAACGTTCAAACTTTCAATTGAGATATATTAATTTTTTCCCCTTTTTTAATAAATTAAACTGCCTGAGTGAAAAACTCAACAATAAAATAAACTAAAACAATAAAATATACTATTTTTTTTTTTTTTTTTTTTTTGGCTTTTCGGCCTTTCTAGCCATAAGTCATTTACGATACTAATTATTTTATTTAAATTTGTCTCTACCTCGGGGGTCAGATTTTAGCCTCGAGTCGGATTCGAACTCGGTCCTCTTGGTTAGCTGGCTGACATGCTACCGCCTAGCCTACCCGACCCCTAAAATATACTAAATAAAAATAAATAAATAACAATAAAAAAAACAATACCATATAGATGTAATAAACAATATAAAGAAAAATAACAAAATATATTTTTTCACGATCGGGTGTGAAGTTAGTTTCTATGACACCAAAGAAGGGATAGAAATGTCACATCATTTCTTACGGGAGGTAATATACATTATTTCCCGTGCGAAATAATTATGTAGAATATATGCAATTTGTTGTTATAGCAACAAAAAAAAACAAGGAATACGTAGACATTAAGTACACCAATACCTCACTTTGCGTCGGGGTTACGTACCAAAAAACACGACGCAAAGTGAATTAAGATTTTCTATAGCAAACCATATAAAGATCGAAGATAGGTTCCAGGGTTACGAAAATACTACTTTTTAAAAAGAAAATTGAACAAAGTAAACATTTAAAAAACAAAAATAATATAAAATTTTATTACATAGATACAAAATTTTTCATTAAATTGAAGGGTTGGTTTTGTCACAAATATAATAAAACAATAATTTTAATAACTATTAGAATTATTTAATTGATAACTATACAGTTTCGGTCACCACTGGTCGACCATCCTCAGTAGTTCTAAAAATTGAAATGAAAACATTTATTTAAATTTTTTCTTTTTATAGAAAATTATATAATACAATTTTTTTTTTTTTTTTTTTTTATTTTTACAATAATTTGAAATCATACATACATCTCGTTCAAGAACGAAGTTGTGACAAAACCAACCCTTCAATTTAATGAAAAATTTAAATCAAGTCACTTAAGTTCTGGAAGAAATTTAATAGATACAAAAAACAAAAAAAAAACGTATTCAATTAAAACAAAATAAATTATTCAATTAATTTATGAAAAACAAAATTTTAAAAAAAGCACAACACACTACATAATTGAAACTGAACTCTAAAATTAGCAAAACAAAGTGAAAATAAAACTGTATTAAAATTGCGTTGATTTTCAGTTAGAAAGGAAATCCCCGAGTTTTGATGGTATGGCGCAATTAGAAATAAAAGTGGTGAAATCTTTTAGAAAAAAATAAAAAAATTAAAGACTCGAACCCAAAACAACGCAACCTCGAAAATCTAACGACGCACAGTGAAAATTATTACTAATTAAGCAGCGACGCAACTTCGAAAAAACGCAAAACGAAACGACACAAAGCGAGGTATTGGTGTATATACTTAATTTAATTTGATTGAAAAATAAACGAGTCAATATTTTATTTGAATATTCGTTTTAAATATGAGGTCATGAAAAAAAATCGTATATAATATACCATACACCTCAGGAGAGAATGCTATTTATCCCTCGGTACTTTGTAGCCCCCGGGCTTCGCCCTCTGGCTACTAATTGCACCTCGAGAAAAAAATGCATTTCTCTCCTAGTTGTATAATATACTATTGTAAACAAAATCGAATATTAACGAATCATAACTAAAAAAAAAAAAAAAAAACAATTGGAATCACCTAAAAACTTATATATTTTAAATAAAATCATGTTTTCATCTAGTTCATCACGATTTTTTCAGAAATGTTAGGACAAGAGGCTTGAGTTTTGTATAAAGGTTACTTTTAAGACCTAAGATCGAAATGAAATGGGATTTTAAAAGTTTTTTCTTGTTATACCATTTTAAAAAGTTAAGTAAAAAAAACTTATAAAATATTTACTTCCTACACTAACCAACCTTCATATATAAAAAATACTAGCTCAGGGTTTGATTGAAAAAATATATATGTTTAGAAATTATCGAATATTACAAATATATTGTTTTTTATTACATTTTCCCTTATTCCATGCCCACGGATTCTTGGCAATTTGACAGGGGAAAATTAGGTTTTACATTTCATTAAATAAATTAACCATTTTCATATAAAATTTCAAGATATTAGCCCCAATAATTTTTCAGCAATAATAAATATACAGGGGGCTGGGGCAGTTTAAGAAACAGAGTGCGTCATTGAGATATATTTTGGTTGGGGAGGGGGGGGGGGTTGAATTGTTGCAAAATTAGCATTATATGTAAAAAAATAAGGTTCAAATAGTTTATTGAGGAATGTACACCGAGTTTTGAGAAAGTTTTCACTTTTTTCTTCCAAATTTTTAATCTCATTGGAAATCTGACCATGAAAATTTCAAACACGTCAACATATTTCATTCGTGTATAAAATTAGCAAATGATGCTTGAACTAAAGATCAAATAAATATATTCTCGTAATGAGTTGAATATTTCACCTGATAAGATGAAAAATTGCGTAGCATTTGCGAGAGAAGTTGGAGAAAAGAAAAAGTGGAGGGGTTAAGGAATAAGCCAAGGCGTAGCTAGATGTTAGGGGTGGAGAGAGGGTCAATGACACATGGCCACCTGCAAACAGCGACCACCGACCACCGACATCCCGACACTCACTGACATTGACCAACAGGTTAAGGGGGTTTTCAATTCCATCCCTTAACTTAATAAAAATAATTTTTAAAAAAATAAAACCGACTTCAAAAAAATTAAATGCAACAAATAAAATACATTAAAAGGTATAAAATAATTATTAACTTATTTGAGTTACAACTAAACTACGAAATATTAACATGGAATTACTTTTTGAAGTCGGTGCCAAACATATACCTTTTATGAATCGCACTCGATGGATCTTAGTACGTTTGGTGGGTACGATCGCTTATAGGTACTAGTTTGTTTGGCACCGACTGCAAAAAGTAATTCCATGTTAATATTTCGTAGTTTAGTTGTAACTAAATAAGATAATAATTATTTTATACCTTTTAGTGTATTTTATTTGTTGCATTTAATTTTTTCGAAGTCGGTTTTATTTTTCTTAAAAATTATTTTTATTTTTCTCTTTTTACTGATGTTATTAATAGTGATCATATCATCAGAACTTGACCAAATTAATATAGCACCATTCCTAAGACACCCCCTTTCCAATAAAAAAAGAATCATCCCAATCGGTTCATAAACAAAGAAGTTAGGCCCTAACAAACCTAACAAAAAAGGTTTAATACTTATGAAAAAAATGGGACCAATCGGAAGGTAGACTGAACCCAATGCAATTTTTTTTTTCAAAATCGGTTCACAATTGGCGGAGATATGAGGTAACATAGGCACAAAAAAAAATCAGTCGAATAGACTCCTCCTTTTTTTGAAGTCGGTTAAAAATAAGCTGTCGTGCTCTGATGTGGCTATCCATTTGACTTTACCATACAACCTGGTCCCTCACTTATATTTAATATTTAATAAAATTATTTAAAGTGTACAGCTTTGCTTCCGCCGTTTTTTTCCGAAATTCAAGGCTTTATTGTAAAAAACTGGTTATACATTTATGATTCAAAGTATTGTCCATCACTGGCCACTACTTTCTCCCATCTTTCGGGCAGCGTACGAATCCCGCGTTGAAAAAACTGGTCATCTTTTGAAGCGATCCACGAATCGATCCAATTTTTCACTTTTTCATAAGACCGGAAGTGCTGGTCAGCCAGGCCGTGTGCCATTGATCGAAACAAGTGATAGTCCGAGGGAGCAACGCCTGGAGAATACGGCGGGTGGGGTAGAACTTCCCATTTCAACGTTTCCAAGTTAGTTTTGACCACTTTCGCAACATGGGGTCGAGCATTGTCATGCTGTAAAATCACTTTATCATGTCTCTCGTTGTATTGCGGCCGTTTGTCTTTCAATGCTCGGCTCAAACGCATTAATTGCGTTCGATAACGATCGCCTGTGATTGTTTCAGTCGGTTTTAACAACTCATAATACACTACGCCGAGCTGGTCCCACCAAATACTGAGCATGACCTTGGAACCGTGAATATTCGGTTTGGCCGTCGACGTGGAAGCATGGCCGGGATATCCCCATGATTTTCTGCGCTTGGGATTATCGTAATGAACCCATTTTTCGTCCCCAGTCACAATGCGATGCAGAAATCCCTTCCGTCTTTGCCTTGCAAGCAGCTGTTCACAAGCAAACAAACGCCGTTCAACATCTCTCGGCTTCAACTCGTACGGCACCCAATTTCCTTGTTTCTGAATCATTCCCATTACTTTTAGGCGTTTTGAAATGGCTTGTTGCGTCACTCCCAATGATCCTGCCAATTCTTGTTGCGTTTGACACGAGTCTTGATCAAGTAATGCCTCCAATTCTGCATCTTTGAAAACCTTCTCTCTTCCACCGCCATGCTGGTCTTCGACGTCAAAATCACCGTTCTTGAAGCGTTGAAACCACTCTCGGCACGTTCTTTCACTAATAGCGGCCTCACCATAGGTATTTGAGAGCATTCGATGAGCCTCAGCCGCAGATTTCTTCATATTAAAGCAGAAAATTAAAACCTCCCGCAAATGACGAGAATTTGGCTCGTAAGCTGACATGTTTAATCGAGAATAACTTTATGATGCAGACACAAATCGACTAATATTTCGATGGGGTTATGTTTACAAATACCTAAGCTTATTGTATGACATCTACGATCTATTTATTTCGACTAACCCTTAACGCTACAGCCATCTATTGCGAAACGGCGGAAGCAAAGTTGTACACCTATTATAGTCATGTAGGGGAGGGGGTTAGATCTTTGCATTTTGAGACTTCTGGGGGCCCACTGATTATGTATACAAAATATAAGTTGATACAAGGGCCTAGATTTTCATTTTTTGACCCTACACCCCCCTCCAATTTTGGGCGGTTAGTTTTTGCATTTTTAGACTTCTGGGGTCCCACTGATTATGTATACAAAATTTGGTTGAGTTTGCTCAAATAACCTAGATTTTTAATTTTTAACCCGCCCTTCACCTCCCTTAATTTTGGGTCGATATGCACCAAAATCTAATCAGCTCTTAATCTCAATGCAACAAAACTACTTGTGAAATTTGGTTTAGATATTCAGACTAGTTTTTGGTAACGTCACAGAATCTAACCAACTAACTGACAGACAGACTAACTAACAGACATTTTGACAAAACAATTGTTATCTCGAAAAATATCACTTTTTCGATCTTCACATATTAGGGCTTTTTGAAGACCGAAATAGCATGGTTCGCTCAATTTTTTTAATTAAAATAGTTTCAGCCGTTTTTGAGATATTTCGAAAAAACACTTTTTTCAAAATTATTGGATAAAAAATACCTACTTGGTAGGTTTCACATTCATCACCTACCAAGTATTTTTTATCTAATAATTTTAAAAAATGTATCACCAAGTACCAACATTCAAATTCCTTAAAAACACTTTTTTCATGCACGATTACAATACTTGACCATACCCTGTCTGGTAAAGTAAAAAGGCTATAATTTCTTTGGCCCGTATCTTTGCATTAGTATGAATGTCTTCCAAATGAATAGTAAGTTCAAATTTGATAACGAAAAAACGATGAGAGAGAAATAACAAATAGAAACTGAATTAATAATTAATTACAAAAAATATTAAAATTAGTAAATTTAATTAATTGGGTGTTTTCTCTATTGACGACGGGGTGGTAGAATGTAAAATTCTGAATTAATAATGAATCCCACAAATTCTCAATAAAAGAATTTATTAGAAAGTCGTTTTCATCTTCTTAAAAAATTCGGAGGATCGTCGACTACTTCTTAAGGTAATTCTTTCGCGGCTTTCAACACAAAAGTTTTAGCCTCGTAACCACTCTATACCTACATATGAATGGTGCTAAAATTTTAGATTATGTTTTTTAACGTGACTGTACTTCTCACACTACTATATCTTCTTTATGAATGGATCGTTTCCAAGCGATTGTTCTTATATCCCCTCCACTAAAAATAATCGCCCAAATATGTTGTTTTATCTTTATTTTTTATCAAAACTACGAGGTAAATAATTTCAATTTTTTTAAGTTACTCCGAATATATTATTCTAACAAATATTAGTTTTTATCAAGATGGTGAAAGTCCTTCAATGAAACAATAATAAAATAATGATCATTTTCCCACCCTTTCCCAGTCTACCATTTGTAAAAATTCCATTTTAATTGCAATTATTTCATGTTTGGTATGGTAAATCGTCTTCAAATTTTAACAGTGTGTTTATTATGCTTTCAATGACTTATATTCCAAGTTTAGAAAACTTCTTGAATTTCCGCATTTGTGAAAGAACTACCTTAAGGGCTTAAAAAGGTCAAAAGAAGAACCTTTGTGTATATTAATATTATTTAACTATCAAGTAAGCTCAAAAGTTTGTTGAAAAGGTTTTGTTTGCCGAGAGTAGAAGGAGTTGTTGATTTATAAGAGAAATGAATGAGGTTGTCCTCTGCTTGATGCAAATAACCATATATACGGTCCATGAATGCTGTGAATGCGGCGCATCAATTTCAAAACATTCAGAGTATTTTCATACATGTACCATAAATAATCTAACGTTAAATTTGAAAAATAACGTAACATTCTATTATGCCATTATATACCTACATTATTACAATTTATAAACAATTACAAAATATAAACAAAACAAATTATACAAATATACCAGTATATTATTATTTGAGTGGTGGGCGATTACTTTTCAAACAGGTGATGATGCTATCCAAAAAACTCTTCATTTTTTTAAATTTTATTTTATTCTTCGCTCATTTTTTGAAAATTTCATCGAATACGGCATCATTTTCGTTATTTTTCAAATTTAACATTAGATTTATTAAAAATATATTTTGGGACCTTCGCCCTAAATGGATACTGCTTTGTGTGAGTGAGGTAGGAGGTAGAAATTAATCCTTAAACTCCACAGTCCTTGAGATGGAAATCGACCATCTTCCACAATGAATAAGCCTGTCGTATAAGATGATCTTAAATTTCTCCTAATTCTATTGCTATAAGCAAGTTATGATTTGTCTATAGCACTCTTAATTATTTCCTATCTATATATTGAGAGTTCTTAGAAATGGATTATTCCAAAGATTCTCGAATCATCTTTATTTATTCCTTGTTTGTATTCTTACTATTTGAATAGTTCCTCAGCGAGAATAATTTTTATTCGACTAAAACTCGTCTGAACTTGTCTTTGACATGATTGAACTGAAAGATAAATCTACCAGGCAGGGACTTCAAACTTTCTATTCTCGCCCTTTTGGGAAAAATCATTATTTTAATTGCCCCTCGAAACTATGCAACATTTTATTTCATTTCGAAAACCACTATATTTTTCAAATGTTACTTTTGGCGGACTTAAAAAAATCTCCTTGTAAAGAAGTTATGCGTGAACAATGTGAACATACATAACAAAAAAAGGTCCAATACCAATGAAAAAAACGGGACCAATCGGGTACGAGATTGAACCCAATGCAAAAAAATAATCTAAATCGATCCACATGGTAAATAGAACGAACAAACACGAAAAAAAAACCCAGAAATTCCTTGTGAATCCTCTTAGGGGAAAATAATTTGTATTTTTTTACAAATTTAATAAAATTTAGTTTATTTATTTGTTATTTTGATATTTCAATTATGTACCTACTCTTTATATTTATTAGGTTAATCATGTTAAACATATTTTTTTTAATATGTATTAACAAGAATGATAAAATATATTTTATTTATTTATTTTTTTGATATTTGATATGCACTTTTACTCTTAATTAGGTTAATATAGTTTAATAAATATAAATAGTATATATATTTGTGCAAATATCAAAAAGGTTTATAAAAAATCATAATTAAACCTAAATTTCTCATGAGATTTGTCTTGTCGGGATTTTGGCTATCGGGATTTTGTCGGGAACTATACTGAACCCAATGCAAAAAAAATCATCGAAATCGGTCCACATGGTAAAGAGAAATCGATGCACAACCACAAAAAAAGTCATTCCATTGAATTGATAACCTCCTCATTTTTTTGAAGTCGGTTAAAAAATCGTGAAATGGACTTTGATCGTTTTTTGCCGAAGCCCTTCAAATCTAAAAGACGAAATATTATGCATGTCTTTCTGTTGCTTTCAACGCCTGTGCCAGGTACATTTACCAACTTGAGCCAAGAGCAAGCGTATCTGAGTATTCATCCAAGATCGTGGGGATGAACTTCGGTGCCTTCCGAAAGTACAGATATGCTAAGTTTGTGCACGGGGTTCTCTTGGGTCGTGCGCCTGACTATCTCAGTCGGACGCTGGCCTGTGGTCCGTCAATACGTGCGCGCGCGCTGGTCTGTCCACCACATAGAAGCAGAATGATGGCGGACTCATTTGAGGTTACGGCGACCAAGGTCTGGAACTCACTGCCACTCAACGTAAGGAAGATTGGGCGTCCTGAAGCATTCGAGGAAGAACTTCGCAAGCACCTAGCTTAATATTTTATTTCTATTTTCTGTTTTTGTATCCTATATGTTGGCATTATTATTTTTTTACTCTCCTTCTATATATATTGTATTTTTAATATTTATGTTTCATTTAATTATTATGTACCATATGTTTTACTTTTTGAATTTTTCTTGCTTTTATATTTGTTTTTCCGTTTTTGTTTTGTATTATATTAATATTTATGTAATTGAATTGGCCGAAAATTGTACATTAAAGGGGCTAGATGGCCCTACAGATACAATGTTTTTAATAAATAAATAAATGTGTGTGTGTGTGTGTGTTGAATGAAGGGAATGTGGTTAGGGCTACGCGTCAAGATCTACGGCTCCGACTACGGCTATGGGTATGGGTACGGGTTGGTTTGTCGTCGATGGTGACGTCGCGTTGAGTCATTCACCTCGGAGGTTGATAGCCCCGTCAGCTGTTGAGCTGGCTCTCTTGGCACCACAACACATCGATCGGCCAAGGAGCAATGACTGATGCCCCTTCTGCCTGCCTGCCTCCCCGTAAGCACAAGCACAACCAACCGAGCCTTCTTCATTCACCAAGCACACACCATTATCATTCAATTAATTGACTCGGATCGAATTTTTTCTCTTTTCACATTCCATTCGCGCGCAGTTGAGAAGCTTTTTTGATAAGAGAGAAAGAAACAAGACAATCAAACATGAACTCAGAGCATGTTGATTCTTCTTCATTCTCACCAATAGAAAAAAGATGTACCTACACTCTTTAACAATTTAATTTTTATAAGGAGAAATCAACGAGGTTGTCCTCTGCTGGATGGAAATAAGCACATATTTATATATATAATAGCCCAGATTAATTTACAGCAACGCTAACTTAATGCTGCTGACAAGGGGCGCTGATACCGTCGGCAAATTTGAAATATAATTGTAATTTAAACTCGAATTTTGAAATGAAAGACGTCAATTGATTTTAAATTAAGAAACATTAAATATATTGATAATTATTCCTCCCCCCCCCTCATCACTGAAAAATTAAATATTCAATTCGCTTTTCTTTGCGCACAGAAGATGAAATTAATCACATCTTATTTGATTTATATTTTATATATTATTTGTTTATTTTTTAATAATTTGCCACTTTTTTATAATTTTTTAAAAATCTAAATTTTGTTATTCTTATTTTTTGATTTTTACAAAATTGAACAACTTAAGACACGCATGCCCGAGTTTCTCATGGCAATAGTGGAGCAGCCTGTCATACAAACAACACCTGATCTCTTTTAAATATTTGGAGCCTTATGTCGATAATCGATCCCAAATTTTAAAAAAATGATATAATATAATTCTCCTCCTCACACGATTCCACTTATTTAAATAAATCTATTTCCACACAAAAAAGTATATCACAATGCTGTAGATTATAGAAAAAAAAAATACTCCCAGATTCATATCTAGAGTCTCATTTCTGCAGCTGTGTCAGGACGAAAATGAGGCGAAATTTTAAGACTATGTATTTTCGGGAGTTTACAGGTATACATTTGGAGTGTGGTTTTTTAAGAGGAATAAAATTTTTGGACCGAGACGCTGCCCGCCAGGGCACTAGCCCGGAGGTCCGAGCTTAGAGGGCGTGCCGAAGGCACGCACGAAAAGCTCGTTATATATAATAGCCTAGGAATATTTGTAATAACACTAGAAAATAATTTTGTAAAAAAAATCCAAATACAGGTCTCAGAATCCAACTGGGGTCCTTGCAATTCATAGGCAAGAGCTTATAGTCTTAGATCCCGACTTAGGTAGACCTTCACCTATCGAGTTTAATGAAATTAATATTTTTATAATATAATGTATTAATAAACTAAACTTAATAAGGCCGACATCCAATTTCCCTGCATAGCTATTTGTAATAATAAAGTAAAAAATTAAATTTGTTAATTTATTACATAAATATACGAGTATTGCGAATCGAGAGTAAAATATGTATACAAAATGACAAAGTTGAGTCGCCATCTTTTTTCCCTGCATAAGTCCAGGTAGGCAGGGTATCAACAGGTAACTTCGAATTAGTATTTTGTAGTTATAGATTTTCCTTTATTGTTATATATGAAAATGTAGATAATTAAAAAAATAAAATAAATAAATAAATACAATAAATAATAAATAAATCTATTAAATTAAATAAAATAGCTATGCAGGGAAATTGGATGTCGACCCTATTAAGTTTTGTTTATTAATACATTATATTATCATAATATTAATTTCATTAGGAAACTCAATAGGTGAAGGTCGACCTAAGTCGGGATCTTGGATTATTAGGTCAAAACGAAAAATAAATAATATATATTTAAAAATAATATCACATAAATATAGTTTTTTAACTTCAAATTCGGACTTTTCCATATTAAATTCAGGATATTAAAAATCAAATTAAGGATGTTTCAAACCAAATTCAGGATTTTAAAAATCAAAATCAGACTTTTTCAAATCAAATTCAGAATGTCTATAAAACCATGCATATTTTACACATTAAATTATAGCTTTTTAACTGAAAACGGTTCTTTAGAGTACAAAATGCTATTCTTGAAAGGTTTTAATTAATGAGCTGAAAATTGGTCGGCAAATATATTAGAATGAACCAAATTTTAGATTTTTACATGAACAAGTTTTCTGAAAGTACAAAATGCTAATCTTGAAAGGTTTTAGTTAATTTGCTGTAAATTGCTACACAAATATATTAGAATGCACCAAATTTTAGCTTTTTACCTGAAAACTTTTTCTTAACTAAAGCTTTTTTCTATTTTTTCAATTGTTTATTAATAAATTCTTAATTTGATTTGAAAAAGTCTGATTTTGATTTTTTAAATGCTGAATGTGGTTTGAAACATCCTGAATTTAATATGGAAAAGTCGGAATTAGAAGTTAAAAACCTATATATATATATATATATCTAACATCTCCAAAAAACTAATTAAAAAGTCTTTATTAAAAAATGTAAGCTTAGTAGATAATATGTCTGTCGTGTGTGATTTTTTAAAAGGAATAAACTTTTTGGCCAGAGTTCTGTTCACCAAGACCACCATATATATGTATATAAAGAAAAAATATTATTTAAATCTTTTTTTTATATAAATAAATCAAAATATTTCATTAAAAAAATCTTCAAACGTTTATTAGTATCCCAAACGAGAATTTTTTCCTTCATCAATGAAATTTTTAAAAAGAAATAAAAAATTGTTATCTGAAATGTATATAATGATAATAAATATGTGATTTGCTGAGGATGAGTGCAATTTTTGATATAAAAATATAAATTAGCACAAATTGCTTTTAAATATTTTTTCTAATGTATTCAAATAAAATCCTGATGAAGGCTAGAAGTCTTAACCGAAACATGTCAAAATTAAATCAACAATAAAATTATCCGAAGTATAAGTTGTTTTATTGCTTTTGGCTACTTTTAATCAAAATTCAAAATCCGAAAAATAAATTGTATATTTTGAATCTTATCTAAGAAAAAATGTTGAGGGTCTGAAACGTCGGCTAAATAAAATTATAAGAGTCATCCAAATGTCGTCTAGATGTCAACATTGTATAATGTTTGTTTGTGACGTCTTTTCAGATGACATAAGTTATTTTGTTTTAGTAGAAGGTAGTACAATTTTAACGATGGATAGGCTACACTGCAACAACGTGTTTACATTATTCAAACTTATTTGCCGTTCTTTGAAAAATACCCATCGCAAAATTCGTGATTTTTTCGGTGTATATAATCGGCCAAATCACTCAGCAAAATTGTCGTATCTGGAGTGATGAAAATCCTCGTGTTATTCAAAGTTACTGTTCGGTGTGCATTTTGGGAAAATGGAATAATTGGGCCGAATTTTTTCGAAGATGATGCTGTAAATGCTGAACGATACCAATCGAGTGACTTTTTATGGCCAAATTTGAATTGTCTGGTCTCTATTTTCAGCAAGACGGTGCCAAATGCCACACAACTCGAGAAAACATTAGGTTTTAGAGATCAAAATTTCCTTAACGTGTAATTTCACGAAATGCAGATTTCAATTGGCCTCCAAGGTCATGTGATCTAACACTAATAGATTTCTTTTTGTGGGGTTTTTTGAAAAGTCGTGTTTATGCCAACAAGCCACAGACAATTAATGATTTAAAGAACAACATTCAAGTTGCAATTCGTGAAATAACTCCAGCGACATGTCGAAAAGTCATTGAAAATTTCGATATTCGAATTGTAATAGATCATACTTTAAATAAAAAAAACTTGAAAAAATTGCAAACAGTTTGTGTTTTATTAAAAAAACATTTAGGCTCTATTTTTGGATGATCCTATTTTAGACCGAAATATTTGGCAGTAGTTTTAGCTAACATCTAATAAAGGACAATATAAAATAACAGTAAATTGTAAGTTTTTGTACCGAGGGTAGGAGAATTTTTATATATTGAAGGAGACATTAAAAGAGTGTGTCTTCTACTGGAATTATAAATTTTATCTCCTTCAATAAAATAACAGTGTCTTCATCTTCACATCTGTCAAATTATATTATTTTTTCTCAATTAATATCTAGGTTTAAAGAAATATTACGTTTCTTATACGTAGGTATGTATGTGAAATATCAAGAATTGTGGAAAATTATTAAGGTAGTTAAAACAAATAAGATGATAAAACCGTTCCAAATGCGTTTTGAAAGTGAAAATTCGTCTGTTGCTAGGAGCCACATTTATTTATTTATTTTTTATTACAAAATATGATCCATTCTTTGATATTTTGAAAACCTATTTAATATTTTAATTATTTTCTAATAAGTAAATTATTATGAGGTTTCAATTAAGAAACCTACCTTGAAAATTTCCTTACTGATTATAATATTTTAATGATCTAAAATAGTTTGTTCAACCAAACTTCTCCATTGAAAACAACCTAATACCTCTACTTATAGATATTAATTCGATTCTTTAATAATTTTCTACCTAACAAGATAAAAAGTCCACAGACATGCACACGTGATTTATTTTCCACGTGCCACTTAGTGGACAGATAAGGGGCTTCCAAATAATGACATAACTTAATATATATTAATTAAAGAATCCAATCAAATAAAAATAAAAAATAAAATCTCAGAAAAAATTAAATTATTTTCAATAGCGAGAAGCTCTATAGAAGTGATCGACAAGCTTTTTTCTTAGATAAGGTTCAATACATACAATTTAATATCGGAATTTTGATTTAGGGCAGCCAAAAGCAATAATAATAATAATAATAATAATTCTTTATTAGCTATTTTAGCTATATATCATACAATTAAACAAATATATGAAATTTGTTTTTAAATAATACATTCAATTTTGAGATACAAAAGATAAAGATAATTAATACATTCTAAAAATATAACAATTTATAATAAACATATAAATGTATAACACACCATACATGACAATAAACAAATGAACACATGTACATAAATACTAATATTAATAATAACAAAAGTTCAAATTAATCCTACATTAAAAAACAAAGATCACAATTTTGATACTATGAGATAACGAATATAACAAAAATAACAATAATAATCTTCATTAGCTATTTTCTGCCATATATCATACAATTAACAAACATATATATATATATATATATATATAAAACAACTTATACTTTGAATTATTTTATTGTTGGTTTAGTATCGACATGTTTCGGGTAAGACTTCTAGCCTTCTTCAGAATATTAATTTATTCTATTAAGAAGCAATATTTATAAACAATCAGAGATAATTTTTATATCAAATGAGTATAAGGATTATATACAATTAACAAAGCAACTAATTTTATTTATTTTTTATTGTTAAGGATAAATAAATTGAATTGCTTCTTTCCAGTAATTTATTTTGTTATTCAAATGGTTTATCCAAATATTTCGAGAGCCCTCTCGGCATCTCTTCCTCAGTGGAAACCACTCCCCCACCAATGTGCCGATCCCATCAGTTTGTACCGAACATTGATAAAAGCTCGATCACCCAACACACACACATATATATATATACAAATTCAAAATGAGTTAACATACGAATATATACAATTATTTACATCTCTTTATAATGAAGTCCGAATGAAATTTATTATAAAGAGATGTAAATAATTGTATATATTCGTATGTTATCTCATTTTGAATTTGTATGTATATATAAATTTACTACAATTCTCATCTGTCTGATTCTTTGGGGAATCGAAACAGATGAATTTTGTTCAGATATTCAATAATAAATTTTATTTAGAATGTGTAAATGTAAACATTAAATGAAAGCGAAAGTTAAAACATTTGTCCGGTCACTGCCCTATTTTGGTGCACTTGGGACCTGACTCGTTTTTGATAGTGAACCAAGAGTTGAAAAAGATAGGACCCAGCCGGGTATGATCCGGCATCCTCTGCGTTAAGCCCGCAAATGCCTTCTCCATTTAGGCGATGGATCCTCCGACTAGATCCTATAATCAAATCTTATATATATTCAACTCTTTAGCTCAAGCGCGCTTTTCTTCTATTTTCCTAATAGTATGGTTCTTATAAATTTACTACAATTCTCATCTGTCTGATTCTTTGGGGAATCGAAACAGATGAATTTTGTTCAGATATTCAATAATAAATTTTATTTAGAATGTGTAAATGTAAACATTAAATGAAAGCGAAAGTTGAAACATTTGTCCGGTCACTGCCCTATTTTGGTGCACTTGGGACCTGACTCGTTTTTTGATAGTGAACCAAGGGTTGAAAAAAGATCCGGGTATGATCCGGCATCCTCTGCGTTAAGCCCGCAAATGCCTTCTCCATTTAGGCGATGGATCTTGGTTCACTATCAAAAAAACGAGTCAGGTCCCAAGTGCACCAAAATAGGGCAGTGACCGGATAAATGTTTTAACTTTCGCTTTCAATGTTTACATATATATACTATATATGTATGTGTGTGTTGTGTGATCGAGCTTTTATCAATGTTCTGTACAAACTGATGGGGTCGGCACATTGGTGGGAGAGTGGTTTCCACTGAGGAAGAGATGCCGAGAGCGCTCTCGAAATATTTGGATTAACTATTTGAATAACAAAATAAATTACTGGAAAGAAGCAATTCAATTTATTTATCCTTAACATTAAAAAATTAATATATCCAGTACACACCAAGCCAGCAAAATTCTTATAATTTTATTTAGCCGACGTTTCAGACCCTCAACGGTATCCAGGGCCGGCGCAAGGCAGGTTCAACGCGTTCGTCGGAACCCGGCCCAGCGGCCAACGAAAATTACCCAATTAAAAAACACCAATTTTGATTAATTTTTTACAAAATGATGATACCATTAGAATCCAGTTCAATATGCACCCGTTGTTCAAAATCATAAACTGCTAGAGTTACTCTTTTATTGATTTACTCCAATAATACTTAATAGAAAATCAATGGATTTTATTAGTTTCTTAATAAATTCATCCAAATTAAAACTTTTTGAAATAACCATCTTTTTCTAAACATAATAAATTAATATTTTTTCAATTTTATTTCGAAATAGACGAACTAAAATATTTGTTGAAAAGTTTTTATTTTGCCGAGAGTAGCAGAGTTGTTTCTCTTTATGAATAAACTTGTTTATCAAATGAATTTATTTCATCGGTCCATTTTATAATCATATCTTTTTTTTACTGTTCAATCAAATATAAAAAATATTAAAAATAATCAAGAAAAATATTACCCCCATGCAAAAAAATATATATATTTTCGCGAAAAGTTTTCAGGTATAAACTAAAATTTAGTACAGTGTAAAATGAAAATACATAGATTCGAATCGAGTTTCATTAGATAAAATTATTTAAGATTGGAAATTTATAATGACAGGAAACGTTGTCAGATATAAAGCTGAAATTTGGCGCATTAAAATGCAAAAAATACATAGTCGTGTACCAAGTTTCAGCTTATTAAATAAAATCATTCTATATTGACAATTCATATTATCGGGAAAGATTTTCAGATATATAACTAAAATTAGATGCATTGTAACATAGTTGCGTACCAATTTTCACCTCATTAACTAAAATAATTCAAGATTGGCATTTTGTACTTTCAGGAAAAATTTTCAGGCATAAGATTAAAATTTGGTGAATTGTAATGTGAAAATACATTTTTGCGTACCAATTTTCAGTTCATTAACTAAACCCTTTCAAGATTGGCATTTTGTAATCTCAGGAAATGTTTTCATGTGAAAAGCTAACATTAAGTGCATTGTAAAATAGTTGCGTACCAATTTTCAGCTCATTAACTAAAATCATTCAAGATTAGCATTTTGTACTTTGAAACGTTTTCAGCTATACTATAAGATTAAAATTTAGTGAATTGTAAAGTGAAAATACATATTTTCGTACCAATTTTAAGTTCATTAACTAAACACTTTCAAGATTGGCATTTTGTACTCTCAGGAAATGTTTTCATATAAAAAGCTTAAATTTGGTGCATTGGACCATAGTTGCGTACCAATTTTCATCTCATTAACTAAAACCATTCAAGATTGGCATTTTTATTTTCAGGAAACATTCTCAGGTATAAGATACAAATTTGTGCATTGTAATGTGAAAATACATATTTGCGTACCAATTTTCAGCTCATTGGGTATAACTAAAACCATTTATACCAAATGAAAATAATTTGTATCTTATATAGGTATCAATAATTTTTTTATTTTACTTAATTGATATTTTTTCATCAAAGAAAATGAATAAATTCGAAATATTCGAGAAAACATTTTTTGCTAACTAATCCGCCAACACGTCTCAACTTGTCCATGCGTGGTCTCGACTCGTTTGAAATAATCTCGAGTTTTCATCATTTAAAATCTATTAAATATTAATCTAATTGGAAATAAGCAAAACGGGCAATTCTAGAGCAATTGAGTACTGATACTATCTAATGGTTGACTTCTTGAGCAAATTGACTTTATTTATTTATTTATATTATTAAAAAACAAAAATATCTTTCGGTGGCTTCTTTTAATTATTACGCGTGTTTGCAGTTTATTTGCTAATAAAGTTGAAGAGAGAAGGAGCATTATATCGCCCTCTCTTTCACACTATGATTGGGATTTTGTATGAATATAATCAGTATCCTTCTTCAGGGCAGATGCTAGTAAAGGAATATTAAAATTTCTAAGAGATATTTTATCATTTAATTCGAACTAAGTAAGAGTTATTTTCAAGTAAATCAATCTCAAAAGTCAAATAATTTATTAAATAATTCTGACGGTTGAATATACTTATGTACAATTTACATATTTAGAAATTATTAGTCTCTATACTGCCTATACGACTAAGTGCCAAAAGGTGACACGAAATTGCACTTAGAGACCTCTCTGGGCAGGAGGAGAACTGGTAGCTTAGATAAATATAGCACATTAAATGGGTTTTCACAATATATAAAAGAATGAAATAATTTTTGTAGTAAAAATAAATAAGTAAATGTGGTTCGTAACAAGGGACGAATTCCCTCTTTCAAGACCCATTTTGAATGATTTTGTCATCATATTTGTTTTAACTACCTAATAAAATTTGCAAACTTTTCTTGAAGTCTTCAAAGTATAGAAAAATAGAATATTAAATTTGAACAATATATATAAAAGGCATTTTTTGTCTAAACTAGAAAAATTGCAAGCTCGAATCCCGTCAAGTCCTCAATTGTTATTTTTCCCTCATTTTCAAAAATAATAAAATGATTTAATAAATTACTTGGCTTGTGTGGTCTATACGTAAAAATTACAATTGAAACCAAAGTTTGAAATAGTTAATTTTCTTATTAATAGTTTAAAGGCATTATTCTATCCCCAATCATTAACGTGTATTATGTGTGGGTATCTTGAGTGTAAATCGCCATTAATGCCAGAATATAGCCGAGAGTAAAATCAAACCACCGGCTCAGGGAGCGTGAATGCTACACATGCAAACATGTATATTATTTACATCAAGCAGGAGACACAGTTCTAGATTTCTTTATAATTTAAATTTTTATTATTATTTCAATAAGTTACAAACAAAATATTGACCGAAATTTGATAAAAAATTAATGTGAAATAATTAGAGAAAAATTAAGCAGACGACACAGTCTTAGATTTCTTCTTTTTACTTTAATTAGTTAGAAACAAAATAGTAACGGAAATTCGATTAAAAATTGATATGAAATAGAGTGAAGATAAAATCAAGCAAAAGGCACAGTCTTGGATTTCTTATTATTAATCAAGCAGAAGAAACACTCTTATTTCTTGTTATTACTTTAAATAGTTTCAAGCAATATTAACGGAAATTCAATTAAAAATCACTGTGAAATAATTAGAAAAAAAAATAAAAAATCAATCACAAGACACAGTCTTAGATTTGGACTTATTACTTTAAATAGTTACACGCAAAATATTAACGGAAATTTGATTAAAAATTCATGTGAAATAAGTTGACAAAAGTAAAGAACCATCGAATTTCATAGAGATATTTTCATCTTGAGTTAATTCTAACCAGTTGAAATTGTAAAAATACTTCTTATGATTTACATGGCTTCAATTTTAAGTTAAAATTTTGTAAGATCTCAAATAAATATAATATATCCAATTTAAATGAAAATAAAGTCGTTGCAACCGAAAGTTCTTTAATTCATAAAAAAAATAGTAAATCAGGCAGCCGGCAACGCCTGGAATTACCGACAACTCTCGCCTATAGTGGCTAATTGGTTGCGTATATGACAGGGGATCTCGTTATTTGTTTTTTAATAGAATTTAAGATTTATTATAAACTGGAATATTGAATGAAGACTCAAGAATAAATAAAAAAAATCAATTTCCAATAAAACATTATTGAAAATTGTTCTTTTATATTTTTGAACTTATGTTTCGGAGGATTTTCCCTCCTTCAGGCTTCAAATGAGTCAATAGGGTGATCCTTATTTTGGGTATTTTCAAATTTTTACGCTGACAAAGGCTCAAATAATTCGAAATATACATATAAAAAAATACTTCTCAAGTTTCAAGTCTATATCTCAATTTTAAACTCTGTAGACTTCATCCTTATAATAGTAGCTATCCTTAGGAATTTTTACAGACTTTTAGCTATTATAATTTTGGAGTTACAGCTAGATAAAATACTGCTATATCTTAGTGTTATTAAGTTATAGAATCCAAAATTATAATAGCTAAAAATCTGTTGAAATTCTGAAGAATAGCTACTATTATTAGAATAAAGTCTACAGAGTTTCAAATTTTTTGAACCATTGCATTGGCCGGAATAAAAAATTGATATTTCAATGCCAAAAACCTCATATTTAGATGGGAAACTTGCATCGCTATGTGGCACAGGTTAAAATTCAGATAGAGACTTGAAACTTGGGGGATATTTTTATTTATTTATTTTGAACCATATCTATGTCAGAGTAAAAATTTGAAAATATCCTAACTAGTAACAATTTACCTTCTTTTATCAGTACCTAATCAATGGCGTTGAAGAGATATTGTTTGTATTGCCATCATCAATTCTTTGACTGCCTTCAATTCGCTCCTCAGTTTTATATCAATAAGTTTCTCCCGAATGTTTTCTACATTTGATTCAATCGCGAATCTAATGTAGGGAATTTTTGTCAAATATTGAGTGAAAATAATATTTAAACTTATATATTTCTAACTTGAAATAATGATATTAAATAAATTTTATAATTTTCTCATTAATATATCAAAAAATAATTGATACGTCAACGAGAATTATTTTGACCGCGCTGATTTGAAAAATATATTTTTATCTAGCGAGACTACTGCGGATTACGCTATGGGAGTCTGCGGAGTATTAAGTCTGGACCAAGAGAGAAAAAGATGTGATCCACTTAGCTACAATCCAACGTCATTTTGCGTATAGCCCAGACTTAAGACTTAATACTCTCAGACTCCAATAGCGTAATCCGCAGTAGTCTCGCGAGATAAAAATATATTTTTCAAATCAGCGTGGTTAAATAATTCTCGTTACGTATCAATTATTCTTTGATATATTAATGAGAAAATTATAAAATTTATTCAATAAGTTTCAGTTTACGAGAAAAAATCTAATTCATAATTTTGGATTTAGAACGGTTCAGCTGACAGGGCTATCCTGCGACTTAAATCAATTTAGAACAATGAATGCTTTTAAATGAAGAATTTATTTGAAAATATTTTCTATATCGTATACGGTGTTTTGATATTATATTACTAACTTAGTTATTTTATTAATTCCACAAAGTCAGTTAGGCCGGCAAAGTAGCTCGATTTTTTGCGGCAATTATAGACTACAAAAGTGTAGGTATTCTAATAACGAAAACGGAGAAAATGTATTTTTAAAATTATTAAATGAAAAAATATATCAAATAAAGAGCACTTTAGAATCACCAAATATATTTTAAAGAATTATTAATTAACCCTTCCCTTCCAAGTTACACCCCTCTAAAGGAAAAACATTGTTTTATTTAATATATCCTCCATAGTGGACATTGTGAATCATTGTCTAGATTCAAAATATTTATGTGTTAATATTTGCTTTACATTACTTTTTTGAACTATTTTTTAAAATTTTTAAAATTTCCATCGATTAAAAAGAATTTCTTACGAAAAAATTTGATATTCTAATAAAGATTTGAAGAATGTTTTATAAAAAAATTGTATTTATTTTAATATGTACTTATATCTAATAAATAATTTTAATAAACACAGATATTTACCTTCACCTAATTTAGGTGCTGCAACTCCCATCTGAAGAATGACTCGACGAGGCTTTCGGATTTATAATATCTGTAACATCTCAACTAACGTAATTAGTAGCAACCTTGCATTTACTTCATCCTCTAAGCTGAGAATGTAGTAAACGAAAGGGTATAATTTGATTGATTTTCAAATTAATCAATCTTTTGAGAATTATTGTTCATTCTTATTGTTAGCGTAAATTATTCAAAATTAACATTTATCAAACGGACCGATAATCGGGAGCCTGAAGAAATTTGTATCAGTGAGTGCGGACTTAATTTTTTGGATTACAACGCAAACTGAAACCAGGGCGAGCTGCCTAGCACGATGTTTAAATAGAGAAGATTCATTAGGTTGATTCCACGGTCCCCACCAAATTGGGTGAGCCCCTGGCCCCAAGGCTGCCGCTTAACCTCTCGGCAGGCTAATCCTGGAGGAAACACGGAACAACCTTCCTGGCGCAGTTTGCATCCATAGAGCCACCTCAAACCCGCACTCAAAGCTCAAAAAACATATCAGGCTACCAGTGCGCCCATTGAACAAGACGTTAGCTTGACAATCGACGGCTTTACGGAAATACAGAGAACATGCAACAGAACCTGGACCTTGATCTATCAAAATTAGATCGAATTGGTCGACTTTCCTTAGAATTCGCCCATTGAGAGAACAAAATAGGCGGCGTCGAGGTTAGCTCTCTGTTGGGTGGGATCCTAATAACGCGAGCTAACTAAGATTAGAGATAGGGCTGGGTACAAAAATCCAACAAAGGCCTAAGATCGACAACACACTATTTGTTCCCAACAATGAGCTAGGTCCAAGGAAAGCCTGCAGATTCAAACACAAAAACACATATCCTCAACTTTGGCATGGCGAATCCCACCCACCGTCTAAATTTAATTTCACCTAATCTCTAACCTAAACCTAAAATATTTCGAGCAATTTTTTGATTTTGAAATTAGAACACATTTAACGCGTGATTTCCCCTAATAAAGTTAAAATGTATGACAGTTTAAAATATAATGTTGGTGAATCCCACGGTGGGCGAGGCGTTGATTCTGAAAGAAAAGCCCTACAAAGAACGATAATAATCATTCGATGTCCTATTTTTGAATGCCATATTACAAGTGCTAATTAATTTCTTACTTTATAAGGAAAACCTTCATGTAATCCACATTCGATGATGCTCGTTGTTTTTCTAGATGAAATGGAAATCTGAAAATCTATACTATAGCTTGAAATTCTATCTTATCTGATATTAATTCAATTAATTTGTAATATTTTATAAAATATTTACTGTTTAAATTTAATTTAAAGAAAATGTAGTTTAAAAAGAAAAATTATATACTCTGGTAGTTTAATTTTTATTTAAAAAATTTTCAAATTAATAAGATTAAATTTAATTTAAAGAAAGTTACAAATATAATAAATTTAATAATTAATTTAAGAGAAAAATAATTACTTAAGTGAATAATTTAAAATAAAAATCTACCTAAATAGAAGGGATGCTGAAAATGCTGAAAAAGAATACATCCTTAAAAATCTATCTATCTAATTAAACTAATTAATTAAAAAAAAATATTTTCCCCCAAAGAAAGCTAAAAAAATAATCGCCATGCAATAAAAAGTTAATACTTATGTTAAGAAGCACTGATGAGCAGAAGTAAAATTGTGGGTTGAAAAGAATATGAAGCCAACCAGTCAGAAGTTCCATGAAGGAAGGACATGAAAAAAAAGAAAAGATTCAATTAGATCTATTGAAAAATTGTAATTTTTCATTGAAATCAAAAAATAGAATTATTAATATAAATCATAGACCCTTTGATTAATTTATACAAAATTTCGCATATACCCGTAGGTATAAGACCGTATTATACGGTATTATGGCCATCCTTTAAATAGAATTCATGATATTAAATGATATACCAGCAGTAGTGTGAGCAATTTTGATTCAGTATTTTTATTATTTGAGTCTCGCAAGAAAATTTGTTAGTATTTAATAATTTCAGAACCCTCTGCAATTTTAGCTCGA
The DNA here is from genome assembly GCA_024734495.1 of Forficula auricularia. Taxonomy (NCBI): domain Eukaryota; kingdom Metazoa; phylum Arthropoda; class Insecta; order Dermaptera; family Forficulidae; genus Forficula; species Forficula auricularia. The sequence goes on from JALMQS010000064.1 coordinate 15,378,202, forward strand.
TAAAAAAAAATTAGTCACCCCGAGAATTGTGAAAAGTTCAATAATGTAGAAAATGAATTTTTTTCTTTTTCGAAAATTTTTATTGTTTCTATACTATATGTAATAAAAATAACCGAATGAAGATTTAAGCTCAAAATATGAATTTTTATAGATAGCTCAAATGTTTTTTTACATTTTTTAGTTATTTCTGTTTGACATTTTCGAACGAACTTTAAATATGTATTAATATTTAGACTTGATTTTTTGTTTTTACTAACAATCTACAACATAATGAACAAAAATGAGGACAAAACTCAAAAAAAAAAAAATTGGTATTAAAATACATTGATTGCCTAAGCTATCTTGTCTATTAATTTTTTTTTTACTATTAATAAAAAAATAAATATCCAAAAATGGTATTATGAAAATAAATATATTATTTTATGCCATTTTTTGGGGGAGGGGGGGGCTGATTCTCTATTTTTGTTGATTTTATGATGTAAATTAATAGTAAAAAAATCAACTCTACACATTAATATATAAAGGACGCTGAAAAGCTTCAAACACGATTCACTCAAAAATCATCAAAATCCTTAAGCGTCCTTTAAAAATCATGTTTTGAGCTTAAATTTTCAGGTGGTTACATATAGAAATAATTTATTTTTAAATCTATTTTATTTCGGGACGAATCTAAGATTTTAGTAGAAATATTTTTACATTGCATATCAGAGGGCTTCGTCCCCTCAGGAATCGAACCCAAGCACTAACTTGCTTTCATGGCAGTTAGCCAAACCCTTAAGATATATCTCTCTACAATATGATTAGCTTTATTTCTTATATACCTACTGCGTATTTTTTTCTTATATACTGCGTATGTTGCATATCGGAGAGAGATTTATCTTAAGGGTTTGGCTATTATGAAAATAAATATATTATTTTAATGCCATTGGGGGGGGGGCTGATTCTTTATTTTTGTTCATTTTATGTTGTAAATTCTTTAATTTAATTTAGAATTAGATTAAAGAATTCAAAGACAAAATTGATACAGGTATCAAAATCCAAGGTCAAAAGATCGCTATGTTAAGATTTGCCGATGACATATGCCCTTCTAGGAAGCAATAAAAAAGAATTAGAGGACGCCTTGAATGGAATTAACCAAATCCTAATAGAAGAAATCAAAATGAAAATAAACAAGAATAAAACCAAGGTCCTAGTATGTACAAAAAAAGAACAAACGAGACAGGAATGCATCAAAATTAACCAAGAAAACCTAGAAGAGTCAAAAAGTTGCATCACACAATTCTTAGGATTGATTACTTTATGATGAAGATGCACTTAACAGAAAGTAAAAAGTGTATTTTTTGAGTAAAAATTTATGAATTTTATGAAATTTATGAATGTAGAAAATTCTCAAGAGTGCCTGTAGGGTAGGCTTTGGATACGTTTTGGAGATGACTGAGTTGCATATCTTGTAGGCTACACCATTTTATTAGAATGTATCCTAGCAATAAGTTATGGAATAGGATCATGAATGATATTCTTCTTTTTTTCACATACGAATCTAATGTAAAAGAAATCAAAGAGGTTGTCATTTGTTGAAATAAATAAACATATAAGCATTTATAATGATTATAAATATGTATCTAAATATAATTTATTTGTTAGAGACTATAGTTTCAAAGGTTTGACCTTCATTACCAGTCCTTATATGTTATTTCTTATGGATTAAAATACTCGACAAATTCGCTTTGTAGTAATAGCAAGCTTTCCACAAAACGAAAGCGTGATCAGCGCTATTTCGACAAAGCCTATATACTTACATCCAGTCGGGTATTTGAATCTGTCAAAAATCTATTATATATATAAAATTAAGGTTTTGTCTGTACATTGGTCCAAATCACGCCAAATTTTGGTTGCACACGTTTCAAGCAAAGTTATGAACGAAAACACCCTCAACAAAATTCCTATCTGTATGTCTGTCTGTATGTCTGTCTGTTTCAGTGGTTTCCGCGAAAAGTTGCTCACGATTCACGTCAAAACGGCTGAAGGGATTATTATGAAATTTCATATTTGTATCAGAGGTCTTCTAACTTACGTTTTTAGCTATATAACGTTTTGATATTTTGACCCCAAAAGGGGGATGCACGAATGAAAATTATCAAAAAACTCTTAAACTATTAAACTATTAACTCTACGGGAAATTTTATAATGAGCAAAGTTGTAGGGGATGTGATTTCTGACAACTTTTGTTTAAAAAAATTCCCCCAAAAAGGGGAAGGAGAAAAATATATAAATTCTTGCTCTTGGACCAAACTCAACCAAATTTTGTATACATAATCTGTGGGCCTCTAGAGAGCTAGAAATGCAAAAACTAACCACCCAAAATGGGGGGAGGGGTCAATAAATGAAAATTCTTGCTCTTTGACCAAACTCAACCAAATTTTGTATACTTAATCTGTGGGCCTCTAGAGAGCTAGAAATGCAAAAACTAACCACCCAAATTGAGGGAGGGGGTCAAAAAATGAAAATGCTTGCCCTTGGAGCAAACTCAACCAAATTTTGTATACATAATCTGAGGGACTCTAGAAAGCTAGAAATGCAAAAACTGGGTGCGGGGGTGGAGTGGGGGTGGGTTAGGGCATGGGATGCGCGGAGTGGAATGGCGGTGGAGTGAGGGAGTATGGCGGAGTAGGGGGGTGGGGGGCACGGGGGTGATGCAAGGTTGGTGGATGGGGGGTTCAGGTGAGGGTCCAGTGGCGTAGTGGGGTGGTACGGGGTGGGGGTCCGAGGTGGATGGTGCAGGTTAGAGTGTTGAAGTGGTGGTGTGGGGGCGGGGGTTGGGGTGCTGGGTGGGTTTCATGGAGTGTGGTGGGTTGGAGTGGAGGGTAGGTTGGGGTTCGTGGGTTGGGGGCCCGAGGTGGGTGAGGTGAGGGTTGGGGTGGTGGTGTGGGGGCGGGGGTTAGGGTGCTGGGTGGGTTTCGGGGAGTGTGGTGGGTTGGAGTGGGGGGTGAGGTTTGGGTTCTGTGGTATGGGGGCGGGGGTTGGGCACGGGTTCATGGTGCGGGGGTAGGGGTGCTGGATGGGTCGGGGGGGGGGGGGGGGTGTAGTGTGAGGGTGGGATTCGTGGGTTGGGGGTCCAGGGGGCGTGCCTCCTGGCTAGCAAGAGGGCCGCCGAAGGCGGGCCTTGCAGCTAGTAACATATAAAAATAATTAATATAAAGATTTTAGCATCTTTTTATTGAGTTTCTCTTTTTGAAAAAAAGATTGAATTTTTCAAAAATCAACCCAGGTAATTTAATTTCAATAATATTAAGAAAAGAATTTATATTATTTAGGGACGAATCTAAGATTTTAGTAGAAATATTTTTACATTGCATATCAGAGGGCTTCGTCCCCTCAGAAATCGAACCCAAGCACTAACTTGCTTGCCGGGCAGTTAGCCAAACCCTTAATACAAATCTCTCTCCGATATGATTAGCTTTATTTCTTATATTCTGCGTATCTCATTGATTTCTTTTTAAAAATCAAAAACTGTCACTCTCAGCAAATCAAAATCGTTTCAACAAATCGAAACTGGTTTAATATTTATAAAATAGTCTGATTAAAAATATTTAATTATTTCACTGGCACCATCTTACTAAGCTCGGATTAATACTTGCTAAATAATTGCTAAGATATAGGAAACGTTATGAAATAAATTATATTTTAAACCTAACTTTTAATCAACATTAATTAAGCCATCTCGGATCTAATAGATGGCACAATCTTGTGATTTTCTTGGAAAATTTAAACACCTGCACTTCAAGAAATAGCCAAAAAATGCATTGCCAGCATTGCCGCAGCGCATACAAAATGTGATTTCTCGAAAGGGAGGATTCATTAAATTGTGAAATTGTATTTTGAATTGTATTTGTATTATTGAATTTGTATTGTCCTAAGCTAATTAAAGATACATTTTAATTGAATGTAATGGAAGGCAGCCCAGAGGTAGTGAGGAAAGAAAAATTAACACATATCAAATAAGGTGTAATTTATTGGAATCCTTCCTCCTTTCCTTTCAAACCGACGTTTCGGAGGATTTTCCCTCCTTCTTCAGGGTTTCAAAGGGTCAATGAATGAAACAAACTAAAATGTTTCCTTCTTCTCTCCACAGGAAACATTTTATTTGTTTCATTCATTGACCCTTTGAAACTCTGAAGAAGGAGGGAAAATCCTCCGAAACGTCGGTTTGAAAGGAAAGGAGGAAGGATTCTAATAAATTACACCTTATTTGATATGTGTTAATTTTTCTTTCCTTACTACCTCTGGGCTGCCTTCCATTACATTCAATTAAAATTTCTACCAGTCCGTCTCTCTCCAGAGAAAATTTCGTTGCATTAAAGATAAAAATTGAAACGATATTATGAGTTTAATAAGTATGCTAAACCTTTAAAAACGTATGAAAGATATAATTTTTCTAATGAGTATAATAAATAATTTGGTCACTCACTGTATTTCTAATAAAATTAAAAAAATAAATAAGTTAGTAGAGGGCAATTCATGAAATACGTTCTCAAACCGGGGGTGGGAGGAGTATTGTTTAGCGTGATATATGACAAGAAGGGAGGGGTCTAAGTAAAGGTAAAGTTTATATGATCGAATTAATAAATATTTTAAATTATATATATTTCTATGCTATTATTAATCGCAACAAATCGTTTATAGAGAGGTCTAGCTTTTGTGAAGTTATATTTGTTAGGAGAGTCCCAGAAAATAAAACGCAGTGTGACGAAGGGGTGGGGAAGGGTCCTAAAAGGCGTATTTTGAGTGAAATATTTTATGAATGGCCCCTAGGTAGGTTTCACAAAAAAATAAATATTGCCTAGGAGAAAGACTATATACATGGTGTCCCGTATCACAACGATGAACCGTGAACAATGGATAGGCCAGTTTATGACAGTCCAGAAAAAATCTTTAATAAAAGTCTCAGTTTTCGAGATATAGGCATTTTTTTGAAAATTGTGAAAATTATATTATCTAGTTCACAAAAGTGAGATTTTTTTTAAGTAGCATAAGATATTTTAAAATTTGTTCAATTTATTAATTTAAATTTAATATTTTATAATTTCTAACATTTTAAAAATTATTTTAATTTTAATTTAAAAATAAATATCAAATAAACTAGAATATAAGATTTTGTTCAGTGAGAATGGTGTATGGTAAGGTTGAGATGAAACGTGTATTCATAAAAAATTTTAAATTTAAAATAAATTACTAGGTAGATTTCACAAAAAATTTATCATTGTAAATTCTTGAGGATATGCTCGTCACCTGAAATATATACAGGGTATCTCGTATCACAACGATAAATAGTGAACAGGGGATATGGAAATTTATGACGGTCCAGACCCTAAAAAAAATTGTAATAAAAGTCCAATAGTTTTCGAGTTATAGGCATTTTTTGAAAATGGTGAAAATCGTTACCCTGCCTTAAATAATGAGATGCTGTGGCTACAAATTTATATATTTTATTTCGTCATTCGTGTCCATGATTAATAATTAAAGGATCATAGGGAGTTGGATACTGGCTTTAAATTAAATTAACAAGTTTTCATTAAATACCCAAACGTTTCGTTGCTGTTTTGCAACTTCTTCAGTGGCTCATTTATTAAACTTATTTGTCTGGAATTTTTACTAAGAGAAAAACCATTTTCAAACAGTATTTTTACAATTCATTCAATTTATCAAATAATTTGAAATATAAACTTTTTTTAAAACAAAGTAATTGTTTCCTGTCAAAATTATTAAAAGAATCAAACTGAAAAAATAATTTTTATTATCGTTTGGCGTATTTGATGAAAACTTGTATTTAATTTAATTTACTAGGTGTACTCGGAAAGTCATTACCGGTTTTTCGAAAAAAAACTACGTAATTTTTAAGAAAATGGAAAATTTATTTATTCAAAGTATTGGCCATTTGATTCTATACATCTTGCCCATCTTTCTGGCAATTTATGGATGCCATCCCAAAAAAACTGTTTGTCCTTTGAGCAAAACCATTCATCGAGCCATTTTCTAACTTCTTCGAAATTGGCGAAGTGCTGCTCTGCAAGCGCGTGTCCCATCGATGCGAAAAGATGATAGTCGGACGGGGCAAGGTCTGGAGAGTACGGCGGGTGCGATAATATGTCCCACCCAAGTGCTTTCAACGCTTCCTTGACCGGTTTTGCTTTATGAGACGGCGCGTTATTGTGTTGTAAAATCACTTTACCGTGTCTTCGGGCCCATTCTGGACGTTTTTCGATCAATGCGTGGTTCAAATTGATCATTTGTTGTCGGTGTATTGTTTTTTCAATTGTTTTTGAGTTTGGGTTGGGTCTCCATCCAATAACTCCTGTAGTTTCGCATCTTCAAACTTTTTTGGTCTACCAGAACGTTCTTTATCTTGCACATCGAAATCACCACTTTTGAATTTTCGAAACCACACCTCACATGTTTTTAAGGTTAAAGCATGCTCACCGTAAGTTTCTACCAGCAAACAATGACTTTCAGCGGCTTTTTTCTTTTGATTAAATAAGAAAAGTAATGCGTGCCTCAAATGCACGTTTTCAGGCATGAAACTTGACATTTTCAAAGAAGTATAAATCTATGAAGGTGTTACTTTCGCAAAATATAACATGTATAGCTTTGAAGCTTGATGTCAGTAGAATAAAATGCATATGTGTCAAATCATAACATTGCATACTTAAGCCTAGCGACATCCGTTAGAAAAACCGGTAATGACTTTCCGGTACACCTGGTAAAGCCATGTCCAACTCCCTACGATTCGTTTATATACATATTTTATTATTCTAATTTTTGTTCCGAAATCCTGAATAATCCTACTATTGAGCAGAATTCAAAATAAAACCATAAGTATTATACTTTTTGAGAAAAAAATATTTTTGCCTGACTTTTTATTTTGTTTTCTGTTCAATAGCAGGATTATTCAGGATTGGGTAATATGAATTAGAATAATAAAATATATAAAGTTGTAGCCACAGCATCTCAATATTTAGGGCAGAGTAAGGATTTTCACCATTTTCAAAAAATGCCCATAACTCGAAAACTATTAGACTTTTATTACAATTTTTTTTTAGGTTCTGGACCCTCAAAAATTTCCATATCTCCTGTTCACGGTTTAATGTTGCTTTTGTTAAGGGAGAATGATGTATGTCCTTGGGGAAACATATTAAATAAAGTCTAAAAAGAAAATTTAAAAAAATTTATTTAGAAACTTTTTAAAATTTAAAATATAAAAATACTTGGTAGGTTTCACATAAATAAAAGATCAGCTGCTTGTTTACAATGTCCTTTGGGAACTCCTGAAGATGGGCTTATAGCCCGAAATATATATATATTTGACTCGTGCTAAACAGGCACCTGATCTTTTATTTACAGGAAACCTACCTAGTTTTTTATATTTTAAATTTTAAAAAGTTTCTAAAAATTTTCTTTACTTTTTTATCGTTGGGATACCCTGGAATTATATTTCGGGCGACGAGCCTACCTTAAGAATTTACATTGATAAAATTTTTTGTGAAATCTACCTAGTAATTTATTTTAAATTTTTAAATTTTAATGAATACATAAATACACCTCGACCTTACACCATTCTCACTAAAGAAAATCATATAAATTGTAGTTTATTTGATATTTATTTTTTTAAATTAAAATAAAATAATTTTAAAAAATATTGGAAGTTATAAAATATCATATTGAAATTAATAAATTGTACAAATTACTTAGGCAACTTAAAAAAAATCTCACTTTTGTTAACTTGATAATATAAAGATTTTATTAATTTAGGATTAGAATAATAAGACAAAAACCAGCGCAAATCGAAATAACAATCTAAAATTTTATTAACCAGCTTACTATTGTCCCTTAAATAAGTGTGTCTCTGTGTGTGTGTGTGTGTGTTTGTCTTTGAATAAAATTTATCTGAAGAAATAAAAAGCGAAAGGGGGCAGCTAGATTAATCAGTACTCAGAGATAAATAAAAAATATTTGCAATTTCTTTTTTGAGTGATATCGCAATTACCTTCAAATGCAATTAGATAAATTATTTTCTTTGAAAAAGATTAAGAATATTTTCCCAAGAGAATTTAATATGAAAAATTTAAAAAGATATCATTTCTTCAATTGAAATAATCTAAAGAAGATAAAAAATATTTTCAATTTCTTATCGAGCAGATATTTATTTCCCTCATTCCCGTTATTTTTAATAATTGATTTAAATATCTTCGAAAAATTATTAAGACAAATTAATCAGAGAATTTCATGAGAAAAATTAAAAAAATTATGTTTTCCCTAATCGTACTTATATAAATTCAACTCAATTAAATACGAAATTAAGAATATATCTAAACCAATTGAAAATATATAATTTTATTTAGCTAAGGAAATTACGATACTGTGATTATACTAATATAAAATAGAGAAATAGCTAAACTGCATCTAACATGGATTTATGAATTAACCAATATATCTAAATAATAAGTTTAACTAATTCTAAATAAAAATACTAACCCGGCTCAAATCCGACTCGAGGCAACAGGCTAAAAATCTGATCCCCACATAGAAGTCATAATTAAATAATAGTATCGTAAATTGGATGATGACCAGAAGGGCCGAAAACCCCCCCCAAAAAAAAAAAAAGAAAAAAGAAAATATTTTCTTCATATTAGTTGTTAAACAATAAATAAATCGAAGGAGACAATAAAAGAGTGTGTCTTCTGCTGGAATTATAAATTTTATTTATTTATAACGAGACTATAGTTTCGAGGGCTTTGCCCTCTTCATCAGTCTATTACAATGGATTCACAGGAATTAATTTATGAATGAAAGGTTAAAATCTTTCATGTGGTTAGGTTAAGAATTGTTCAGGTGTGGCCAAGTTAAGAATTCTTAACCTGATGAAAAAACATCAAGGCTTAAAAGAGAAGACAAGAAAAATTTGATTACAATATTCTTTTAAGGTAGTTGTTTCGCGAAAATACTAATGCTAGGGTATATAGAACAGACAATAAGGATTCATAATTCAGAAGTCCAAAACTTTTTGCTGTTTATGTACCAATTATAGCCAATCCCGTGCTCGTTTGACAAATCTGGCACCATTGTAAGAGAATGAATATTTTATATTAAAATGACAGACAAAATACATTTTAAATTTCTATAAAAATCGTTTTGTTATTTTTTAGCAAATGTAATCAACGCCTTCGTATACACAAATTATAATTTTGAAAAAATCTAGCTCATGCGCGCTTTATACCTCTTTCGCTGGTTAAATAAATGCTCTGTTGCCAAATTGTTTTTAGTGCAAATTTTTTTACATTATTCATTATTATCTCAGAAACTGTGTTGTAACTATGAATCAAAATTGTCTTAAAATATGTATTGGTTATTGTTTAATGTTGGTTTAGTTTTTTATAAGATTGCTAAGAAGGGTTTCTTAATTAAAATTAAATATGTATGTAAATTTTCCGATATCCCCTATAAGTGCAATATATGAGCCTGAAAAACTCTATTTTTGAAATTTAATATCTCCGGAACTATATTGTTCATAAATTTCGTTTTGCCACCAATCGATGCAGAAGTATTTAAATAATAATCTCTCTCAATTTCAAAAAAATCCTAAGAAAACCCATTTGGCGGAATAACTACCTTAAGTAGCTTTTTAAACTCTGTAGAAACAAAGAAAATCTTCAGAAACATGGGTTTTTAAGATTGTAAATATTGTTTTAATGCACTAGTTATATCGCTAATGAATTTATGGAAGATTTATAGAAGAATTGTATTTATTTCTTAAAACTTTATAGAATTAAAAAAGATCATAATATTAGTTTTCTATTCTAAGTCTTTGTAGCTATAGAGGTCGAATTGTATCAATAATCACTTTAATAATCATAGAATAATATAATTAAACATTACCTAATAATATTTATATTCATTTGAATGTGTTTATAAAACTATATTTAATGAAAATAGTTAAATAATTTTAAAATTAATATGAAAAAGAAGAGATCTAATATATATTAAGGTGAATTACATAATAGAAGTATTTATATTGTAGATTAATGTATTTGAATAATAAATTGATTTGTTTTTACCTGAAGACTGGAGTGCTGTATGGAGGGCTTCCAGGAGGCCGGGATTTCTCCAGGCACGCACTTTCAAAACCCGGAGGCAAACTGAACGGTCTCCGCTGCCCGGCTTATCGGAGAGTCACCGCGCGCACTCGAGCGGACCGCTTTCGTATTAATCCCTTTATAATAAGATTCAAGTACAAATGAGAATACTCTAGGATAAAATTAATTCTGAATTATTTTAATAAAGTTTATATTATATATTTTTCCAAAAAAAATTATAGTAATTAAAGTAAACTAATACATTGAAGAGAAAGAATTCAATCAATATTTTTCGAACAAATTCTAAGATTTTAGTAGAAATATTATTAAATTGCGATATCAGAGGGGATTCATCCCCCAGGAGTCGAACCTGAGAACTAACACGCTATCCGGGCAGTCAGCTCACACTCACTTTTTTTCATTTTAAGCTAAATTTTTTAATTTCCGTTCTAGAAGAATTGAGTAAAAATCTACTAGTGCTTATATCATATATTGCGATTCAGAGAGAGGTTTTGTCTCGAGGGTGTGAGCTGACTGCCCGGATAGCGTGTTAGTTCTCAGGTTCGACTCCTGGGGGATGAATCCTCTCTGATATCGCAATTTAATAATATTTCTACTAAAATCTTAGAATTTGTCCGAAAAAGATTGATTGAATTCTTGGTTAATCTGAACCCAAGCTGATTTTTTGAAAAAACTACCAACTATTTTCAAAAAAAAGATGCCCAAAAACTTTAATTAATACATTGAAATCACAATTTTTTTTTACTATTTTTATTTATTTTTTTTTTTTACTTTACGATTCGGGGCAGTGCAATTGTGAATTGAATTTTTAATTTACTTTATCATACAGGGAATGGTCAAGTAATGTAATCGTGCATGAAAAAAGTGTTTTTTTTTTGCTTCTTTTTTTCGAAATATCTCAAAAACGACTGAAACTATTATGATTAAAAAAATTGGTCTACAAAAAAGCCCTAATAAGTGAATATCGAAAAAATTATATTTTTCTAGATATTAATTATTTTGTCAAAATGTCTGTTAGTACGTGCGTTTCCAATTTTTGTGGACACACTAGCTCAAAAACTAGTGTGAATATCAAAACGAAATTTCACATGTAATTTTGGTGCATTGAGATTAAGAGCTGATTAGATTTTGGTTGAAATCGGGGGAAGGGGAATTAAAATGAAATATACTATAAAATGAACATATAATAAAAAAGAAAGTTTTTATTTTCTTCGGGGGCCAATATTGGTTCGGTTAAAAAAATAAAACTAACAATATAAGTTGTAGAACCTTTAATCGATTTGTACGAAATTTCGCATATCCACCCTATATAACCTTATGAAAATGATTCACTATGTGAAATTGATAGTGAACAAAAAAAGCGGGGGGGGGGGGGGGGTTAAAAATATTTTCAAAGAAAAATCTAAGAAAAAAGAAAGGAGATTTTTCTATTAAAATAGTATCAAAATTAAGAGGAGAAATTATTAATTGATAATGGATCTAAAATATAGATGGGGGGAGGGGTTCTTTTTAAATAATTATAAATTATTTTAATTTTCAATATAATATTAAGAGTGGCCAAGTTTATGGTAAAGTCATGTGGATGGCCACATCAGTTTATTATTTATTTTTTTGCTTTGTATTTTCGAAATATCTAAAGGGCTAAAACTAATTTGTCAAAGATTGTTAACGATATTTAGTGCACTAGTAAATTTTAGCCCTGCACAATTATATGAGGTTGATTTAAAATTTATTCAGAGTAAGAAATTAATAGATGAATTTGTCTATATATAATAATACTAACTATGTTGATTTAGCTTAACAAGTGTTCAAAATCAAATCCCTGAATAGGTTTAAAATTGTTATTTAACAATTTAAAATGAATGTCATGAATTTAAAAGAATTTAATATATCTACTTATATCGTATAGCTCTAGGGATGCAACCCGCATTCAGAGCGTCCTATTCGAATGCATATCTTACCAGAAGCAGGCGTTGCTTGGGATTTCTAATCAAAGTTTGCACTAAATATAGATATTGAAAAAAAAATTATTAACTGATAAAAAAATATAAATCTTTTATAAAAAAATAATCTTCAAACTTTCATTGGAATACCAAACGTTTCGGGAGGATTTCTTTCTTTATCAATATAATTTTAATTCAAATATTTAAAAAAATAAAAATGAAAAATGTTACTTTAAGAAATGAATACATTGCAGTACTAAATATTTTGAAAATAGACAATAATTCAATTTGTCTTGGATGAAATTACTTTTGAATAAAAATAAAAAATTTCTTATAAATATTAGAAAAACTGCACACATACATGTGACTGACTTTTGTTGAGTGAATATTTGTTGCTTAAAATTTTTTTCATTTCTAAAATTAATCTTTTTTCTCAATTTCGCTCTTGGTCTAAAATTTTTGGAACTAGAAAAGTCAAATTGTGTTCTTTGTTATTACCCCAAACTCTATTATCACAAATTTTAGCATCTTAGAGTCATTTCATGTAAGTATAATATATGAAAATTTACGTTACAATTTTAGGGATTGAAGAAGTATCGGTTTTGGTAATTTTCCTTTATAAGTGTTCCAAACTCTACCAGTATAGGAAATTTCATGATTCTAGAATGATTGGAAGTACCTAAAAGTTTTGATGTCTTGTCAGTGAAATTTAGGGAACGCGGTGTTGGTTATAATGAAACATTGTTAAAATTAAATTAGGTTGGGTTGGTGGTGCAACACGAGAGAAAAATTAAAATACAAAGATTTTTTAGTTTACTCTATATATTTCCTATATCTATATATATTTTATCTTTTCTTTATTCAGCCCTTTGTCCCCTACATCTGTTCTTTCGGCTCTAAGGCCATCCCATTCCTCTGATAATTCTTTCATATATGTACACTAAGTCATAAATAACTGTCCATCATATTAAAATTAAAATAAATTCTGTCCATTATTTCATCTTTAGTCAATGTTCTCCTGACGATGAGTTAAGAGCTCGAAATATATAGAGTAAACTAAAAAAATCTTTGTATTTTAATTTTCTCCATATGGCACCCAACTCCAACCTAATTTAATCTTGTCAGTGAGTGCTAAAATTAGCCATTTTCTCAGGTCCATATCTCAGAACCTATTTATTCTATATTATTGAAATTTGGTACTCTTCTACAAAATTGTATTACCTAATTCTATGTGTATAATTTCAGCTCTGTATCTCGAATGGATTCTGAGCATCAGTGGGGTCAAATGGGGCTCGAAATTGTTCCAATAAATAACAGCATGTGTACGTCCACTGCTCGAACTCTGCGTGCGCACTCTGTGAGCTATGATAAATATGCGCATAACAATTCTTTTATTAAGAGTCTGACCGAGTAAAATATCTAAAAAAATAATCCGCAATAATTGTTGCAAAACAACGCTGTCAGCCGGTGGTTCATTGACCATTTACAAATATAAGTTTATTTACATCAAACAGGGGACACCCTCATTTATTTTCTCTTCAAAAATAACCGTCTACAGCCAGCTGAGCTAATATCATTATCATTTAAAAGACTCCGTTTGCAGATAAGAGTCATTGAAAGTTCTGATTCTGATTGCTATTTTAAAGAATATTCGCAAGCATATTTTCTATTAATTAAAGCCTTAATTCTTCATATTTTTTGTTTTAGTTAAAAGTGATATATTAATATTATTTTTAATTTTAAATTCCGTTAAAAATATCGATTTTTATTTGCAGCCAGAATTAAAGAAAATTAATTATTTTATAAATTGATTTTATTGTCACCGGGAACAAAGCCCATTTAGACAGCACATAAGTAAAGTGTTAATAGGGTTAGTAGGGGAGCCGAGTTTTTAGCCGGTAGAAATTTTTATTTGCCGTAGCCGGATCGAACCCCGGCCTTCCGCTCCAACATCGTCATAATCGATCGATGCCGAAGCGAGGCCAGCCTCGTTAGCCGGCTCTGCTAGCCTGAGCTCCCAAAATTAAAATTTAATTTAATATATTTTTTGCCAACATTTTTGACTCACACCAGCCATCATCAAGGCATCTCTATACACAAGGTTTTTAACTTAATTGATATTAAAAATAATATTTTTTTTAATCGTTGACTCTTTTAAACCCTGAAGAAGGAGGAACCATACTTCGAATCATCGAGTTTATTAAAAAAATGAAAATTACGTTCTAATAAATTATTCATTCGAAATTTGTGGTTTTCATTATTCTTGGGATGCCTTTGCATCAATTCAGCATTGAGGTATACCACTCTGATTTCAATAGAAAATACTTTTAGTTAAATAAATTTTCTAATTTTAATCTAAAATAATATTTGGAACTATTAGTGATTTTAAAGTTTAAAAACCAACTAATTAATAAAAAAAAATTTAATTTAATTTTAAATTTTTATTGACACATTCATCTGTTAATAATTTTTATTTATTTATTTAACAAAAAGTATACAAACATAGGACCTTAGCAAGTCCCACCTAGTGTTTATACATAATTTAGCAACAATATTTTTTACAAATTTGGCAAAAGAGATTCACGCATTACTTTCTAATTTTATGGGAAAGAAGAAAAAAAGAGTGAGAGAAAAGTTAGAAGACGCTTAAAGAAATAAGAGTAAAGGAGTATCAGTTATTGGAGCGGGATCACACAAAGAGCGAAGACCTGAATTAAAGTTGCGAAGATGAGACTTTGATAGATCAATTTATAGACCCAAAAATTCCCTAATCCGTGATTTTCATTGAAGAGACGATTTCGAGAAACCGATTATAAATACGAGATACCTATATAAGAATTGCTCATTTAATAGTAGATATATAGTATAGTACCTGGAGGACGGAACTGCGCTTGTTTTGTTTTGTTATTTAATCAACCACTTGTTTTATTTTGATTCAATCAGATGAAATCATTTTTATTTAACCACCTGTTAATAATTAGTTTAATTAAAAAATCTATTAAAATAATTTTTCCCAAAAGTGAGTCAATTCTTCCATATCTTCAGCACTGGTTACCAATAATAATTAAAACGTCGAAAATGCAATGAAGAATTAAGAATTAATCCTCAAGTAATATTTGAGAGTTTAGAGTGTCGGTTCTAGGTGAAACATTATAAGTAACTTATGAGGAGAATTTTCTAGGTTAGGTTTCACAAAAGGAAATATTAAAACAAATGTATGTTTTTTTGAGTTTGATTCACTCGATATATATTTCGGGTTATTAGCCCATCATCAGGAGTTCAAATGAAAACTGAATACAAATTTGTAAAAACATTCAACAGGTAAAATTTTGAGAAAGAAGAGTACGTTCAGAAATTTTTTTTTTTTTTTTTTATATATAAACAAAATGTTATTATTTAAAATAAAAAAATTAAAATTAAAAACAAAATTACAAACAAAATCAAATTAAAAACAAAAAACAAATTACAAACACCAAATATGTAATCGAATTTAGGAGCCAATTTTTAGTTTATTAATTTTAGCCAAATTAGAATCAATGATTACATCTTTGTCAAAGTCCAATTGATTATTGAGAATACTGAATTTATTCATAAGTGCCAATTTAATTTCAGTTGATTCTAGAAGAAGAAGTCTGGGACCACTTCTTTCAAAATGAATTGGGGTAGGATTGGAAGTAGAAGCAGTGTGATTTTTCGAATGTAAATGAAGAGCGAAAGCAGAGGTAGAATCTGAATTAATATCGTTAGATCTGTTAAGGACTCTAAGAGCATATTCATGTTCAGAATAACGTTTTTTAAAGGAACGACCAGTCTGACCAATATAAAAGGAATCACATCCATCGCAGTCCAATTTGTAAACCCCTGACTTATCTAGTTTATCAATTTTATCAAGTTTGTTGTTAATCAAATGTGAGCCTAAAGTGTTTTTATTATAAAAAGCAGGGGTAATTCCATATGATCTAAGTATAGAAGATAGTGGATTTGACAATTGATCTGAGATAAAAGGGATCCTCCTATATACCGGTTCAGTACTGGGTTGCAAAGAGTGTACGAGGGAAACATTAATTTTACGTTTTATTCTATTGTAGATTTTATTAATGATCGAAATGTTATATCCATTATTCAAGGCTATATTATAGATAACATTTAATTCATTATTGAAATTTAATTTATTCATAGGTATATTCAAGAGCCTATATATCATTGAGTAGAAGGCAGAAAATTTAGTATTAATTGGGTGATTAGATGAAAAGGGAATAATAGTATCAGTGAAGGTGGGCTTTCTAAAAATTTGGTAGTCTAGTTGATTATTTGAGATAGTTATTTGAAGGTCCAAGAAAGCAATAGAATTGTTAACAGCAATTTCGGAAGTAAATTCAATGTTCTTATGGAGTTTATTCAAATAACTATTTTGAAATAAAGTTAATTGTCTCTCAGAACCAGACCATATAACAAAAACATCATCTACATATCTACGCCAAATCACAATGTTTTTGGAATTGGAATTATTGGGATCGAGAATAATTGATTCTAGATGGGCCATATAAATTTCAGCCAGGAGAGGGCTAAGAGGATTTCCCATTGGAAGACCTTCATGCTGTATATAATATTTATTGTTAAAAACATAATAATTTTGATCTAAACAAAGGTTTAATAATTGTAGAATATGATTTCTAAGTGATGGGTCTGTAATATTTGAATTGATAAGATCAGTTACTATTTTTCTTAAGTCAAAAAGAGGAATCGAAGGAAAAAGATTTTTAACATCAAAAGAAACAAGTTTATAAGAGTTATGAATTTCTAAATTTTGTAAAGAAAGGGTGAGGTCGAAAGAATTTTTAATAGAGTATTTAGCAGTAAACATACCTTTGAGGATAGTATTTAAGTATTTGCATATCTTATATGTCGGGGCGTTAATGAATGACACAACAGGTCTTATAGGGTTATCAATTTTGTGTAGTTTGGGGAGACCATAAAGTATGGGAGCATAGGGGTTCATTATTTTAAGGTTATTTAATTTAAATTTTTCTCTTGTGGTAAACAATTTAGAAGTTTCTTTTATAGTATCAATAATTTGTTGTTTAAATTTAGCAGTGGGGTCAGACAATAGAAGTTCAGCGTCACTAGTAGAGATAAAGTCTTCAACTTTTGTAATATATTCACCTCTCCTTAAAATAGCAATAGTCTGACCTTTGTCAGCTTTTGTTAATTTATTTATTTATTTAGCTGTTTAGCTAGTTTTACGGACAAGATGTCCAATACAGAAAAAGAAACATATACGAGGATACAATATTAAACAATATGGATATAATAAAATAACGAGATAGGTATCAGAGGAAAAAAAAAAAACTTATTACGCAGTGGTTTTTACAATGTGGCTGATGGTTTTAAGATGATTTTTTTGAGTTGGTGAGGAGTTGTGCTGGAAAGGTCAAGATTGGTCCAGTGTTTATTTGCTAGTGTTTGAATTCTGTCAATGGCGTTGGTTTTGCAGAAGTTAGTCGAGTGATGTGGAACTACAAACACATCTTGGGATCTCGTTACTACTGGGATGGGATTCTAAAATTTAGCGTAGATAGAATTTTTGGACACACAATTTTCGGAAATAAGTTTAAGCAGGAAGGAATGTCATTGTAATCACGTCGTTGTTCCAGTGTGTTGAGTTTCAGGTGTGAAATTAGATAGTCATAATTCAGATTATCTATACTTATACCTAGTTATAATTAACCGTCCTCAAAAATCTATACTGGACTCTTTCCAAGGATACCTTATGTATCTCATAGTAGGGGTTCCATACTTACACTGCAGTATTCAAGTTTACTTCTCACGGAAGCAGTGAGCGAGGATTTGAGTGCGTCTATGTTTCCGAAAGGATGAGGTTATCCGCGTGATGAAACCCAAGGTTTTACGAGCTTTACTAACAATGTTATTTATGTGTGGGACGAATGTCAATTTAGTATCGAAGATCACACCCAAGTCCCTAATATTATCAGCGCAGTAATTTGTGGTTATCTATTGAATATGTAAATTTTAACAAATTTGTTGCCCTGGAGAAGTTTATGAATTTACACTTGGTTTCATTAAGTTTGAGACCATTATCAGTGCACCAGGCATTGAAATTATTCAAATTTAATTGTAGAGTTTGACAATCATTTATAGAATGGAATAACTTTAAACATTTTCAAGTCATCCCAGCTCAGGAGGAGGACATTCACATCATTAAAGACAGATTCAAAGCATGGTTGAAGAATATTAGAAAAAACGTGGCCTAAATGAGATCTTGAGGAACTCCTGAGTGAGCGACAAATTCATGGGAGAGATTATTTCGAATTTTGACAGTACATTTCTATTCATCAGATAACCGGAAAGCCAGAGTGTAGAGTTCCCTCTACCCCGAGGAATTTGATTTCTGGAAAGTAGATTGTGGTTGACTGTGTCGAATGCTTTGCTGAGATCCGTATAGATAGAGTCAACCTGTAATTTTTGTTCAAGGTAGGTAGTGAGAAAATGTTCGTATGTAATTGAATTTGTGAGAGTTGATTGTCCTGGGTGAAGCCATGCTGTTCCGTGTGAATTATATTTTAAAAGAGTGGAGTTAATTTATTGGTTATTAAACTATCGAGGATTTTGGGTATTGAGGATAGTGTTGATATGGGACGGTAGTCGGTTATATTAGATTTATCACCGTCTTTGTAAATGGGAGTTATGAAAGATGTTTTCCATTTCAATGGAAATTCACCGATGTTCAATGAATGATTGAAGAGGTTGAGTAAGGGGTTCAGAAGATTTTTGGCACAGTTTTTGAGAAAAATAGGGGGGATACCATCGGGTCCGCCGCTCTTGTTTGGGTCTAGGGAGTCTAGTTTTTTCATGAGTTCAGTGGACGTTATGGAGAGTTGAGATATGTTGATGGTGGAAGTATTTTGTAGGATTCTGGTCTTGCAAGGTAATTTGGAGTAGACACTTGAAAAATATTGTGCGAAGAGATTGCATGTTTCCTTTGGAGTATTCGCAGTTAGATCGTTTAAGGTCATAGTGGGTGGAATAGAGGTGTTTTTTTTAAATTTGTTAGTATAGGTCCAGAAGTTGTTTATATTATTAGGGATAGTTAATTCAAGTTTAGTGATATAGTTTCCCCAGTCTTTTCGTGTCAATTTAAGGGATAGTGTTCTTAGGTGTCTAAAGCTTGTATAATGGGCCAATGAGCCTGATTCTTTAAATTTTTTATGTTCGGCTTTTTTGTTAAGAATGGTTTGTTTTAGTTGTGTTGAGTACCAGTGAGGAAATTTCATGGTTTTTGTACAAGCTGTTGGTACATGTATGTCTATTATATTGTTAAGAGTGAGGTAGAATTTGTCTATTGATTCCGTAAGATTTAGTCCAAGAAATAGTTCGTCCCAGTTAATTTTAGCTAACAGAATGTTCACATTAACATAATCACATGATTTAAAGTTTTTATAGAATGACTGTTGTTCATGGGGAATAGATAAGGATGGAACAGGTACGGTTATATCTAATGCTGGGTGATATGATTTGTCTAGTGGCAAGATGCTGTCATCTGCTTCTATAACTGAAACATTATCTATATTAGAGAGGGATCTAGATCAAGAATGTGGTTTAAGGAGTTATTGACATGGTTGTGTTGGCGTAAGTTCATATCACTGATTGCCTCGTGGAAAATCCGTCCAAGTGAAGCGGGATTGTGCGCGAGTTTGAGTTGTTTTCCGAGGATGAGGTGGTAGATTATGATCACCGATGATTAAGAGATCCGATGGTGATGAGGTTTGAAGTCGATTAATTCCGCACAAGGTGCTGGACTTAGAAGTTCTGGAGGCGAGTTTGGTGGACGATATGAGGAGCAGATCATAATATTGGCAGATTTTTGGCGTGTAATTTTACAAACAGATGTTCGATGTGAGGTGAGTTTATATAAGGTTGTGAGTTAATATAAAGTTCATTAGTGTGTATTTTAGTTTTAATGCTTTGGATGACTGTTTTCTCTTGACAGTTATAAATCAATGTTTTATCATCTTTATTGGTTAATTTATTAATTTTTATTGCTATTTCAGATTTAATTAGGGGTGGTTGGTCATTTAAAGCAATTTCAGTATCAATAACTAATGATTGAAGTGATTTAGAAGTCAAATTTTGATTTGGGGAAAACTTTAAACCTTTGTTTAGTGTAATCCATTTCTCTTTCATTAAATTGGGTATCTGTTAAATTAATTATTCTTGGTTGGAAAGAAACAGGTGTAATTTTATTAATGTTTACATTATTATCATTAATAGAAGAATTATTCTTCCTAAGGGAGGTGAGTTTTTTAATATTTCCTTTTGTGAAACCTAACCTAGAAAATTCTCCTCATAAGTTCCTCAAGTAATAGATGAGAATCGATGGTTATTTTTTACTTTCACATTTATATTCTATGAGAATATAATGGGGAAGTACTTGAGATGGCCTGTCTGGGTTCTGACTCTTTGATTTTATTTTAAGTTGATTTCTCCATGTCTTCAGCAAATATAACGGTTACGATACCATATACTATATACAATTGATTATTTATTACTTTTTGAGTTCTAGAGAACTAAGATATTTGTCTTATTTCACTTAAAAAAAATTTTTAATTTGATAATATAAAAATATATTTACAATTTCTGATGATCTTTTCAAGAAATATAACCCGAGAAAGAGATATCACTAATAAAAAACACATCAACGATAATAATTAGAATATTTTCCATTCTAAACTTTAACACTCATAAACCTCAAAAGATTGCTTGCTTTTTCTCTCTCTATCTCTCTCTCTGTCTTTCTTAAATGTTTATAAACAGATTGATATTAATTTAACAAATCATTCTATTAGTTTAAGCTTTCCGATAATTTGGGTCAAATATTAAAATATCATGTCTATAAATTTGTTTGTAATTCAAATGCTGAAAAATGTGAAATTTTAACTTAATGTAAATAAGAGTCGAAAGATTAAATAAATGTTTAAATAATAATTTTTTTTTTTTGAATTCGTTGAAAATTTAAATTTAGATAATCAATATTCTTAGTATATAATTTCTAATATATGTAGTTTTCTAAGAAAATCACAAGAGAGTGTCATCTATTAGATCCGGGATAGAAAGGATTATTTTTAATTATAAATATGTGAGATGTATTGTTTTGACCCCCACGGGAATCGAACCCGAGTGACAAAAATCCGGGCCAAATGGATACCCTGTGAGATATTATAATAATATATAGGTAGTATATTTTTAAATATTTTATTATAAAAGAACACAATTATTTTGCAAAACTACTAGTAATCTCATAAGAGAACTTGATAATGACTCCAAAAATAAGCGTCAAAAAGTTGTGCATTCTGATGAAACCTTCTCATTAAAAGTGTATATGGTTTAAGGCGAAACTTTTCTTATGATAAATAAATCAACTACCAAAGTATCATATATGTAATTATTAGTAATAAAATTTATTAGTAAAAAAGTAGCAGTATAACTTTGATAAAGGGAAAATATTTTCCGAAACCTTTTATATTCTAATAAGATTCAACAAGTAGTTCATTTCATTTTTTTTTATTTTTTTATAATTATCGTGATGTTTAAGATTAAATATCCTTGGTTTTTATTTAAAATCACATCAAAATGTGAATAGATTGGCCATTATTATGAAAATCTTAGCTCCTTTTTTATTAGCGTCCGGCACAATTGAAATGCCGGGAAAATAAAATGTAAATATTTTGCAGATGGTAGGGAAGAGGTGAGCTATCACACCAACAGCTTAGGTTTAAACAAAATTTGTCAGAAATCACAACCCCTACAACTTTGTTCATAACAAAATTATCCGTCGAGTTAATATTTTAGGAGTTATTTGATAATTTCCATTCGTACGCCCCCCTCCCCAACCCTCTTTTGGGGTCAAAATATCAAAACGTTATATAGCTATAAACGTAAGTTATAAGACCTCTGATCCAAATATGAAATTTCATAATAATACCTTGAGCCGTTTTTACGTGAATGGTGAGCAACTTTTCGCAGAACCCACGGAAACAGACAGACAGACATACATAGAGAAATACAGGAATTTTGTTGAGGGTATTTTCCTTCATAAATTTGCTTGAAACGTGTGCAACCAAAATTTGGCGTGATTTGAACAAATATAGAGACAAAACTTTAATTTAATATATATAGATATTTTTTAATTTAATTAATTATCTAGTCATAATTTCAATAATAATGATAAAAATTTTATTGAACCAATTATTTTACATGCATTAGCGTATACATTTTATTTGAGCTTCGACTTCGGAGATTACATCCCCACCATCGACTGTTCTTGATCTTCTCGGGCTTGCGATAATGTTTTTAGTCCGTGTTTGGAGTAAGAGGAAAAATTTATGAAATAAAAAACCTCTTTGCCGTTATTTATAAAAGAAAGGAAAGAATCAGAGGAAAATGATGATGCTATGATGAAAGATGAGCGTTAGGTCCTGTAGAGTTCCAGTATTAGGGGGTTTAGACTAGTTTGGGTCTTTTGTTTGAACCGATTGGTAATGTCGCTTAGGTTATCCAACAATCTCTGCATTCCTAGACCGACTAGGATAATTTCGTTCGATGTTCCGGGAGGGGGTAGTGTAATGATGCGGAGTGTCCTGGATTGCACTTCTCCAATGCCTCTAGATTTGATCTTGAGGCGTAAGATAACCAGGCAGGTACTGCATATGCCAAAATAGGTTTCACTAACATTTTATATAATGTCAATTTACCTTCAAGTGAAAGTGAACTTCCAGGACGAATTAAAGGCCAAATAACTTTGATAGCCCTTCGTGCTTTTTCTCTTGTCATAGTCGTGTGAGCAGCCCAATTAGCTCTTCGATCCAATAGGACACCAAGGTATTTGACTTTAGACTGCCATTTTAAGTGGGAATCATTAATTTTTAGAGTAGTTCCGAGATATTTTCGCTTTTTTGTAAATAAGATTGCTTCACATTTGTTTGGATTTGTTTTTAATTTCCAGTCTTTAAGATAATTTATTACAAGTTGGGTTTCTTCTTGGAGTCTCCGCACTAAGCATTTAAAGTTTTTATTAGAATAATAAATTGCTATATCATCCGCAAACTGTGCTATGTTCACGTGGTTCATTTTGGGCATGTCTGACGTGTATAGCGCATATAGGAGAGGAGATAGAAGAGCTCCTTGTGGAACCCCTGCTCGGATAGGCCGCCATTCAGACTTCTCATTCGCAATTCGCACTCGGAAGCTTCGCTCTCGAAGGAAATCCCCAATTATTTGACATAAAGGTTCTGGCAGTCCAAATAGAAAAATTTTTGACGCTAGATAAAAATGATCAACACTATCAAATGCTTTGGCAACGTCCAAGAGTACCATTCCTGTCGCTTTCTTGAGCTGAAGTCTATTTCTAACATATCTAGTGACTCGCACTACCTGGTGGACTGCTGAGTGCCTCTTTCTAAACCCAAATTGAGTGTCAGGTAATAAATTCTTATTCTCCGTCTCTCGTTCAAGCCATGTAAGTATAAAATATTCTGCTAGCTTACCTAGGATAGGTAATAAGCAGATTGGACGGTAGCTACTGGCTAATTTTGGATCCTTACCTGGTTTGGCAATAAGTACAATTTCGCCTTTCTTCCAAAGAGATGGAAAATATCCAATTTTTAAGATAGCATTAAAAACACGAGAAATATACAAAATTGCTTTTCCAGGAATTGACTTGACGAAAATTGGTAGGATTTCATCATAACCAGGGGCTTTATTTAGTTTGACTCTTTTAATAGCCAGCTTTATGTCTTTAGGCTTTATTAAAGGAGGTGGAAATGGCGAATTTTTGAAAGTCATAATTTCTTTTTTTTTATAAATTTTATTAAACCAATTATTTTACATTAATTAATGTATACATTGTATTTTTGCTTCGATTCCGGAGATTACTTCTCCACCATCGAATCCTTATTCATCTTTAGTCCTTGTTTTTAATAAGAGGAAAAATCTAATTAGATAAAAAAACCTCTTTTCCGATAATTATTTCAATTCCATTATTCCCCAATCAAGTCGATTGGTTCCCCTCTCGTTCATTCCATCAGTCATAATTTCTTTTTTTTAATTTTATTAATTATTTTACATTAATTAATGTATACATTGTGGCTTTTTGCTTCGATTCCGGAGATTACTTCTCCGCCATCGAGTGTCCTTATTCATCTTTAGTCCTTGTTTTTAATAAGAGGAAAATCTAATTAGATAAAAAAACCTCTTTTCCGATAATTATTTCAATTCCATTATTCCCCAATCAAGTCGATTGGTTTATCCACCCTTTTCTCAACCCTTTCGAATCCAGTCATAATTTCAATTTTTAATTTTATTAATTATTTTACATTAATTAATGTATACATTGTATTTTTTGCTTCGATTCCGGAGATTACTTCTCCACCATCGAGTGTCCTTATTCATCTTTAGTCCTTGTTTTTAATAAGAGGAAAAATCTAATTAAATAAAAAAAACCTCTTTTCCGATAATTATTTCAATTCCATTATTCCCCAATCAAGTCGATTGGTTTATCCACCCTTTTCTCAACCCTTTCGAATCCAGTCATAATTTCAATTTTTAATTTTATTATAAAAATCATATTAGTAGTGAACTATTGGTGGGTTTTAAAATAAATAAATTGATTAGTTAATAGAAAAATTGAAAAACACTTTTTTATTTATTTGTTGTGTTTGGTTTTTTTATTGAAAATCTGATTAAGGAGGTCCTTTCGCTCCAGTTGAGTCAAAAGAAGTGTAGTATCTAATATTTATTAAAATAAGTTAAAATACAAATGAAAAATAATAGAATTAAAAAATAAATAATATTAAAAGCCGTAAATGTTTGAAATAAAAACAATTATAAAAAATATAATTAAATACAAAAGTTAGTTTGATTTATTCAAATCAGCTGATGATAAGTCTTGAATTATTTGGCAATGCGTTGTATTAAGACTTTTTATGTTTACATCCAAAGATAGCATTTATGTGATTTTTTTAAGTAAATATCTAAGTAAATTCCTCGGTTAATGATATATTTTTATTTCAAAAAAAGAAACCTCCATGTTTCAAAAAGCTAATTTTTAGTTTTTTTAACTTTATCAATTCAATTAATAGTAGTAAAATTCAAGAGAAAGTGTCAAGGTCTTAATTTTCCATAAGACTCTAAGAAAATGTTTAGGTATATTTTCAAAAATTTTATTTTCAAGAATTTGCTCGCTAATGTGTATTTCAAACTTCACCAAAGCATAGATAGAGATTTGAACTATTATATAAAATTAAGTTATAGTTATAATCTAATATTTTTTATTTAACATTGGCGGCGAAAGAACATCCTTAAAAAATAAATGTTCTGCACTGGTATGACCCCGTAGTCAAACCTAAATTAAAAAAAAATTGCATTTTTGAACCCCTAAAAACTATAAATTTGGAAAGGTTAAAATCTCACCAGTTTTGTCAACATTGAAAATAGAAAAAATTTTACACCAGAAACGAATTTTCTAAGCCCTTTTTCTTTTTGAGTTATCGTGAGTATTGAAATCCAGACTTACACCCAGTCATACACATAGACAGATAGAAAATAATTACTCTATATAAGTCCCGAAGACGGGCCCCAAAAATTCCTTATTTTTAAAACTGTTTAAAAAGTGGAAAAAATAAATTTTAAATCATGTGTTTAGATTGCGATCCCCGCGATAACTCAAGAAGAAAAAGTCGTAAAAAGTTTGTTCTAGTGATGAAATGTTTATATTCTCAAATTAAGAGAAGGGATAAGAATTTGGACTCTCTAACTTTAGAGATTCTAGCTCAAAAATAAAGAAAATATATTTTATTTGAATAATTTTATTCAAATTTTATGCCGCTGTTGTGATAAAGGGGTATTTTTTTCAATTCCACTTTATTAATTAATTGGTTTACTGACTTAAAAACCCACTTATAATTCATTATAAATATTATTATTATAATTTTCGTGCTTTAATGTGTATTGGGGGGAGGGAGGGAGGAATTCAATATGGTATTGGAATATATATCGGAAAAGAGGTTTTTTTTCTTTTAATTGTTTTTTTCCTCTTATTAAAAACAAGGACTAAAGATGATCAAGGAAACTCGATGGCGGAGAAGTAATCTCCGGAGTCGAAGCTAAAATACGAGGTATACATTAATTAATGTAAAAAAAAATTGGTTTAATAAATGTGTATTGGGGAGGGGGTAATGAGAGGATTGAATATGGAATTGGAATAATTATCGGAAAAGAGGTTTTTTTCTTTAATTAGTTTTTTCCTCTTATTAAAAACAAAGACTAAAAGTTGATCAAGGACAGTGGATGGTGGGAAAGTAATCTGCGAAGTCGAAGCTCAAATACAATGTAAGTATACATTGATTCATGTAAAATAATTGGTTTAATAAAATTTAAAAAAAATGTGTATTGATTGGGAGACGATTAATGGAATTAGAATAATTATCGGAAAAGAGTTTTTTTATTTAATTAGTTTTTTCCTCTTATTAAAAAAACAAGGACTAAAAAGATGATCAAGGACAGTCGATGGTGTCGAAGCAATCTCCGGAGTCGAAGCTCAAATACAATGTAAACATTAATTCATGTAAAATAATTGGTTTAATAAAATTTATAAAAAAAAAAAAAATGTGTATTAATTCGAAGATTTATATTGAGAATTAAGAACAAGTTTGTTGTGTTTTTTTTTTATTTTACAACCAAAGCCAACGTTTCGTCGACTATGCCGACTTCTTCAGGACTTCAAATAGTTATATCACAAATTCGTTTAAAATATATTATTTTTCTTTATCTTAGTTACCAATGATGAACAATCAGAAAATTAAAAATTGGGCACAAATTTTTTACTATTAGTCGGAAAAGTCGACGAAACGTTGGTTGAAAAATACAAAAATCACACAAAAAACTTTTCCATAATTCCCGATAGAAATCTTCGAATAAATTTATTAAATTATTAAATTTATTAAATATTAAAATAAAGAAATTGAAATTATGAAAAGATAACTACCAACATTTTGAGTATATTATATTTAAATTTATTAGCAGGATAGCTTTAGTAGGGTGAAGTAGTGGATAGTGTAGAGAGTTTAAAATTTTTTTAACAATTTCTTTAAATTCATGGAATTCAATGATTTTTCTTCACTTTTTAGAGATTTACATATTAATACAATATCCTTCAAAACTAGGGACTTGGCTTGGCTCCCGTTCGTACTAAGAAATTATATTTCCAATGAAAACAAAAAATCGCTGTTATTTGAATTTAAAAATTATTATTTTAGCTGATATATATATTTATATATAAATATATATTATGAAAATAGTTTTCTTTATGATATCCTCGCCTTGAACTTGGCTGAGGTCACGTGATTAACGTTAATGTATAAATACTTGTGATATAATCTCTGGACCCTTGATTTCCGGAGAGTGGTTCAATGGAGATGCAGTGGAATTTTCTTTTCTTGTGTATGTATTAATTATTTTAATTATTTAGATTATAAAACAATAATAAATAAATTACCTTCCAAAAATTAACACATTCAACCAATATTCCCTGTTTTTAGGGTGGTCCTTATTTTGGGTATTTTCGAATTTTCACCCTGACAGAGGCTCAAATGGTTCGAAATAAATAAAAAAATACCCATTAAGTTTCAAGTCTCTATCTCAATTTTAATCTTTGCCGCAGAGCGATGCAAGTTGCCCATCTAAATTACATGGTGTTTTTGGCATTGAAAGATCAATTTTTTTATTCTGGCCAAAATAATGGTTCAAAAAATTTGAAACTCTCTAAACTTTTATCCTTATAATAATAGCTATCTCTCAGAATTTTTACAGATTTTCAGCTATTATAATTTTGGAGTGTATAACTTATTAATAGTAAGATAAAGCCGTATTTGATCTAGATGTACCTCCAAAATTATAATAGCTAAAAATCTGTAAAAACTATAAAGGATAGCTACTATTATAAGGATGGGGTCTACAGAGTTTCAAATTTTTTGAACCATTGCTTTGGCCGGAATAAAAAATTGATCGTTTAATGCCAAAACCCTTTGTTATTTAGATGGGAAAATTAATCGTTGTTTAGCACTAGGTTAAAATTGAGATAGAGACTTGGAACTTGGGGGATATATATTTTTTTTTTCGAAATATATGAGCCTCTTTCAGCGTAAAAATTCGAAAATACCCAAAATAAGGACCACCCTAATATACTTATATATAGTATATAAAAATGAATGAATATTTAATAAATAAATGAATTTTAATCTTAATTAATTTTATTTAATAACTAGACTAACGGAAAATTGTTTGAACTCTATTTATTTATTGTCTATGTTAAAGGCTTCTTCTTGAGCACCTGCTTTGGATTGACAATTGTTCCTGAAGGATGGCGTGCAGTCTACGACTATAGAAGTCAAGTTAAAACTGCAACGACAAAACAATCTGGCCATGGATCCTTCTGGCAATACGAAGGAAAACTCCACATTTCTGGTGGGCCTGACGAACAACTCATCTTTCAGGTGAATATTTCCTATATTTAATGCCGCCAGTGCGAAACCCGTCTTCGTAGGGCATCTTGCTGGCCGGGGGGGGGGGGTCGCCCCCTAAACTCCACATTGGGTTTTAAAATAATAAAATTAATTTTATAATTTTAATAAATTTTATTTGTTATGAACTATTAGTGGGTTTTAAAATTAAAAAAAATTACGTTGGAGTCGTCGCGCAAGCTGATTATAATAAGTTTAGATATAGTTCTCAAAATATTCTTAAATATTATTCACATGGGAGGTTTCAGACAGGGAGTTAGTGATCTAGACAAATTTATTAGTATTGACCTGGAGACTGTCCATAAAATATGTTGCAAGTGGAAAGGTGAGAAATAGTATGATCACACTGCTCGACAAAAATTAAACAAAAAATTATATCCGTAAACATAACAATGGATTCCAGTAGAGTTATATACGCTGATTGTCATGCAATTTTCCGATTTTTTACAACAGGTCAGAGTTTTGAGATATTATCGCTCAAAACGACGAAAAATTTTGACCTATTTTCGGGTCCCATCAGATATGAAACAGGAAGATTTGAAATCAAAATATTTTATTGATGTAAAAGAAAACAGCTTCCACTTTGATTTTCAAATTACCAGTTGTTTTTAGCTCAATTAGAACTCGAGTTATAACGAAAAAACTAAGACCATATGTTTTTATCTATGTTTACCCTTTAAAATCACGTAGTTTTAGTTTAACTCGAGTTCTAATTGAGCCAAAACAAGTAATAATTTGAAAATCAAAGAGGAAACTGTTTTCTATTACGTCAAAAAATATTTTGATTTCATATATTCCTGGTTAATAACCAAAGGGACTCGAAAATAAGTCAAAATGGCTTTTTTCGTAGTTTTGACCGATAATATCTCAAAACTCTGACCTGTTGTAAAAAATCGTGAAATTTTATGATAATAAACAGTGTATAAAATGCTACTGGAATCCATTTTTAGGTTTAGGGATATAAATTTTTGTCGACCAGTGTAATGGATTGCTTATAGGCAAAGACCAGATTTTTCTTCAGTAAAAACGCCTAAAAATATGCAACATTATATATTCAGCAAAAAAATGTTAAAATATGCAATGAAATAGCAAAAAATGCAATATTATAAATCAAAATAAGTTACTAAGAATATCCTTAATAGAAAAAAGCTTCCTCAATGATTCTTGCTTAGCTCAATTTATAACTAAAAAAAACTAAGCTCATATGTTTTATTAATAGCCAGAACTCTGAGAAATCCAAAGGAGAAACTTAGATTATATAACTTTTAATATTTTTATGTCAGACTTAAGCAGATTGTTAGTTTGTATGAACTAGTTTTTGTATTATATTGAATAATAATAATAAAAAAAAAAAAAATATGTTTTATTATTCTTTAAAATAATGAAGTTTTGGTTGTTGTTTTTGCTTCAAATTGAGTTATAATCGAAACGAGATTAAAACAAGCGGTAAATTGGAAATCAAAGAGGAAGATGTTTTCAATTAACTGAATAAAATATTTTGATATCAAAACCAAGTAGAAAAATCTTCATACAGGGTGCTGGATTGTTGTTCCATTACCATATTTATTCATATATAATATGTATTTTGTGTGTTTCCTAAGACCTAGAATATTTTGATATCAAATAATGGTTTTTCATATCCATGGGGAATCTATTGAAAAATAGATCAAAATGGAATTTTTCGGCGTTTTAACCAAAAACATCTCAAAACTCTTAGCTCTTATAAAAAATTAGAAAATGTCATGAGAATCGACCCAAAAAATTTTACTACCCATTGTTAGGTGTCTGAATAAAAATCTGTTTTCAATTTTTGTCGAGGAGTGATATTATTCAGGCGTTTAGAATCAAAACCCGCTAAATAAAAGATTTTCAAGATTCACTTTTTGGTGATTTTTTTTAAGTTTAAACAGTTATCTATTTAAAGGCAAACAAAAGGATTTGATTGAAAAAACCCTATAGTAGATCAGTAAAAATATCACTTTCAAAGTTCGGCCTTCATATCAAAATATTAAAAAAATTTCATGTTTATTTGCTCTTCTAAAATATTTTGTAAAACTGATTGAGCGGATTTTTATTCTAAACTCCTCACATAAAAGGGAATTATATAAATTTTATAAGGCTAGGTACAATCAATAAGAGTAAAAATCAGAAATAAATATCATTACATTTGAAGTGAAATATAAATTACAAATTCTCTCTCTTAAGTAATTGTCCAAATATATTGATTTAAAAACGTAAATTTCACCATTTTCAGATGTGGGATTCAAAAATAGGAGTTTACTCTGGCGAGATAATCACGAAAGAAATGCATTTACCTGGCCCGGTAGTTCCTGTAAATAAAGAAATTGAAGAAACTTTTCAAAAACCGTGGAAGGTCCAATACAGGAATGGAATCGCCACGGAGGTTGACTTGGGCGATGGCGAAAGAGTGGTCGAATTTGACAACATCAAACGCTCCATTGCATCTTTAATTCAACTGGATTATCGACAATCTGAAAACGTCTGGCTATCTAAAGAAGTGAGTATTGCTTTTTATTTTTTATAAAATCTTTCTTGTAAGGTTTGTCGGAGTAACTGGAGCCAGGTGTAACTGGACCAGTGGTTCAGTAATTCATTGGCTTTTGAATTTTGCAATAATTTTTTATTCTAATGCCACCTTTTCATGTCGGTAACACTCCAAAACAACGATGTACACTAGAGCAGAGGTTATTAACCTATGGATCGAGACCCAAAATTGGGTCGCAAAGCATCTTCTTTGGGCCGCGCAGAGTCGTTATTTTGATTTACCATATTCAATACTATAAAAAATGAAAATATGAAAAACACACTCTTTTTCATTAAATTTTCCTTAGATCGAAAAGTATCTTTGGTTATCTTAATTGTTACAAAATAATATAATGTGAATTAAAAAGGTCATCATTGAAAAATTGAAGAAAATTTCTCAAGTATCGTCTAAGGTAATTAAATTTTTTCTGACGGGGGGGTCGCAACATGAACATATTTCTCAAATTTAGATCGAAGCTTAAAAAGGTTAAGAACCACTGCACTAAAGTTTCAAAATATTTGACTCTGTGAAATGTAAACAAAATTTGAACTTCTTTAATCCAGATACATCGAAGTCTAAAGTGGAATAAGTAAATTTATTTTTATTAAATAATTCTTCTCGTTTATCATATTTTATTTTTTATACTTCATTTACAACCTATTTGGTTAATTGAAGGACTATTTAGAGTAGTATGTTTACGGGAGACATAGTGCAAAGGGGTAGCCCAGTTACCCTTCGAGAATATAAAGAATCGGGTAACTGGGCCACCCTTTGGGGTAACTTGATCATGGTATGGTTACCCCTGAAAGTTATTTTGTTTGTGTAAATTAGGCTACTTTTGCTTTTATTTTCTAGAATAAGATTCGATTTTAAAAATTACTTGGCCGTTTACCTACTTACTAAATAAAATAGAATAGAAAAAAATTTAGGTCTTGGGGCAACTAGACCCGCACCAATGGCGCTAGTCTTCTTACATCTTTGATAATTTTAAATCCATACAGATGAGACCAATTGTACCTACTGCCAGGACCTTGAGGGATAGGGGAACATGATCAATTACTCGAAAGATGTTAAAAATTAAGAAAACAGAAAATAGGGTGGGGTGGTCCAGTTACCCGTTTGTGGGGTAACTGGACCAGCCCCAAAACTAAACATTATACTTAAGATAAATCCAAAAGTTAATAAAATAATAAAAAGGTGAAAGTATGCTATTTGAGGAAAAATAACATTTTTCTATTAATACAGTCACGAGGCTATAAATTGTGAGGATGCTTAGTTATAGCTAAAAATAAGGAGTATCTATCATTGGGAAAACAAAAGATGGCCCAGTTACCCCGAAGCACCTTATCTGTCGCTTTAATGAAAGCAGCTCAGGTAATTGATCCTGGAGGAGATCGGGGAATGTAAATTCTGCACAGGAAACCCGAGACCATCTTCTAAAATAGGTTTCCTAAGCTATGTTTTGCGGGACACCAGCAATCTTTTGAGAGAATTGATGAGTAGATCGCAAAAAAGTCTCGCTTTTTTGCACAAATAGTCTACAAAAAGTCTGTTTAGAGCAAGAAATCTCTTAAAAAGTACATATGAAATTTCGTTTTGATATTCATACTAGTTTTTGAACGCTTGGAGCGTTCACAAAATTTGATAACGCACGTAATAACTATCTAAAGTATTAGCAGACATTTTGATAAATTATTAATATTTCATAAAATATAATTTTTTCAATGTTCACTCTCTTCCGCATGCTATGGTGTCATTCAATTTTTTTATCAAAATAGTTTCAACCGTTTTTGAGAGAAATAAAAAATATGTCTGAACCTCATCCACATAAGCACACGGGGGAAGTTAAACTTCTTTAGCCGTAGATGTTATTTAAATAATTAAAGTTCCTAATTTTAATCAATTTTATTTGTCATGAAATATTACTGAGTTTTAAAATAATAATTTAAATTTCCTAATTTTAATAAATTTTATTTGTCATGAAATATTAGTGGTTTTTAAAAAAATGATTTCCCCTCTATTGAGTCATTTCCCTTTTATTGTAACAAAAAAAATCAAACAGATACGTCGCTAAAGAAGTTTCACTTCAAAAACACTTTTCATACAAGATTAGCCACTATGATATATCGTCGCCTTAGAGTGTAAAACTGCTAACTCCATTAGTTATCATATATGACATATTACTACTATTCGAAAAAGAAGATGAAGCATCGTCCAAGTAAAACTTCTACTTAAAATTACGAGCGTAAGTTGTAGAAAAAAATGTGAAAAATAGTTTCTTTGCATAACAACAATATTAAATTTTGTTTGTTTTTTCTCTGCCCTGTAAAATTCCCTTGTGAGTTAGCAGGTTTACACTCTAAGCCGACGATATATTAAATAATTAATTCATTCTAATTAGATTGCCATGGAAATAATAATGTAATTATTATTATTGATATAGAAAATAAACAAACATGTGTTTCGTTCTAATATAGATCGTCGCCTTTAGAGTGTAAACCTGCTAAATCACAACAAGGGAATTTTACAGGGCAGAGAAAAACAAACAAATTTGAATATTGTTGTTATGGAAATAAACTATTTTTCACATTTTTTTCTACAGCTTACGCTCGTAATTTTAATTAGAAGTTTTACGCTGACGATGCTTCATCTCTTTTTCTTTCGAATGGTAATAATATGTCATATATGATAACTAATGGAGTTAGCAGATTTACACTCTAAGACGACGATATGTAATTCATAATTTATTTATAATGTATTGAATATTAAAAGATACATCTATATATGTTTAATAATTATTAATATCACCACAAGAAAAACTATCACAATTGCAAAATGGATCCTATTTCACACCAATTTTGTTTTAATACAAGACAGGGAGAGATCTATTCTTCTTAGTGAGTTACTCGCATATTGGTAGAAATTATTTTAGATAATTTATTTTCTCAAACCTTGTCTCATTGGGTAAAATAGAGAGTCCTTTAATAATAGTTTAGAATAAATGATATTAATATTAAAAGTAGATGAAAGTGATTATTACCTGGAAGACGAGACGGCGAGGCATCGATGGGTTGGTCGCCTTCACTTAACCCCAAAGACTGTCGGCAAAGGCAGCCAGGCGGCCTGGGCTGCCCGCTTATCATTTTCCACGAAATGTTTTTCACTTGTTTTGTCTATTTTATTTAATCTTAGCATTTGAAATTAGAAAAAAGAAGCCCGTTTGAATCTTGAAATTGCTGGTTGACTTGTTGGAGGAATTTATGAAAATTTAAAATAAAATCGGAGCAAAAATATCAATTTTTTAAAAACTCGGTCCGCTGTTTGAAGTTTCGTTGTATTAATAATAATATTAAATGATAAATATTGAATTCTGATATTCATTTTGATTTAATATTTTTTTACCTGGCGTGAGAATTGGGACCCGCGTGCACAAAGGAATGGATCGTTTTAGTCACCGTTCGGCAGCCTTCTAGATATTACGGACCACTAAATTCGCAATTGAAAATTTCGCAGACCACTAACATAATTTTTAAAGGTACGAATTATTTGCGAGAATAGAGTATGATATACCTACATAATATATATATTATATTGCATTTATTTATCGATAACACAAAAAGAATAATAATAAATAATTGTAATATATATTAAAAAATAGTGCGATATTTGCTGCTTAAATAATATATGAATTTTTGGGGACCATTAAAATTACGCTACGGGCCACTGGTTGCCGACCTCTGGTTTAAGTAACTAAGTTATCTAGAGTCAAAAGAGCATTCCTAGAATAAAACAAAATAATAAATTAATCCCTAATAATGATAAACAAGCCTGAACTTATATTTGGCATCCTTGCAATGTCTTAGCTCTAAAGGAAGAGATATCATTCTATCCCCGCCCTTTTTAGTTATTTTACTTGATTAGATTCTAATCAAAGAATCACCTGTACATTTATGAAAATAAAAAAAACTGCAACGGATCGTTGCTAAACTTTATCCAAATTCATTTGAAATATTAATATGTTTGTTCCTTTATTATTAATCAGATATCACTTGCAATTTGTAGTTCATATTGAAATTAATTCAAAAATAATTCTCATTTAAGAGTCGAGGAATAACCATTCTACATTGGATTTTTTGACGTTTCGGTTTTTATTGGTAACCATTGCTGAAGACATAGAGGAATCGACTTAAAATCAAAAATAGCCATCGATTCTCATCTAATACTTGAGGAATAACAATTCTACATTAGGTTTTTGACGTTTCGATTATTATTGGTAACCATTGCTGAAGACATGGAGGAAACGACTTAAAATCAAAAATAACGATCGATTCTTATCTAATACTAGAGGAATAACCTTATTGAATTCCATTTTTGATGTTTTGACTATTAATGAAACCTCTACTGAAAATGTAGAAGAATCGACTTAAAATCAAAAAGACTAAATTCTTTTATGGCAAACAACTCAAGCTTGTCTTCAGCAGATGGTTGCCAATAATAATCGAAACGTCAAATAACCTAATGTAGAATTGTTATTCCTCATAGTATTAGATGAGAATCAATCGCTATTTTTGATTTTAAGTCGATTCCTCCATGTCTCCAGCAATGGTTACTAATAAAACCGAAACGTCAAAAATCCAATATAGAATGATTATTCCTCTAGTACTCCCATAAGGTCGTATAGGACTAACCTGTAAGCATGGTAAGTAAAATACTAATGCTATTGTTGGCACAATCCCTACATGTTGTTAAAATAAATTTGATTCTTGTGATAAATGAAAAATAATTTTAGGTAAAAGATTTAATACTATTTTTTTGTTTTTCAGAATAATTTATATGGAACTTGTCAAGCCACCTACTCAATTTTACCAACAAACAATCATGAAATTCATATACGTAAATTTGTGGACCATTCTTCTTGTAAAAACCAGCCAATTAAAACGCGTACTTTTGATCGTGTGTTTCCTTGTTCTCCAAAAAAGGTACTTCCTACATAGAAATATCTCTCAATTAATTATATTTAAAGGTCTGATTGTACATCGCTGATTAAACTTGGCTAGATCATAAAACAGCATGGATTCTATGATCTAAATATAATAGAATTTATATAAAAAAGATGAAATCTCTATTTGATTGATTCCTAGGTCGAATCCTCAAGTAGCCAAAGACTTTTTGTGCTGGAACCTTCAAAACAAAAAACTGGTCTCTTACAATTGAATTATCTCGAAGGTAACGGATCCAACTTGTTTTTACCATTTCTTCAATATGGAAACTCAAAATATGTATTTGTAAGGTATTTAATTTTAAAATTTAACTCATGTGTTTTTTATATAATATTTTAAAAGTATAATTAAATAATACGATTATTGTTTGTTTTTTAGCCAAAAACTTAAATTGGAAAATTTAGAAAGTGAACCAAAAACAAATGTTAACTTTGTTCCTGGTAATACAAAAACATCTTTGCAATATGAGTTTGCAACATTGAAAGCGCCACCTGTAAAACAAGTTATTGAGTACTTGGAAAAAATTGCCGAAACATTATCAATTAATGTTGAAAAAAGTCGATCAAGTGATATTGTATCATCTTTAGATACAATCCTTTTGAAAAAATGGCTATCAGCATACAGCAAAGATCAAATTCTGGAACTTTATCAACAAATTACCGATAAAACTGTTCTCAAGTAAATACCGTCTCTTTTTTATATGCTTTTTTTAATTATTCTTTGTGTTTTTCTGGGTAGAATCATATCCTTAAGTTTTTACCCACTTTTATTCCGCCGATTATCTGGAAATTGCTTACGTATCTATACTTAGGTATATACGATGATACAATATTTATTTCTTGAAATCCGAAAATTATTAACTTTAACTTTAAAAATATTGGCGAAAGTGTCTAATATTCATATTGTTTAAATAATATTTGAATCTTAGAGAATTATATCAAATTTTTTAATTTTTATTAATTATAGGAATATAATGAATCATTTTCTTCCTTCTATTGGCACAACTGCATCGTTAGAAGTTGTACTACATTTTTTCACAACTACTGAAGAGCCAAATGAATTCAATGCCGATATGCTAACTTCAGCCGTCTTTTTTCTAAATGATCCAAAAGAAGAAGATTTTCTTATGTTTGAAAAAGTAATGTAACACAATACTTGGTTTTCATCGTATAGGGTTAAAACTATAAGAAATAATTTTTAAGAAATTTGGAGAAGTATTTAATATTCAATTTTTAGAAAACAGTCATTTTTTTATAAAAATATTTGCTTATTCTGAAAACTTTATTCTCTTTATCAGTAGAGAATTTTGAAGCTTAAAGGCCCCAACGTTAATATGTGCGTGAGCTACTTTCAAAGTTAAAATCATCCTGTGAACTAATTACAATCAATTTACTTATTGCTTATACAACCTTATTTATACATTATTATATAAATATGTACAACCAAAAAAGGCGACCAAATCTTTTAAAATATTTAAAATTATATAGTTATAATTAAATTAGGTTGTAGTTGGTGGTGTTTCACAAGGAGAAAAATTAAAATACAAAGATTTTTTTAGTTTACTCTATATATTTCGAGCTCTTAACTCATCGTCAGGAGAACATTGACTAAAGATAACATGATATTTTGAACAGAATTTATTTTAATTTTTAATATGATGGAGAGTTATTTATGACTTAGTGTAAATATGAAAGAATTATCATAGGGATGGCCTTAGAGCCTGAAGAACAGATGTAGGGGACAAAGGGCTGGAATAAAGAAAAGATATTTATACTTGGAAGTTGCCGAAAATTATGTATGTGTTATAAAGGAGAGCAATAAACTATGGAATGCAATGAGGGTGCATAGCGAAAATTTCATCTCTTATTTTCTATTTAAAAAAATAAATAAAAATGCATATTGCATTATTTAATGTTTATGTTCAATAAATAGTTATAATTAATTATGTGTGATTTAAACATAATTTCAATCTTAAAGCAGAGATTACTATGGCTCTTTTGCCTTAACCCACACTTGAATCATAGGGGTCTTAATCTATATATATAAAATTAAGGTTTTTGTCTTACATTGCTCCAAATCACGCCAAATTTTGGTTGCACACGTTTCAAGCAAAGTTATGAACGAAAACACCCCCAACAAAATTCCAGTCTGTCTGTCTGTATGTATGTCTGTATGTTTCCGTGGGTTCCGCGAAAAGTTGCTCACGATTCACGTAAAAACGGCTGAAGGGATTATTATGAAATTTCATATTTGGATCAGATGTCTTCTAATTTACGTTTTTAGCAATATAAAGTTTTGATATTTTGACCCCAAAAGGGGTTTGGGGGGCGCACGAATGAAAATTATCAAATATCTCCTAAGCTATTAACTCTACGGTAAATTTTATAATGAGCAAAGTTGTAGGGGATGTGATTTCTGACAACTCTTGTTTAAAAAAATTCTCCCCAAAACCCCCAAAAAGTGGGGAGGGGCAAAATATGAAAATTCTTGCTCTTGGACCGAACTCAACCAAATTTTGTATACATAATCTGTGGGTCACTAGAAGGTTAGAAATGCAAAAACTAATGACCAAAAATGGGGGGGGGTCAAAAAATGAAAATTCTTACCTTTAGAGCCAACTTAACCAAATTTTATATACATAATCTGTGTGTCACTAGAAGACTAGGAATGCGAATACTGGGTGTGGGGGTAGAGTGATGGTACGGGTGCGGAGGTGGGTTAGGGTTTGGGGTGCGGGGGGATGAGGCGCGGAGGGTGGAATTTGGGTGAGGGACTAAGACGGAGTAGGGTGAAGGGGGTGGTGCGGGGTGGAGTCCGGGTGGCGTAGTGGGTGTGGGGGTCTAGGGGGCTAGGGGGCAGGGTGGAGAAGGGGTTGAGGTGAGGGCCCAGAGACGGGGCGGGGTGGAGGGGTTGGGGACGGGTCACCTGGTTCGTGGGGGGCCCAGAGGGCGTGCCCCCTAGCTAGCAAGAGGGCCGCCGAAGGCGGGCCTTGCAGCTAGTCTTATTTATAATAATAGGAACAGCTTTTATAGGATATGTCCTTCCATGGGGACAGAAGTCTTTTTGGGGGGCAACCGTAATTACTGAGAAAATATTGATTTCAGAATAAGCAAAGGTTCTTCTCAAGAATAATGTTTTCTTATAGAATGAATGAATATTTTCCTATAGTGAACTAGTTTTAATAGCATTTCCATTTTCTTAATCCTGTTTTTATTTTATTTTTTAGTATATAGAAAATAAAAAACTTATTCCAAAATTAGAACATAAAATGATTTTAGCCGGAAGTGCTCTTTTAGGACGTGTGTGTGAAACTCAATGTCGACCTGATCTTGTCACAAAATATGCAACTATAGGTTTGGGACGAATTGATGGTAAAATATTTTGTTATAAAAATTCAAGTTATCAAAAAAAAAAAAAAAATTACAATTTGACATTTTTCAGTATCTGAATCATATGAGGAGCAACTTGTTCATATGTCGGCTCTAAATAATCTCGGAACCTCTAATTTAATTGAACTACTTGGGCCAATAATCCGTTCAAATCCGGACGATTTCCTTCGATACCACGCTGCTTTATCTGTTTTTAAGTTAGCCTCTACTCATCCTAAAGAGGTAAGTAAATCAAATAGAGCCTGTGACGTCACATGACAAAGGAGAATTGTTTATTTGGCTCCTAAATTTTCACTTATTGAACAGATTCGGTTCTACATCTAAAAACAAGTCATAAGATGTGTTTTTTAGGCAGTTAGTCTTTTCATGTGACGTGAAGGACTTTATTTGTTACTTTTACTATAATATTAAACTTACCATCTGCGAAGCCCGCCTTCGGGGAGCATCTTGCTGGCCTATTACGCCTCCCCTGGACTCCATAGTGGAAAATAATAATTTAAATTTCCTAATTTTAATAAATTTTATTTGAACTATTAGTAGGTTTAAAAATATAATTTAATTTCCTAATTTTAATAAATTTTATTTGAACTATTAGTAGGTTTAAAAATATAATTTAATTTCCTAATTTTAATCAATTTTATTTGCCATGAACTATTAGTGGGTTTTAAAATTAAAAAAAATCAAATCGGCGTTGTCGCGTAATCTGATTATAATAAGTCGGTATAGATAGATAGATTTTTATTATTATTATTTTTAAGGAATTAGTTGGTAGTATGATTTCTCTTGAAATGGTTATTCTTTTTTAAAGTAAAAAATAAAAATTGAATTTGAGAATTTTGCTAGACTTTAGCCATAGTCATTTGAAATAATAATAATTATTATTAATCAGATAAACCGACCAAATAAATATATTTTAAAGAATTTTAACTCTACAGTAAAAGTACTTTAAAATTATAATTTTTCTAAAAACTTTATATAACCTTTTTGGGGGTCTTCAAGATACTTAAATTTGATCGAAATTGATTAAGCCATTTTTAAAATATTTAGAAGAAAACAAAAAATATTAGAACACAGTGCTAATGTTCATGGGCCGATATGTACCAAAAACTAAACAGCGGTTCATTTTTTAAAGTAATGGTAGGTTTTCAATTTCATTCCAATCGGATGAACGGTGCGGAAAAAATCTTGTGCAAAAAAAGAGGCTAATAACATACGTCCACTAGGTTGGTCCTTATTTTGGGTATTTTCAAATTTTAAACTGACAGAAGCTCATATGGTTCGAAAAGAAAATATCTCCCAAGTTTCAAGTCTCTATCACAATTGAGGGAGTCAGAAGCAAAGGGGCATAAGTACATTTTGTGTAGTTTTGAGAAAATCTAATTTAAAGTTTACAATGTTTCATGCTATCTTATGAGTAGTTTTCATTTAAGTCACCAGAGGGAGCAGCACAGAGTGGGATTACACTACTTGTATTCGTTTCCACAACAATTTTACATGCTTTAGCATGCCTACATGCATTTAACTAATTTTTCTGGGAAATATCACTTGTACCCCTTTGCTTCTGACCCCATCAATTTTAACCTGTGCTGCACAGCGCTGTAATTTTCCCGTCTAAATAACATGGGGTTTTTGGCATTGAACGATCAATTTATTATTCCGGCCAAAGTAATAGTTCAAAAATCTTTAAACTCTCTAGACTTTATCCCTCAGATTTTTAGCTATTGTAATTTTGGAGCCTATAACTTATTAACACTAAGATATAGCAGCAGCAGTATGTTATCTAGCTGTAACTCCAAAATTATAATAGTTAAAACTCGTTTGAGAATTGGTCACTGTTTTTTTCTCATGGCTTTTTAATTAATAGAGAAGCTCCACCTTG
The DNA here is from genome assembly GCA_024734495.1 of Forficula auricularia. Lineage (NCBI taxonomy): Eukaryota > Metazoa > Arthropoda > Insecta > Dermaptera > Forficulidae > Forficula > Forficula auricularia. The sequence goes on from JALMQS010000064.1 coordinate 15,419,698, forward strand.
GTGTATTACGTGTGGCAGGAGAATTGATGTACCCACATTTTAGTGGATTGCCCACTTTACAATACTAAAAGGATAAAATATAAACTTGAAAATAAAAACATCAGGGATATTCTCTGTGATATGGATTGCTATGAGAACCTGCTTGGGTATTTACGTGATATTAATCTTTTTAACCATGTCTAAAATATCCCTCTTCTACTTTTTTGATTTTACTAATTTATTCTATTAATTATCTTTGTTGTTATTTTGTATAGGTCTATTTTGTTGTTATTTTATATAGCAGAGGTGGCCACAACGTGGCTCGCGAGCCGCATGCGGCTCTTCAGTCAATCTCGTGCGGCTCTTGAACCCTCTTGAATAATACTGATCTTAAAAAGAAAAAAACTAAATATATTTTTGAAAAGAACACAAAATAATTTTTTTTAAGGTATTTTAAACAGACAAAAGCGGGGGGGGGGGGGGGTCAAAAATGAAAATTCTAGCCCTTTCGACCAAACTATGAATACAAAATTTGGTTAGTTTTTTCATTTTTAGCCTTCTGGGGATTCATAGAATATGTATACAAAATTTGGTTGTTTGGTTTAAAGGGCTAGAATTTTTTGACCCTGTCCCCCCCCCCTTTTTTTGTTTGATAATGTTTAAAATACATTTAAAAAAAAAATATTTTATTTTCAAAAATATATTCAGTTTTTTTCTAGTTAAATTTTTTCATTTTTTATACCTCTACAACTCTAGATTTTTATGCCCCACCCTGTATAATAATTAAATTAAAAAAATAATAATACAAAAATTAAATTAATTTGTAATGTTATAAGTAAGTAGAGAAAAAGTATATGTTACTTCATATATATTTTATAAAATAAAAAAATGTGTCTTTTTTTAATAAAACATTAATTAATCTCGAAATAATGTGGCTCGCTTTGAAAGAGTTTGATAAATTTGCGGCTGCCAAAGTTAAGGTTAGTGGCCACCCCTGTTATATAGTATTATCTTTGTTGTTATTTTGAATAGGTCTATTTTGTTGTTATTTTATTTGTTCTTTTACTGTGATACTATTTATCTAAGACGTTTCTAGGTTGTCTTGTATTTGAGGCGCTAATAGCCCTTGTCGTTGATGCGCCCTAAAACACCTATATAATAATAATTATAATAGTTAAAAATATGGAAAAATCTGAAGGATACCTACTATTATAAGGATAAAGTCTACAGAGTTTTAACCACGGACTAAATGAGAAAATTGCACTTTTTGGCCTCTTTAAAAGACCCCATGTAATTTGTGACAAAACCCTCTGGTCCTAAAATTCAACCTGAATGAATACTACCATTTATGACTTTGGTTGAGAGTATTGGTTCCGTAGTCTTTAACTGAGGACCCTTTGAATTGGCGCTTACGCGAGGCCGAATACAATACTTTATCACCTTCGCATGAATAAAGTAAAAAATAAAACATCTTCCGAAAATTCCATATAAATAAATTTGAAAAAAAAAATAGAAATGTTCACGAAGGCTAATATCGGCACTGGCGACCGTACCCTCATATGAAAGAAATTCGGCTCTTTTTGGGAACCACCTATTTATATATTGATTGACAGGGAAATAAGCTATTGATAATTAAGAACTTGAAAGTAATAACTTTAATTTTATTTTTATTTTAGATCGAATCTCTTTTCTGGCCAATATTTATTAATCGAACTGAACCAATCGAATTACGTATTCAAGCTTTGAATTTACTCGTGAAGAGTGAACCGACAGCGGGAAGAATAATTCATCTTCATTGGTTTATCGATAGCCAAAAAGATCCTCAACTTTATCATTTTTACTATTCTCAAATGGAAACATTCAAAAGCAGACACCATCCGTGTCACAAAAAAGTGTAAGTAAATTAATATTCATTAGAAAATTTAAGAATTGATCCTAGTAGAGTTTTTCAAGCTGATTCTTATGGCATTGTCTGTTATTTTACAACAATTGAATTCAAGGAAAATATTTATTTTCTTATTCTGGTGAAAAAATGTCTGGAACGTGGAGAAAAATTATTTTGTAGTATAATTTTTTCTGTCTGTGTGTTTGGATTAAGATACCCACGTTAACTTAAGAAAGAAAAGTCTTAGAAAGTTCGTTTTTATGCTAAAATGTTTTTATTTTCAATGCATAGAACTGATTAGATTTTGGGCTTTCTAACTTTAGAAATTCTAGTTCACAAATTCAGAAAGCATTTTTTGAATGATTTTATTGTAAGGCAATATTATAATATAGGTAGGCATAAATCAACAATTTAGGGTGTTTCATAATTGAATGTCAATATTGAAGGGGGTTAATCTGTGCATTAATTTGTCTTTTTCACAAAAAATGTGTCTCTACGCCTAGTTTACATCCACTTAGTCTTATAAAAATATCGAATTTAGTTTCGGAGCTATTAAAAAAAAAACATTTTTCAAAAAAAAAATATTTAAAAAAAAATTGTCACCCTGTATTTCATAAATAAAGGAAAAACAGACTTATGTTTATACGGGCATAAAGACCTACCACATTTTGAACATGTATAAAAAAATGAAAAAATTTGGCAAGAAAAAAACTGAATATATTTTTAAAAAGAACATAGAATATTTTTTTAATGTGTTTTAAACATTATCAGACAAAAAAAAGGGGGGTCAAAAATGAAAATTCTAGTCCTTTTGACCAAACTCAACCAAATTTAAATTTTGTATACATATTCTGTGGACCCCAGAAGGCTAGAAATGCAAAAACTAACCAAATTGTGTATACATAGTTTGGTCGAAAGGGCTAGAATTTTTATTTTTGACCCCCCCCCCCTCCCCATTTTGGATGGTTAGTTTTTGCATTTCTAGCCTTCTGGGGGTCCACAGAATAAGTATACAAAATTTGGTTAAGTTTGGTCGAAAGGGCTAGAATTCACATTTTTGACCCCCTCCCCTCTTTTCGTCTGATATAATGTTTTAAAACACATTTAAAAAAAAATTATTTCATGTTCTTTTCAAAAATATATTCAGTTTTTTTCTAGTTAAATTTTTTCATTTTTTTTATACCTCTTCAAAATGTGGGAGATCTTTATGCCGCACCCTGTATAAACTTTTTGTCTTAAAAACATGCACAGATTGGGTCTTTAATGTTGACATTCAATTATGAAACACTCTATTAAGTTTATTATTATTTATGTTCTTATAAAGGTGTCTCTTGTTTAAATAAGTTTTCACTTTATTGAAGTTTAACATATGTGCGGGTGAGCGGTAGAATCTTATCGAGAAAAATTTAGTAACTAAAAAGGGCGCGGATAGAATGATCTTTCTTCCTTTAGACCAAATACAAGTCTAAACCTGTTTCAGGCTATTAGAGATTAATTTCTTAAAGCTATTATTTTAGGAACGGGCTTTTGAGGTAAGAAAATATTAAATCGAAATGAATAACATATTTTGGTATATTTATCATTTAAAATGATTAATTCGCCTAAATTCCAAACAGCGTAACTTCTCTTGAAAAAGTTTCACTTATTCCTCGAATTTTTAGTAAAAATGATAATCAGTAAAAAGAAGATAATAAATAAAATACTACTACGATCAATTGCCTAAGTTTTCTAATAAAACAATTTATTCAGCGTTATTATATATCAGTTAAGATAAATGACCATTTTCGATTTTTAGGATTCAAGCAATTCAACATGTGTCATGTTTTCTGAAAACGCCGCCCTCAACGCATTGGGGAACTTCATTTAGCGCCTCTGAATATTCCGATGAAGAACTTGGAATTGGAACTTCTACACGATTGGTAACTGTAGCAGCATCGAATAAAATCTGGCCGACCATTATTCACTGGAAAACGGAATCATGGGCTCGTGGACATTATTTAATAGATGTGGAGATAAGTAAATACTAAATATAAATTTAGAAGTCGGTGCCAAACAAACTATGCCTATAAGCGAGCGTACCCGCCACAACGTACTAAGTAAGATCCGTCGAGTGTGATTCATAAAACGGTATATGTTTGGCACCGACTTCAAAAAGTAATTTCATGTTAATATTTTCGTCGTTTAGTTGTAACTAAATAAGATAATAATTATTTTATACCTTTTAGTGTATTTTATTTGTTGCATTTAATTTTTGAAGTCGGTTTTATTTTTTCTTAATTATTTACATTAATTTATAATAATTATCTTTAGCAATTACACAATATCTCTAATAACTAATATTATGTGCTATTCCCCTTAAATATTCTACAATACTTTTTGTATTAAATGTATCTAAGATTCGTCGAATTCTTACTTCACAATCTTTGTATTTTTTTTTGTTTGTGGGGTGGGATTCCTGCGTAGTATTGTTCAATTCTTAAATGGTTTAATGACTGCTCCCTTTGGATGGCGTCTAAATAAAAACTTCCAAATGGTTGGATTTGTGGCTGAAATTTGGCTTTCAAAACCGCGATACCAACCTTCTACAGCATTGTTTGTTTTTGCCAAACCTGTAGTAATAGCTTCAACATATTATAGTTCCGCATATGCCGAAATATGGGAGCTCTTCGTCACAATAGTCTATAATTTCTTGACATAACAATTTTATATAAAATATTCTAATTAATATATAATTTTTTTCGAACAATTGCTTTTTCGATTAATTGTTTTCGATCTATTTGTCTTTCGATCAATTTGTCTTTAGCCCAATTGTTTTCGGTCAATTTACCGGCACCAGGGGCTAATACACACATATATATAGTATATGTAAATAGAATCCTTTTTTTGTTTAAATTTATATTTAAAATATTGATTAAAATTTACCAAATATTTTTTTCATTTTTGCTTTTACTTTCATTATTTCTTTTGTACTGGGGGGAGGGGGTTCAGCTCCCTTAGCCCCTTCCCCGTAGTTGCGGCATTGTATTCCTAAACTATTTAAGCCAAATTTCATACAGTTACACTTTAGAACTCAGGGAAAATAAAGGTACATAAATCAACTACCTTAAATGTGTGGGTGGGGCCAGGGGGCGTCTTTTATCTCCTCTCTGATAGATTTACAGTATAGAGAATCTCATTGTTATTGGCTGGATTGACATTGCTTATTTTTAAATTATTAAATTAAATGCACTTTTCTGGTGGAAAGTACTATTTAAATCCTATCATAATAACTTTAAAAAATTCGAAATTAAACACGGTAAAATGGGATTAAATTTTAAAATGTCATGTTTAACCTCTCACTGGGATTCTAAAGGCAACCAAGATAGAATTTAGTTTCATGGAAGCTCGAAATTAGATAAGACCATCAGGAAGAGGTTAAACCCGGGTGGGGGGCAGAGAAAGACCTAATTTATTATAAAATGAATTTTAAATATTTTCGATGTGAATTCAAATTCATTTGAAACACAAAATACTTGCAGCAATGTATTTGAAATAATAATTAGAAAATACTTTGACCTTAAGTATTTGAAATATAAATACCTACATCAAATACAAATTTATTTCAAGTACCTACATGTATTTTATAGTACTACCTGGTTATAGAGAAACTTAAAATTTGATTGTTTTATAGATAATTCTTCGTGCTGAAGGTATAATTGAATATTTGTTGAAAAGTAATCCAAAACCAACTCCGGCAAATATTATTGAAAGTTTGAAAAAATTAAATATCAATTTAAGTAAAAAACAAAATCTAGAACATTTTGAACTTGTAATCAAGAAAAATCAAAGGGTCTATGATGTCATTTACACAAGATCTGAAAATATATTTGTAATTATCAAAGGTAAATGTTTTTTTTAATTAATATAATTTTGAATTAAATCTAAAATAATTTTCTATTTTCAGCATTGGAAAGAATTTTTGAAACGCCTGCTGTAGTCTCTTCGAATGATTTCTTAGTATGGTTGGATTCTTTTAAAACTACAACGACAAGTGATATGGGCACAGAAATCGTAGAACGTTTTGAATCGAATTATTTCTTATCCATGAATTATAAAGCCAAAGGAGAACGCGATAAAAATAAAGTAGGAATTTTGAAATCATTTTTGAATTCCAGGCAAGTATATATACCATATAGCGGATTTATTGGTAAGAATAAATCAAAGAGTGTATCCTCTGCTCGATTGTTTAACTAAGTCAGTGATTATTAAGCTAAGGGATGCGAACCTATTTAGGTTGCTTAAATTTTGAATTTTGGGGTTCCGAAAGACAATGATAGAATAAAATAGGTATTTCATTCACTTTGGTCTTGACTCGATGGGGAGCCCAACCGGTTTATTATATATTGGTCGATCTGTCAGGGTCTCATCTTCGGATGACTTTAATTTGATTGTTTTTATTAATTAAAGTAATTATTCACAGGTGGGTGTGTCAATAAAATTGTAAAATTAATTTTTATTTTATTAATTAATGGATTTTTTTTGTTTGTTTTTTATTTTAAAACCCACTTATAGTTCATTACAAATTTTATTATATCGTATATTAAAATTATGAAATTTAATTAATGGGGAGAACGGGGGATTAGGAATAATTATCGGAAAAGAGGTTTTTTTATTTAATTAGTTTTTTCCTCTTATTAAAAATAAGGACTAAAAAGATGATCAAGGACAGTCGATGGTGGAGAAGCAATCTCCGGAGTCGAAGCTCAATACAATGTAAACATTAATTCATGTAAAATAATTGGTTTAAAAAAAATTTATAAAAAAAAAGAAATTTAATTAATTAGATGGCCGATTCAATAAATTGTTAATTAATTTGAAAAAATTAATTAATTAGAGGTATTTTCTTTTGAAGACGGAGCGATACAATTTAATCCTGAATTGATACAAAGACAGCCTATGGATAATGAAAACCACAATTACGAATAAAAGAATCAACTAAGGAACCTTCATCTATATCTTATCTTATCTTATATTATTAAATGAGCAATTTTTGTATATATATATATAGAATCGGTTTCTCGAAAACGGATTTAACGATTTCGCTAAAAATTGGTGTACTTATCAAGTGTCATGAGTTATTAGTTGTGTCAAATTTTTTAAAAGGAAGGGGGTGTAAATTAGTCATGTCGTAAAATAAATATTTTAATCGTACATATCTCGTATTCGGTAAGTCGCAGAGGCTTGAAATTTGAAACTTAAGCTATCTAGAGGCTACAAGAAGTACCACAAGATTACGTACCTAAGAATGTACCCCCCTGCGTTTCGCAACCATAAATCTCAGAGCTACGAAATTCGAAACTTAAGCTCGATATAGGCTAGAAGGGGTACAGTAAGCCTTTGGTGTCCCCGGTCCTATAGGAACCTGCGCGCCCTGGGTGTCTGCAAAAATACTCTTAATAAAATGACGCTCAGGGCGATGATAGGCTCCATTTTTAATTTCTCCACTTTCATGAGGCGGACCTTTAGGACGGGGCCGGCCCAAAATTAAATAATGAACTAAAAGACTCTCTATGAGCTGTTGCGGGGTGTGTTGAATGCCCCCAATTATCTGGCCTCGTTCCTAAAGAGATGTGTACATAATTTTAAATTTTTAACAAACTTGTAAATAATTTTAATTTTGACTTTTAATGTACATATTAAAATATTTGTTTAAGACCGCCCATTTAACTTTAGTGGATGTAAGCCACAACATCTGGCATAATTTTTGACGGCTGTGGTTTTTTTGTATATAAAATGTAATCCTTTTCTTTTTCTTGTAAAGGGCTGCCCCCCTCTGCGTGGCGCAATAAACACAGTCAATTGAAATCGGAACACCGTAAGTGGACATTTACATGAAAGATTTTTCGTTTTTTTTTTTTTTTAATTTTCTCCAAAACGGCACTAACGATTTTTTTTTAAATTGGTGTAGGTACTTATCAAGTGTCATGAGTTATTAGTCGTGTTTAGATTTTAATCCGTTATATAAGGAAAGGGGTGTAAATTAGGAGTGTCGTTAAACAAATATTTTAATCAATCATATATCGTCTTCGGTAAGTTGCAGAGCCTTAAAATTTGAAACTTAAGCTATTTTAAAGGCAAAAAGTTACCGAGTATTGCTCGGTGCTCCAGGCACTTAATATTATTTTCAATTGCACTTAAGTTCAAAACTTTGTGCACAATAATTGATGATGGCGGGAGTGGATTAAAACGTTGCCAAAAAATAAATTAAAATTTTATTTCAATTTTATTTAATTCTGGCTGCAAATAAAAATCGATCTTATCACTTGAATTTATAATTAAAATTAATATGTATTAATATATCGCTTTTAACTAAAGCAAAAAATTACGGAGTAACTCTCGGTCCGCCAGATTCTTAATTTTATAAGACAAAAGCAATGAAGATTTAATCTTTAGAATGAAGACTTAAGAAAAATCAAAAAGTTGCTTTAAAATTAATTATGTGATTTATTTCTCAATATCATTAATGATTAGATAAAGGGATCAGCCGGGGGAAAGGTCGCCGATCAGTCCAATATCAACAACATGATTTAACACGTTAAGACTTATTAAAAATATCTACTCTTTTATTAAATTAATTAAAATTTTATATTCTCTCTCTCATTAAGTAACCCGAAACAACATTTTGGTTGACGGTATTTTTCAGGTTTTGCTTTATATAAAACATGATTCTTTTATCTTTTTGGTTTATTCTTTTCTTATTCTAGGACAGGGATGTCCAACCTTTTGGCCCACATGCAGTTGCGGCGACAGGGGTGGCCGTGGTCCTGCGAGGGCCCAATCTATATTGTTCTCGCCCAACCTGCTAAATTGACCATTTGAGCAAATATTATTGAAAAACTGAGTTGATGAAATTAAATTTTATTTCAGTTTTATTCAATTCTGGCTGCAAATAAAATTCGATCTTTTTACCTGAATTCAAAGTGTAAATTAATATTAATATATTGCTTTTAACTAAAGCCAGGTACTACGTAAAGAATAATCTAGGAAAGCTGTCCGCCTGTATATATGCAACCATAAGAACGCCTCTGGAACGCACTAGCCGACCTTATAGGCGTCCTTGTTAAGGTAGTTCTTTCACAAATGCAAAAATTCAAGAAGTCTTCGAAACTTGGAATATAAGTTATTAAAAGCATAATAAACACACTGTTAAATTTTGAAGACGATTTACCAGACCAAACATGAAATAATTGCAATTAAAAATTAAATTTTTTATATATGTTAGATCAGGAAAGGGTAGGAAAATGATAATTATTTTATTTTTTTCCATTGAAGGACTTTCACCATCTTGATGAAAAACTAATATTTGTTAGAATAATATATTCGGAGTAACTTAAAAAAAATTGAAATTATTTACATCGTAGTTTTGATAAAAAATAAAAAAAACAAAACATATTTGGGCGATTATTTTTAGTGGAAGAGATATAAGATCAATGGCTTGGATACGATCCATTCATAAAGAGGATATAGTAGTGTGAGTAGTACAGTCACGTTAAAAAACATAACCTAAAATTTTAACACGGTTCATATGTATAGAGTGATTACGAGGCTAAAACTTTTTGTGTGGATTGTCGCGAGAACTACCTTAAATAAACACTTTTCATAATTTTTTGTAGGGCCTCCATATCTTCCTTTATAGCCCACTGGATGAGTGGCTTAGGGTGTGGCCACAGCAGAACGGTATAAAAACCTTTGTATGCTGTGGGAGTTAATTATTAGAGTGTAAAATTTAAAATCGAGTTCAGTGGGTTGAAAATCAATAAAAAAAATAGCAATAATAATTCCGTTCACTGGGACAAAATAATAAATATAAGTAAAAAAAATCAAAATAAAATAAAATAAAATAAATAAAAAGTCACTGGGGTAAAATCAAAATGGCTGGTCTTAAACTTATGAAAAAATCCCACAAATTCAAATTGAGGACATACTCTTTTATTTATTGCTCTGATAAATTGAACAATCTTGGTACTCTTATTAATTTTAGAAAATATAATTAATTTAATGTTGAATTCTAAATAATTTCAAACAGGTTTACTAGTTTATCGGCCGATGTTATTGCAAGTTCTAATCCTTTCCTTGGTTCCAAAGATGTAGTGTTTAACAAACTTGAACATAAAATAAAATTACCATTAAATTTCACTATAAAATCATGGACTGATCATCAAACTAGTCAAGATGTGTTCGATCTTACTCTTCATAATACAAAAGGTATTCTTTATTATATATGATACTTGATATAATTTCACTTGTACAGTAGGACGAAGCGAAAAAAAGTGATGATATATAATAATTTCTCATAGGTCAATTGATTTCCTATTCATGGGAAGCAAATTCAACGACAATGGTAACCAAATCCGCTGCTGAAGTTTTGAAAACTTCTTGTCCGGAATGTAAACAAATCGCTAATGTCCCGCACCCTACAATTTCTCCTGTAAGTAAAACGAAATGGCGAAATTACATAATATAACATAATAATATTAAATAATAATAATTGATGTCTAGTCTGTGCTTTCAATGAGTGAGAACCTGTTCCTGACACTTCCTGCAGTTTATTTTGGATTAGAGGTGAATTACTTTTAAAGTTTTTATTTAAATAGAACATTTATAGAAAGCATTTAAAAGTGAATGATTAGTGCAATTATATAATTACCAGCTGCGAAGCCCGCCTTTGGTGGGCATCTTGTTGACCAGGGGGCTAGTAATAAATCTTTTCTTTGTATAAGGTGAAAAAAGAAACTCTATCGACAACACATAAACTAGATCACATTCAAAGTATTTTTGACGTGACAACGTCTTATAATTCGATGAAGCCGGCTGCACGCTCGAAAAAACATGACTCATGAGGCGTTCCATTTAAGGCTTGAAGTGCAAGCGAGAGCGCGGAACGAGCGACAAAGATTGAGGCAGGCTTTTTAAAAGCTACAGTTACAAAAATTTTAATGAAGTTTCCAAATTTTAAATTTTAAATTTAAGATTTATGAACAATAATTTAATCACAGTTTATTCTTATAATAAATTATTCAAAATTATTACTTTTTTACAACAAATTACAATTAAATTTGCAAAAATAATTAAGTAACTAATTGAACAACAACTTTTATTCAGTTTACTTGCTGAAAGAAATAATGTCAATACAAAATTTATTATTATAAAATAATAAAATCAAAAATTAAATTTTAACAGTCGAGTAGAAATTTAAACAATAAATTTTATTCAAGTATTTTGTAAATTTAAAATGATTTTCTGAACGAAGAATTTTATGAAAAAAATCGGTTGTCTGTAAAGTCGGTTTACTGACGATAGTTGAACGTGACAACGTCATAAGAAAATACCATTCCATCAGTATTTTCTTATGACGTTGTCACCTTCAGCTGTCGTCAGTGGACCGACTTTACAGACAACCGATTTTTTTTATTTAAGGAGGTCCTTTCGCCGCCAATGTTAAATAAAAAATATTAGATTATAACTATAACTTAATTTTTTATAATAGTTTAAGTCTCTATCTATGCTTTGGTGAAGTTTGAGTCACACATTAGCGAGCAAATTTTTTAAAATAATTTTTTTTTAATGTTAAACATTTTCTTAGTCTTATGGAAAATTAAGATCTTGACACTTTCTCTTGAATTATACTACTAATAGTTGATTATATAAAGTTAAAAAAAAACTAAAAATTAGCTTTTTGAAACATGCAGGTTTCTTTTTTTGCAATAATTTTAGGATTGACCGACGAATTTACTTAGATATTTACTTTAAATAATCCCATAAATGCGTAAACATAAACAGTATTAATTCAACACATTGCCAAATCACACAAGACTTATTATCAGCTGATTTGAATATATAAATCAAATTAATATTTGTATTTAATTTTTTTATAATTGTTTTTATTTCCAACATTTACGTTTTTCATATTATTTATTTTTTAATTCTATTATTTTTCATTTTTATTTTAACTTATTTTATTAAATATTAGATACTACACTTCTTTGACTCAACTGGAGCGAAAGGACCTCCTTAAGAGCTGAAAAAAGAAACCTTTTTAATCAAATTTAATAAATTTTCTCTGTGGGGCATAGTGGCCACTGCGGGTAAAGTGGCTACTAGCTATTTTTTCTCCTTACGATGCTGCCAAGAAGCGGCAAACGCTTCAATTATTCCGCTACTTTGCTATCACTAACATACTGAAGTTTGGAGCTGTTCTAATCCCTTGTGTGGAAATTATTCAAGATTTTCTTGTTTTTCATCGTGCTGATCTAAGGGAGTCCTATTTTAATAATTATAATAACTAAATACAAGTTCCTAATACATACGATTAGCAGCAACTCCTTAAAACAATGTGATTGAAGCTTTAAATGTATGTGTCGAGGTAAGAGCTAGGGTTACTTGTTTAACCTGCAAAGAGGGCACAGTGGCCACGGGTAAATAAATTCAGAAAAGGAGCTACCGAATGCTAAAAAATTTTAAAATAATTGAACAATAAATTGAATTGAACAATTTAAGTTAGAAAATAAGTTTTGTGATGAATGATAATATTGCTTTCATGTTAGAAAATACACATTTATGTATAATCTTTCAAATGCAGTAGGGCAAAGTGTCCATTTAATAGGGTTGCGGGAAATTTCTTTTTTGGTTTTAAGTAACAAACATGAAGTCAAAATAATTTGTTTTCCATAAACCTAAATAATGAATAACTTATGCCAAAATTTCATTTCTTTTTTTCAATTTTGACTTATTCAAAAAAAGAAACCCTATCGACAAAACACATGACCTAAACCGCTTGAAAATAATTTCTGTAAACGTTGTGCTTACTTCCTTGGTGAAAAAAGAAACCCTATCAACTTATTTTCGAGAATAGGGAGTAAATTTTATTTGTTCATTTATTTATTTATTTATAAAAAATGTATTATACATATTAATGATTGTTGATTATTTTTTAATAAAATATAAATCGATGATTATTTGCTATGATTTATGATGTAAGCTCGACATTTTCAAAATGGCGTCGTATTTAATTAGTCAGCTATATAAGTTTATTAATCAATCTTAATTTTTTTATAATATTTGTTGTTAAAATATATTGTAATAAAAGATAATTTACTAATGATTCATTGATTTACTATTCAGGAAAATGCCGACGTAGTTTTCGAGCTTTTAAGTCTTGGATTAAGCGTAACACTCAAAGGACAAACAATTGATTGGACTGAGTCTGAATTAGTTAATCAAATTTCGGAGAGCATTTTCAGCAACTCTAGGTAGGTTTTTAGTATAGTATTTTAAATTAAAAACATAGACAAAGATTGAAATGAATTTTTAAAAGGAGCTTACATTTTTTGTGACATAGGTGGTTGTTGAAATGACCGATTCAATTTTATTCATTTTTTTTTTTTATTAATTTATATCAGGATTTATAAAAATTAATAATAAATGAATACTTTTGTTACTATTTTTACTGTTTTAATACACTGAAAACCCCAGGGTCCGAAATGGCTTTGTGTTTGTAAAATGGTTCCAAGGAAAAAAAAATTAGGTATATAATTTTTTTTTGAAAAAATCTTAAAAATACTATATCATAATAATAATTATTACTATTATTTATTATTATGAATAAAATATATATAATGAAGGAATATTAAAAACTTGGAATTTATTTGACCCTTTTTTTGAAAGTTATTGAAAAGAAAATGTTTGACGGGGTCTGACAGGCCAGGGTTATGCGTTCTAGGGTCAAAGATCTCACTAAATACGCATTCTACTTTCTAACAGGCGCGGATCCAGACCTCTGTTTTTTTTTTGGGGGGGGGGGGGGCGGTCGCCGGTATATAAGATCTACTTTTGATCTCGGAAGTGTGTCGCGATCGAATTGTCCAAGCGGGGGGGGGGGGTCGCCCCCCCCACATAGAACTTTATTTTCTTCAATTTTAAAATTTAATGTTATAAAAAAAAAAATTAAATAAACATATAAAAAATGTTGATCTCCAATGCTTTGGGGGGGGGGCGCCCCCCCTGGATCCGCGCATGCTTTCTAATTTATTAATCTGAGCTATTTAAGTAAAATGACATTTTTAAGGCATATTTAAATGTCTAAAAATTTATCTTTTGAAGATTTTCTATAGATTGATAGTTTAAGATAATTCCGCCCTGATTCCAGTCTACGAATTTAAATCTTAGTCTTTTAATACAAAATACTACATATTTCGGTCTAAAAATTTATTATTATTTTTTTTTTTAGAATTCTTGGATTTGTAGGCTCACCAACTAATATAATAAATTACCTAATCGATCATCATAAAATTGTTCATCTGGCTGATAATTCAATTCTTGAAATAGGCATACAAGCCATAAATGATACCGAGGTAATTTTTTTCTACTTTATCATTTTAAATTGAATTAAAAATAAGTGAACATTCATTAGTGATTTTTTATTTTAGGTAAAAATCGTGCCTATATTAATATTATTTTAAATTAATATTTTTTTTATTCAATTACTTTTTTGTTTTTATTCAACCATTTGTTGTGTTTTGACTCAACACACATTCTCTTTTGAGTTTGTATATTTGTTAGTGTTTTAAAAATTTATTAAAAAGTGCATTGGTATTTTAAAAAATTCTAATAAACTATTCGACCATCAATGGATTATTCAAGATTAAGAACCAATGTTGTAAAAAGCAGTACTAATATCGTATGACCAGCTTTGATGTCAACCTTCGGCGGGCATCTAGCTGGCTAGGGGCTCTGTAGTGGGTTTAAAAATAATAATCTAAATTTTCTAATTTTAATAAATTTTATTTATCATGAACTATTAGTGGGTTTTAAAATTAAAATTATCACATCGGCGTCGTCGTGCAAGCTGATTATAATAAGTATCGGTAGATAGATAAATATGATTATGTCCATGTTTGGTCTCTCTATTTGAGACTGTTTATTAACGTCAAACAAACAAATAAAAAAGCTTGAAAAAGACTCATAAAGAGACGAAATGTTGCGGTTTATTTAATTTTTCTTGTGATTTTTTTTCTTAATTCCAAGTATTTAAGAATTCATAGTTAAACCTTTTTTTTTAATTTTTTTTTAATCTGATCGTTTTTAGATGACTTTGAGTGTTCGTGTGCCCAGCGATGAATCCATTAACACTATTAATAATATTACTGTATTATTTGATTGCCGTTTTATTGGACAGGAAGATGGTAATATTTTCTTTGTAAGAGGAAGTATGGATTGTGGAAATGAATTTATTAATCTCGAACTTGATAGCCGTATTGAAGAAGATTTTGAGGTAAATAATATAACAATATTTTATAGAATTAAAGCCGGCTTTAACGCCGATCTACCAGGCGAAAAATCAATTTTCTCAAAATCAGTAGCTATAATACGAAACTGATTTTCCTTAAGTTTTTCAGGGAATACAGACAATATACAATATACAGGATTATTATATATATTTTTATACAGGAGCGAATTCCGCCTTCGGCGGGCATCTTGCTAATCATGAGGCTATAGCTAGCTCACTGGATCCGTAATGGGTTTTAAAATAATGATTTAAATTTCCTAATTTTAAGAAATTTTATTTAATATTAACTATTATAATATTATAGTGGCTTTTAAAATAATAATTTAAATTGCAACGAAATTTTCTCTGGAAAGAGATGGACTGGTAGAACTTTTAATTGAATGTAATGGAAGGCAGCAGTCCAGGGGTAGTGAGGAAAGATAAAATTAACACATATCAAATAAGGTGTAATTTATTGGAATCCTTCCTCCTTTCCTTTCAAACCGACGTTTCGGAAGATTCTTCCCTCCTTCTTCAGGGTTTCAAGGGGTCAATGAATGAAACAAATAAAATGTTTCCTTCTTCTCTCCAAAGCAGTGTTCAAAACTTTCTTCTTCTTTAATTTTCTTAAATTAACAGAGAAATCATTAGAGAACATGGTACTTAGGTACGTTTGGTTTCTGGAAATTTGAAACTTTTGAGCACGTGTTTGAAGATAGAGGAAGAGAGACGAGATCAATGAATACTGGAAGACTTGAAAAAATTCTTTTTCTATGCCTTTGCTAAAGAAGAAGAAAGTTTTGAACACTGCTGTGGAGAGAAGGAAACATTTTATTTGTTTCATTAATTGACCCCTTGAAGCCCTGAAGGAGGGAAGACTCCTCCGAAACGTCGGTTTGAAAGGAAAGGAGGAAGGATTCCAATAAATTAAACCTTATTTGAAATGTGTTAATTTTTTCTTTCTTCACTACCCCCGGGCTGCCTTCCATTACATTCAATTAATAATTTAAATTTCCTAATTTTAATAAATTTTATTTGTTATGAGCTATTAGTGGGAAATTAGTGTCCCCATTGGAAACTCGTTCAGCCTTAGAAATAAAATCACGTCGGGCGTCGCCGATTATAAATTTCACCTTATTTTTGTACATTGCCAGCAAATTAAAATTAATCTATATCAATGTTTAATTGTAACCTTTTATTATTGTTTTTTTGAGCGATGTATTAGATTGAAATTAGTGTCTCCATTGGAAACTCGATCAGCCTTAGAAATAAAATATGCCCATAATTGTAGCGAAATAGATACTTCAATAGCTGAAATAAAAATATCCGATAGCTGGACAGTAGATCAAAAAGACGCGGATTGGCCTGTGGAAATGTTTGAAACACTCCCAGAATTAGAGGATTGGTATAATGAAGTGAATGATTATGATAAAGCGTGTAAAGAGGCTTGGCAAAATCAAAGTTATAATGTAACACTAAATATGAAACCATATTTCGAGGTAAATTGTACTTTATTTATTTGTAAAAGAATAATTAATTTTATAATAACAAAACGTTTAAAATATTGCAGGATGATGTTATTGTAGAATTTCAAGAAAATGATGTAAAATTACATGATACTAATAATATGAATACTATTTTGTCGACATCAATTGAACATTCATCCAAGAGTATTTATGATTTGGTTTACTTCGATAATGATTTATTTGGACTTTCATGTAAGTTGTTGGGGGTTTTTTAGGCTAATATGCTCATGTAAGCTTATCTCGTGGATTGGTCATTCATGAAAATTAGATCGTGGATCAAATTGAACGATATACCTATTCATTAAGAATTCCATAATAGCATACCAGTTATCGCGACGCCAAGACAATTTCTCTTGTGTGTCTTTTGACATATTTAATTTAGGGAAATTTTTTATTATTGATTGATTCATAATTTAAAAATAAATATAAATTTAAAACAAACAAACAAACAAAAACAATCTTCAAATCTTTAATAAAACCCAAACGTTTCGGGAGAATTTCTCTCTTTATCAATGGAATGTTAAATAGTTAATAAAAGAAAAAAGTTATTTTTCTTTAAATTTTTTGATAAATATTAGAAAAACAGAATCCTGTTAAATGAATTTTTGTTGTTTTTAAAATTTCACTCATTTCTAAAATTTTGGGAATAGAAAAGTCAAAATTGTGTATCAGATTAGTTGAATGGCTAGCTGGCTAGAGCTGGTTACATTCGGAATTTCTTGTTCTAATCGAATATTAAATTAACGAACAAAATATTTGATTAGAAAAAGGAATTCTAGCCAGCATGGGCGTAGTTAGTCGGGGTGAGGGGCAAGGAGGGCAGTTCCCCCCTACAAAACACATTGCCCCCATTATTACGAGGCATCACTTATGTATTTCTCATTAAATTATTTCGTTACTTTCAAAATTTGTCAATTCTACTAAAAAGTTAGTTGATCTCTAATCGGATTACCGAAAGTGAAAACTTGTGGTGGCTAATCAGCTGGCCGGCTGCCCCCTCCTTCCCCAGGAAAACTCCATAAATAGCCAGTACCTATACCCTCCACTACAGCTCTGCCTATATATCTTGGATAGAAGTGAGGTGTACTCTGCCCTTCCCAAAACCTGACCATCCACCACAGCTGGAATTACTACTTATATAGTCCAGGGTCCTTTATATATACATATTTATATTTTAATTTGAATTAAAAAGTAATTTCGTCACTAAGAAAATTTGTATCTTTGTCTATATTCAAAATATTTAATTTCTCTAAATTCTGCCGAAACGTTTGAGTTTGATAACATTGGAAGATTGTTTTTTTTTTTAATTCAATAAATAACTACTTGTCTAAAAACACCTCTAATTTTTTCTGAAAAATAATATTACATACATTTTTCTTTAGCAGAGAATTTTCCTTGGTATGCAAAAATTTTTGACTATGTAAAAGACAATTTTTGAGCTTAAAACAATTTTTTTACCTTTATGCTTTTGAAATAAAATCGTGTTATATTTTAAAAATATAGTTTTAATCTATTATTATTTTTTTAATGTAACCATCCAGCACAATGTGTCTTGAATATGCACGATATCATTACCTGGGATCGTTACCAAAGAAAATGGCTCAATCATTCCGACAACTGTTATTCATTGTTGGCCGCAGAAACCACGGAGAGCCCTCAATTCGCAATCTGGGCTAAACAACTAGACCCAACCAAACCTTTTGGTAAATACCTATCGTTTTAAGAAACATTAAAAGTAGTATCCTTATATTATACAATAATTTTAATATTTTTTTCTTACAGAAATTGAAAATGTATGCTGATGGACATTTCTTGGAAATTGTGCCATTAGGAAATGGTCAATTTGAAGTTAATAATATTACAGAATCAGGAGCCAAAGTGAACCTCCCAGTTGGAGGAATTTATGACAGTATCGAATTAGTGCGATTTTATTCATTAAACACTTATTGTTGTATAAGGAGAAATCAATGGGGTTGTCATCTGCTTGATGCAAATAAACAGATACATATATAGATTTATAAATAAATACAAATCTTTTTTAAAAAATAATCTTCAAACGCTTATTTCAACTCGAACCGTTTCGAGAAAATTTCCCCCTTTGTCAATGGAGTTTAATTTGAAGTCAAAGGGGAAAAAAAGTTGCTTTATCTAACAAATATAAAGTTATACTTCAGTTCCTAGACTGTTGCTTTATATTTCTTAGATAAAGCAACTTTATTTTCTTTTTTGAATTCAAATTAAATTCTATTGACAAAGGGAGAAATTCTCTCGAAACGTTTCGAGTTGAAATAAACGTTTGAAGATTGTTTTTTATAAAAGATTTGTATTTATTTATATACATTTACTATAAAGAATATATATTATTTATTTGTTAGAGACTATAGTTTCAAAGGTTTAACCTGCATTTTTAATTATAAATATTCTACCTGTTATTTCTAATGGACTCAAATACACTAATACACATTATAGAAAAAGTTGTTGTAATACTAGTAGTAAGCTGGTCACACATCAAACAGCTAGTACTGGCGGAAATTACCAAAAATTGGATAAAAATTTTTGTCAGAAATTTGACTTACCTCTGAAGAAGTTACTCTAAATCTGTAGGTACTAAAAATTACGATTAAAGTAAGCCACAGTAAACATGATCATTTGATTCAAACTCAGTGATTTCTCCTTATATGAATCATTAATCATCTTGGATACTTTAAGGTAGTTGTTCCGCCAAATGCGTTTTCTTAGGATTTTTTTGAAATTTAGACAGAATATTATTTAAATACTTCTGCATCGATTGGTGGCAAAACGAAATTTATGAACAATAGAGTTCCGGAGATGTTAAATTTCAAAAATAGTTTTTCAGACTCTTTAACATTGAACTATAAGGGATATCAGAAAATTTACATATATATTTAATTATAATTAAGAAACCCTTCTTACCATTTTTATAAAAAACTAAACCAACATTAAACAATAACCAATACATATTTTAAGACAATTTTGATTCATACTTACAACACAGTTTCTGAGATAATAATCAATAAATAATGAAAAAAGTATAAAAAAAATTTACACTAAAAACAATTTGGCAACAGCGCATTTATTTAACCTGCGAAGATGTATAAAGAGCGCATGCGCTAGATTTTTTCAAAATTATAATTTTCATAAGGTGTAACGTAGGCGTTGATTACATTTGTTAAAAAATAACAAAACGATTTTTACAAAAATTTAAAATGTATTTTATCTGTCATTTTAATATAAAAATATACAATCTCTTACAATGGTGCCAGATTTGTCAAACGAACACAGGATTGGCTAAATTCGGTACATAAACAGCAAAAAGTTTTGGCTTATGAATTATGAATCCTTATTGTCTGTTCTATATACTCTAGCATTAACTTTTTGCTAGTATTGTCGCGAAACAACTACCTTAAACTTATTGATATACGAGGAAAAGTTATGTTCTGAAAAACACTAATTTTTTCCACCTATCTAAATAATTGATTTTTATATTCTCTCTACATTGGTTTGTTTTAGATTAATACACCGCAACGGGCAACTAATCGTTTACACGGATGAAATTGATTTATTAACTAATGGAAAGTTTGTCTACTTAAGTGGAAATTACATGATCTGGAACCAGCTGGCTGGCCTTTGTGGGTCCTATGACGGCGACCCATTCAATGATATTAACATAGGCCTATATGAAGATTGTTCAGAATAAAAAAGAAATAATAATCTCATTTATAATAAAAATAATTTTTTTGTAATTTTTTTTAAATAATTAAATTTCAAAGGCAGAAGCTTATATCAAGATGTTCACCATAAAAAAAAATTAAAAATTAAATAAAATATTAAATAAAAAATAATCCTTTTCAGATTTTTTTTTTAAATTATTAAATTACGAGGGAGGCATAATTTTTTAATTGAAATCAAACAAAAAAATAAAATAATTTAAGGATTATTAAATCTTATAAGTACTTACCAGTTTGTATGTAGTAGTCTGGAAGGTCTTTTTTGAGATTTTATTTAATTTGTATCTGAAATTCTTTGTTTAATGGTGTGTATCTAAAATCAAAATATGTATACATGAACAAAAGTAATTTACGTAAAATAAAATAATAATTATAATATTTAAAATACATAACAAGATGTTTAAAGAGCTGAACAAAATACACACCATTCCAGGTATTAAAAATAAAAAATATAAAAATACTCTAAAAATATATTTTAAATACTCAAAATACAAAATCTTTTATTAAATATATACCTATATATATGTATATTCAAAATTTTCGAGTTGATATTTATAATAAGATAACTTTTAATTTAACGAGAGGGCCTAGGTAGGTACTAGTTGAAAAATCAAAGACATTATTTTATTAAATTGAAAGTTTTTTGCCGGAAAGTAGCAGAATTTTTATATATTGAAGGAGACAATTAAAGTATTAGTCTTCTGCCGGAATTATAAATAAATAAATTCCAGCAGAAGACACACTCTTTATTGTCTCCTTCGACATTATTTTAGAAATGTTTTAAAAATAAACAGCATAACTTTCCATAAACCTGCCTCCTCTCTTTATGTTTAATATTTAAAAAAATAATTTATAAGCATTTGCGAATTTTCCATATGTAAACAGTTGTAATATGTATTTATAATTTTATGTTAAAACATGAATAATATTAAGTTTCAGCTAACTAAGCTTTTTAGATTATGTTAAAACATGAATAATATTAGTTTTAGCTAACTAAGCTTTTTAGATTAATATTGTTATAATTTAATTTTTTAAGAGAGCCCCATGGCCCCCACAAAGGAGGTGCAAGTGCAACTGTGGGGCCCGGGGTATGTTAGAAAAAAAAAGATGTAGACCGGCCAACTTTTTGCTAATGCTAATTATTAGTTTGAAATAATTTAAAAAAAATGAAATTAATAAATATTATAAATATTAATATTAATAATTATATTCAATTTTGAACGAAATTGATTGATTAGTATTTAAGAAAATGGTAAAAAGCTAGAAAAACTTAACAAATGACTCGCTGAAGCCGGGTGACTTGCGACCCAGCCTCTTGACAAAACAGACCAAAAGAATTATAAATGAGAAAGAAAACGATGTTATTTTATCGTTTTCATCAATCTGAAGGTTCACAGTATGTCTATAATAAAAGAAAATAGCATTTTGATTAAGAATTTTGTAGTTTAAAAGAAATTTTATGAAAAGATTCAATTTCTTCTCTCCGAGGAGCGAATCAACTAGAAATGCCAAAAAGTTTTAATTTTTTCTCATTAGATATTTATTTAAATCTATTTAAAATTCATATCTGGGCATTATTTACTGTTATCTTTTATATCAAATTATATTTATTAGGATATTTACACTTTAAACGGTAGTTTATTTGAAGCCTAATTTGAAAAAACGCTAATAACTCCTTTGAAATAATTTTTAAAAATATGAAATTAATAGATATTATTAAACAATTAATCACTAATAATTCAATTTAATTTTGAACGAAATCGATTCATACTTTTTGAGAAAATCGTCAAAAACCCTGAAAACTGTCAAAAAACGGTGTTTTAGAAACATTTTTATAAAAAAAAAACTATGCCCCCTATTAAATAAAAAAATGTACATATATTTCTTATTGAAAAGAATTTTATTATTCATAATATAGATATTATATATATATCCTACTAGTATTAACAATTATAATGTATATAATAGATATAAAACGAAAACAATTCAATCTTTTATTTACAAATTCACTATAATGCTTCGGTCATGGTATTCAAGATACATATACAATTATAGAAATATAGTCTTAAAAAATTTACAAAAGTGTTTAAAATATTTTCAAGTATATAGTATAAGGAAGATTTTCGCAAATTAGGTGATTGTAGCGATTTTTAAGCTTAGACTTAAATATTAATTCGTATTTTCATTCATCATCATCGAGTATACAGTCTTAATGATAATGATTTTTATTATAGATATACAATTTATAATTTAAAAGCTTCATTCAGTCTGAACATTTTTATTGTACAAAAATAATACTCAACGAGTTTGTTCTTATTAAATAGACTTGATTATAATTAATTTTTGGTCGTTTACATACAAAGTGTGGTGGAATTTACGGCACTATTTTGAGGAAATATTAACTTAGGTCAAAATTAGAGAAATAGAATCTAGGAGGCCCAGTAATGGAAGTGAAACTTCTTTAGCTGAGCATGTATTGAAGAGCTAACTAGATGAATATGTATGATAAGTTCGTTTTTTTTAAATGTAGATTTTTTCTGGAAGAACCTGCTATGCACACCTTTGTTTATATGCACCTACTGTTCGGTCGCAACGCAACGCCTGCTAGGAGCCTCCTTTTTCCGTTAGCAAGGAGACTGTTTTTAGTTCATGATCTCTGCTTTTCTCTTTATGTAAACACGTTTCTTTCAATTAATCAAAACTAATAATCTTATTATTTCTAATCTTGTGGGTTGTATACTTCTTTGTTTTTGATAAGCCTTCAACAGAGGCTCTTTTGAAAACCTGAAGAAGTTATCTAACAATGGTTAAGTATAAGGATTTTTCAAGTTTTAGTTATTTATAACTTAACAACTTCATCTAGTTAGCTCTTCAATTCTGAGCTACATTTTGTCAATCTGTCCTAAAGTTTCAGCTTCTCCCTGAACAAAAAAATAAATAGTTTTTTAATTTTATTTTTCTTTGCCATTGAAAAACTTTATTTTATTTTATTTTTCTATTGGGAACCTTGGTAGGGGCTATATTTTTGGACCCACGGGGACTATTGTTTCAATTTAGACCCTAGATAGCGTATTGGAATTTTCAGTTTCCCTTTTATATAAACACAATTTCCTTAAAATAAAGCCTTATTTTTCAACTTGCCGGTGTTCTCACGAACATTATATGCAGAGTTGATTTGCGCGTTTTCTATCATTTGTGTGTGTGTGGGGGGGGGGGGGGGATACTGGCTAAAAAAATATATAATTTTATTGTTCTTTAGATGAAAATTTTATTTATAAACTATTAAAATTACACTTAAAAAAGTGAATAAATACTTCCATGTTTACCGTTTTGGTTTATATGATAACCTCCTCCTTTTTTTTAAGTCGGTTAAAAATAAAAATAGTTTATAAAATTTAAGGGTGAATATTTATTTATTTATTTTTACTTATAATAGGGTCCCTAATTATCTCACATGAGTCCTATCCGAGAGTCGAACCAAACATAATATTGTTCAACTCATTTTATCAATCATTGTAAAACTCATATTTTAGCACTACTTGTTTTTTACTCATCTGTACTCAACAATATAACTTGTGTTGGAGAAAACCTTTTTAATTATAAAGTAATATTTAATTTTTATCGAGGAACCTAATTTTCTACTAGCAGACCACAGAGACTCCAGTAGTATCACCACTAGCTATAATCGTCGCCGTCGTCTACATTATAATTAGTTGGAGGTTAATTTGAGGTTTTATATCTCGGAATACACCCAGAACCCCCATAATTTAAACAAAATTTTATCCTTTAATAAAAATTAATCACAAAAATACAAGCTTGGACAGCTACATTTTTAATAAATATTTCGCAAACTTAGTAGCAAAATATTAAATAAAATAGAAATTCTTGGAGACAATCTCATTGGGTATTTTTCTTGTCACATATTGTTATTAAAGAGAGCGAGGATATACTAAATAGAAAAAAAGGAAGAAAAACTTAGATATAAACTTAGATATAAATTTTAGCCTCTCCCCAAAGTAAAAACGTGTGTGTATTTTGCCTTAGATAAGATTTCCCTAAAATAATGCCGGATAATTCTCAAACAACACACCCTGTATAATAATAGTCTATCATTCTTATATTTTAATAAATGATTAAGTCAAGTCTTTAGAATAAATGCAATGAGAAAATATACAAAGAATTTTAATCAACTCTTTTTTTTGCATTCGATCGGCCTAAAAGTTTCATAAGATTTTTCGACATCGCGTATGGTTTCTTAGGAGATCCGTCATTTTGTTCACAATCTTCCAAGAAACAAAGAAAAATTTAATAGATAAGGTAAATAATTAAACGATTAACAATTTTATTAGATTAGTAATTTATTCTGAACCCAGGTAGCACAAGAATAATCTATAAATATTCTGATAATATCTTCTCTGGACATTGGAATATCCTGTGAATAATCTTTCAATCTTCGTAGATATCAAGGGCGGATCCAGGAATTTTTTATGGGGGGGGGGGTGAATGTATATAAGGTGCCCGATGTATATAAGATCTACTTTTTATCTCGGAAGTGTGTCGCGATCGAATTGTCCAAGCGCGGGGGGGGGGGCAGAGACGCCCCCCCCCAACACACACGCACACATACATTGAACTTTATTTTAAATTTTAAAATTTTTTTGCCAGGCACGGGCCTCTATGGGGAGGCGGTCAGCCCCTCCGCCCCCCTGGATCCGCCTTGCTAGATATTCTGGGAATTTTCTTAGAACTAAAATATTCGTGTAGGACATTTAATTCCCTTTCCCGGAATATTCCTAGTTGCGCATTCTTGGAATATTCGGAAAAGAATATTCTCAGAAGATTAAATTCCATACAAATATTCTGTGGATCTCCTGGAGATAATTGGAATATATATGTCCTTTAAATAACATCTTAGAATATTCTTGGGATATTATGTGTTACCTGGGAACGGATATTAAATTTAAGTTAATATGTTCTACTCTTTAGTCTTAATATAAACACAAAATATGTGATGTGGTCCATCTTATGACCCTCCCCTTTTGTTTTTTCACCTTCTCCCCCCTATCTCTATTTTGAATAGTTAATTTTTAACCCAATCGTTTGACAGAGTCCTAAAGATATTATCTCCTTAATTTTGGTCCGATTTCAAACAAAATTTAATCAGCTCATAATCTCAATATAAAATATTTAAATATAAAATTTCATTTTAATACGGTTCATTGGTTTTTTAACTAGATTGAACACAACTAAGAGATATTTGGACAAAATAATTAATATCTCTTAAAATATAAATTTTTCGATTTTCATTAAGTAAAGTTTTATTGTAGACCTTAACGCGGCGATTTCTCTCAATTTTTTTTTATCAAATAGTTTTAGCTGTTTTCAAGATATTTCGAAAATACGATTCAAAAAAATGGGTAAGTATGAGTTAGACCACTATTTCCCAAAATGAGCGATACCCCCCCCCCCCTTCGGGTGGACGGTGATGACTTCAGTTGCAAATGGGGGGCGTTAAAGAAAAATTGAAGAAAAACTAAAATTTGAAAAATAAATTAAAGAAAAGAAAATTTTAATTTTAAACACAATGTCCAATAAGAACGAAAATTTGCTCATTTATACTTGAAATAAATCTCTAGATAGACAACGGCCAGCTTTTCCCTGCTGTAGCAAAGGCCCTGTACTTAAAAATGAAACATATACACTTTTGAAAAATGTCTCAAAAATGAGATTCAATTTAGTAAAATGGCATATGAAAAACAAGGTTATTAATTTAAAATCTCTTGAAATCAAAATGATATACCTATGTATATTAACTAATTAATTCATTTTAATTATGTTGCTATGGCAACAACAATGTATTTATTATTATTTATTTAGAACTTTTTATAGCTTTTAAGCCTACATAACAATAAGAAGAAGATATATAGTAGAACTAATGTATGTATGTAACTTTTAATATGATTTCAATATATTGTAAGGAAATTATGAATTATACCCATATTAATTAGAACAAAAAACATGTCTGGCAACCTAATTACAATGAATGAATGAATTAGTTAATATATTTATATCACAAAACTTTTCTATAACTTCGAAAAAAGAAAAAGAGCCATTGCTGTAAAACGTACGTAGAAATATAGATAAATAAAATAACGCTAAATTTTTACTAAGACTTTCTGTTTGTTCACTTGAAGACGGAAGATTTTAGGGGGGGGGGGGGGCGTTAGGCCAAATAAGGGAACCTATGGGACAGACCTATTGGAATCACATCTTTGATATTTTTTTTTTATGAAAATGATGAGAGAAGAGTTACACCAAAAAGGTGCAACCCCTAAAGGCCTGGGTTAGCCCCTCCATCGTGAAAAGAAGAAGAAAGAATTTTATAGGCTGGGTGGGGGTCGAAGGTATCTGTGGATACGGGTCTTAAATAGCTGAAGGTTATAAGTCGCGGGAAAGGTGGTGGAAGAGAGCGAGTTCCAGTCTCTGGAGGTCATAGGGATAAAAGAGTTGGCGAAAGCGCTTGTTCGACTTTGATCCAATTTGACAGCGAAGTGGTGCTCGTAAAGAGGGCTTTAGGGGGGATAATTGATTTCAGCTCGACTGAACAGACACCGTGATAGTATCTGTAGTACAGGGAAAGGGCAGAAACGGCTCTTCGGTGAGCCAGGGAGTCAGTATGGTCAGAACAAGTGTACCTATCACACGATGGGTCGTTCTCTCAAGCCTCATGTTTAAGGTGATGTTGATACTAAAATACACTTGAAAAATGAGTTTTATTTCAAAAGGTACTATATCTTGAGTAACAAAATATATAAATAAAAATGTCAATTTTCCAACAAATGAAAGAAATGGATTTAGTACTTTCTGAAAATAAGCTTCTCAATTTAAAATTCAATTTACTTACAGAAACAAAGAAAGATAGTGTCCACAGCCATAGCGTAAACAGAGAAAAATATATTGGCAACAAAATATGAGCCGAGTGTGATGCACAAAACAGGAATAATTGTATAATGTAGAACTGGTAGATTGTATGCATTAGGAAGAACTTCTTTCCCTGAATAGTGAGTAAAGAAAACGTAGGCTGCTGCTGTCATGGCTGCCGTTATCAAAAATTTGCCCATAAATAGAAGATAATCAGTGACCTGGAAAAAAAAGCAAGCACACACACACACATGTAAATAAAATTAAAAACTATAGAATTCTTTCTTGTTGAACCATCCATAGTGAAATTATAAAAATTTGTTAAAATTGTTTAGGTTATTCACAACGTTTCTTCTAGTCGTCATTTCAATAAATGGCCTATCGGGGGGGGGGGGGGGGGGGGGGGGGGCAAGAGGGGCAGATAATAACTGACCTCATAATAACTGAATTTTTTTTATTAAGAGTTAGTTCCCACGTCTAACCGAGGCGGCTGGCACGACTTGAGCCGAACCCAGAGGCGTAGCTAACGAACTTTGCGCCCGAGGGGTGAACCGCGATTGGAATTAGGTGTACTCGTCTTTGGAATTATTTTGGAATTCGTTAGATAATGCCCCTTCATCTATTGTCTTTTGCTTGGAAATGAAAGTAGAAGTGGAAGTAGGTGTATACGATATTAGGTCGCGGTTCACCCCTCGTTGGCGTCTATAGTCAACTATAGTTACGGCGCCTATACGCAGAGTAAAATGTAGTTAAGAATATACATAAATATTATTATTATTAGAATATGGGATAACTAAGCTTTGGTAATTAAATAATTTATTTGTGCAAAATATTTTTTATTTAATAAATTATTATCAAACATTCATTAAATATTAATATAGTATAATGAAATGAAATTAAAGGAAAATTAAAATTGAAAACAAAGTTAATAAATAAGTTTAAATTTTTGGGCTTTTGCATTCGCAAAATCATCAAAGATGGTGTCAAAATCCACATCGACAAAACATCATATTCGATAGAGAATAAACTTAAATTAATCAGTCTCTTTTGATTCATTGATGATCTTAAATTATTTTTTATTAGTTTAAGTTTACTGAAACTTCTTTCCCGGGACCTAACAGTTTCAGGTAAACAAAGAAGTATTCTTAAGAAAATGGTAATACAGGATATGATTCACACAAATCTCATTGAATCATTCCTTCTAAAATTTGGTGATACTAATTTTTACTACTTTCCGCGAGAGTTCAGAAGAGCGCGCTTTCTACTAGTTTCTACTATAGTCACTAAAGCTTCTACAAGAAATAGGTAAAGAATGATCATGAAGAATTACTATGTCTTTTTATAATAGCGCTTTGGCCCCTTTTGTTAAGGCCTTAGCCACACTCTCCATAGGCTAGTTAGGTCTCTGGCCGAACGTATCACCCGTTTGCTTTACCAAATAAATTTTTTTAAAGTAGTTAATAAATGAATTTACCTAAGGACCAATCATAGATTTTAGAGAAAATATTTTTACATTGCATATCAGAGAGGTTCGTCCCCTTGGGAATCGAGCCCAAGCGCTAACTAGTTAGCCAAACCTTTAAGACAAATCTCTCTCTGACATGCAACATATATAAGAAATATAGCTAAAGAATTTTCACACCCTTCATCTAAAAGGGAAAGAGAAAAATTCATGCTAAACTGAAAAAAGTTTTCAATGTCAAGCCCAAAGATTTAAGCATTTGAAAAAAGATGGAAATTTTTTCAAAAATCAACCCAGACTTATACTATTAATAAATGAATTTACCTAAGGACCAATCATAGATTTTAGAGAAAATATTTTTACATTGCATATCAGAGAGGTTCGTCCCCTTAGGAATCGAACCCAAGCGCTAACTAGCTTGCCGGGCCGTTAGCCAAACCTTTAAGACAAATCTCTCTCTGACATGCAACATATATAAGAAATATAGCTAAAGAATTTTCACTCCCTTCATCCAAAAGGGAAAGAGAAAAATTCATGCTAAACTGAAAAAAGTTTTCAGTGTCGAGGCCTTTAATTAAATAATGAATGCAAAGATTTAAGCATTTTTTGAGTTTTTTTAAAAAGATGGAAATTTTTTCAAAAATCAACCCAGACTTATACTATTAATAAATGAATTTACTTAAGGACCAATCATAGATTTTAGAGAAAATATTCTTACATTGCATATCAGAGAGGTTCGTCCCCTTGGGAATCGAACCAAAGCGCTAATTAGTTAGCCGAGCCGTTAAGACAAATCTCTCTGACATGCAACATATATAAGAAATATAGCTAAAGAATTTTCACACCTTCATCTAAAAGGGAAAGAAAAATTCATGCTAAACTGAAAAAAGTTTTCAATGTCAGAGCCCATAGAGATTTAAGCATTTGAGAGAAAAGATGGAAATTTTTCAAAAATCAACCCAGACTTATACTATTAATAAATGAATTTACTTAAGGACCAATCATAGATTTTAGAGAAAATATTTTTACTATTGCATATCAGAGAGGTTCGTCCTATTGGGAATCAAGCCCAAGTGCTAACTAACTGGCCGTTAGTCAAACCTTTAAGACAAATCTCTCTCTGACATGCAACATATATGAGAAATATAGCTAAAGAATTTTCACTCCCTTCATCTAAAAGGGAAAGAGAAAGATTCATGCTAAACTGAAAAAAGTTTTCAGTGCCAAGCCCTTTAATTAAATAATAATATACTAGTTGTTAAGAATCAAAGTTTATTAAATTTGGGGACTTGAAAGGATTCTATGTATCTAATTTAATTTGATACATGGATTTAATTTAATTGAAAATATTTAGTTTGCTGAGAGTAGCAAAATTGATGTATCAAATGAAAAGATGAAAAATGTAATAAAAATCCCTCCAAAACATTTCTGTAGAAAAAGGGCTAAGAGGATTCATAAGCCAAAAAAAGTAGTGAGATCTTTTGTGCTGCCACTCCCCCCAATCCGGTCCCAGCTGCAATCACCCCCAACGTTAGAGTCTTCAATGGGAGGAGCAAAATTACCGAAGTTGGTGAGGGGAAAATTCTTCAAGCCAAAGCACTCCCCTCCGTAACTGCAAAAAATGCCAAAATTATTATGGGACACAACATCCCCCCAGTCCCCCCCCCCCCCCACGAAATCAAAGCCTTCCCCGTATAGGGGAAAGGTTAAAACAACCCCACCAAACGCACCGTGTATCTGACCGTCAAACCAGTTGCCAAGTTACACAACTTTACCAATTGTATTTGAATCCAAAAAATAAATTAAAAAGAATGCTTTGCATTTTACATTTACACCTCGTTCTAGATTTATAAATTCTACAATTTGAATTGAAATTATTTTCTTGAAACTTGGTTGATACGGATTGTGTTATTAAAATAAATTAATTCAATTCATGAACATACCTTTTAGAATGAGTAACAGACAAGTTTCAGGAAAAATAATTTTAATTTAATATTTATATCTAAATTATTTACCTTATCAATAACAAATACTCTAACAACATTTCGAGCAATTAAACTGAAAGCCTCCCTCGCTGATGAGCAAAAATTACTCCCTCGTATGGCACACATAATATATGCATTTCTATTAATAAATCGAATAAACTTATCTAAACACCAAAAGAAACATTTTAAACAGCACATTAATGCTCTTGTAAAAGGATTGTCGTATTTTTTCAATTTATGATCCACATATTCCAAAAAGACCCGAATTGCAGTACAAATAGCGAGAATCAATGCGCCAAAAGCCATAGTTCCAATATGGTATCTAAAAAAATAAATAAAACATGTTATTAATATTCAATATACATATATCCAAATGTGTAGTGATGGCTATATTTATTTTAAACCCTGAAGAAGAAGGGACGATCCTCCGAAAAGTTTGATTTTTTAAGAGGATGAAAATGACATTCTAATAAATTATTTTGCTCTGAGTAAGTCGATCAAAACGTCGTTATTAAATTGCATTATTTGCTGTTTATTTCCAAATAATAATTGTAATTAATTATGTGTGATTTAAACAAATATTCAACCCTTAATAAATTTAATTACAAAAATACAAGCATTAACATTAACATATCTAATATTTTGTTCTGAATGTGTGGTTTTCATTATCCTTGGGCTGCCTTTGCTTCAATGCAGTATTGAAATTTACCACTACGTTTTCAATAGAAAATATCTTTAATTAATTAAATTTCCTAATTTTAATAAATAATACTATTAAATTGAAAGTTTTTGTGCCGAGAGTAGCAGAATTTTTATATATTGAAGGAGACAATAAAAGAGTGAGTCTTCTGCTGGAATTATGGTATAAATTTTATTTATTTATAACGAAACTATAGGTTCGAAGGCTTTGCCCTCTTCATCACTCTATTACAAGTGATTCACAGGAATTAATGTATGAATCTATAGTCTCGTTATAAATAAATAAAATTTATAATTCCAGCAGAGACACGCTCTTTTTTTTAAATTTTATTAAACCAATTATTTTACATGAATTAATGTATACATGTATTTTGAGCTTCGACTTCGGAGATTACCTCTCCACCATCGAGTGTCCTTGATTCATCTTTAGTCCTTGTTTTTAATAAGAGAAAAAATCTAATTAGATAAAAAAACCTCTTTTCCGATAATTATTTCAATTCCATTATTCCCCAATCAAGTCGATTGGTCTCTCCAATCCTCCCCACTCACCATTTTTCAATCAATAGAAGACACACTCTTTTTTTTTTTATAAATTTTATTAAACCAATTATTTTACATTAATTAATGTATACATTGTATTTTTTTGCTTCGATTCCGGAGATTGCTTCTCCACCATCGAGTGTCCTTATTCATCTTTAGTCCTTGTTTTTAATAAGAGGAAAAATCTAATTAGATAAAAAAACCTCTTTTCCGATAATTATTTCAATTCCATTATTCCCCAATCAAGTCGATTGGTATCTCCTCATTTCATTCCCCAATTCAGAAGACACACTCTTTTATTGTCTCCTACAATAATACTATTTGTAATGAACTAATAGTGGGTTTTTAAATTAAAAAAAAAAACAATTAATAAAAGGAAATTAAAAAAAATGTAATTGAAGGGTTTGCTGCTAAAAGGAGGTTGCTCCATCCTATTGATGTTGGGAGATATTAACACTATCTTGTGAATAAAAAAAATCTTTTGTTTGGTACAAGAAGGATGTAGCTCCAATCGTTATTTCCAGCGTTGCTCAACAGATGGAGATGCCCGTCATTTTGAATTTTGTCGTCGTTTTGAATTTTTTAAACGTTTTTTTTTTGGTTTCCCAAAAACTGAAAAAATTGGAGCTACCTCCTTTTAGCAGCAAACCCTTCAATTTTAAATTTTTATTTGCACAGCCATCTGTGAATAAATAATTTAATTACGAAAAAACCTATTGAATTGAAGTTAGCCGAAGATGAGGCCCAGACAGATCGATTTGTCGAGCCAAAAAAACTCCTAATAACCGTGATTTTCATCGAAATCGTTAGGCCCACTTTCGAGATACTGGTTCTATATCTTATAGTATAAAATGAGCAATTTTTATGTATATATAAATAAATTATATATCGGTTTCTCGAAAACGGCTGGTGGTACGATTTCGATGGAAATCATGAATTAAGGTAGTTGTTCCGCCAAATGGGTTTTCTTAGGATTTTTTTAAAATTTAAACAGATCATTATTTAAATACTTCTGCATCGATTGGTGGCAAAACGAAATTTATGAAAAATATAGTTCCGGAGATATTAAATTTCAAAAATAGAGTTTTTCAGACTCTTATACATTGCACTATACGGGATATCGGAAAATTTACATATATATTTAATTATAATTAAGAAACCCTTCTTACTATTTTTATAAAAAACTAAACCACCATTAAACAATAACCAATATATTTTAAGACAATTTTGATTCATAGCTACAACACAGTTTCTGAAATAATAATGAATAAATAATGAAAAATGCATAAAAAAATTTCACACTAAAAACAATTTGGCAACACCGCATTTATTTAACCAGGGAAAGATGTATAAAGCACGCATCCGCTAGATTTTTTTCAAAATTATCATTTTCATAAGGTGTAACGTAGGCGTTGATTACATTTGTTAAAAAATAACAAAACGATTTTTATAGAAATTTTTAAAATTTTAAAATGTATTTTATCTGTCATTTTAATAAAAAAATATTCAATCTATTAAAATGATGCCAGATTTATCAAACGAGCACGGGATTGGCTAGAATCAATACATAAACAGCAAAAAGTTTTGGGCTTATGAATTATGAATCCTTATTGTCTGTTCTATATACTCTAGCATTAACTTTTTGTTAGTATTGTGGTTAAGGGGTTTTCTAGTCTAGAAATCGATCTGTCAGGGCCTCATCTTCGGATAACTTTAATTTGTTTGGTTTTTTTTCTTAGTTAAATTAATTCTTTTTCTTTTGTATTCTCACAGATAATCAGTTGGGAAGGTCATTTTTATCAAAGTCCTTGGAGAGGTATTGTGGTTTGGTTCCCTCGATTATTTTTAACCAATTTTTTATTTCGACAAATACTATAAATATATTTTTTCTCCCGAAACGTTCGAATTAATAATAAAGATTTTAATCGTATCTACTGTTGTATAACATAATAAATAAATAATTAATTATACTGTTTATGTATTTATTCATTATATATTTTTATAATTAAGTCATATGTACTTTATTATCTTAATTTCTTCCGGTTTCACGGGAATTGCCTAAAACAATGTTATTTTAATAAATATGTTTATATTTAATTTTTTCTATTCTCGTTTAAATGCCTGCATTCCTGTTACTACTCTTATTTTCTTGTCATTTAGATATTTTATGAATGTTGTATATAAAAGATCTTTATTCATTTATTGTAATTTAAAAATAATCAAGAATTTATTTCAAAATACATACTTTATTACCATAAGCGGGTCTAAATTTTGTAAAAAAATATTTTGATAGATTTTTTAATTAAACTAACAAGAATTGCTCTTCTAATAGTAAAAAGATAAAGATGTATTAAAATAATTAACCCGAAGATTTGATTATCTTTTTTTGAAAATTAGATGGATTATTTTCAAAAATACTAATCATGGTGAAAACCAAATATATCAAGATAGAATTTAGTTAAGGTAAAAAAATCAGATGAGTTCGTCCCCTCAGGAGTTGAACCCGAGTACTAATTACTACTTTCTAGGTTTTTTTTTAATGAAAATGATGAGAGAAGGAGTTATACCAAAAAGGTTCATCCCCTAAAGGCCTGGGTTGGCCCCTCCACCGTGAAAAGAAGAAGAGGGAATTTTGTGGGCTGGTCAGGGTTCGAAGGTATCTGTGGATACGGGTTTTAAACAACTGAAGGTTATAAGTCGCGGGGAAGACGGTGGCAGGGAGCGAGTTCCAGTCTCTGAAGGTCATAGGGATAAAAGAGTTGGCGAAAGCACTTGTTCGATTTTTATCCAATCTGTCAGTGAAGGGGTGCTGAGCGTTCCAAAACCGCGTGTTTTTCGTAAAGAGGACTTTAGGGGAGATAATTGATTTCAGCTCCACTGAACAGACACCATGATAGTATCTGTAGTACAGGGAAAGGCCAGAAACGGTCTTCGGTGAGTCAGGGAGTCGAGTGAGTTGGTTAGGGCCGGGTCTCCTATTAGTTTAATTGCTCGCTTCTGAACCGCATCCAGTGTGGCAAGAGAAAGCTTGGAGGGCCCCCTCCATAGATGAGAGCCATATTCAAGACAGGGGCGACTACTAACACGCTTGCCGAACTTGTTAGTTCGACCCTCGTGACAAAATCACACTCTGACATGCAATATATCAAAGAGAAGCTAATATAAAGATTTTATATTGTATTTAAAAAATAAATCACCTTAGAGCCCGGCCAACGCTCGCGGTTAAAGCGAAAAAAGGTTGCCGACCTTCTCTTGCATGCCAGTACCAATGCGCGAATGTTCCCGAAAGAGCCATCTCTCCGAAAGCAGTCAGCCAAAAGAGGGCCCAAAACATTCCAAAGCCATTGTAAACCTGAAATTTTATCATAACTTGTATATTATAAAAATAAAAAACAATACGAGAAATTGAATCAGCCTACCTGTAGGTATACCACATAATTTTCAGTTGTATACTTATAAAAAGAACATTCTGTGGAATCTTTATTTAACTCACAAGGATCTCCTAGTCTAAAAATGAAAAAATAAGTTTTAATCAATCTATTCAACATTTTCAATTATTATAATAACCAGATTAGCCAGGGCAGACAACAAGAATAATATTAAAATCTATCGAAAGAGATGTTTCGGCTGAAACCACTTAGATTTCACAATTTTTATAAGAAAAGCTCACCAGAAGACACAACGTTTCGATACTTAGTTCTGGAGTCGTTTTCAAGGACTGGAGTCTTTTAACCGACTGAGAGCTTTTTCAGGTTTTATCTTTCGTAATAATCGAAGATAGAAAAGGCTAAAAAATATCGCTCTAACAAAATATGTTTAAATCTCATTTTATATACCGGGTGAGTTTTTTTTATCTTGAATCTTATAACTCATAAACAGAGAATTATATGAAAAATAGTTTCAAATAAAAGTTGTTATACCAATGGGGAAAGAAAACTATTATTATTTGTCGACCTAGAACAAGCTTTCAAGGGTATTTCAAGTCAAGTTCTGTTTTTTAAATGGAAACTTATATTTTTCTATACTTACCTATACTTAATCTCCAAAAAAAAAACTAGAATTATTTTTTTATATAACATCAAATAAACAATTTCTGGATGAAACATCTTTCTTTAATAAAAATAATGCTCCCTTTTACTTTACCATACAGGGTATGGTCAAGTATTGTAATCGTGCATGAAAAAAGTGGTTTTTATTCCTTCTTTTTTTCGAAATATCTCAAAAACGACTGAAACTATTTTGATTAAAAAAAATTGAGCGAAGCCATGGCCTTTCGGTCTACAATAAAGCTCTAATAAGTGAACATCGAAAAAATTATATTTTTCGAGATAATAATTGTTTTGTCAAAATGTCTGTTTGTCTGGTTCTCTGGTTGGTTGTCTGTTAGTCTGTGCGTTACCAAATTTTTGTGGACGAGCTAGCTCAAAAACTAGTGTGAATATCGAAACCAAATTTCACACGTAGTTTTGGTCCATTGATTTTTCGTTTATTGGGCCACGCAGGTGGGGGCCTCCACTAACAAGAAATATTTACATTATCGGGTGAATTTAATTACAGGATTATTTACATGATTATAGGTATATTAACATAATATATTTACAAAAAAAAATTCTTTTTTTTCTTTTTTATATACAATTTCTAGCGGATGGCGATTTCCCTATAAGTTCTCCTGTTGAAGCTGTAAAAATTCATTAATGAACCCCTCATCGCCCTGAAGGTCATATCGTATAAAGTTCTCTGAGAAATTCCCAGGGCGACAAGGGGAGGCACCGCTTTATGCCACCACACTCCCTTCCACGAGAGTGTGATGGCTTCAACTCTCACAGAACCCGAGCCCACCCCAAACCTTGCCGCAATGTTGCTCACCAGACTGGAGTTGCCCTTATAATAATTGATTTTGTTTCTGTGGGCAACCCCCAGTCCGAGGAGCGCTGACACTATCTGAACATCCAGAACCCACACCGTCCCCGACCCGTCCTTCGCCACGATGTCTGGCTTCCTGTTCCCGGCCGA
The DNA here is from genome assembly GCA_024734495.1 of Forficula auricularia. NCBI lineage: Eukaryota > Metazoa > Arthropoda > Insecta > Dermaptera > Forficulidae > Forficula > Forficula auricularia. The sequence continues at coordinate 15,456,760 of JALMQS010000064.1, forward strand.
GCTCTGATATAAATATTCGAGCTCGACCCGCATTCCCTTTTTAATAAGTTCATCAGCCAGACGTCTCACTACCGCATCATGCCTCCTGAGCCTTCCATCGTGCGTCCTCCCACACGACTGGAGAATATGCCCTGTCGTCTCAGTTTTTCTACACCCGGCCCTACACATGGGTGGACCCTCCGGCCGCCTTCCCCTACTTGTTCTAACGGCCGAAGGAAGAGACCCCGACCTAAGTCTACATAGTTCAATAAAGATATTGTTCTTAATCGGGTCCGGGTGCATCATAAAATTATATGAGGGCTTTGCCCCCGCGCACATCTCCAGATCCCTCCCGTCGACGCTGCTATGTAAGTTCTCGCGCCAGTACTCACCAACCCCCTCCACCCCGCCGAACTTACGGAGGACTCGTTCTGCCCATGCCAATCTCCTGGTGCACGTGTGAGACTCAGCTGCCACCCTGGCAGCTGGGTAATCTGATGTTCGCATTTTGTTAAGCCTATTGTGCACCAGGAGAGGTATAAAAGAACCCAGGGATTGCAGCCCGAGCCCGCCATCCCTAATTTTGGAGTGGAAATAACCCAAAGGGGTGTCACGGGGGAGTTTTAAGATCGATCTTACAAAAGATCGAATCTTTCTGTCGGCCGCTGACAATTGACCGACTGAACTCCCTCCGAGAACGAGAGGGTGAATAGATGAGGGTATTATATGGTTTCGCACTATCTCCAGCTTCTGTGAGGCCTTTAGTGGAGCAGCCCTCACCCTCTCCAGCAGTGGTCCCACCGACCACCCCGAGGTGACAATGCCCGAGCTGTCGAGGCGGACTCCAAGATAGGGAAAGGAGTCGCCCACCCCCAAGGGAGTCAGGCGTCCACCATCCACCCGGAAGTCGAAGTCTGTACAGACACGGATTTTCCTGTCCTTCCCCGCGGGCACCAGCGAGAGCACAACAGACTTGGCGGCATTTATACGCATCCCCAGCGCAGCGGCAGCGGATTCAAAGGAGCGAAGCTGAGACCTCATTCCACGCCCCGACGCCGTTACAAGAACGACGTCGTCCGCAAAGGAAAGAGACCCAATGCGTACCCCTCCGAGATCATAACCAATGTCCGGGGATAACTGGTCTAATACATGTTTTGCCGCCAAGTTAAAAAGAAAGGGAGAGAGAGGATCCCCCTGCCTCACGCCCCTTCCGGTCTTGATGGGGTCTGATTGCGAGCCTTCGTGGGAAATTGATGTTGTCCCCCCCATGTACCCCGACCTAATCACGGAGCAGAGAGAAGGGTCCAGCAGGTCACCCAGGATATCCATAAGGGGCTGATGCAAAATTGTATCAAATGCCTTTGATATGTCCAGAGACGCGACGTGTAGCTCTTTAAACTGATGCCTCGCGTCCCTGATGACAGCCCCCAGGACCTGGGTGTTCTCGGCGCAACCATCGGCCCTGGTAAAGCCCCTCTGGTCACTCCGCAGCTCAACAGTACCCTCCAACCTACGCAGGAGGATCCTGCTAAGCTGCCGAGCGACAACAGAGTTCACCGTGATTGGCCTATAATGCTGCGGAGAGGTCGGTGAAGCAATCTTGGGGAACATCACAGTGCGAGCGCGGGACAGAGCCTGTGGGACCGTGCCCTCGAGGAGAATCGCATTTAGCAGGGCGACACGATCCACAGCCGGGATTCTTTTCCAAGACCCCGACGAGAGACCGTCTGGCCCCGCTGCCGACTTGACCGATCCGCCGGTACCATTTAGTTCCTCGAGGGTTATCGGGAGAGGAAGGACCCAAGGGCGATCGGAAACCGCGGAGAGTTCGCCGCGACAGTCACCGAGCACAGGTCCCCAGTACTGCCTCAATGCAGGGAACCCCACGCTGCGATCCGGAACCCCCTCAAGTACCTCCCTCACGGCCATATTTTTGTTTTTGAACCACTTACCCTGCATGCGATTGTAGGCCGCACGACTCGCCCTGCGACGCCCCCCTACCGATCGGTTGAGGTCTGATCTCAGGACCTCTAGGCTCCACCACCCTCTCCACACAATCCACCGGGCCCGGCCCCCACCTCCGCAACCAAGCCTCAAGCAACCCATCCCATGATTCCCCACCCAGAGCACTAGCCACGATCCCTCCCACAACAGCGTCACGATTTACAATTGATAGATATGCCTTAAGGGCCACAATTAACGGCGGCTCAGGAGCATCTTCTACATTTTCCACCCACGGGTCGGCGGAGGGCGGTTCTCCCTCTGGCTCATCTTGATCTTCTCCTTCGGTGGGCTCTTCGTGATCTTGTCTGGTGGGCTCTTCCTCCAAAATGTCTTCTAATCGGTCTTCGTCGTTCGGCGCCTCGATCTCGGTGGATGGCCCTGGTCTCGACGTCCCAAAGGCATCTTCATTGTATATATCCGTGTTTGGAGAGCGTCCTGGGGAAGGAGGGTGCGATCGCTTATGTTCTTCTTTGAAATCAGAAACTATTTTTTTGTATGCGATCGTCTTCCTCTTTCCCTTTATTGATCCGAGCGTTCTACCTTCGAATCTTGCAGCGAGGTATTCATTCAACCGGACGCCCTCCGGGGCCTCGACTTCGAGTCGCGCTAGTATGCGTTCTTCCTCAGCCTTCCATCTAGGTACCTTGGCCGGGATGTTAATGGTCGCATTATACTCTAGCTTATGTTGGCGGGAGCAATGTATCCCGAGGCCCCTTTTTGAAGTGAAGGCCTTACTACAGTGCGGGCACACGTGGACTTCAACTTCTGACATAATCGGTAATGAGGTGCGAGTCTAACCCCCAGACTAATGGACTGGGGGCTTAAAAAATTTTTTTTTCAATAATTGGACTCGACTTTAAGACTAAAAGTCTCGACAGAGCCCCCTTTGCGCACTAAGGTGAGGGGTTGACTTTCCGGCATGATTGCCCGCTCAGACCGGACTTAGTGCTTCCTTAATACTTGCCCTAATTTAACACGCACGTGACCGGGGATTATGGTATACATTAAGGGGTTTTTTCACACCACTGCGGCCCATCAGGGTGACTTTTTAGGAGGGAGGGCCTTTGGAGCAAGGGTAAGTAAATGATTCACGGACCGTGCGTGTCTCGTTTCTCTACATAACCACTGAGCCTGAGAGACCGCCATTAAGAGCTGATTAGATTTTGGTGCATATCGACCCAAAATTAAGGGGGGTGGAGGGGGGGGTTAAAAATTCAAAATCTAGGCGATTTGAGCAAACTCAACCAAATTTTGTATGCATAATAAGTGGACCCCCAGAAGTCTAAAAATGCAAAATCTAACCGCCCAAAAAGGGGGGGGTCAAAAAATGGAAATCTTGGCCATTTACCAAACTCAACCAAATTTTGTATACATAATCAGTGGGTCCCCAGAAGTCTAAAAATGCAAAAACTAACCGCCCTAAATGGGGGGGGGGGGGGGCGGAGGGTCAAAAAATGAAAATCTTGGCCATTTACTAAACTAAACCAAATTTTGTATACATAATCAGTGGGACCCATGAAGTCTAAAAATGCAAAAACTAACCGCCCGAAATGGGGGGGGGTCATAAAATGAAAATCTTTGTCATTTACCAAACTCAACCAAATTTTGTATACATAATCAGTGGGTCCCAGGAGTCTAAAAATGCAAAAACTAACCCCCCCCCCCCCCTACATGATTATAAATAATTTTATTAAATATTAAATATAAGTGAGGGGCCAGGTTGTATGGTAAAGTCAAGTGGATGGCCACATTAGAACACGTCAGCTTATTTAAACCTCTGAACAGACTTCCCCAGAGCTTGAAAACGATTCCAGAAGTAAGTGTCAAAACGTCGTGTGTTCTGGCGAGTTTTTCTTATTAAAAAGGTGGAATCTAGGGAGTTTCAGTCGGAACATCTCATTCAATAAACAACACATCAAATCTGTTATATTAAAATCATAAAAGAAAAAGGCCCACCGAGGGCGGGCGTCGCAATTAGTTTATAAATAAATAACTTACTCTAAATTGAGCTCTTGCATTTTCTACATTCATACGATAAACAGCTTTCGTGTTACTATAGAGATAAACGGCTACGACGAGAGCCCAGGCAATCACTGCTGCTTGTAAGATCCAAGGCACGATAGGGAAAAATAACGTAGACATAGTCGAACCGACAGCTCTAAAAAAGACAAAATAACGAATATTAATAAATCAAAATTGCGAAATTACTTATATTAGTTCATTATTGAGTTATACCAGCTGCGAAGCTCAAATTTAAATAAACAAATAATGAATTTATATTCTTTATTTATTAAAAAACTAATTAAATGAGATTTTTGATAGTATATTCAGGCAATTTTAAAAAAAGATTGTATTAGAAAGCTCCATGTTAAATGTTTTGATATCTCTTCTGAAAAATTTGAAAAAGTACTTTGGGCGTGATTTGGAAATGATAACTCATATATTCGTAATGTATTAAAAAACTTTTAGATTTTTCTAAATAAAATCACTCAATAACAACGAGTTCCGATCTTCAACAACCTCTAAATTAAACATACACAATAATTTAAAATCTATACATATTATAATATCGGCTTGCGCAACAACGCCGCCGTGACTCTTTTAACTTTAAACCCCTCTAATAGTTAATGACAAATACAATTTATTAAAATTAGGAAATTAGGAAATTTAAATTATTTAAAGGACTCAGACAAGGCTGCGGTCTATCGCTTACACTATTTAAAATATTCTTTGATAGAGAGTGGGGTGGACTAGAAAGTGTAGGAACATGGTTATTAGAGTGGGGGACAGTATGATTCACACTTTGTTCTTCGCAGACGACCAGATACTTTTAGCTATAGAGACGACCTTAGTTAGCTATATGGCTAGGAAAGAAAGAAGAAGAGACATTTGAGAAATCCGGCCTCAAAATTAACATGAAAAATCCGAATATCTGGCCGTCGGAGTCGAGGAGGTTTCTGACCTGCCCTTGGAAAATGGAAAAATGATCTGCGGAGTCCAAGAATGCAAATACCTGGGGGTGATATTTGACAAAATAGGGAGTAGTCAGAAAGAGATTGCGGGAAGAATAATTAAAGGAAGGAAGTTAATACTATCACTGAACTCTGTACTATGGGATAAAAAAATGAAAACAACAACAAAAAATACAATATATAGAAGCATAGTACAGAGAGTACTCACATATGGAGCAGAGGTATGGGATGTGAGTGCAAAAAATAAAAATAAGTTGCTTTCGACCGAAATGGACTATCTTCGTAGAAGTTTCCGATTAAGAAGAGTGGATCGAGTGAGAAACGAGACGATTAGGAATATGATGGGGATGGAAAGAGATATTGTGGACGAGGTGCAAAGGAAACAACTGGTTTGGTATGGGCACACGTGTAGAATGGATGAAGAAAGAATCCCAAATAGGGTTCTACAATGGGCACCGCCGGAGAAACGGAGGAGGGGTCGCCCCAGACGATGTTGGATGGACGACGTGAACGAGGCTATGAGATCCAGAAACCTAAACGAAGAGGATAGTCAGGATCGAGAAAGATGGAGACTGGGTGCGGAGAAGCGGCGAGAGACGTGCCGAGTCCGCGATAAGTAAGTAAGTAAATTATTATTTTAAAACCCACTACCGAGATATTTATTGTATTTGTTTAATTTCCTTTTTAGATAAATATTTAGTATTGCAAGAATTTTTTTCTCTTATTAATTGTAATAAAAAAGTAAAAATTAATATTTACTTACTTGCTGGCTTCTCCAATTAATTTCACAGCCAGAACAATCCGTTTTCTTAAAAATATAGTTATCAACAAAAGTAAAAGTAAAAGCACGGAGAGTATAATCATAAATACAAGCCAGGTATTCGGATCGCCTAAGCTTCGATTAAAACTGTCTTCTAGATCTTCTAAAAATAGTGGAGAATTTTTTGCATCTTGGAACACAGTAAGTCGAGATGTTTGTTGTAATTGTACAGTAGTTTCATTCTTCAATTCTGTCCAACGTGCATAACAGGCATATATACCTGGAAATTAATAGAAAAATCGCATAATAAATAATGGGAAAATAAATTCTGAAGGTTTATAAATTTAAGAAAAATATCATTAGAAACAGATGGGAATTAAAAAAGAGGGTAATTAAAAAAAAAACCAATTCATTTTCGAGTAACTTTCATATGATAGCTTTTTCTTAATTAAATTAATTATTAACAGAGGTGGGTGTGTTAATAAAAATTTATAATTACATTTTTATTTCAATTTTGTTTAATTATTTAATTGTTTTTTTAATTATTTTAAAACTCACTAATAATTCATCACAAATATTATTATAAATTAAAATAAGAAAATTGAATTAATCGTCAACAATCTTCTTTAATTAATTAAGATAAGTTAAGAAATTCTTTATTTACAATTATAATTACATATGTACATTTTTCATACATGATGAATATACATTCTTTACATTCTTTCTCAACTTTATTTCTAATGGTGACTTCGGGCTTGCTGCCCACAATTCATCCTCCTATACAACTTTGTTTAACACTTTGTAGTTCGTTCGATTCAGCAAGAAATGAATGATATAACGAGGAAAAATTTAAAAAACCTCTAAAACCAATTAAAAAAAAAAAAAAAAAAAAAAAACTTGAAAGAAAATTAAAGGAAAATATAACAGGAGAGCCAAAACGAGATTAATAATTATCCGAGATCGATCGATATAATTAATGGATTCGTATGAGTAATTATCCTTTTATGGAACTTCAATGATAATTGCTGAATGTGGTCTTGCAGACTCTCAATTTCCTAGTTTTCCGCAATCCATTTGCGTTCCAGTTGATAATATTAAAAGAAGAAATGGAAGCTATTAATCTAAAATAGCTACTCCCTCCTCTAGGAGAATTTTGATCCGTTCAGATCCAGTTTGGGCCTTAGAAAGCGATCGCAAAAGCACTAAACATTTACCAATTATTTTTTTAATTCCTGAACTAGCCATTAGAGTTAGCAATTCCTGAATCATTCCAATTGAGCCAGTTTGGTTTTGTTCAGACGTGTTTGCCTCTGTCTGTGAGGGTTTCCAATGACTATGAGTCGCCGTCGACTGGTGAGAGGCCGTTACTGAAGGCAAACGGGGATAGTTATTCTCCGAGAGGGTTGGTGGTTTTAGGAACTCTGATTTTCCTTGATGCAATCGCTTTATTCCTATCGCGTCTTTCCTCTGTTTGGTAGCCCTGATCACTGCTGGACATTCCTCATCATTTGCCCAGTGCGCCCTCCCACAATTTGCACATCTCGGAGATGAAGCATTATTTAGCCCATTTTGATGTGGTCCACCGCACTTCATGCATTTTTCTGGACAGGAACATGTATTTGACCTATGGTTAAAGCCTAAGCATCTGTAACATTGGATGTATTTAGCTTTATTTCTGTATTTAGTCCAATTGATTATTGTAAAACAGAGCTTTTTTACTCCTAGGATTTGCTTCACCTCCGTACCAGGAGCGAAAAGACATAAAAATAAATTGATAGGTTGACCGTCCTTTTTCATCTGAACGATCTTCTTAATTGGTAGCCCATTAGCCAAAAGATCTTGTGCTATGTCATCAGGATCAATGCCCTGACTAAGCCCTCGTAAAATCATGTTTACCAGACTCTGACCAGCCAAAGGGTATGTGTGATAAGATAGGTCTTCTTTGTTTAGAAATTCCTTCATGGCCGCATGGTCTTCTACAGTTTTAGTAAAAAATATTCTGTTTTGTGCTGTACATTTAACCCTTTGCAGTCGTATTTATTTTTGAGAAGGCTACCATGCCAATCAATTCGGAATTTTCATGTCGCCGGAGCGGCGACATACGAGTGCAAAGGGTTAATATCCAAGCCTGCCTTGGTTATATCATGAGCGCGCTTGAATGTCTTAGTTGGTGAATTTAGATGTTTATGTATAATTATTGGAGGTGGTTTATGCTTCTTAGGAATCTTAACTGGAGTTCCAGTGGGATCTTCAGCATCAGATTCGTCCATATCAATATCTGATAACGCTTGAAAGCTATTTGAAATGCTTAGGCTTGGAAGTGAGCCTTCCTCACCGAGTTGTAATTGCTTGTGTTTAATTTTTAGGCGTTTACTGTAATTATTATTTACAGTTTTCCATTCAGTTTCAAGGGCCGATGTAGGGCTTACCTGGCTTAACTTAGCCGATTGCGTTGACCGATTTGCCTTTCTCATTGCCGGAAGCCTGGATTTGGCTAAACAGCTAAATTTGATGGGAGGCATCTTTAACTCCAATTTGCGTTTTTCTTTCAAGCTTTATATTAACTTGAAATAATATATTAAAATAAAAACAAACTTGAATAAAAGAATTATCAACAAAAACGATTAAATAAAATAAAGTTGAAACGGAAATAAAAAGAAATTTTGGAGGAAAAATTTTCCGCGTGTTTTGTAAACCTCTAATTAATTCATTTATTTATTTATAAATTTTATTAAATCAATTATTTTACATGAATTTATGCATACATTATTTTTGAGCTTCGATTCCGGGAGATTACTTCTTCACCATCGACTGTCCTTGATCATCTTTTAGACTTTGTTTTTAATAAGAGGAAAAAACTAATTAAAGAAAAAACCTCTTTTCCGATAATTATTCCAATTCCATATTCTCCCCATCTCCAATCCAATCCCCCTAATTAATTCAATTTTCTCATTTTAATTTATAATAATATTTGTGATGAATTATTAGTGAGTTTTAAAATAATTAAAAAAACAAATAATTAAACAAAATTGAAATAAAAATGTAATTATTGTTAGAGTTCGTGGCTGTGATAAAACTGTACTAGATGAAGGAGGAGGTATCAGACAAAGATAGAATCTGGGTTCAATAAAACACCTTTAATAAGACGTTTCGGCTTGAATTTTATTTGGCCATCTTCAGTTAATTAGGAGTTATACACAAAATGCGGTAACATATGTGATCGAACCAAGCCTTGTCAAAAATAAAAATTTTTGACAAGGCTTGGTTCGATCTATATGGGTACCGCATTTTGTGTATAACTCCTAATTAGCTGAAGATGGCAAATAAAACTCAAGCCGAAACGTCTTATTAAAGGTGTTTTATTGAACCCAGTGATTCATCTTTGGCTGATACCTCCTCCTTCATCTAGTAAAAATGTAATTATAAATTTTTAATTAACACACCCACCTCTGTTAATAATTAATTTAATTAAGAAAAACCTACCACATTAAATTTACTCCAAGATGAGACTCTGATAGATCGATTTTTCGTCCCCGAAAACCCCTAATCTGTGATTTTCATTGAAATCGTTAAGGTCGTTTTCGAGAAACCCATTATATGTACATATATAAAAAAAATCAAAGAAATCACATTGATTTGCGCAACGCTTCGCCACTTTTATTTAGGCTTCATCAGGCGTCTCAATTTAATTACAAGACTCTATAACGATGTGCAGAAACATATATCTCCAAATTGAATCAATTGTCCTTAATTCCCGTCACAATACATTGGACTAATTCTTTTTTCTTTAGCTCTCTACTATATGGCCTGAATAATTATTTAATTTTTTAAAAAACCTTTATATGACAGGACTATTATTTCGATATATAGTCATTGTAATCATTGAGACGCCTGATTAAGCCTAAATAAACAGGGCGAAACGAAATCAATGTGAATTCTTTGATTTTTTTCTTGTCCAATTACCTGCGAATGTACTTCATTTATTAAATAATATGGACGCGATTGATATCATGATTAATTTTGCGTAAATTAATAGCCATCAATATATAGTTTTAAAATACATGAAGTGATTATTAACACCCGGATACAATCTACTAATAATTTATTTCTATAAATTAATCAATAATAAAATAGAATTACCATATCCAATAAGTCCAAGAGTTCCTAAGATGGAAAACCAAATCATAATTCCAGCAAACCATCTCATTAATATAATATAAACAAGCGAAACCACCATGGCGATTACAATTCCTACAACGATTGATGGCCAAGTAGCGGTGAGGTCTTCAACTACTTCATGTCCAAACTGAAATTAAAGGAAACAATAAAAATAAAGACAAATTAGACTCAGTTATTATCAAGTGGAAATAATAATATATCATCAATATTATATCAATGTTTATAAAAAAAAAAAAATTATGAAATAAAATAAAATAAAATGTTAGAATAAATTAGAAAGGAATTTTCCCGAGACTAGGTAAATGCGTGTTGAAGTAATAAGGAATACTAAAATAAGGTCGACTTCTACTTGATATAAATAGAAATACCTACATATATCATTCGATCATCTATACTTAACTTATTATAATCGGCTTGAACGCCGACGCCAGCGGGATTTTTTTTATTTTTAAAACCCACTAATAGTTGATAGCGTTTTTCTTTAGGAGACGGACTGGTATAAATATGCAATTGGATGTTGATGAAAGCAGTCCACGGTGGTTGTAAAAAATAAGACTATAATGGTTTTATTATTTTACTATAATAATAAAACTTGAGTAAGATACGAGGTATTATTATATTAAAATGTTTCACCTAGAACCAACACCGAACTCCTTAAAAGTTATTTATTATTTTACATTTATTCGTTAAGCCGACGTTTCGGAGATTTATTCTCTCCTTCTTCAGGGTAGCGAAAAGTCAATGAAAGTAGTTCAAATCATAATTACTTCCTGTCTCCTTTGACAATGCCAAGAAAAAATTTTATAATGTTTTCTTGGCATTGTCAAAGAGACGAAGTAATTATGATTGAACTACTTTCATTGACTTTCGTTACCCTGAAGAGGAGAGAATACTCGAATCATCGGTTTAACGGATAAATGTAAAATAATAAAACCATTTTAGTCTTATTTTTTACAACCACCGTGGACTGCCTTCATCAACATCCAATTGCCCACTAGTAGTTCATGACAAATAAAATGTATTAAAATTAGGAAATTTATATTTATTTTAGGAATTCTTTATAGCTGTAGTTGTATTAATTTAGTAAGGGTTTAAATAAGAGAAGTGCAGCTTTCATTTATTTCTTTTTATATATGAACTCCCGCTAACGTTTCGGCTAATGGTTGTAGCCGAGGGGTGAACTGCGATTGGAATTAGGTGTACACCTTCTTTGGAATTATTTGGAATTACTTTGGAATTCATTAGATAATCTATTGTCATCTATTGTCTTCTACTTGGAAACGAAAGTGGAAGTGAAAGTAGGTGTACACGATTTTAGGTCGCGGCTCACCCCTCGGTTGTAGCCATCTTCAGAGCGGGAATTTGTTAATATTTATATAAAAAAATTTCGTATATCCAAATTTTTTTTGATATATAAATATTAACAAATTCCCACTCTGAAGATGGCTACAACCAATAGCCGAAATGTTAGCGGGAGTAATAAATAAAAAGAAATGTATATTATTATTTTAAAACCCATTAGGGTCTCTAGGGGGCCGAAGGCGGGCTTCGCATCTGGTATAAAATAATAATATATGATGCATTTTGTATATATTTATAATGAAAAAATACAATACTTTATAAAACAATCTTAGAACGTTTATTTTGAAACTTCAATTTTTTAAAAAGTTTCTATTGATAAAGGGAGAATTTCTCTTGGAACGTCTAGTTTCAAAATAAATGTTCCAAGATTGTTTTATAAAGATTTGTATTTTTTCATTATATTAAAAACAATCAATAATTAATTTTTCTTTTTATATATTTATATGAAATCCAAATATCAATTCATTATATAGAATAATCCCGAGTTCTCTGGAACTACCCGGACAAGAAACTTAAAATTTGGCATGAAGGGTAATATTAGAACGACATTGAATAATACTAAGAAATATTTATTAAAAAGTACAATTTTCAAGGAGAAAAATAAAGAAAAAAAAATACCTTAAAAACGGATTCTTTATAAGATAGGGAACTAGTAGGAGCTAATAACTTTGTAAAGAAGTTAATTTTAAAACGTAAATGCTTGCTATGAAGGGCTCTTAAAAAATTTAAATTTTAAATAGATAAAACAAGAAAATCTACTAAAATCACATTTCCATCTGGTTTCATTAAAATTTGTCCGGTACTATCGAGACTAGAAACTTTAAATTCGGAAATTTTAAAGAGGTGAAAAAAAGGAAAATCACTAAATTTACAGTTTCATTTTATAATATCACGATTTTGCCGGAAACTACTGAAGATGGAAACTTGAAATTGTATATAGATGTTACATTTAAAACGTAAATTATTGTTAAGAACTATTTTTATATAAATTGAGGCAAACTGTATTCGCAAGTAATATATATTTCCCTACGACATATTATATAGGTACTTATTTCCATCAAGTAGAAGGCGCATTCTTTTATTGTAGATATGTTAGTTTCTTAAATATTAAGAAAAAAAGTTGAAATGGTAGTTGAAAAGAATGATCTTAAAAATAGTCGAATCATTTCTTTCTCTCATCATTAATTTCAAAAATAAAATAAAAATAAAAATAAAAATGGGAAATATATAGGGTTCCCCGGGATTCGGGTTGAGGATAGAAAAATTTCTAATATTTATTATGAGAAAACCTTGTTCTTCATAAAAACTTATGTTTATTCAGAAAACAGAGTAGTATAATTATGTTTAATGTCCCGAAAAGTCAATAATCTGGAAATCGTACAAAAGTAAAGTAATCATTTTCTGTATATCTATCAATCTATTTAATCTTATTAAATCAGCAAAATTGGTATATAGATATGAATCATTCTATCTCGAATACATCTAAAACGATTTGAAGAAACAAGCTTTATTAACCACTTTTGAGTACACGATCTATCTATGTCTCAAATTTAAGGAAAATAATTTTGATTGGTTTTTTAATTAAACTGGTTATTAACATGTGATTGAATATAAATAAAACGTGATTGAATAAATAAATTATGATTAAAAATAATATTCATAGCGCTTATATGGCTAATACAAAAAAAAATTACCGAGCAAAACTCGGTCTTGCCAGTTAATTTATAAAGCAGAATATTAAATAAAGTGGTTGTCTTACCTATTGATAAAGTAAAAATTATACTGAATATAGAATCTCAAAATTTAGTACATATGATGGGCACATCTCAATTATCCAATCCTTTATATATCAATAATTGTTAGTTTTATCAAATCGTCTTTTATTTAATAAAATATTAAGCATTTTATTGTGAACAAAACGATACCTTAATTTTGAAAATAGGTTGGCAATTATTCGAGCTATGATTGTATTTTTATTATTATTATATAGGTTAGTCATTCTTAATTGGTTGAGATCAAATCGGCCATCACAAATTTAATTCAATTTGAAAATCAATTTAGTAGCATCTATCGTCAATTTAATGTACTATATCGTCAAATTAATTTTGAATATTTGAATTTGCAGTTGATTTATTTTCTACTACTGCCATCTTACATCGATTTGTTAAACTCTAATGTCTAATTAATTATTAAAATTCAAACATTTGAATGGGTGTTTGATTCCAGCTCTATCTACTAGATTTTATTTCATTTACTTAAGAATAACTAACCATAAGTAATACCACCATAACTCGGTTAATAATTAACCGATTTGCAAAAATAAGATGTCATTTTGTTTATATTAAATTATTAATATTTTATTAAATATAAGGCAATTTAATATAAGTAACGAATATTGATTAAGAATTAAAAATTGACATGGCAGCCATTTTAAAAACTTTAAGCCTGTATTCACTGTAACTTTTCATTTATTAGACCCAATTGATATGAAAATGTGGACCAAATATTATTAAAATTACAGAAAAAGATTTCGGAATAAAATTTTTTATTTAAATAATAATAATAATAATGGCTATCAGATGAAAAATCAAGGGGAGTTCGACATTTGTTCATGCGATATATTTTGTCCATATTAATTAGTAAATTCGCAAATAAATTGCAAATAACTTTTTGTTATACATTATATAAGCTGGGTCAGGATTCCAACAGTTAGCTATTTAATTTTTTGAAAATTTTTACGTGAATAAAATACTAGGCGTACCGATTAATCACTTTTAATGTGAGCAATTTCCAATTTTTTGACCTACTGGAGAATTATTTATATTAAACATAGATTCATTGAGTAAAAATACTGTTTTCAAAATAAATTTTTACTAAGAATAACTTTTTTCTTAAAATAAATATTTAAAAATGTTACCTATCGTGAACCCAATCGGAAGAAATCAAATATAAATGGTTTAAATAAGAGATTATAGGGAGAATTAAAAAACAAAAAATTAAATCAAAATAAATAATTAATTCATATTTTAAATAAATGCTGATCATTTCTATATATATACCTCTTTTAAAGTTTCCACTAGTGCAAAAATAATACGTGCTCCGTCTTCGATATTCTTTTTCACATCATCGGGGAGTACATCATAACTCAAAAGGGCACCGAAGTCCGGGAGACATCTCATGGCCACTGATGACCGACCGATCCAATTAGCATGCCCCCAAAATTAAATATTGCTAATTTTAAATGCGAATTTTGTTCAATATAATCATACAACTATTTTTTTTTTTAATGTTTTAAAATTGACGAGAGAAAAAACATAACAAGACTTGCACATGCACAGACACAATCAATATAAAATACAAGCATAATAATAAAGAAAGAATGTTAATTGAAGTAAAGAAGTGAAAAGAAAGTAGAAAAATATTTAAAATAATAACTATAAATTAATGGGGGAAATCGGAATTTTGTTTGAATAAAACACATTATTCGTTATTTTAAAGTGTGTCATCCGCTGACAGTGACTTCTTTTTGGCACTCTTTCAACAGAGGACTTACAGACGTATCTGTAGTCATTTCTAAATTCACTATCTTTTCTATCTATTTTTATTTTTACTTTTTTTTCAATAAACAAATATGATTCTTTTCATTAACAGAAAGTTCTTAATCTGACTATGAAATATAAATATTATTTATAGAAAAGAATTTAAAATTGAAAAACTAGGTAAACAAGGTAGTTGTTTGAAATGTTTAATTTTATGTCAGAAGAGTGAATTCCCTCAGAAAAATATTTCAACATTAGATATTAATTACTCTGAATTTTAATCGCAAAAGCGGTTTATTATATTTATTTATTTATTTAATTATTTTTATACAGGGTGTCCCGTATCACAACGATAAACCGTGAACAGGGGATAGATCAGATTGACGGTCCAAAACCTAAAATTTTTTTTAAATAAAAGTCTCATAGTTTTCGAGTTATAGGCATTTTTTAAAGCTAATTCACTTTTGAATATGAGACGCTCAGAGCTAAAGTGAATCAAGTTCAAAATTGTACAAATTTTGTTTGTTGCTGATTAATACTTGTTAATGGTGTAGGTATATTTTCAGAAAAATAGTGAACTAAGTCCCTGCTATTGCTATTAAAATTATCCTCTAAATCACTTTAGGATTCATCTAGAATTAATAAACTTTAACCTTGATTATCTCGAAACCATCATTTATGGACTTGATCCACTTTAGCTCTGAACGCCTCATATATAGCTGTTAGAGTTTATATTTTGGTGATTAAATTTATTGAAGGTTGAAATTTTGATTAAATCACACATAATTAATTTTAACTATTTATTGGACACAAACTACAAATAATACAATACAAGTAACTACAACGTTTCGATTTCAACACACTTGGCCCAAAATCAGGTTGGATGCCTCATACTTTGAGAACGTTCTCAGAATAAACCGATCAAAACATCGTCGTTATATTGTATTATTTGTTCTCAATACATAGTTATTAGATTTAGATACCTACTATCCCCTTTGTTGGATTTGAAAAAAAAATCTGTACAATTATATTGAGGACTTTGCAGAATTATTTGTCGAAAAATTAACTATCAGAATCAAAGGACTGAATTGTAATGTTGTCTGAAATATCTAAATTCTTCTTTGACTTTTAGTTCGGATACAATTTTAATTTTAATTAGAGAGTATTTTTTTTTAATGATATTGATGCGAAAAGGAGTTACACCAAGAAAGTGCAGCCCCTAAAAGCCTGGATTAACCCCTCCATCGTGAATAGAAGAAGAGATTTTATAGGCTGGGCCTTGGGATGCGGGTCTTAAACAGATGAAGGGTATAGGTAGCGGGGAAGACGGTGGCAGAAAGAAAGTTCCCGTCTCTAGAGGCCATAGGGATAATTAACCTAATTACTCGTTTTTAATATTTGTTTCATTTGTATTAGTAAAGTTACACTACTGGATAATTATTATTAGAGTGTTAAGATTTTTGCTCTTTTATTTCTAATCTGATTGTTTTATAAAAGGGCACCTTATGCACAGTGGGGTCTCGTTCGAACACATAGTGCCAAAAATTGATGAGCCAGGAAGCCTTCTCAGCGAGGATTACTCGGGTCACTTCGCTGTTACTACCCACGGGCATGCAGCGATGCATAACTGACACATTATCACCATCATCACATAAATTAGAGATCACACTTGGAACATAAAATGAAAACAAATGCACCATCCAAACAAAACAAAAACAGAAATATATAATATACCAAGGTGTACCGTCTAAGGGAGCGTTTCCCGATATTTATATCATAAATTAAAAATAGATTACTAAAAATGTTTCACAAATTTTTTTAAGGGTTCTGCTGGGGTATAAATTCGGTTCATGGAGAAGAGTGTAGATGTAATTAAAATTAGATTACTAGGTAGATTGGTATTATTATCGTCCATGATGAATATTTTCTTTGTGGCTGGTTATTGGGTACTTGAACTTGAAATAAAATTAGAAGTTAAATTTTCAAAATGTTGCTACGTTTCGCTGTATATTTTGCTGTATCTTCAGGCAATATTTGAACTTAACCTCTTCGTAATAAGTAATATACAGTTCATTACACCATATGTCGATCACAATTAAAACAATTGACTCAGCAAAACAATGACATATGGTGTAATAAAGTATATATTACTTATTACAAAGTTAAGTTAAAATATTTCCTGAGGAAGCAGAAAAATATACTGCGAAACGTAGCAACATTTTGAAAGTTTAACTTCTAATTTTATTTCAAGTTCAAGCACCCAATAACCACCCTCAAAGAAAAAATACTAGGTAGGTTTCATAAAAATTATTTCAAGGGTTCTGTGTTCTATAAATTTTGTTCAGGGAGAATTGTTTAGGTTCAAAATGAAAGATATTTAATAAATTGAGATGGAATCGTAGGATAGTTGGACAAAAAAAATATTAAAAATAAAATTTTCTCATTCAATTAGCAGCTGAAGAAGTCATAAATAAAGTGACGAAATGTAGTCCGGCATATTGAATGAAAAATCTATTTTTAATTTATTCTTTTTTTTTGTCCAACTTCCTACGATTCCATCTTAATAATTTAATTATGGACAAATAAGAATAATCTTAATAGAAGGAATCGCAGGGAATTATATAAATTAAAACAGAGGTTTTACTAAGTGAAGTAAACGTTTCGTAAATTTATTGTGGCTTCTTCATAGTCTTATTTTATCACTATTTGTCAAAAACAGTTTTTTCTATAGACAAATTTTAATTGTTCAAGCAAAATTCGTTTCCAAGATTATTGTGAGTCAAGAATGTTCTAAAGAAAGATCAATTAATATAATAATATAATGTTTTGTCTTATAGAAAAAACTGTTGTTTTGACAAAGAGTAATAAAATGAGCCACTGAGGAAGTCAAAATAAATTGACGAAACGACTGGCTTACTTATTCAAAACACTTGTGTTTTAATTTATATAATTCCCTGAGATTTCTTCTATGAAATGTAATCAATGGATACGAGTGATCTAACAATAATTTTAATTTTATTAAATATTTTTTTCGAGATCTGGCTTTAAAATGGATTTCGTATTTAGTGATTTTTATTGTAATTGAATTCAAAGGTACACTGAGAGTGTTTAATCAGTGTAAATGTGTAAAAAACAATACTACAACTAGATATGAAAAGAAAACACGCATTGAATGACCCAACAACAAAATGTACGTATTTGTATGCTAAAAACCATAAAATTAAAATAGTTTTAACTACCAAAAGGTCATTTTCTGTTTAATAAAATTCCAGCAAGTGTGAGAGGGGCGAAGTCTCTCAAGGTATTTCGATCTATTAATGAGTCAGCAGAAGGATGTTTGATGGGTGGAGTGAGGCTGAGTTGTTGTATTTTAAATTTATTTTGTTCATGCAGATCATTCTGTGATATATATATATATTTTGTATTTCGATTTCTTTTGTCAATTAATTTCAATAATTTTTTTTCTTTTATTTTTAAATGTTAAATGAAATTGTTTTTGTACTCTCTGGGTTGAATTGAATTATTGTAAGCAGATCTTTTTTTTTAATGTAATATAATTTGTTTCTGTTATGCTCCATGAGAATTTTATTCTCAGAGCAAAATAAAATCTATCTATCTATCTATCAAATTATTTATTTTTTATTTTTTATTTTAGTGAATTTTTTAATATTCAACGCCTAATTTGATGCAACCCGCAATTCAGAGGGTTCGATTTGAATGCATAACCTAGAACACACAGGCGAAGCTCCATCTTTCTAATCTCCCTCCCCTAACCCGCCCCTCTTTTTGGTCACTATTAATTTCACATAGTGAGCCATTTTCATTAGGTAACTAGTTTTAACTATCAAAATAATTAGACAAGTCAAAAGTCACATACACCGAACAATATTTCGAATCTTATTTCAAAATAATAAACAAATATCAAAGGCGTTTCAGCGTCTTTTCAGCGTGATTTTACTATTTCATTTCGTCTATTTTTAAATCAATTTCTCTTGTTGAAGTTAATCTTATTATTTTTTATGTTATTTTTTATGTAATTATAGGAAGGCTATTTCTTTTAATTAATTTAATGCGATTTAAAATACATTCTGAAATACCGGATTAAAAAAAACACAATTTATACGTCACTTATGCAGCTCTGCCTTAGACGGTAGACACAGTATTAGTATATATATATTAAAAATTAGACAAAAAAATCTAAGACAATGAATAAATTAATATATTTTTTTTATACTATTCGAAATGAATTATTATCTGTACCCAATCATCTTCTGTTTTGATTAAAAACAATTTACGAGTAAATATCTTCAAGGTAATTTAATTTAAATATACGAAGGTAACTACTATATCAATTGAAGATCGATTTAATAGATAAGAACATACGTAGGTATTATTGATAATTTATTAAATAAAATAGAATTTTACCATATATATTGCATTCATTTCGAATAAATAAAAAAATGAAAATAAATAAATAAACATATGTATATTAATTTAAAAAATTGCAAGATTAGATTAAAAAAATTTCAATCAAGCATTCAATTATAGGGTGATTCACATCACCTGTGCCACTTATTTATTTCGACTATTGTAGAACATTAGCAACCACTAAAGGTGCTGACCATCGGTGAATAACAAACATATTCTTATGGGGGGCTTTACTTTAATTAAGAAAAAACGAAAATGGCATTAAATTATAGTTTAAATAGGTAGGTTTTTGTAAAGAAATTTCTTTGTACCGTCGTTTTATACCTTTGTAGTCGAAATAAATCGAGTGATACGGGTGATCTGAATAACCTTGTATAATACAATTTGTAGATTTATTAAAATAAAACACAAAAAAATAAAAATTCTCTCTAATAATTGTAATTAATGAAAATCGTATTATATTAATGGAAATCATCACTTACCGGGTGTACTTTGAATATAATAGTCGGAGCATTTATGTTCATTAATGTATCGTCTCAGTTGAAAGATATCCTTTGGTTCTATATTTGGAAGGCAGACAATATCCCTGGAATAGCCTGTTAAGCTTTCCAATTTGGACCCCAAGAAACTTTTCGTTGGACATGATTCAACGCAAACCTAGAAAAATAATGGTTAAATATTATCACAAACCAAATTTTATCAATGTCATAATTTCTATGTGAATTTTTAGAGCTGTGTGTCAAATGTTATATACACAACTCTTTTTTTACACGAATATTTCCATTCTCTTAAAAACCCACGTTTCGGAGGATCTTCCCTCCTTCTTCAGGGTTTAAAAGGGTCAATGAAGGAAACATAGAGGATACTTATTTCTTCTCCATTAAAGTTCTACCAGTCCATCTGTCCAAAGAGAAAATAGTCAATAATTTAAAAATCCCCTTATAAAATAACGAAAACAAGAAAAAGGAAGCCTTTTTTCGCCGTTCGTCGAAGAAAACTCTTATAAAGAGTACTCTTTATGAATATTTTTTTGATTTTAATAGAAAAATACAATTTCAATTCTACAAAAATTACACTTTTATTTATAAAGGATGCAACCTTATGAATTTTTTTCGATTTTAATAAAAAATAAAATTTCATTTCTACAAAAATTACACATTTATTTATAAAGGGTCCCCTTATGAAATTTTTTTTCGAATTTACTTAATAGAAAAATAAAATTTCAATTCTACAAACATTACACTTAAATTAACTTTATATAAAGATGAAACAATATAAAGATAAGAGTAAATACATATTATTTTAATATTCATTTACTATGAGTTAAGGATTCTTGGGAGACGGATGATGAGAAATGAAAATATGGAATTGGAATAATTATCGGAAAAGAGGTTTTTTTATTTAATTAGTTTTTTCCTCTTATTAAAAACAAGGACTAAAAATATGATCAAGGACAGTCGATGGTGGAGAAGTAATCTCCGGAATCGAAGCTCAAATACAATGTATACATTGATTCATGTAAAATAATTGGTTTAATAAAATTAAGGATTCTTGGTCACTTGTTTCACATTAAAATTAAAAAATGTAAAAATTTTTCAATATATACTTTTATATATATGTAAGATTGTTTTTACGAAATTTTATTCTGTGAAAGATATAATACAATAAATAATTACAAAACATAAATATAACATAAATATAACATAAATATAACATAAATATAAACAGAAAGTGTGTACAATTATGGATTACCTGTGGAAAGAATTAAATTATTCGTTCTTTCCTTAATATAGAGAAGTAGCTGCAGTTTATTATCAGAGAGGCTTTTATATCGAATGTCTTGCCTTTTTAAGTTAAGGTTAGTAAACATAAGAAATCATATCCAATGTGTCTAAGATAAGACAAGACATTCAGGGCTCCACTGATAAGCAGTACCGAAAGTGGAACATAGGTGGCAGGCTAAGTGGTGTTTTACACCTCCCCCTCCCAGGATATTTTATGAAGAAAACGGAAGCAACTTACTAGAGTGGAAGTAATTTGAAATCTTTCTTTTTTTCCACTAGCAACTTCGTAAAATGACGGTGAAATCTGTCTTATTATTGAAAAGGGTCCGATTCGAACTTTGTCCAGTTTAGACCTATTTAACTTGCTTCCGTTTTCAATAAAAACTAAGTCGCCAACTTCGAAAGTATGTTCACGTCTGTTCCTATCTATTCTATTCTTGTTTGCTTGGAAGTTCTTCATTGAGTTTTGAAATGCTGTTTTTCGGTCTTCATCAAGGGAAAATGTATTTTCTTCTTTGAGTGGTGATATAGTCGGTTTATTTCCAAACAGAAGGTAGGATGGCGCAAAATGTGTGGAGCTATGTATTGTGTCATTATATTCGTCGACACACTCTTTTGCTAGCGTTGACCAGGCTCTATTATTTTCTTGATTTATTTTACATCTGAGACGGTTTACTAGTGTCTGATTTAAGCGCTCGTTAAGTCCATTTGATTCGGGGTGATCAATGCAAGTAAAAACAAGCTGTATTCCGTTTTTTTCTAAATAGTTCTTGAAATCCTTGGAATTTATTCCAGTGTATTGGTCAGCTAGTATAATTGAAACCTTATTTTCTTTTGCGATTGGACTTACTAAGTTTATAAAATCGTAAGCGTTTTGACCCTTTGTTGTAGAGATCCAGGCGTATCTGGTGAAATGGTCCACCAAGATATGCATGTATCTTTTAGAAGATCTATTTCTTGAAAAACCTCCTACACTATCGATTGACATAATTTGAAATGGTTCCGTGGCAGGTCCTAATTGTGATAGTAGTCCAATGGCGCGGTTGCGTCTAACTTTGTTTTCGATGCATATTTTACAATTTTTACAGTATGTCTGTATTGCTTTGTCGAGTCCTTTGAAATAATAATGTGGTCTGATTGTAGCAAACATCTGTGTTGGGCCGATGTGACCATATCGTTTATGTACATGGTCAATTATTTCATTTCCAAATGTTGAAGAGATAAATATTTTAGATTTTCCTCTTGATTTCTTTAGTAGTATTCCTTGTTTATATTCTATTTGTTTTTCATGTTTCATTTCTGAAAAGTGTTCTTTTTGGTCTTTCAATATATCAGGTAAGTTTATTAGATTCACGGTTTGAAACGCATCTTCATTCTCGAAATATTCAAGTACTGGATTTCTAGATAAAAGGTCAGCAAGTATATTTTCTTTTCCTTTCTTATATATAATATGGAAGTTAAACTGTGACAAGTAAAGAATCAAGTCTCCAAGGATTTCGTCAGTTCTGGCTTTTGTCTTTAAATTCTCCAACGGTTTATGATCACTACAGACTGTGAATTTTCGTCCGATCAGATAATATTGCCAAAACTTTATTGCGTCTTTTATAGCTTTACATTCCAAGTGAATAATATCTAAGCGTTTTTCCTTTTCTGATAGTTTTCGTGAGTAATATGCTACTGGGTGTAGTATTCCGTCTTCTTGTGGTTGTTTTAGTGTTGCGCCTATTCCCTTGAAGCTTGCATCAGTTTCTATAAAAACGGGTTTATTTATATCGTAAATGGCTAGAATTGGTGTAGAGCATAAATAAGCTTTTATCATATTGAAAGATCGTTCACATTCTTCACACCATACAAATCTTACATCTTTCCTTAACAAACGATGTAGTGGTTCTAGTATCTGAGAAGCATTCTCTACATATTTTAAATAGAAATTTATGGAGCCCAGAATACTACGCACACCGCTTTTATCAGATGGTCTTTGCAGATTTTTTATTGATATCAAATTCTCTTGATTGGGGGAATGTTTATTCTTTGAAATTGTGTGTCCCAAGTATTTTATTGATTTAGCTGCGAATGAACATTTTTCTAGTTTTAATTTTAAACCTTCAGCGTCGATCACCTCTAAGAATTTTTCTATATTTTGGAGATGTTCTTCCCAATTTTTGGAGAAAATCAAAATATCATCGATATAATTTATGCAAAATTCGTCTAAGTTATTTCTTCTGATAATATTTGATAATATTCTCTGGAACGTAGCGGGAGCATTTTTAATACCAAACGGTAAAACTTTAAACATGAATTTTCCATATTTTGTTATAAATCCAGTTTTTCTCGGTCTTGTTTTTTAGTGTTATACACCAAAAGGCCGAATTTATATCTAGAACTGTGAAAAATTCACAGTTCCCAACTTTGTCCATCACATCTTGGATTGTAGGGAATGGAAAACATTCCGGAATAACCAATTTATTAAGTTTTCTAAAATCTATACACAAACGAGACTTCCGTCCTTCGTCCTTCTTGTACGCGAGGGTTACAGGAAAGGCGTATGGGGATTCAGATTCTTCAATGATTCCCGCCTGTAATAATGATTTTATTTGATTTTTTATTTCTTCATCGTCTGGTATTGAGCATTTATATGGTCGACATGCGATATATTCTTCTTTAATTAATTTTATCTCGGCTTCCTTTGATTTAACCCTTCCAACATCAAACTTATTTTTAGCAAACATATGTTTATATTTTCCAATCAACTCTAGAATTGTTCTTCTTCTTTCCTTATTTTCGATATGTTGTAAGTCAATCCCTAGCTGGCCAGAATCCAAGTTTTCGTTAAAATTTATATCAATATATTCCTTTTTGTTATCATCTAAAATTTGTATTTCATCATAATATGATAGGTCTTCCTGTAGATCTATTTTTTTATTCTTATTTAGTCGCTGAGAAATATTTAGATTCTCATCTTGAATTAGTCGAAACATCTTAATAGCATCAATTCCAAGCAGAAGATCATAGGAGAAATTATCATTTTTGACAACGTAAGTTGTTATATTTTCAGTAATATTTCCAATGCGAAGTAAAATTTTAGCCCGGGCCGAAGTGAAATTTATACCACTGATTGTTTTAAGTGTACTTTTATGTTCTATCAATTTTAATTTAAGCAATTCAGCTATTCGTTGGTTAATCAATGTAACATTAGAGCCACTATCATAAAGAGCTTTTATTTCCAATTTGTCATTTATTTTTACCTTTAATTTTATCAGTGGATCCAACTTCGTCCGGGTCTTTAGTTTAAATCTTCTTCTTCATCAATATCTATTTTCATTATTTCCATGTCATTTGAATCTGTTGCGTATTTCGTTATATTCGTTTCTAATTTTAAGTTTTTGTTTCGACATATAGCTGGTGGGTGATAACGATTTGGAAAACCAATGGCCTTGCAAATTGGACAAGGATTTCTCTGTGTGTTGTTACTTGATTTAATTTTTTCAGTTTCTGATTTCTTTAAGCGCCATTCAGCTAACTGTTTTTGTTTTATTTCATTTATTTTTGGATTTGGTGATATTTCTGCCATTGTTTTTTTTACAAAAGTACCTTCCAGCTTTCGAAGCTCTGAGTATAATTTGTCTAGAGTTGTTATCTCTTCTCTATCTATTTTTTCTTGAACCTCATTAGGCAAACCAAAAACCACGTGATTAATGAGAGTTAATTCAGTTCCATTCGGTTCCATTTCTAAGCACAATTTTTCTTTTGTGAGTGCATAGTCAATTAGAGAGCCATCTAAATATTTGTATTTAAAAGCTTTCCTTACAATAACCCAACCTTTATTTATAAAAACATTAAAAAAAGATGTCTTCCATATTTCCCATGTGTTTTTTAAACCAATCTTTTTCATATTAATTTCATACCAGTCTTTTACTGGTCCAGTGATAAAAAAACGCAAAGCTTGGATTTTCAAGGTGTCGGAATTCATCTGAAAACGATTACACTCGTTTTCAAATTTTTTTATCCATTCTGTGGGATCATGTCTTCCTTTTGCGAATTTTTCTAGAATGAATTTATTTTCTATGTTCTGCAGTTTAGTTTCTTCATGCATTGTGTATAATTTCAACTGTTGTTCTAAATACCTTATTCGATCCTCTTGGTCCCTTGGTAGATGTTCGGTGGATCGGGAAATTGAAATTGGAAATCCTTCTTCTAATGGAAGTTCTTGGAAGCAGACATTTCCTGTTTCATCAAAATATTCTTTCTGAATGTCTTCTTCCATTTTTATTGAAATAGTTCTATATCCATTAACTTTATTTATAGCAGTCATAGAATTTTTAACTATCTTCCTTTTTAATAAAATTGGATGAGTTTCGAGATTGTTCGTTTCTTCTGGTAATACATACCATGTGTCTTTATCAGTTGAGATGCACCTTAAAATAAAATCGTCTTCGTCTTCCTTTACAATCTGGGCGTAGAACAAATTGGCAGCCATCTTCTTATTTATTCGTTATTGAATAATTTAATTTGTAAGATTGTTTTTACGAAATTTTATTCTGTGGAAAGATATAATACAATAAATAATTACAAAACATAAATATAACATAAATATAACATAAATATAAACAGAAAGTGTGTACAATTATGGATTACCTGTGAAAGAATTAAATTATTCGTTCTTTCCTTAATATAGAGAAGTAGCTGCAGTTTATTATCAGAGAGGCTTTTATATCGAATGTCTTGCCTTTTTAAGTTAAGGTTAGTAAACATAAGAAATCATATCCAATGTGTCTAAGATAAGACAAGACATTCAGGGCTCCACTGATAAGCAGTACCGAAAGTGGAACATAGGTGGCAGGCTAAGTGGTGTTTTACATATATATATACTCCAGCCTAATATAATTACATTAGATATAAAACAGAAATAACATAAATAGAATGAGGCAACACTGTTTTTAAAACCAGAATAGAATATTTTTTTCTTTTGATCCTTATATAAAGAAATCTCAAATTTAAATAATACCAAAATTATACTATCTTGCATTTGTCCAGTTTAGCAAAAATATATGTCAATGACACTGGCCAAGTTATAATTATAATAAATGAAAAAATACATTAGGAATCTATTTTTATCGCCAACTTTTAATTTCATTTTTTCCCCCTGTCCTCGGGAACTACTAGGTATACCAGTATGAAGTGAGCATTTTTTTGTGAAAATGAAACACTAATTTTTAATGGGAAAATAAAAAAAATTTATTCAAAGTATTGACCATTGCTTTCTACACATTTTGACCACCTTTCTGGCAATTTGTGGATACCACGCCAATAGAAATGTTCGTCTTTTGAAGCAAACCAATCAGACACCCAATTTTCGACTTCTTCGTAGGAATCGAAGTGCTGCTCAGCCGATGCGTGTCCCATCGATGAAAACAAATGGTAGTCGGAACGGGCCAAGCCTGGTGAATACGGCGGGTGGGGTAGCAGCTCCCAGCCAAGTGCTTTGATTGTATCCTGAACCAGTTTTGCTTTGTGTGTAGGCGCATTGTCGTGTAACAAAATTACTTCCTCGTGTCTTCTGGCCCATTCTGGTAGTTTTTCGATCACTGACTGGTTCAAATTGATCATTTGTTGTCTGTAGCGATTAGTATTAACAGTTTCACCAGGTTTTAGAAGCTCATGATACACAGCATCTTTCTGATCCCACCAAACACAGAGCATTGCCTTCTTGCCGAATCGATCTGGTTTTGCAGTCGATGTTGATGGTTGTCCCGGATTAACCCATGATTTTTTCCGTTTAGGATTCTTAAAATAAATCCATTTTTCATCGCCAGTAACAATTCGATGCAAAACTGATTTTCTTTCGTGTCTTTGAAGCAAAATTTCACAAGTGTTTTTTCGGTTTTCCATCTGCCTTTCGTTCAATTCATATGGCACCCATTTTCCACACTTTTGGATCTTTCCCATAGCCTTTAAACGGTTAGAAATTGTTGCAACATTTAACATTGCTGCCATTTCCTTTTGACTCAAAGTATCATCTTCATCCAATATTGCTTGCAATTCGGCGTCTTCAAACTTTTTTGCTGGTCTTCCACGTTCTCCATTTCTCACATCAAAATCATTATCTCTGAACCGTTGAAACCATCTTTTGCATGTTGCTTCTGATAGAGCATGATCACCATATGCCTCGACAAGCATTCGATGCGACTTTGAAGCACTTTTCTTCAAATGAAAACAAAAATTTAATGCTTTCCGCAAATCATCACTTTGTGGTACAAAATTCGACATTTTTAACACGATGAAAAAATATGATGTTGTTTGTTCAATGACTTGATGTGTATTAAATATGTTTAACAGAAGTCATTCCAACCAAACAAAAAAAAATAAGGCTCGTTCCCTATCGACACATTTGTATCTTAACGCTCACTTCATACTGGTATACCTGGTACATGCCCATTTAGCCATTTAATTACATTTTTTTTCAATTTTTTTTTATTTTTTATTTTTATCTTTGTATTTGTTGAGCAAAAAACTATATATGGATACAAAAATGCAAAAATAAATGTAATGTAATGTAAATTTTTTTTTATTTTTATCTTAGTATTTGTTGAGCAAAATATATATATATAGTTCCGTATCCATATATAGTTATTTGCTCAACAAATACAAAGTTAAAATAAGAAATAAAAAAAATTGAAAAAAAAACGTAATTAAATGGCTAAATGGGCATGTAGTTCCCGAGGATAAGGGGAAAAAATGCAATTAAAAGTTGGCGATAAAAATAGATTCCTAATATATTTTTACTTTATCCAATGCGAAGCATGGGAGAAAGTATTGGAATCGCTCTCGCGGCAAGCGCGACTTCAAAGGGTCCTCAGGTAAAGACTACGGAACCCATAGACTCAATTAAGGTCACAAATTGAAGTATTCAATGAGATTGAATTTTAGCACGTGACGGTTTTGCCAAAAATTACCTGTAATCTCGTCGAGAGGCCAAAAAGTGCCATTTTTTTTGGAAGTGCGTGGGGATGGATGGATGTATGTGTGTTATCGTTTTTTTCGTCCACGATTTTTTCCACACCTTTGCACCGATTGAAATGAAATTGAAAACCTACCATTAGTTTAACAAAATGAAGCGCTGATTAGTTTTTGGTACATATCGGTCCACAAACATTAGTACTTTATTTCAGTACTTTTTTAGTTTTTTCTAAATATCTTGAAAATGACTTAACCAATTTTGATGAAATTTAATATCCTAATTAAGTACCTTGGGGACCATAAAAAATGTTAAATAAAGTTTTTAGTAAAATTATATTTTAAAGTACTTTATTCAAGAACATATTAATATTTCAAATAAATTTGGATAAAGTTTAGCAACGATCCGTTGCAGTTTATTTTCATTTATTATAATTATAACTTGGCCAGTGTCATTGACATATATTTCTACTAAACTAGACAAATGCAAGATAGTATAATTTTAGTATTATTCAAATTTGAGATTTCTTTATATAAGGATCAAAAGAAAAAATATTCTATTCTGGTTTTAAAAACAGTGTTGCCTCATTCTATTTATGTTATTTATGTTTTATATCTAATGTAATTATATTAGGCTGGAGTTGGTGGTATTTCACAAGGAAAGATGTAATTGTAATGTAATCTAATCTAATTGTTAATATAAAAAGAGAGAGAGAAAAAAAAAATTGTTTATGTGAATGTGCCAAATATTTTTTGAAATTTGTGTTTCTGATGGTCTTCAATGGTAAGGAAGATAACAAGAAAATTTAGACGAATGTGTGGGATGACTATTTGGTTGTTAAACTATTAATACATGTTTGTTCTGGAATTGTAATTGTATTTTTGTAACTTGATATTAATAATGTTCTTATAATTGTAAAAGCCCTGAAATAGTCGGCAAAGTTGGCGAAACGTTGGCTGATAAATAAAAAAAGTAACACATAAAAACTTGTCCTTATTTTCCCATTATAAACTTTCAAATTGGTACATATTCAGATTCCAGATAATAATCTTTTTTTTTATATAATTTCTTATAAATTTATTTTATTTTAAATCACAGGATATATATATATATGTATGTGAGTATGTATGTGTAATATCCTGTATATACTGTTATATATATATACTAGAAATCCCACCTGTCTGACTCTTTGGGGAATCGAAACAGATGAATTTTGTTCAAATATTCAATAATAAATTTTATTTTGAATGTTTATATGTTAACGTTAGATGAACGCGAAAGTTAAAACTTTTACATTAGGGGTGGTCCCATATTAATTTGGCCAAGTTCTGATGATATGATCAATGATGAAATAACGTAAATCTCCAATTCTTATGAGCAAATAATCGAAATTATAATAAATAAAATCTTTTATATAATTTTTTTAAAACATTCATTTAAAAACTCGATAACGTTTCGAGATAATTTCTCTATTTATGAATTGAATTTTATTATCATTTTCTGATTCATTCGTCCGACGCTTTCTCTTACGAGATGCATGCAAGGTGTTATAATAAGTCACTATTAATAGTGATCACTAAAAAGAGAAAAATAATAATTTTTATAAAAAAAAAATAAAACCGACTTTAAAAAAACTAAATGCAACAAATAAAATAATGAGAACTCAAAAATCAAATAAAATGCACTAAAAGGTATAAAATAATTATCTAATTTAGTTACAACTAAAGGACGAAATATTAACATGAAATCACTTCTTGAAGTCGGTGCTAAACAAACTATATAAGCGAGCTTACCCGCCAAACGCACTAAGTAAGATCCGTCGAGTTCGATTCATAAAATATATATTTTTGGCACCGACTTCAAAAAATGATTTCATGTTAATATTTCGTCGTTTATTTGTAACTAAATTAGATAATTATTTTATACCTTTTAGTGAATTTTATTTGATTTTTGAGTTCTTATTATTTTATTTGTTGCATTTAGTTTTTTTTGAAGTCGGTTTTTTTTCATAAAAATTATTATAATGAAATAGTGTCAGTGATCTTAAAAATGTTTCATCTAAATAAGATAATTAACAAAAATTTACATTGAAAAAACTTAGTGAATAAAATTGATTATGTTGGTAAATATTACAGAAAAAATAATTAAATATAAATATATTTTTGAATGTGAACCACCTCAATCACGTATTTCTGGCTAAGTCCTTGATTCCTAATACCAAAACATGATTTTGTAATGTCATTTATCATTATTTTCTACACTTTAATTTGAATGCTCTGTAAATAGTGCGATACAATCATGTATCATTAGCTCAATCAGCTTTTGTTTAAATTATCTCTAGGCCTTTTTCTTTATCTTTGAAAATGATTGATAACTTCCGAATGCTTCCTCTTCCTATTTATTTAATAAATTTTTCCATTCTTTAAAGGAAATCCTTTTTTAAGCTTTCCGTCTTAATATATTTATTTGTTTCTAATAATAATTAATTGTAAAGAACAAGATTAGAGTGATATTTAACTATAGATTTTTTCAATTCAAAATTCGAACGAAAAAGTAAGAACTTTTTCAAGAATTGGTTATACGCTTTCTAGTAATTTGGCCAATTTATCAGCAAACTGAGCTTTACATAAATATTCGGTTGACTAATACAAAATTGACTGGCAAATTTCAGCTCATTATCTAAAATTCCTTGATTTTCCCATTTAACATTTTTTTTTTTTGTTTTTTAATGATTTTCGAACTGGAAGCTAAAAAGTTCAAAATCTAAACATTTATTGGTTTTAACTTTTATAGATAGAACAATTTGACACTAGGGCGAACTTTCAAAGACTTGAAAGTGTATATCTAATCGGAAAACACACATTGATAATATAAACATAACATGAATTATATTTTTTGAAAATTTTTGCATTTTTCATCCGGATGGTCTGGAACTAGAATGCCTGAAATCAAATCAGTTCCCTGCATTAAAAATTACAAACATTTTAGCACGAGAACGAACATTGTACGACTTTTGTTCTTAAGTTAACAAAAAAATGATATTGAAGGTACCTATATTGAATCCAGACACACAGACAGAAAAAAATCATGGTTGATTATGATTTTTCTTCACGTTTCAGACATTTTTCAAGACATTGAGAAAAAATTCGTGAATACAATTTACCCCCCCCCCATTTTGGGTGTTAGTTTTTGCAATTTTAGACTTCTGGGGTCTCGCTGATTATGTATACAAAATTTGGTTGAGTTTGGTAAATGGCCAAGATTTTCAATTTTTGACCCCTCCTCCCTCCCATTTTGGGGGGTTAGTTTTTGCATTTTTAGACTTCTGGGGTCCCAATGATTATGTATACAAAATTTGGTTGAGTTTGCTCAAATGGTCTAGATTTTTAATTTTTAACCCCCTCTCCACCCCCCTTAATTTTGGGTCGATATGCACTAAAATCTAATCAGCTCTTAATCTCAATGGACCAAAGCTACGTGTGAAATTTGGTTTCGATATTCAAACTAGTTTTTGAGCTAGCTCGTCCACAAAAATTTGGTAACGCACAGACTAACAGACAACCAGACTAACTAACAGATATTTTGACAAAACAGTTATTATCTCAAAAAATATAATTTTTTCGATGTTCACTTATTAGAGCTTTTTTGTAGAGCGAAATGCCATGATTTCGCTCAATTTTTTTAACCAAAATGGTTTCAGTCGTTTTTGTGAAATTTCGAAAAAAAGAATGAAAAAATACACTTTTTTCATGCACGATTACAATACTTGACCATATCCTGTATGGTAAAGTAAAAAGATATAGTTACCTGAGGGGTTGGACAACCATGCTTTGTCGTATTTAAATTGGCACATTGTGAAAAGTCAAAATAGAAGAGATAAGGTTTATTGACTACATCCGAATCAACTCCACATATTCGACCGAGAGAATCCGTTGGTTTCAAAATAATTCTCGGATCACCGTATAGGATTCCTGAAAAATAACCATGATTAATAAATTTTTAAATGATTTCTAAAATAAATATGAAACTTAAAAGAAAGTTATTATTATAGATTTAAATATTTTTATACATAAAAACGACAGTCAATATTTTTAATTTGATTAACTCAATAGATCCAAGATAATAATAATTAAAAAATTAGTTAAACATAGTATATTTTATTAAAAATAAAATGGCTTGGTCACCTAGAGGTACGTCGTAACCATTAACTTATTTTTCTTTTGATACTAATAATCTTCATAAAATTCTGAACAATTCTTTAAGATGAAGATGAATTTTTCCAACCATACCGTTTATTAGAAAAAAAAATTATAGAAAATTTGAATTTTATCAAAATACCTAAATCAAATGCATTTAATAAATAAATAAGCAACTTCGTTTATTTTCTGCCAGTTCATTTATTCGAATAGACATAGCTATAGTCCATGGGCCAGCCAACATTTCGGTATAATTTGGAGGTAATAAGTTTCCTTTTCACAGCAGTTAGATAGGTTTATTAGGATGTCAAAAAACCATGAGTGTCATCTCAAAGTGGTAGCCGAGAGGTGAACCGCGACCTAATATGCTGTACACCTACTTCCACTTGTACTTCCAAATATTTCCAAGAAATTCCAAATATTTCCAAGTACTTCCAAATTTTTCCAGGTACTTCCAAATATTTTCAAGTACTTCCAAAATACTTCCAAAGAGGTGTACATCTACTTCCAATCGCGGATCACCCCTCGGTGGTAGCTAATAAAAATGGAGGGCAATCCAAGATGGCGGATGTTGAGTTTTAAAAAATCATTTGTATCTCGAGAACTATTCATCAGATTTCATTATTATTATTTTTTAACTAAAGCTCTGTATGTGTCCTTCAAATTTTGTCATATGCACTCTTTCGGTAAAGTCAACCGTTAATTAGTAATTAAAGAAATATTGAAAATTTTTTGATTTTTTGTGAAAATGTTTTTTTAAATCAAGTTTTTATAAAATATCTTCTACATTAGAAAAAAAAGCTTCAGATGAAAGATGTAGTGTAATAAAATATCTTTAATGTGATGTATTATATGTTTGGGTCGTATGGTTGAAAACACATGGAAACATGAATTTCAGTTGAAATCCTCCGTTTACTAAATAACTGCTTATACTATGAGTAAGCTATGTTTAGTTCAGCTCAATTTGAGCTCGATATAGAGGCCCAAGGCGAATTTCTTTATCATTTGCAGAAAACTTGTGGGGGGAAAATCCGAGTTCGGTTGCTCAAGATCGGTTAGAGATTAGAATAAAAAAATGGACATACTAATAGTATTATCGATAAAGAAGCCCATTTTTTTCTATCTCCAGCCAATCTGGAAGTTCCGAATTATGTATGCGTCGTGCGTCACTAAAAGTAAGAAAAGAAAAAAAAATGATGCCATTGTTTCTAAAAAAATCGCTTTTTTTCGATAATCTATCGTCATAATACTATCATTAAAAACAAACATGTCGCTATCTCTTTTGGTCTATTTTTTATCATAGAAAATAGGTGGAACCACTCACTCTAAGGTGTAAGGTCTAGATATCATTAGCAAAAAAAAGTATGCGCATTTTTTTTGTTTATTATTTTTTTTTTATTTTGCCTTTAGGCCTATTCTAGCCATCAGCCGATTTACGATACTATTATATTTTTAAATTTTGTCTTCTATCTAGGGATCAGATTTTAGCCGGTTCCCGCGAGTCCGGGTCCACTTGATGGCTGATATACACTTCCCCTCGGCCAACCCGACCCCCAAGGATGCACATTGAATCTTATCAACTTCGAAAACAATCATCTAAGCCAGCTTGATCATAATCGCAATTGTTGAATTATGTTTAATTACTAATTATTATTATTCTATATATATATTTTTTTTTAATAAAAGATATGTTGGAGAGAGTTCCTCTTCAGCTTAAATTTTTCAGAATTTTAAGCAGATTATTAATAAAATATAGTGGAGTCTCGATGAAAATCCACCCAACGCCGATGTTTCCGTAAAGAATTAATACAGGGTGGGGTATAAAGATCTACCACATTTTGAAGAGATATAAAAAAGTAAAAAGATTTAACTAGAAAAAAACTGAATATATTTTTTGAAAAGAACATAACATAATTTTTTTTATGTATTTTAATCATTATCAGACAAAACAAAGGGGGGGACGGACAAAAATGAAAATTCTAGCCCCTTCGACCAAACTCAACCAAATTTTGTAAACATATTCTGTGGGCTCCAAAAATGCTAGAAATGTAAAAAATAACTACCCAAAATGGGGGAGGGTAAAAATGAAAATTCTAGCCCTTTTGACCAAGCTCAACCAAATTTTGTATACATATTCTGTGGACCCCCAGAAGCCTAGAAATGCAAAAACTAAAAAAATTGTGTATACATAGTTTGGTCGAAAGGGCTAAAATTTTCATTTTTGACCCCCCCCCCCTCCTTTTTTTTCTGGTAATGTTTAAAACACATTTAACAATTTTATTTTATTTTATTTTCAAAAATAAATTCAGTTTTTTTCTAGTTAAATTTTTTTATTTTTTATACCTCTTCACAATGTGGCAGATCTTTATGCCCTGCCCTGTATATTAGATGGAAATTGTGAGGTGTTGCAGGAAAATAAATTTGCTTGATGTTCAGTAAAGAGTTTTTTGTTAATGGAATGTTTCAACTTTAATGTAATGAGGTGTACAATACATGTAATATTTCGGGCATTAGAATTGCCCTTCATCAGCACCTGTGAGTATAAAAGTTGTGTTGTAAATTACAATTCAAGGAATGTGTTTGAATAGGTAATTATTAAAATCATCACTATACAGATTATTAATATCAAAAGAAAAATAATTAAGTCAACTCGTTACGACGTATCTCTAGGTAGCCACACCCATTTTATTAATTAAACTAATCTATTATATTTGTTTATTTTAAATAATTCTTCCTTATTGCGTTTGATCATGAAATAAAATTTTATTATAAGCCCTAAAGTAGGGAAACATTTATTTACAAAATAATAGTATCATAATTATCAAATTTCTCTTAAAAAATATCCACTCAAAATCGATCAACTTGAAAATTTGTTATCATTTAAGAACATATACTTCGAATATTATAGCATATTTAGAAATACATTTTTCATAATTAAAAAAACTCTTCATTCAATGCATATTTTACTTTTGTTTTAAATTTACTTTTTTTTCAACGAGCAGGAATTTATAATTCCTTCTGAAATCTTCAAAATTTTGATGTTTTATCTTTAAAACTAATTCAACCAATTTAAGTGTCTTGAATTCTTGAATACTTATAAAAAAATTATATCCCAATAGGTATCATATCGTTATCCGAAGTTCTCTTAAAATATATTCAAAATCGACCAGGTTCAAAATTTATAATCATTTAAGAACATTTATTTCGAATATTATAATATTTAATGAAATGACTTTTTCATGATTAAAACTAAGATAAATTCTTCGTTCAGTGCATATTTTATTTTTGTTCTAAATTTTCATATATACTCTTGAAAACTGAAGGGCGAAGGCGGGCGTTGCAGCTTGTTAGCTAATCTTAAAATTCGTGTGACGTAATTTATAGACGGCCCCTTAGAGAGTACACATATTTTATGGTTTTTAAAAATAATAACCACTCTTTTTTTGTGGTACCATATTATCTACTCTACTTAAGGGAGTTCGGGACAGCTTATCTATCAGGTTGATCTTCGAAAATATCTTTTGTATTTCTTCAGAGTAACAACGTTTGCCTTCTAAATTTTTTAATAAAAAATTCTTAAAATGAGGTTAATTTCGAATAAAAATCTTTGTTTTGATAATATTAATAAAAAGAATATTGAGATAAATTTTTTCTCATTATAAGAACATTTATTTAACACAAAAACGATTTCAAGAAATAGAGTTGGAATTCTACACTAGTGCTTTTGTTATATTCTGTTGGCTACAATTAACTTTTTATTTTTACATTTATCAATAACTAATTAACTAGACTGTCAATTCTAATCTATTGAAATCTATTGAAAAATGTATCATTCGATTCATAAATGTTAATTATTGATCTGTATAAATTTGTTGAAAATGGTATAATTTGTATAGAAGTTATAGCCCTTTTACAAGCTCGGTCCATTTACTTCCATGTTAAAAGGACAATTTTCAATCATTTATTTTTCGGTAATAGGACAGACGAACAACTTCAAACTTCGAGAATAAATACATCAATGATTCGATGGTAAAAATTTGAGAATTTTCTTATAAAAATGATAAGCAGTCCCGAACCCCATTAAATAATAGAATTTGACTTTCTTGTAATGATTATTCCGTCACAATTATAATTTCCATTTTCTGATTTTTTTTAATACAAAAATGAGTTTATATAATATTGATTTAAGGACTTTGTGGTCCCGTTGTTATGGCCGTTGCCCTTTTTACCTCTGAATTTGTATCAAAATGCTTAATAGCAATTTAATAATAGCCCTCTTACACATTGTGTTAATTGGTTTCATTAGTACATATTTCAATTCCACAATAAATTTGACCTTGCTAAATAGAATTGTCTGTTAAGCACCAAGGAAAATTATATTTCAAAATTTCATACAAGTATTATAACTTTCTAAATTAGTAAAAAAAAATCAGGCGTGACTAACGTCATTCTATTGTTCTTTTATGAAAAAATTCAAAACATTCACTAATCTTTAATTCACCTAGTATATATGGCATGGTTAACTGTTTAAATTTAAAATCTCTAGACTGTTAAATTTTACAAATGAAGATTTATACGTTTGAGTAAAATATTTTAAACGTATGTTTTATTATATAGTTTCATCTCGAAGGACAAGCCATTAAGTCTAGTTTTTTGGCACACGAATTCAATTTCTGAGACGATGAACAGGATTTAATTTCGACGGGAACGGCGTTTCGGTTCTTTTTAATCAATCAAGATCAATCTGAGTTCTAAAGAATTTGAATTAACATTCCGGTTCTTTTTTTTAGAAATTAAGACTAAAAATTTAACACTTCTAATGTGTATTTTAATAAAAATTATTGCATTTAGGAGACATGATTTTTGAGATATGATGAGAAATAAGTCAGCCAAGTTCCAGTCAAACACGCGTACCGAGATTCCCGTACCATTTACCTTCCAAAAATACTTGCGATATTAAATTTGTTTTTATATTTAACAAAAGGGTTCAATAATAAAGAGTCATGCAGCTTTTGGTATTTTTTTTTTTATTTAAAAATTCCCACTTACGTTTCGGCTATTGATTATAGTGAGAATTTGGCAATACTATATTTATCACTATAATCAATAGCCGAAACGTCAATGGGAATTTTTAAATAAAAAAAATATCAAAAGCTGCTGACTCTTTATTGAATCCTTTTGTTAAATATAAAAAATAACAACTATAAAAATTCACGAAACTACTAAATTTGTTTTTATTTGACAAGGAGGAAAATGAGAGAATTTATGGAATTTTTTCTTGCATTAATTTTGTTATATACAGTGGACTCTCGTATAACGCGCTCCCGTAAAACGCGAATTTGTATAACGTGACGAAAAAATTGCGATTAGTACTCATATAGCGCGATAAGCAGTCCCGTATAACGAGTAAGATAAATTTAACATTTTCACGTGATTTCTGATTTTTGAAGGTGACGAAGCAGCGGTTTATAAAAAAAATACTAATAAATAAACATTTAAAGATATAAGAGAAAAATCATTTTATTCAACTTTTAATAAAAATAAAAATACATGTATGCACCTCAGTATATTTAACATTTATTCACTATCGGAAGAAGCAATAATACATGTACATTAGGGTGGTCCTTATTTTGGGTATTTTCGAATTTTTACGCTGACAGAGGCTCTTATGGTTCGAAATAAATAAAAAATAATATCCCCAAGTGTCAAGACTCTATCTCAATTTTAAACTGGGCCGCACAGCGATGCAAGTTTCAAAATGATCTTTAAATTTTCAAATTACTATATTATCCGTTATTTCAAATATTTATATAAAAATAATTTTTTGTTTTGAAAAGTATATTGGATTTCGAAATGATGTAAAATTGTTCCACAGTTTCAAGGGGCAGAATGATTTTTCTGAAAATGGTGCTGATAGAAGGTTTGAACTCCGTGACTGGTAGATATATCTTCCAGTACAAGCATGTTAAAGACAAGTCCAGACGAGTTTTGGTCGAATAAAAATTATTCTCACTGAGGAACTATTAAAATAGTAATAATACAAAAAAGGAATAAATAAAGATGATTCGGGAATTTTTGGACTAATCCATTTCTATGAACTCTCAATTTATAAGATCGGAAATAATTAAGAGTGCTATAGACAAGTCGTAGCTTGCTTATAGCAATAGAATTAGGAGAAATTTAAGATTTTCTAATAGGAAAGGCTGATTCATCGTGGAAGATGGTCGATTTTTATCTCTCATGGATTGTGGAGTTTAAGTCAAACTAATTAATTTCTGACTCCAACCCTCACTCACACAAAGCAATATCCGTTTTGGGCGAAGGTCCTCAAATATATTTTTTAAAAATCTAATGATAAATTTGAAAAATAACTAAAATGATGCCGTATTCGATGAAATTTGCAAAAAAAAGTCAAGATTAAAAAAAAAATTTCAAAAAATAAAAGGTACTTTTTAGGACAGCATCCCCTGGTTGAAAAGTCACCACCGTCATTGATATCTATATCATTATATATATATATATATATATATACACTAAGATAGTCTTTATTTTAGGTATTTTAGAATTTATACCTATGACAGAAGCTCACATGGTTTGAAACAAATAAAAAAAAATATCCCTCAAGTTTCAAGTCTCAATTTCAATTTTAACCTTTGCCTCACAGCAATGCAAGTTTCCCATCTAAATATTTTTTTCTTTATAGGGTTTTTTGCATTGAACAATTTTTTATTCACGCCAAAGTAATGGTTGAAAAAATTTGAAACTCTGTAAACTTTATCCTTATGATAGTAGCTATCCTTCAGAATTTTTACAGTTAAGAAATTGACCGTTCAATGCCAAAAACCATGTTATTTAGATGGGAAACTTGCATCGCAAAGGTTAAAATTGAGATAGAGACTTGAAACTTTGGGGATATTTTTATTTATTTATTTCGAACCATGTGAGCCTCTGTCATCGTAAAAATTCGAAAATACCCAAAATAAGGTCCATCCTAATGTATCTGCATTTATAATGTATATGGTTCCAAACCTGAACGAAAATTTTTAATTAAGGCATCACCGAAGACAAGCAAGGCTGTTTCATAAATTGATCAGATAATATATGTCCCGCATAACGCGAATTCCTATTACGCGGAACGTATCCCCCGCTTTGTACGGGAGTCCACTGTAAAGGTATATTTTTTTCAAATATTAAAAAATAATAATAACTATAAAATTATTTCGGTATTTTAACAACAGAGGTTCTTAAAAAAATTTATAGTAGCTAAATATACCTATCTATTAATTACAGAACCCTTCGTATGCGAGCCCGACTCGCACTTGTCCGGCATATTTATTAAAGTAATTAAAACAAATTCAAATATTTTATCTTATTTTATCATATAATAGAATTTTCTTAGATATATATTTAAATTTATCAATGAAACCGAAGATAATGTCACTTTTTTATCAGCTTGCTATATCCTTCTATGACGTAAAAAATTTATCATAAAGCTTCAGTTGAAAAAAAAATGCTAATTTATGGAATTTTGAAATAGCTCAGGATATGATGGATGCTCTTAAGTAATTTATCTAATTTAAATATCAATTTTTGGCTTACTATCGAATTTTATTTAATATTTAAAATGGTTGTTAGATATTATCGTATTCAGTTTGATTTAAAGATAAGAATTATTGAGAAAGAGGGGGGTGATGATAAATTATTGTATTAAATAGTGAATATGAGAGGCCAGGTGTATGATAAAGTCATGTGGATAGCCACATCAGTTTATTTCAAAACGAATTGGTTTTTGTTCAATTTTTATTTTTTTAATTTAATTAATTTTTGCATTATTTTTTATGTCACATGCCATTGGGAAATACCCAGTAAGCTGCTCGCTCGTTGGTATGCATTTAATAATATCATGAGAAATTGTCCCATGGTTATGAATTGTTTCACCACGTCTTCCCTATAAAATGTGAATAGACCTTTTTTTTATTACTTTGATAATTCTCTATATTTGTTATTATTATTATTATATATAGGGTGGGGCAGAGCACTTTACTTATTTAAAAATTCAATTAAGAAAAAACTAACGCAGATATATATTAAATTCTTTGAACAACATCAAGTACAACGTTTAAATTTTATGTTTACACAGTTTTAAAGTGATATCAGACGTCAATTATTCTCACTACACTGCGTCATCTCCTTGAGGGGCGATGTGCACTGTTCAGCACTGTCGCTTGACTTAGCCTCTGCGTCTATTTTTTACGGGGCTATCTAAAATCACTTGTCCACAACGATCGTCTTAGAACCTTGGCTCACCTGAAGAACAATATTCGTCATGCTGTCGCCAACATACCCGTCGATATGTTGGAAATAGTTAAACGAAACTTCCAAGTTTGATTTACAAAATGTATTAAGAATAATGGAGACCATCTACCTGATAAAATTATCATCTTTAATACTGTGAAAACATAAAATTTAAACGTTGTTCGAATTAAATATATATCTGGATTACTTTTTTCTTAATTGAATTTCTAAATAAGCAAAGTGCTCTGTCTCACCCTATATTATATTATAATATTTTGTAGTAAAAATTTTGGAGGTCTTGGGGATCACTTGATTCTAACTAATAATTATGTGAACAAGTAATTTTAGTATTTTACGGCATCATCACAACATAATGAAAAAATTGAGAAAAAAGACAGCGCCATCATTTTTGTTATAATTAGGTTGTGATGGTGCCGTCCTTAGGTCAAACAACATGTACAATAACTGCATTCACAATAAAATACTAAAATTGCTTTTAGTGTTCACTTAATTAATACTTAGAACCAAAAGTATTCCCCAAGACCTCCAAAATCTTTACAACAAAATATTCTAGTAAGAATAAATCAGGGAAGAACTATCGAGCATCCTGTATGAAGATTTTCTACTTGGTATATTGATATTATTGTAAATTATGTAAGAAATTTAACAATATATGCGTTATAAAAAACACATTATTGTTCTTGTGTAAATTATAATTACACTGCTCGACAAAAATTAAACAAAAATTTGTAACCGTAAACCTAACAATGGATTCCAGGCGAGTTTTACCCCAGTCTACTGGAAGCGACAACTCGCTAAGGAGATGAAGCGCGACAATTAGCAAATGGAGTAGAGTAGTATTAGTAGGTAGTAGTATTTACTAAATAGAGTATTGGCTCATTGTCATCGCCGTAGCACGTTGTCGCTTCCAGTGGACGACCGGCCTTATACATTGATTATTATGCAATTTCCAGATTTTTTTACAACAGTTCAGAGTTTCGAGATAGTGTCAGTCAAAACGTGGAAAAAGATCATTTTGAGCTATTTTCGAGTCCCATTAGATATTAAACAGCAATATTTGAAATCAAAATATTTTGTTGACGTAATAGAAAACAGCCTCCTCTTTGATTTTCAAATTATCACTTGTTTTTAGCTCAATTAGAACTCGAGATATAACATATAACTAAAAATCTAAAACTAGGTGATTATAAAAAGAATAATAAACATAGATAAAAACAAATGGTCTTATATTTTTTGTTATAACTCGAGTTCTAATTGAGCTACAAACAAGTTTTTGATTTGAAATATTGCTGTTTCATATCTAATTGGACTCGAAAATAGGTCAAAATGGCCTTTTTTGACGTTTTGACCAACAAAATTTCGAAACTCTGACCTATTGTAAAAAATCGGGAAATTGCATGATAACCAGCGTGTAAAACTACTCGAATCCATTGTTAGATTTACAGATACTTTTTGTTTAATTTTTGTCGAGAAGTGTTATTACGTTATTAGTTAAAGGAGACAATAAAAGAGTGTCTTCTGCTGGACACACTCTATTGTCTCGTTTAATTTATAAGTAAAAATTCTGCTACTCTCGGCAAAAATAAACTTTCAATATACCTAATTATTAGTTGTTGTTTTTTTATGAGTAATTCATTTATTCAATTGAGAGTGTTTTCATTATCATGCATGTAATACTAGTATTGGCCTGTTGACCTCGTTAATTTGTCCACAGGAAGTCGACTCATAGGATTAGAATTAATGAACAGGTTTTCTTATCTAATGCAAAAAAATATTTACTTCATTATCTCGTATTATATATTAGT
Organism: Forficula auricularia; assembly: GCA_024734495.1. NCBI lineage: Eukaryota > Metazoa > Arthropoda > Insecta > Dermaptera > Forficulidae > Forficula > Forficula auricularia. The sequence continues at coordinate 15,499,039 of JALMQS010000064.1, forward strand.
GTGACCCATTTTTCCCGGCTATTTTTCTTTTTTGAGTCTTATATGAAAATTGGTTAGTATTTCATTTATTAAGAACCCTCTCCATATTTTAGCTAGATAAAAATTATTTTAGAAGTCGCTCAAGAATTTTAAAAATCTTTAAAATATATTTTCTATACGGAAATTCTTTCTTAGTGTCAGGGGTTCCCAAAATTTTCCGAGTCGCGCCGCCTTTTTTCAATTAAAATTTTTCCCTGGCTCCCTCCACGAAAAAATATGTCTAATCATAAGTAAGAGATAAAAATCAATAATAAATAAATTTTTAGCTTCTCACTTTGTTTTTTGTCTAGTTAGGCCAAATGTCTTGCTTCAATTGATTATGAAGCTTCGCGAGCGCACCTGTGAAGAGCCCGGGGCTTCTCAGAACGCCGCAGCGCAAAATTTGGGAACCATTGCTTTATGTAATAAAAATAACAGCCTGAAAATTTTAGCTCAAAATATTAATTTTTAAAGGCTGCTCAATAATTTTGAAGATCTTTTAGTGGTTCATCCTCTTTGACTTTTTCGAGCGATCTTTAAACATTCCTATCAGGCTAAGTAAATGTGAATTTATTGTATCTTATACCTAAATATTTAGCAAATATTGTTTAGAAAAGATGCATTTACAGTTAAATATACACACAATCCATTAACTGTTTTAAATTGTTGGGGTCAAAATTGGGGAGAGTCAAAAATTATTAAAATGATAAAATTTTCCAAAAAAAAAAATCAAACGAGAGGTGTAGTGGGAGACCCTGTATGGAACGAAGTACCTTTCGCTATAAATTATGTATTAAATAACAGGCACAATGAAATAATATGAGTGAAAGGATGGTTTATTAAAGGAAATTAATTTGGCATTAATATCAAAAAATATCTCTAGCCGTAGATGTTAATTGTATATAATACAGGCAAAAAAATTATCCCCCTTAAAAAACCACACTCCAGAAGCGTTAAGGAAACTCGTTCTAAAAAAATACTTAAAGTATTTTCCTTAGAAGAGTTTCACATTTAAAAGATGATATTTTTTTACTATCAATTTACAAACATAATGAACAAAAATAGAGGACGAGACTGAAAAAAATCACTATTAAAATATATTTATTATTGTCAAAATACCTAGTTTTTTTAGAAAAAAAAGTACAATTTAAAACAGTTAATGGATTATGTGTACATTCACCTGTAAATGCACGTTTTCTAAATATTTATAAGATAATAAATAAATTTACATTTACTTAGCCTGATAGTGAATGTAAATATTTTCCGATTTTATACATTTAGCGTAACTTAACGTCACGTATATGCAAATTTTTCACTTATAGCATCCAATTTTTGACAAACTTTTTATGCATAGAATGATTAAATATTCACGACTGTATTTTTAATATTGTTATATAGAAAATTTTTTTCAAAAAAAGGTTTATGCACATTTGTGTTTGGGAATAAGGGTGAGAAGATATATATATAATAATATACATAGTTCAGTGGCGGTGGGTGACTTTTCATCCAGGGGATGCTGACCAAAAAAGTACCCTTCATTGTTTGAAATTTTATTTTAATCTTGGCTTTTTTTTTGCAAATTTCATCGAATACGGCATCATTTTCGTTATTTTTCAAATTTAACATTAGATTTTTAAGAAATATATTTTGGGACCTTCGCCCCAAACGGATACTGCTTTGTGTAAGTGAGGGTGGGAGTCACAAATTAATTATTGTGACTTAAACTCAACAATCCCTGAGATGAAAATCGACCATCTTGCACAATGAATCAGTCTGTCCTGTAAGAAAATCTTAAATTTCTCCTAATTCTATCGCTATAAACTATGGTTTGTCTATAGCACTCTTAGTTATTTCCGATCTTATAAATTGAGAGTTCATAGAAATTGATTAGTCCAAAGATTCTCGAATCATCTTTATTTATTTATTCCCTTTTTGCATTATTTCTATTTTAATAGTTCCTCAGCGAGAACAATTTTTATTCGACCAAAACTCGTTTGGACGTGTCTTTGACATGCTTGAACTGGAAGATATATCTACCAGACAAAGACTTGAGACCTTCTATCCGCACTCTTTTCGGAAAAATAATTCATTTTAAGGTAAAGGCACCTATTGATGACAGGCACCTAAGGATGCCAATCTACAAGAAAAAATGAAAAAATAACTAATTTTTGAAATTTTAGTCTATTTTCTTTTAGTAAGTTAACTTAGCTAAAAGAAAATCGACTAAAATTTCAAAAATTAGTTATTTTTTTCTTGTAGATTGGCATCCTTAGGTGCCTGTCATCAATAGGTGGCCTTTACCTTAATTTCCCCTTAAAATTATGCAACAATTTTAATTCATTTCGAGAACCAATATACATACTTTTCAAAACAAAAAATGTTTTCTATAGAAATATTTGAAATAACTGATAATAATTTGAAAATTTAAAGATTCTCCTAAACTTTTCAAGTCGGCCTTATATGTTTATGAAAAATGTTTGAAATTTTAGGAATGCACAGCATCCATGGACCGCATGCCACTGAATGATATAGTTATTATAAAGTCAATACTTACCAAAAACTCCAATGGCGGCCCATCCAGCAAGAAATAAGATAAAAAGGAGTAAAAAAAATATATCCGTGCAAGATCGTCCTTCTTGAACCACACCTAAAAAATAAAATAAAGTAAGTATATGATTGATAATTAATAATGTAATAATTAAGCCAATTTATTTAAAAATATCCTTTTATTTTAAAATGCTCTAAAAAGAAAAAAATATTTTTTTAGTAAGTAGGTATTCAAAAAAATTTCCGTATTCAAATAAATTTTAAAGTAAAAGTGGTGCTCACGCTTTTACATTTTCGGGTACTAAAGAAAAATATATTATTCGGTAGGCCCAGCATGCCTGCCTGTTTCATACTATTAGAGATTAATCACTCATTTCTAATAATCATGGAACGGCATTTTTGAATCTAGGTAAGTAAATGGAATAATTTTTCGTAAATATTTATATTTTTTATTATTATTTAAGGTACTTATCTCTAAGACAATCTGTATCATTGTCTATTTTAAAAATATTTATTTGTTTATAGGTAATTGCTTTATCATTACTTTTTTAAGCAAATATTTTTTCAAATTTTTAAATTTCTACATTGATATAAAGGGAGAAATTCTCACGAAATATCTGCATTTTTAATAAACGTTTCTCTATTGTTGTTTTATAAAATATGTATACATATCGTCGTCTTAGAGTGTAAACCTGCTAACTCAAAACAAGGAAATTTTACAGGGGAGAGAAAAAACAAACAAAATTTAATATTGTTGTTATGGAAAGAAACTATTTTTCACATTTTTTTCTAGAACTTATGATCCTTATTTTAAGTAGCAGTTTTCCTTGGACGATGCTGCATCTCTTTTTCTTTCGAACGCTATTAATGTCATATATGATAAAAAAAGGAGTTAGCAGCTTTACACTCTAAGCCGACGATTTGTGATGGTGTCAGGGAATTGGACCCTAGCAGTTGTTTCAGGAATGGCAAAAATTTGAGTTAAATGTGGGTGTAATTTTTTATTACATATTTGAATTCAGCAGCAAATTTTCATTGGGAATAGAATAATAGTAAGGGAAAAAATGGAAGAAATGCCCTAATTTTGTCTGCTTAAAAATTGTCAAAATTTAAACGGCTATAACTCAAAACTATGTTTTTTACTTCTAAATATTCAAAAATTCATAAGTGAGTCAATTTTTTTGGAATTTTTGGGCTAGACAAAACGAGTTTTGTTCAGTTGTTTCTCTAGAAACAGGAGATGCCATTAGATCGATTTGGACCAAGTGAAGATAAGGGTCCTTTTCCCTGACACCAACACAATTATTTATTATTATTTATTTATTTTAGTAGGTCACAATTTGATTACAAGATTCTATCCAGACAAGCAAAAAAGCCAAGTGAAAAAAAAGCATTTAATAGCTCTTGGTCAACAAATTTTCTATCGAATCCGTTAATTTGGCCCTCTCGGCAGGCAGTATGATAATTATTTTTATCTAGGTCTCTCAGTTTATCAATCCAAACTTAAAAAGAAAAATCGAAACAATGAAGTAATCAATTAATTTGTAAAGTAGTTAATATCTGTATCTTTTCAATGCATATTCATTACCAATCAGATATATTAATTTGCATTTGTTTGTGATTTGGAATAAATATTTTGTAATGACAAATGAACAAATTGAGGCATATGTATGATTCATTTCCAGTTTTATGTGTTTTGAAATGATTTTCAAGGCCAATTACATTATAGAGAGTAAGGAAGTTGACTTTTAAACAATTTCTAATCTTCTAGCCTCTAATATTACTAAATGTGGATGAATGGATTTTCTTATACTCAAAAGGTCGAGCGTGGTAATTTTTTAATCTGCATTTTTTCTTTATCAAACTCTCAAATTCCCTTTCACGGCATGAAAAAATCTTTAGTGAGAAAAATTGATTTTAAATAAAAATTAGGAAAAAGTGAAAACAACGATGTTTAGTGATTTTTCGATTTCCGTTAAAAAATGAACTAGGCCCTTATAATTATCGTTACAATGGCTTTATGTCTGTCTGTCCGTCTGTCAGAGTAAGCTAAATAAGATTGAAATTTAAAATTTAGAAGTACAGGTATTTATTTTGCTGAAAATCAAAAAATTTATTAAAAGCTTAATCGATTGATTATAATTTTGGAGAGGGTTGAATTTTATGTGGGCCGAAAATAAAAAAATATTTTTTTTATAATAGAATGTGAGATATTCTTGAACAGGCCTCTGTAAGTAGAATTAGGTATAATTTTTTACTTTCACTAAAATATATTCTATATTATGTAATGCATTCGACTGCCTGTCGTGCTCCTAACTCTTTGAGAGCTTCTATCTCCAAGTTGAAAAAAGTTGATTTCACTTTGTAACTTCTAGGTGAAACCGGATTTAGAACATAAAACCAGATATTATGATCTCAAGGGGTCAAAAAGTTTCCAAAAATTCATTGGTCCTTGTGTACGTTTATTTGGTCGGCTGGTGAGGAGTTGCAACCTGATTTGTATAAAAAAAATCTGTTTTTCTTTCTGTAAAGGGCTGTCCCCCTTCTGCGTGGCGCAATAAATCAGTCATTGAAATCGGAACTTCGGAAGAAGACATTTACATGAATGATTTTTCGTTTTTTTTTTTTATTTTCTCAAAATCGGCAATTCCTAACGTTTTATGTATATATATATATATATATATATATATATATATATATATATATATATATATATATAATTGGTGTACTTATCAAGTGTGCGTAAGTTATTAGTCGTGTATAAATTTTAATCCGATTTAAATAAAGGAAGAGGGTGTAAATTAGGAGTGTCGCGATGATTTCAAATAAGTAAAAATGTGAAAGTCGTGTGGTGAACACACTAGTTGATTTATCCAGTTTTCCTTTAAAAAGATAAACACCATTTTTTCTACTCTATTTAATTGGTGTTTCTTTCTACTGTCAATTAAAATGAATGTAAATAGTCTTGTTGTTCCAGCGACCAGCAATATATTCAGGATATGAAGGAAGGCGCCTAAGCGGCGGTTGCCAACGACAACGGCTGTAACGTGATAAAAAATTACGTTCTTCGAAGAGGAGGAAGCATGGAACAACAAAAACACATGGATGACTCACTCACACTGAGCTTTAATCCGATTAAACATACAATTAATAGGATTCAACAAACAAAGAAAACTAATTGACAACATTTAAACTTAGTAATGCGGTCTCCTGACAATGGTGGGGATTCCCACTAGTTAGTCAACATCATAAAATAGAACAAAGCTGAGTTTGATATTGAAAGCCTTATTTATACTATTAAATGAGCAATTCTTGTATATATTTATTTATTTGTATAGAATCATTTTCTGGTAAACGGTCGAGAATCAATTCTGTCAGGGTCTCATCTTAGGGTAACTTTAATTTGATAGGTTTTTCCTTAAGGAGGTTCGGGACAGCAGCTCTATCTGGTCTTGAAAAAATCTTTTGTATTTCTGTAGAGTGACAATGTCTGCCTACTAAATTTTATAATAAAAAAAATTGTTAAAATGAGATTAATTTCGAATAAAAATCTTTGTTTTGATAATATTAATCAAAAGAATATTGAGATAAATTTTTTCTAATTATAAAAACATTTATTCAACACAAAAATGATTTCAAGAAATAGAGGTTGAATTCTACACTAGTGCTTTTGTTATATTCTGTTGGCTGCAAAGACCTTTTTATTTTTACATTTATGAATAACTAAATAACTAGACTGTTAAATCTATTGAAAAATGTATCATTCGATTCATAAAAGTTGAATTATTGATCTGTATAAATTTGTTGAAAATGGTATAATTTGTTTAGAAGTTATAGCCCTTTTAAAACCTCGGTCCATTTACTTTCATGTTAAAAGGACAATTTTCAATAATTTGTTTCTCGGTAATGGGACAGACGATCAACTTCAAATTTCGGGAATAAATATTTAATACATCAATGATTCGATGGTAAAAATTTGACAATTTTCTCATAAAAATGATAAATAGTCTCAAACCCCCTTAATAAAAGCAATTAATCACAAATGGGTGTGTCAATAAAAATTTAATTATAAATTTTTTACAAATTTCTTTTAAAAAATTAATCAACATCCAATTAAAAATTAATGTTTTTTTAATTTTTAAAATTCAGTAATATTTCATTACATTTATTATTATAAATTAAAATTAATTAGAGGTATTTTCCACTGTCGGATAGGATGGAATTCCAATCGACTTGATTGGGGTATAATGGAATTGAAATAATTATCGGAAAAAGAGGTTTTTTTATCTAATTAGATTTTTCCTCTTATTAAAAACAAGGACTAAATATGAATAAGGACACTCGATGGTGGAGAAGCAATCTCCGAAATCGAAGCTAAAATACAAGGTATACATTAATTAATGTAAAATAATTGGTTTAATAAAATTTATAAAAAAAAAAAAAAAAAGGTATTTTCACTTGAAGATAAAGTAGTAGGTACAACTCAATGTTGAATTGCAAGGATAATGAAAACCACAAATTCCGAATATAATGGTTTATTAGAATGTCATTTTCTTAGAAACCCGGCTATTCGGTGGATTGTCCCTCCTTCTTCGGGTTTTAAAAGGGTCAACCAAGAGACCCCCGTACATATTAATATTATTTTTAATTGCAATTAAGCTCAAAATTTTGGGCAACGCGATGTCAAGTGAGTGAGTCAATATTTTAGCAAGAAAATAAATTAAATATTATTTCAATTTTATTTAATTCTTGCTGCAAATAAATAAACCTTTTTACCTAAATTAAAAATAATATTAATATACTGTTGTTAAATAAAGCAAAAAAATTACCGACAAATGCTCGCGATATTTCTAATTAAAGAATTAAGAAATTAATATACGGCCATAAATAGTAAATAAAAAAATTTATTTAAATTTTGACAAATAAATGAGTACCATTTTTCCTGTTAGACGAAATTCGGACAATTGATGACAAAAAAATTGACGTTTTGAATGATAAGAGATATACCCAATACACGACTTAATAATCAAAATAAAAAGTGAAACTTCCAGATTCCAAATTATAATATTTTATACATGAGTAAAAAGGAAACTTAAATGGTGAATAGATTAAAGTTTGGAGCTCTCTCTTTCTCTCTCGTGATGGATTATACAATTGGTTGAAATGTATAATTTCATTAAATTAAAATTATCATAATTCTATATACGAGTACCTTACAAGTAAATATACTTTCATGATGTGTTTCACTTTATTCTCCGTTTGTAGAAAAAATGTGTTATCAAGTATGATTACAGTATGTTAAAAATCACTATACTTGAAGCAGATATTAGATAATATTTTTGGACCGACAGGTTTGTATTATTTTTAAGATAAAGAACTGATTGGATTTTGTGTTTGTATTTTCCCAACTTCTGGTTCAGAAAAGTAACAAAATTATAGAAAAACAATTGTAAATTAAATTTGTCTAGCGAGTAGTATTAGTTAATGAGCTGAAATTTGGCACACAAGTTTATATTAATAAATTGTACTTGTAAGCCAAGTTTCAAATTTTTATGTTTGTTCAGAAAAAAAAAGAAAAATAGGCAAATCTCTAAGTTTCCACAAAGGGTACAAAATCTTAAAAAAGTTTTCACTTTTTTACTCGAAATAATAATATGTATGAATCATATATGAATTTAGTTACGGCCTCCTAATATACCACCAGACTTTATTTATTTGGAGACTGAGTTGATGTTTCTGTTTACTTTGAAAATCCATTTAAAGTATATTCGGAGATCTTTGGATCTAAATCCTGATAGATACCCACATATCTTTTGCCAATCAGATGAGAGAGAGGGAAAATTATATTACTTTCAAGTATTGTAATCGTGCATGGAAAAAAGTGTTTTTTTTTCCTTCTTTTTTTCGAAATATCTCAAAAACGGCTGAAACTATTTTGATTAAAAAAATTGAGCGCAACCATGGCATTTCGCTCTACAAAAAAGCCCTAATAAGTAAACATCGAAAAAATTATATTTTTCGAGATAATAATTGTTTTGTCAAAATGTCTGTTAGTTAGTCTGTGCCTTACCAAATTTTTGTGGACGAGCTAGCTCAAAAACTAGTGTAAATATCGAAACCAAATTTCACACGTAGTTTTGGTCCATTGAGATTAAGAGCTGATTAGATTTTTTGGTTCATATCGACCCAAAAATAAAAAAATAGAGCATTTGAGCAAACTCAACCAAATTTTGTATAGATAATCAGTGGGACCCCAGAAGTCTAAAAATGCAAAACTAAGCGCCTAAAATGGGGGTGGGGTGGGGGTCAAAAAATGAAAATGTTGGGCATTTACCAAACTCAACCAAATTTTGTATATAAGTTAACTTTCCCACGATTCACTGCCTGCCTCCGATTCCATACCGCCTACACAATCACCCGCGCGCCTACTGAATAATACGAATTCAGCATTTTCAATTTATATAAAAGAGCCGTTTTGCCAGGCTTAAAATCAGTCTTAACTCACCATTCGGCAACGGGTTCACCTGCCCTCTTTTCCAAGCAGTTCGCAGTACCAGGGTAACTACTACCAAGTTCCTAACATAAATTCGGTCACTCAAGACCAAGTGCCCTCCCTCTGTCTCGAGCTAGTAAAGGAACCAAGGACTCTCAAGGTAACCCTTAATAAAAAATTGACAATTGACCTTGGTCGCTGTATCATCGCGTAACCAAGGCGAACGGTAATAACCCGTGCGAAATTTTCATCTTATTATATCAATTGTTACACGAGTATAAAACTCCCGGGCAGATAAACATTTTTTGACTTTCGGACATAAGACCCCGGTTATCCAAATTCTCCCTTTGTGTGTGTTCTCATCATAATTCACGAATGTAATGTAAAATCATGAATGTAAATTTACGTATGTAACGAACAATAAAACTTTGATTATAATAAATATTAAAACATAAATATAATAAATATTATATAAATAAAAACTTATCAATCTGTAAAACAATATATAAATAAATAATAAACATTATACATTCATGTAACAAATAACTTTATAACATTGTAAAATCAATTTTTGAATTATAAATAAAATAAAAATAAAAAATATTAAAAAGATTGATTTCAATACTAAAACCGTTCTTTCCCAAAAAATTACAAAATCATTAGATAAAAGTCAAAATTAAATAAATCACTTGCTATCCAGGAACATTAGTAAATTGAATATTAGTAAATTCAATATTAGTAAATTCACCCCAGCTCTACTCAAAAATAAATATAGTCCTCAAAGACCCAAAAGAAAAATCAATCTTTTTAAAAAGACATTTTTCGGGCTTAAGGTTATAACTGGCACCCACGAACAGGGACCTATGACTATCGCTTATAATTGTCACTTATAACTATCACTTATAACTGTCACTTATAACTGACGCTAGCTATAACTAACACCATAACTAGCACCCAGCGAACAAAGACTTATAACTGTCACGTTCGTAAGCCTATAACTGGCTTCCATAGGACTTGTGTTCACTAAAGTTATAACTGACTCTTGCGAACAGTCATATCGAAACTGCAAGCCTAAAGTAAATTGGGAAGGAAAAGAATCGGTTTTTGGCGCCCAAACAAATTTAACCTTACATTCGTGAATAATAAAAAACATTATTAAAAAAACAACCTACCCCCAAGTGACCTACCCCTAAGTGATTCACCCCCAAGTGTTTAACCCCCAGTGAAAGTGAATCAACAGCTCACCTGAAAAGAAATATGCACCTCTACAAGACACACCTGTGAGTAAACCAAAATTTAACTATAAACAGTAGTGAAAAGTGTTAAGAAATATTGAAGTTTATATTAATAAATAATAAAATAAAAATATAAAGTATAGTAAATGAATATAGAAAGGAAATACAGAGATATAAATAAATAAAGAAATATATAGGTTATATATAAAGAAATATTGAGGAAAATATTACGAGTAAATAAATATTGAGTCTAACACTATATTACTGATAGGAAATATAATGAAAAATAAATAACCAAATCAGGATATTAAAGTGTTTTTGTAATTATTTTGACTAAATCAAATGCAAAACGAATAAAAGTCTTGTAATTGCGGGTTTCTTTTTTTTTAAAAAACAGAAATAGGAGACTCAATTGTAGTTTAAAGAAAAGAGAAGGAAATATATAAATAATAAATAGATAAACAGAGATAGATTCAAGTAAATAAAGAGATTACGTCAGAGGTAGAAATAAGTTAAAGAGATTCAAATATAGGTGAAAGAAAATAGAGCAAGAATTACGTAATAGAATAATAAGTAGGTCAATAAAAAGACAGAGAGAAACATAGGAAGTATCAGGTAATAAGTAGGTCAGAAGATAAAAAAAAAAAAAAAAAAAACAAACAAAGAAAGAAAATAAGCAAAACATTACGTAATAGAATTACGGTAGGTCAGGAAATATTAAGTAGGTAAATAAAAAGCTTACTAGACAAAGAATAAATAAAAAAAAAAAAATAATAAAACAAGTAACTAACCCCAAGTCAACCCCCACATACTCAAGCAAATAAACATTACTATAAAATACAAACACTCACAAAATAATAATTAAAATTCTATTTAGAAAAATTACCTTTCAAAATTCAGAATAAAATTCTATCTATACTATATTATATAATATTATTGTATTAGTTTATATCCATATTTTTATATTATATTTCTAAGATTATATTTGGCAATAGCTTAATTAAGGAAAATGTCTACCAACACAATCCCTCTTTTATATCACATGTCTCCACCTTAACACCCACCCCCCAAACCAATATTAAAGACCTAAACCTTCAAAACTTATCCTCTATCCCAAGTCAAAATAATCTCTCCTCGGTAAAACCCGCTTATATAGTATTTAATTCTAAAGATGTTAAAGAATTTTTAGAATCTATTCCAAATTTTAATGAAAAATATAAACAGTTAACTAAATTTATTTCTCAAGTAGACAAAGTAATGGAACTATTTCCCAATAACATAGACAACTTTTATAATTATAAATATATGTTAGACCAAATAAAAAATAAAATTAAAGGCAAAAATTCGCAATTCATAAAAACACAAAATCTAAATACCTGGGAAGAAGTAAAGGAAAATTTAATTAAAATATACGCGAACAAAAATTAAAATACTAAAATTAAAAATTTTCTAAAATACAATAGAAGCCCACATGCACTTAATGTTAACAAAACCCTCTAAAAAAATTTTTCCCAACAAAAATTCCACACACCCCGTCAAAATTTTTCATATTCTAATAATTCTACTCCTCATCGCCCTAACCACTTCGATAGGAGACAGCAAAATTACAACAGAGGAAGAAGTAATAGACACCCACCCCCGGACGAGGCTTTGTACAAAGCATGATTAACCAGTCAAATAGATCACAAAATTTAAATTATAACGAAATAGATTATCCTGACCCTAACCAACAAAATTTTTTAGACCAACAAGCCTCGATATACCAAGACCCAAATACAGAAAATTACACCGAAGACTCCCAGACTTACCCCCAAGACCCTCAAACAAAAATTTAAATACAAATTTTCAAAATTTCTTTAAAAATGAAAATTTACCTTCAAAAAATTTAGAAACTAAAAACCTTCAGAACTACCCTTTATAATCCACGCCTTATTAAAATTTAAAATATTTACAGATACTGGAAGCACAAATTCTTATATTAATATCTTAAATTAGCAAATAAATTTTTTCAAAATCAAATTACTTTCAACCATATTATTGTAACATTTACCCTTAGTTCTAGGAAACAAAACTTTACAATAAAACGATCATTTTTAAAAAAAATTTTGAATAATAATATTCCCCTTGTATTTCAATTGTATGCTTTTTCATTCCAAGTTCGAAATATTATTAGGCCTTGATAATATTTAGAAACTTCAAACAAAATTCGATTTCATTAATGACACATTAGTCACAAAATAAGAAAACTTTTATAATTCATTATTTAAATGTCAAATCGAAACTTTCAACAATGAACAACCTTAAAGTTGATCTTTCAGCATTTCGAGTTGAACATTTAAATAAGCGAAGAAAAATCCGGACTTGCAAAATTAATCCAAAAATATAAAAATATAATTTATGACGAAAACTCACCCCTAACTTCTACAAATCAAATTAAATATTTTATTCGAACCACCGATGATATAGCGGTAAACACAGCAAAATTCTCTATAAATATAGGTTAAAGTAAATAACTTTTCGACTCTAGATTTGGGTAACGGTTCTCATCAAAATCAAGATGAAATCAGCCTATAAAGAAAAAACATCATTCAGTACGAAACATGGTTACTACCAATACTGCTGAATGCTTTTCGATGTAAAAGAATAGCTTAGTACATTTTAAAGTGCTATGAATAATATTCTTGGAGACCTGTTGAACCAAATTTGTTTTGACTACTTAGACAAAATAAAAAATTTTCTCCAACGATCTACAAGAACATATTGAAATTTAGTATCTGATAGGCTCAAAAGAGCAAAACTACAAAATTTAATTAGACAAATGTAAATTCATAAAACGGAAAGTGTCTTTCCTCAGTTACCTAGTGAAACCAGAAAGCGTAAGACCAAACCCCGAGTGAATTTTTGCTAATTATAAATTTTTATCCCGATCACAATCAAATAAATTAAATGAGTACGAATTCGACATGAAATATAAAAAATAAGGCTCAAAACAAATTATGTAGCCGATTCTCTATCTTAAAACCCCGTAGAAATCAATGTAAACGTTCAGAACACCATTGACTTTTACAAGTAGAAAATTAACCCTCAAAATTTAATAAATCCATTCGATCTAAACGAAATTCAAAACTTGGAACGAGAATTAAATTAAAGTATCATACCAAACTCAAACCTCACTGCTAAATTCAATAGAAAAATCGAGTAACCATCTTTTTTGATCAAATTATTATTTAACCCTTTCAAACCCCGGTCACGTTAATAAATTATAAAGAAAATGCTCGAACAAAATTTTTATATAATAAATTTTTCAATACTAAAATTCGAAAAAGACCTTATAAAATTTATTAAAGAATATATTGCACCCAGTCCCAACTAGTATTTTCATTTAGACCCATAGCATTAGAACAAATACCTTCCCTTCACTTACAAAATTAAAATCCAGTAGAAATTTTTTTAAATTAAAACACTGCACACCCAGTATCTATTAGCCCCGACACATTAGAAAACTTAGACAGACAATTATCCCAAAACTCCTTCACCAAATTGACCCGAGACAGTATACACCCACAGCATTAAAATCATAGATAAATTGCTTAACCACTTTTTAAATCAAACTTACTTCAGAACCATTATAGATCAGGCTATAATCTAAAATAAAGTAATTATTCGCAGACAAGTTTCAAAAGTTCATAGTCAATTTATCAATAGAAAATTTCGAACCCGATATCATAAAATTTATTAAAAATTATACCGCGCCTTCATATAATTACTACATTTACTCAGACGCCCATACTCTAGAAAAATTAGAACTAATTATCGTCAAGCACTTTGCAAAAATTAAAAAATATTTAAAACAAATAACCTGTTAAGAGATATCGAGGATCCTGAGGAAAGGACCGAGATTCTAGAAAATTACCACACAGGGAAAACAAATCATCGTGGCATATCCGAAACCTACGAAAAATTAAAAAATAAATATTTTTGGCCTAAGTTAAAAGAGGATATCACAGAATATGTAAACAGCTGCGATATATGTCAAAAATCCAAGTACGATAGACACCCTCTGAAACTCGAACTAAATTTGGTCCCTACAGCACAACGCCCGTTCGAAATCTTACATCTGGACAGCCTCTCGATGGAAAACCAGAAATTTCTAACAATAGTGGACTCCTTTTCTAAATTCGCACAAGCTTACCCGTTAAAATCACTTCAGCCAACCGAAGTAGTCGATAAATTATTAGAATACTTCGCAATGAATAACGTTCCTAAATTAATTATTTCAGATAACGGTAGAGAATTTAAAAATAATCTCCTCCAGGAGTTCCTAAAACTTCACAAAATTGATATTAGGTTCACCTGTCCACAAAACCCATCCTCTAATGGAATTGTGGAACGATTTCACTCTACTCTTATCGAACATATTCGATTATTTAATAATAGAGAAAATTTTAAAAACCAACCCATTTCGACCAAAGTATTATATGCTTTAATAGCTTACAATAACACTAAACATTCCGCGACAAATTTTACGCCTTTCGAAATAAAAAGCGGACATATCGACGATGATACACCGCTCAAAATTAATTCCAAAGAACCCGTTATTTCAGACTACTGCCAAATGCATAAAGAAAATTCAAAATTGTTATATGAAAATATCCAAAAAATATTAGACACGGGCAAAGAAAAAGTTATCTCCACATTTAACAAAAATCGCGAAAAATTACCAGAAATTCCTGAGAAAGTCTATGTTGAAAACAAACAAAAATGTATTAAGACAAAAAATAAATATGACCCTGAAACTCTGAAATTAGTAGACCCAAAATTAAAGTTAGGTAAAATTATTCCACGCACCCATAATAAAACTGAAAAAATTCATCTCTCGACTATAAAAAAGACCTCGAAAATTAAGAGATCCCGGAAACACTGCCCCAATTCATTCGATTAATTTCTCCCGTGTAGAACCAGAAAAAATTATCACGTATATACGAGGCAACCTATTTGATGCACCCCCAAACTATTCCCTAGCTCACTGTGTCGCTGCCGACCTAAACATGAGTGCAGGAATAGCGGTAACCTTTCGAAAAAAATTTAATAACATCGAAACTCTGAAAAAACAGAAACTTGAAGTAGGAGACGTCGGAATATTGAAACAAAGAAATAGGGTTGTCTACTATCTAATCACTAAAAAATTTAGCTACGAAAAACCTAAATTAGAAAAACCTGAAATCCTCCTTAACCAAACTTAAAAGACATTCTATGACTAATAATATCACTAGACTAGCAATACCCAAGATCGGCTGCGGTCTAGACAAACTCTACTGGAAGGATGTAGAACATTTAATAAATAACATTTTTAGAAACACAAAAATCAAAATTTTTGTCTACTCCTGACTAACTGACTGACCTTTTTCAGATTGACTTTAACCCTACTTATTGGCACCATATCTGGAGAAAATTTGGAAGATATTACTGACCACGCTAGCTTCTACCCTACTAAATTCGAACACCCTTACCTCTTTTCGGAATTCTATTGTATACACTATTTTTTTTTTACCTTTAAAACTCCATTTCGGATATATTGATATAGACTTGGAAATTGCAAACTATATACCAACAATCCTTTCTATAATCCAATTCATCCCATTACCAGTTTCCATTATAACAAAATCAACCTATAATTATAAATGAAATATATCAGAATTTCATTATAACTAATAGCAATGTATTAAAAATTAATTACTGTATGAACATAAATTATAAATTTTTTGTAAAACCAACAATGAAAGGGCATCACCCTGTATTCAAAACTTAATTGTCAAAAAGAATAACAGCTATTGTCAGTTCAATAAATTATAATAAAAATACAACATCCTGTAACAGTGAAAATACTAAATACAGATACGACTATAGTAAAATGTAATAAAAAAACAATGTAATATTGTAGTAATGCGAGAACACACAGAAATATTTGAAAATGGGATTATATAAAATAAACAATATAAATAAATGTCTAATTAACAATAAACTAATGGTTTCAAACTATAACTATACAAGACAAATTCCCTTGTTAACCAATAAAAATTATAAATATGTTTCTATAAATAGAACCACCAAAGTTCATTCTTTATCAAGAATAGAAACGAACTATGTACAGGAAGACGAAATTGACGAAATAGATTGGTACCCTAACTATATTCAAAATTCCTTAAATACATTAATCATTATTATGTTAGTAATTATAACTTGTTTCGGGTCATTTTTTCTTTTTACTAAATACAAAAATCATTTCGTATTTCGCTTTCCTACCAATAAGGACAAAACTGAAACCACTAGTTTGTCACAGATACCGGCCACAATTTTTGAGTCTCATCCCGAAAATCAAAATTTACCGGGCGATCCTCAAGCTTAAGGGGAGGAGTTAACTTTCCCACGATTCACCGCCTGCCTCCGATTCCATACCGCCTACACAATCACCCGCGCGCGCTACTGAATAATACGAATTCAGCATTTTCAATTTATATAAAAGAGCCGTTTTGCCAGGCTTAAAATCAGTCTTAACTCACCATTCGGCAACGGGTTCACCTGCCCTCTTTTCCAAGCAGTTCGCAGTACCAGGGTAACTACTACCAAGTTCCTAACATAAATTCGGTCACTCAAGACCAAGTGCCCTCCCTCTGTCTCGAGCTAGTAAAGGAACCAAGGACTCTCAAGGTAACCCTTAATAAAAAATTGACAATTGACCTTGGTCGCTGTATCATCGCGTAACCAAGGCGAACGGTAATAACCCGTGCGAAATTTTCATCTTATTATATCAATTGTTACACGAGTATAAAACTCCCGGGCAGATAAACATTTTTTGACTTTCGGACATAAGACCCCGGTTATCCAAATTCTCCCTTTGTGTGTGTTCTCATCATAATTCACGAATGTAATGTAAAATCATGAATGTAAATTTACGTATGTAACGAACAATAAAACTTTGATTATAATAAATATTAAAACATAAATATAATAAATATTATATAAATAAAAACTTATCAATCTGTAAAACAATATATAAATAAATAATAAACATTATACATTCATGTAACAAATAACTTTATAACATTGTAAAATCAATTTTTGAATTATAAATAAAATAAAAATAAAAAATATTAAAAAGATTGATTTCAATACTAAAACCGTTCTTTCCCAAAAAATTACAAAATCATTAGATAAAAGTCAAAATTAAATAAATCACTTGCTATCCAGGAACATTAGTAAATTGAATATTAGTAAATTCAATATTAGTAAATTCACCCCAGCTCTACTCAAAAATAAATATAGTCCTCAAAGACCCAAAAGAAAAATCAATCTTTTTAAAAAGACATTTTTCGGGCTTAAGGTTATAACTTATATAATCAGTGAGTATTATAACTAAAATATCTGAAGGATTGAATTCCAAGTACAGGTTCAACTCACAAAATAGCCAACGCCATACAATTTATAATGTTTCAAATGTACAATTTATAATGTAAATAATTTTGAAAAATATGTAAATATTCTAAACTCGCAATGGATTTTTAAATAAAGTAAAGAAAATTTTGAAAAATTTAAGAAACTTTTTAAAATTTAAAATATAAAATACTAGGTAGGTTTCACAAAACTAAAAGATAAGATGCTTGTTTAGCACGACTCTATATATTTCGGGGTAGGAGCCCATCTTTAGGAGTTTACAGAGAATTTTTAAATGTAGATGGGAATTTTGTTCTTCAGTAAATATCGATACAATGAGTGTAGCGAATTGTGCTCTTTGTAATCTGGTTCTCCCTGAGACTTTTTATCACTTTGTGGCGGTCTGCCCCCTTCTGAGAGAAATCAGAATCAGACAACCTTAAAAAAATAATTTTAAAATTTGATGTATTTTTGGGGATTCTGAATTGGGTGGATTGGCCTGGGCTGGTTGAATATTGTAGGGAGGCTTGGAAATATAGATATATCTATCCTGATTGAGGAATTCAATTATTAAATTAAACTAGAATAGGTTTTTCTGTTAATTTCTTGTTATTTTTTTTTTGCTAAACTTAGACCCGCGTCTCAAGATTATTCTTATAGAGGGTTAAATTTTATTATTATTAATGTTATATGTGTGTATGTATCTACGTATTTACGTATTTATATATGTTTGTTTTGATGTATATGATGATGAATAAATTAATAAATTAATTTAAAAAAAATATATATAAAAAATTTCATCCGTATATATAATGTCCGTATGGAAGTTTGTTTGGGAGAATTGTATATAGTGTATACTTATATGTTTAGTAAAAGAAAAAAAATTGATATTCATGTAAATAATTATCTATCTATACTTATTATAATCAGCTTGCGCGAAGATGCCGATGTTTTTTTTTTAATTTTAAAACCCACTAATAGTTCATGACAAATAAAATTGATTAAAATTAATAATTTAAATTATTATTTTAAACCCCACTAGGGAGTCAAAGGGGTATAGCCTCCTGGCCAGCAAGATGACCGCCGAAGCCGGGTTTCGCAGCTGGTTTCAAGATAATTGATTTATCTTTACTAACGTGATTCATGCATTTTTCTAACCATCTTGCTTATCTCATATTCAATAAATTTATCTCTACTAGAAATGATATTAAAAAAATGTATGTGAAGTATTATGGAGCTTCAAGAAGCTCATTGGGGAGCCGTAAACAAAAACATATTCATTTATGGTAGGATTTCTAAACCAATAAGATTTATTAATTCAATGCAGAATTTTACCTTTTCTTAGGTAGGACAAATAAATATCGTTTTAAGTATATGAGTTGTGGATAGTAGTTACTCTATATTATTTCAAAATACGAATACCTACGAAAGAATTTATGCTTAAATTAATGCAGAATTTTATTAAGAATAGAAATATAATAAAAAGTTGAAAATGACTTTTCCCAATATGAAACTTAAAACGCTTAATCTAATAATTTCTTCGTATATGTGACCTTCTCCGAGAAAAAGGACCTAGTGTGTCAAAAAACGGGTTTGGACTTAAGAGTGGATTCTGGTACCTAAAAGGGTGTAGAATAAGATGAAATGAGTTTGATTTCTGATAAAAATTTATTTACCCCATAAAAACGTACAAAACGAAACAACTTTTGAGATATTGATAACACTCGTTATACAGTTGGCACAAGACTGAAGCGTCACTTTATTCTTTTCCTTTCTTATAGTTATTTTTACAAAAAATACGTCACCACATAGGCATGACGTCACCAAAGTCGGCACCCAATCATAATAACCATACCAAATCGCATCTCCCAACTGAAGGTGTGTTCAAAGGGATAATGCTTTATGAAACTTTAAATGCGTTTTTCCGAAAACTTCATTTTCCCACACTAGGTCCCTTTTCTCGGAGAGGTCACATATAGTGAATACAAAAATTATACCCCTAGTATAAAAATGAACTTTCTAACTACTTCTTGAGTATTGTGTGAATCAAACAAAGAGACAGACAGAAAAAAATTATAGGTACATTTTTGAAAATATATTTTTCCTTATTTTAAGCATTTCTAAAGACAAATGTGAGATTTTTTTTTTAATTTTGGATGAATTCATTTTTTCGGTTGCTATTTTCGAAGAGTGTAGGTACATTGGTACATATAGAGTAATTTTGTTGATATATTTATTAAATAATCACTTTAATCCCGAGAGAGTGTGTTGCCGATAGCTCTCACTAATACTAATAAATGCAATATCTACAGAATTCCGCTCAAATTGCATGAATATGTTTCGAGTTATTCAACTTCTAATGAAAATTAGTACCTATAGTAAAAATGTTAGCCTCTTGTCGCTTGTGATAAAAATAAGAAATAACTTATTATAGTAGTTATAAATTAATCGTAAAATATTACATCTATATAATTTCCGATTGATATTTTTTGAAATATTCAAATTTGAATGAAAACATTATTTTAACGTCTGGACATATTTATAGATTTAGGACTTAAGTCTCAAAGCGTATTAATTGACACGCAGTGTTTATTTTTTTCTATAATCCTGTTTGATTAAAATATCCACGATCACTCAAATATGGAAAGTAGAATAATGTTTCTTCTGCTGAAAAAATGTTTGTTTTCTCAAAAAAAAAAATAATAAATAAATGATTAAATTTTGGATTTTCTAATTTCAGAATTTTTAGTTGGGAAATGTTGGAAATCAGGTGGGAAAAATGAATTGTTAAATGGGGAGTTATCCAACAGTTGTAATCTGAAATAACGGCATAAAAAATTGGTATTAATAAATTTAGACTTTTTCACTAAACCTCAACTTTCTATTGAAAACATTAACATCAGAAAAATTGCCAAATTTCAAAAAATCGTAGACATCAAACGTTTGAAAAAGTTTTAATTTTAATATGAATTATTAAAAAACAAAAAGGTAAAAGTTATATTTATTATATTACCTACATTCCAAATTTTTATTAGTTCCAGTGGTTACGAAAAAATCTTGTTGAAAACATATATTTGTCTTTTTATATCTATTATTTTTTTATTTTTCCTTTTTCATTCTTTTAAAATTTAAATTTTTTAAAAATCTTCCTTGTTAAGCAGTTAGATTTTAGCAATAACCCCTATGAAAAATTTCAAGTTTCTAGTCCCAGTAGTTCCGAAGAAATGATAATATCAAAAAATAAAATCTAGATTATGGGGATGATTTCCTCGCTTTACCAGTTTAAAAATTGAATAATTTTATACAAAAAAAAAAAAAAAAAATATTGATAGCAGATAATCACATAAACACTCCTAAACCAAATATCAAGAGGTAACTCGAGTAATTTTAGAGAAATCAGGATAAAACTGTTATTTTTTGAATTTTTTATAAACCTTTCTTAGCAAGTATTTAGGTTTTAAAAGTGACCTCAATAGCAAATATTAATTATTATTAAATAGCTTATGCTCCCGTAGTTCCGGAGAAACCATTATTTTATTATTTTTTCTTTTTTCATCCCTTTATAATTTGAATTTTTAAAAACCTTATACATAATGAGAATATATGTCTGAAAAGCAACCTGTTTGACAAATTTCAAGTTCTTATAGTTCAAGTAGTTCTAGAGAAATCGTGGTGAATCAATAATTAATGGTATTCGGATTGTAGATATTATATAAACTAGCTAGTACTATGTAAAAGAACAAACCTCAAAGGATTAATAACAAACTTTTGTCTTGCGTTAAACCAGATTCCCGGGTTTGAATCCAGCTAATGTCAAG
The DNA here is from genome assembly GCA_024734495.1 of Forficula auricularia. NCBI lineage: Eukaryota > Metazoa > Arthropoda > Insecta > Dermaptera > Forficulidae > Forficula > Forficula auricularia. The sequence goes on from JALMQS010000064.1 coordinate 15,520,581, forward strand.
GCTATTTCACTCTTTATATATAATTAAAGTAATCATTTAATTGACTTGAAGAATAAACAAATTTAGTGATTTAATATGTAAATGAATTGTAAAACCCGTGTACACATAGTTAAAAAAATATATTCTACTATATACGTAAATTGTAATTGTAAACATTATATAAGCTTTATTAGCTTTATAAGCTTGTTTTAAAAATATCACACAATCTTTATTGAGATTTAATTTGTGTTGTCTATATTAAAGAAAGGAATATTATTAATTAAGAAACAAATGAGGCTTTTAAGTATTTCGTAGTTACTATAGGGACCAACTGGCGACGAAAATGTAAGCTTTGGGGGATGATTTATTAAACGTCCAGGACAAAAAGACTCGATCACGGCCCCCTAGGCACTCATTTTTTTTTTTGGCTTTTCGGCCTTTCTAGCCATAAGCCATTTACGATACTATTTTATTTATTTAAATTTGTCTCTACCTCGGGGGTCAGATTTTGGCCGGATGCCTCGAGTCGGATTCGAACCCGGGTCCACTTGGTTAGCAGGATGACGCGCTACCGCCTAGCCTATCCGACCCCCTCTAGGCACTCTTTTACCTATGATATATACAATAATACAATATTTGCCCCAATTCTCCCCAAATTAAGTGGGAGATAAATTTAACCTAATTTATCGCACCGAGAATTTACCACTGTGGAAGTCCTTAAAAAAAAAAAAACAAAAAAAAAAACTTATTAAATTGGATTGTATCTAACTTTCTGAGATGTGGCTCGTGATCCCGGCTTTTTTCCTTATGCTCTGTTCTTTTCACGATGGATGGGGCCATCCCACACAAGCCTTTAGGGGATGCACCTTCTAGTGTATCTCCTTCTCACATCAATATAATTAAAAAAAAAAAAATATTTAAATAAATAAATACAAGAGAGCGCTACATTCGGCAGTAGTACTGCCTCTATGTTTAACGCACGGTCTCTAGAGGAACAATTATAATTTAATTTTGTCATAAGTAGAGACTGGATTCCTATGCAATTGCAGATTTTCTTTGCCGCCACATATGACCCAGGAGATCAATTATTTATCTAACCGAATCATGCATCTAGGATATTATATGTTAAATTTTATAATGCATATCCAAAAAAAAGGAAAATAATTTCAACCCACAAAGGGTAATGAAGTGTTACCTATACTTATTATTTTGAATTAGGTATCAGGCATTATTTTATTTATTTATTTTTTAATATATAACTCACTGATAAGAATTGGCAACTCTCTTATCTAGTCCGCTTTAAATAATAATAAATATTACCTGTTTAGAAATGGAATAGTATAAACCTAATAAAAAGCAACTAAGTGCGAGCGGGGCTCTTTTTTCGAGAATTCTGTAGAATAGTATAAGGAAGTTTAATTTATCCATAAATGTCGAAGGTAAAGTATTGTAATCGGTCTCTCGCCAAGCCCGACTTCACCAGGCAAAAACTACGGAGCCCATGGCCTCAACCAAAGTCTCAAAATTTAGTATTCATTTAGGTTGAATTTACCGTATATGTTTTTGTATTTAAGCACTACTGAATTAGTGTATTCTACTTGGGAAAAAAGTCAAAAAATTAAATATTAAAATAAAAAAAAATTTTTTTTTTTTTATTTTTCCATCAGCAATCAGAACTTACAAATCAAATTACAAAGCAGTAACAAATTCTATGAGCCAATTTTATTACATTTGATGAACAAGAAGGGAACAGGTAAATTTTACAGAATTCCTCCAATGAGGCATAACTGTATACCATCTATACTGAGTCTATAAGGAGACTTGAAGGTCTTGAGGCCACTTTTTTTTCAATCTTCTATCTTCGAGTATCTGGTTGAGAGAGTGCAGCGAATCATTTGGGTGGGACTCCAGTTTTTGTAGGTAACCCAGAGATCTTTTGTGAATGACATCCTTTATGTAGGGAATGTTTAAGTCGTTATGAAGTGTCCTGTTAGAGACGTACCAAGGGGCGTTTGTTATTATTCTCAAAAATTTGGACTGAAATCTCTGGATTATATTTAAATTGGATTCAGAGGAACAACCCCATATCTCTATTCCGTAGGTCCAGATTGGTATGATAATAGCTTTGTAAATCAGGATCTTATTTTCCAATGATGTTAAGGACTTTCTGCCTATGAGCCAGTACATTTTTCTTGTTTTTAAGTCCATTTCTTTCCTTTTTTTAACAATGTGGTCCTTCCACGTAAGTTTTGAATCTAGGTGTATTCCTAGGTATTTCACGCAGGAACTCTGAGGTATAGCTCTATTGTTTATGAAAATCGGAGGACTTGGTTGGTGTTTAAGCGTGAATGTTATGTGACTGGATTTGCTGTCATTTACTTTCATTCTCCACTTTCCTAGCCATTTCTCTACCAAGTTTAGATGTTCTTGAAGATGATTACAGGCTTGTGAGGGATCTTCACTGGATGCCAAAATTGCTGTGTCGTCTGCAAAGGTTGCTACTTGGCTAACAGGGGTAGTTGGAAAATCTGAAGTATAAAGTAGGTATAATAAGGGTCCAAGAATACTTCCTTGGGGGACACCAGACTCAATGGAATGAATTTCGGAAAGTTCCTCATTGTGTTTAATTTGGAAAAATCTATTTTCCAAGTAAGATTTCAGTAGTTGGAAGTACTGGTGAGGAAGATTATTTTTAATTTTGAAAAGCAGACCTTTGTGCCACACCTTGTCGAAAGCTTGACTAATATCCAGAAAAACTGCGGGGCAATACTTTTTTCTTCAAAGGATTTTCTTATTGTCTCTACCAATCGGTGACATTGCTGGGTAGTAGAGTGTTGTTGCCTGAAGCCAAATTGATGTTTGGGAATCCATTCCATTAAATTGTTTTCTTTTATCCTGTTAAGTAGAAGTTTTTCTAGAACTTTTGATATAATCGGGAGAAGGCTGATAGGGCGATATGAAGTCACTTCGGTAGGTGGCTTGCCTGGTTTTAGGATCAGAATGATATGGGCTAATTTAAGTTGCTCTGGCCAGTAAGTCAGTCTTAGAATTGAATTGAACAAAGTAGTTAAAAATATCAGTCCTGTTTTGGGAAGATTTTTCAGGGCTACGGCGTTTATTTGATCATGTCCTGGAGATTTCTTTGACTTTAAGTGCTTAATTTCTTTAATTAATTCAGTGATTTTGAAGTCTTTTATAGGTAGAGAAAGTTGGAAAGGGGATTTCCAAGAAATTTTCAACCTCAATCATCTGCCTCATTAGAAAAATAAAAATTTAATAATTTAATTATTTGTCTCCAAGCTTTGCTCCCCCCTGAAAATTTGTACTTAGAGGCCTATATACAATTTTCTCACAATAAGTGTTAAATTGTAAAAGTTATACTTATGACTAGAGACCGGATTTTTATGCAGTAAAAACTACCAAAATATGTAGTTAAAAATGCTGAAATATGCAAAGATATGCAGGAAAAGATGGCAAAAAAAATTTATGGACTAAAAAATTAAAATTGAAGACAAAAAGACTATATATTTGAAGGAGTGTTATGAAATGAATAAACTGATAAGTAAGCTATAGACACCAAGTGTCAAATATGTCGCAGAGACTGCTGCGGACGATTGCTACAGACAAACTGAACGACGAGCGGGTTTCTCTAGCGAGCAGAGGGTGAGGGATGCATCATCCATTTAGAGAATTATGTAGGTTTATAGTGAAATATACAATATTTATAAAATTATAAAGGGTTGGAATTAGTGGAGTTTCACAAAATAAAAATTGAAATAAAGTTTGAGTTTAATGGATACTCTATATATTTCGGGTTTTTAGACCATCATGTCTTTTGAATAAGCTCATGATGATGGGCTAAAAAACCCGAAATATATAGAGTATCCATTAAACTCAAACTTTATTTCAATTTTATTTTGTGAAACACCACTAATTCTAGCCCTTTATAATTTTATAATTTTTTTCCATCAAAACAAATTTATTATTTTTTAGTGAACACTAGAGAGTATCAATCATTTATTTATTGGTCCCTTCTATTTTTTGCACTCAAGAGAACTTTGAAACGCGCAAAGATTTGTAAAAATGTTTTACATGGAAACAAGATTTCCTTTAGGTAATAGATTTAATCTATGTGTTGAGTAGTAGAAATGATAAATAATCCCAGACAACGCATTAAATGATTAAAAAAAAATTGTTAAATTTTCATATTTATCACAAGAGATAAAATAAGATATTGATAGCATTTTTAATGTGAATCAACGCATTAATATTATTTATAGTGTTGAAGGCAAGCCAGCAATGAAATTAAATATTATTAACTCTAATTGAAAATATGTTGTTTTGCCGAGAGTAGCAGAGTTGTTGAATCAGTCTTTTGTCAGACTTGCTTGCTAGACATCAACGAAACGAATTGACTCTACTCAATCGGGTATTGACCCCATAAGAGGTGAAAGATAAAATATTTCTAATCAAAAAGACTGATGATGAAAGTCAAAGCTTCAAAACTAGTCTCATTCAAATAACATAAATGTCTAATATTATATGCCACCCTATAATTATAAGGATCCACTATTATAAATTAGATTTTATTAGTTAATAGTATAGTGTGTAGATGCAGATGCACCCCCTGAAAATAATCCTGCCGGAGCCTATGTATGTAGGTATATATTTATTTGCATCAAGCAGAGGACAACTTTATTGATTTCTATTTAAAAATTTTATTCATTTAGTGAAGATTTAATTTTTTTGTTAATCGAAAATAAAAAAAAATATTTTTTTATAGGGTGTAAGATATCTCCGTAAAGATCTCATTAAAAGTAGAATTAAAATGATTTTTTTTCAATTTAATTGGCTTTAAAATGAGGGTTTAGGAGGATGTCAAATTAGACGATTTTTGTATCTGAAGGAATTTCCAAACCAGTGAACGTAAAATTATTTTAAAAAATCTACAAATAGGTCTATTCTCTGCTTATCAATAATATTAAATAATATTAAATTGTGTTTTTACCCGGAAAGTTTTGGGGTAGTTTTGATATCTTTCATCCTATATGTTTTTTGGTGTGCTGAAATTGCCGAATCTGAGGTTTGCTAACTAAAATTTGGTGACGGAACATTGTTAAAAATGCAAAAAAAGGTAAAAAATCTCATTTTTTGGCGGTTTTTTGATTATATTATACATAACTCGAAAAATCTCAACTTTTTATAAATAACCTTCTTATTCACTAATTGCCTTTAATAATAAACTTGAATTTTGGAGTGGAAAAAGTAAGTTTTTGCGGAGACAAACAAAATACGCTAATTTTCAACTACCGCTTGAGTCCAAACGGTTGGTCGGAGAAGAACCCTAAATAATGAAATTTGTAGGAAATTTAATATAGGTACTTTCATTTTTAATAGGAAAGTTTTTACAAAAAGTTGATAGTTTTCGAGTTATAATGAAAAAAATCCGCCAAAAATGAGATTTTTTACCTTTTTTTGCATTTTTTTTACAATGTTCCGTCACGAAATTTTGTTATCAAACCTCAGATTCGGATTCAGCACCACCAGAAAATATATAAGATGGAAGAAATCAAAACTCACCCAAAACTTTCCCGCGAGGGACTCTTTTGAGAACAATTTAACTGGAGTATAAGAAATAAGAACGAATCCGATTAATATCTCAAGTATTTTGGAAGATTAAAAAAACAAAATCTCCCATATACGAGTTAGCCGCTTTTTATTTTTGAAAACAATAGAAGTTAATATACTAAATGGCTTTTGTTAAAAAAAAGTACTTTGCTTCTGAATATCCTGTATTATTCATTGGTTATTTTATCATTAATATTTGGATTATTATAATTTTTATGTAATTAATTATTACTTGTGAAACTTTGAACTCCTTCTCATATTTAAATGTATTTTTAATTCTTAAATGCGAAATCTTTTTTTGATGGTAAAGAATAAAAATAATCATAATCTTCAAAGCAAATCCAAGATGGTTAATTGCAAATAAATATATGCATATATAGATATGTAAATACATTGGCATAAACATATATATAATTTTATTTGTTGGAGAGTAATTATAGTTTCGAAGGATGTGTGTATAGATATTATTATTTGAACTATGCAAAGGGAAAACCCTCTTTGGTTTGCTTTTAAAAATCAACAATTCTTCTACTTAATTGAAAAGATTTGGTTTTGCCAAGAGTAGCAGAGTTGTTGATTCATAAAGATAAATAAATGAGGTTGTCTGCTGCTTGATGCAAATAAAGAAATATACTTACATATATATGCCGAATATAAATATAGGTAAAAATGTAGTCTACGGTCTGTGATATCACATGAAAACATAGAACCAATTTTTTATTTTCACATAGGTAGGTATATATTCTATTTCATGTTGTAATGATATAGGATATAATGTGAAGTAGTGCGATCGCCTGCCTGGGTCATTGACAATTTGAGAGCTTCTATCTCCAAGATGAAATAAGTTAACTCACTTTGTGACTTCTAGGTGGAAGGAATCGATGCCCTTAATAGTGTGAAAGTGGATTTAGAACATACAACCAGATATTGTGGTCTCCAGAGGCGAAAAGGGGCCAAAAATACATTGGACCGTGTGTATGTATTTATGTGTGTAACCCCCTGCGTTTGGAAACTATAAGTCTCAGAGCTACGAAATTCGAAACTTAGGCTAGAAGGAGTACTGGTGTCCCTGGTCCTTCAGGGACCTGCGCGCCATGGGTATCCCCAAAACTACATTAAACAAAATGACGCTCAGGGCGATGCTAGGTTCCCTTTTCAACTTTTCTAGCTTTATGAGGCGGACTTTCCGGACGGTGCCCGGCATTAATTGATTAATAATATAGGTTTAAATTTATGTTCATTGCTGGGCTGGCCTTCCTCGACAAATGACCTTTCTGCGGTGGCCAGCCCATTTTAAACGAATTTTGTATTTTTTTAACATTTAATGTTAATTTTTATTTATATTTTTGTTTTTTTTTTTTTGTTTATAATAGTATAATATTTATTTATTATTTTTTCTTAATCGCATTGCACAGTTGTGGGGCGCTTTTGGCGCTCCCAACACTCTGGCCTCGGTTCTGGAGTCCTACTGGCGCCCATATATATAATGTACTTCTTACTAATAGCCCACATCTGGCGTAATTATTGGACGGCTGATGAGGGTTGCAACCTAAATTGTAAATAAATCTGTTTTCTTTCTGTAAAGGGCTGCCCCCTCTGGGTGGCGCAATAAATCAGTCATTGAAATCGGAACAACGGAAGTTGACATTTACATGAAAGATTTTTCGTTTTTTGTGATTTTCTCAAAAATGGCTGCAACCATTTTGTTTTAAATTGGTGTACTTATCAAGTGTCATAAGTTATTATCCGATTGAAATAAAGGAAGAGGGTGTAAATTAGGAGTGTCGCAAAATAAATATTTTAATCGTTCATCATATCTAGTCTACGGTAAGTCGCAGAGTTTTAGAATTTAAAACTTAAGCTATCTAGAGGCTATAATAAGATTTTGGCTAAAATCGAAGAACTGAAAATACCTATTTACTTGAAGATTTTTGTTCATTTGCAATCTCGTCTTTTTTCCAGTTTCCTCAAAAAGGCTTGGGAGAAACACAAATTGAAGTAATTTGAATGAAGAAAATTGGTATGCTAATTTCAAATAAGAGAGAAACTAATGTGAAAGTCGTGTGGTGCCCACACCAGCTGATTTTTTTATCTAATCAAACTGAGATCTAGATAGAACCGAACACTGTCTCACGTTAAGACTACATTTCAGCCTAAATATATATAATTCTTTGTTAGAGACTATAGTTTCGAAGATTTGACCTTCATTATCAGTCTTTTCTAGTGTGTTGTGTGACCAACTCACTATTATAACAAAACGAATAACATACGATCTGGTATTTGAAACCATGAGAACTAACAGATCAAATGTTTCTAATTAAAAAGAGTGATGATAAAATTCAAACCTTCGAAAATACAGTCTCTAACAAGTAAATTATATATAATATATATGTTTATCATAAAAAGGCACTGATGACTTGTAATAATCAATTTTCTTCTATCCAGGCGAAGTATGTAAATTGTTATCAACCATTATAAATCAAACTTGTTATTTAATTAGAAAAAAATTAATTTGAGGTATTGAATAAATGGAGTGGTAGAACTTAATGTTGAATTGATGGAAAGGCTGCCGAAACAAAGAAAAACACTAATTCCGAATAAATTGATTTGAATTAGTATTGAATTTTTAACGTTTCGATTTTTATTGGTAACCAATGCTGAAGACATGGAAGAATGGACTTAAACCAGGGCCCACTTTTGGGAAAAAAATATTTTGATAGGTTTTTTAATGAAACTAATTATTAACATGTGGATGAATCAAAATAAAACAAGTGATTGATCATATCAAAAACAAACACATTACCGAGCATCGCTCGGTGTTCCAGGCACTCTAATATTATATGAAAAAAATTTATATTTATTAAATTCTGTCTATATTGCAGACTGATGATGATGGTGATTGACCGCTGAAACGTCTCTTTTTTGTCAAATAAACAACAATTACAAGATAAAGTATACTTTATTTCAACATTGAATGAATTTTTTATCTTCAACATTGAATTTAATAACTGGTTCTCACGTTGCTTTATATACCTCGCCGAGATAAAAGAAAATTAATATATTGTTTTAGAAATAAAGAAAAAAAAATATCCCCTAAGTTTCAAGTCTCTATCTTAATTTTAACTTAGTGCTACACAGCGATTAAGTTTCCGATCTAAATAACATGGGGATTTTTGCTTTGAGCTATCAATTTTTTATTCCAGCCAAAGTAATGGTTCAAAAAATTTGAAACTCTGTAGACTTTATCCTTATAATAGTAGCTATTCTTCAGAATCTTTACAGATTTTTAGCTATTACAATTTTGGAGTTACATCTAGATAAAATACTGCTATATCTTAGTATTAGTAAGTTATAGACTCCAAAATTATAATAGCTAAAAATCTGTAAAAATTCTGAGGGATAGCTACTATTATAAGGATAAAGTCTACAGAGTTTCAAATTTTTTGAACCATTACTTTGGCCGGAATAAAAAATTGATCGTTCAATGCCAAAAACCCCATGTTATTTAGATGGGAAACTTAATCGCTGTGTAGCACTAGTTTAAAATTGAGATAGAGACTTGAAACTTGGGAGATATTTTTTTTTATTTATTTAGAACCATATGAGCCCCTGTCAGCGAAAATATTCGAAAATATACTAAAATAAGGAGCACCCTAATGTTTATTTGCATCAAGCAGAGGACAACCTCATTATTGAATTCTTCTACTCACGGCATGAAAAACCTTTTAATTTTAATCATAAGTTTATATATATGCTTATATTAATTTAAATGTAAGTATTTGTATTAAATTTTGCATGAAATGGATAGATAAATCATGTGATGAATGACTTACGGCAGGTGGGTTTTTCCGCAGGGGCACGGTGTTTCGCCATCACAGTAGTTTCAAATTACAAAAATGTTTTTGTTTGATAATTCATTGACGGAACAAAACACAATAAGTAGAATAGAAAGAGATTGTCAAGGTCTGAGGTGCGCACATGGAAAGAAAGCTCTGTTCGAAATAAGTGTGTTCTCACCGGAGGCCAGGCACTGACTAGCAGAGAATGCTTGCTCGCTGGCTGCCTTCCTTCCCTCCCAGAGAGAGAGAGATGCAGCAGCCGCCCCGCTACACCCCCCCCGACCCCACCCGTCCAATCCATTGAGAGAGAGGCGGCGCCACGCGGCTTCGCACCAGCATTAAACCGGCTCAGTTCTTTGCTTTTATACGGGGCCCGTATTTTATACGAACACCAGTGACTTAAAGTTGTAGGGTAGAGCTTGAATCCCCATCCCCTCTCATCGTTAATTTTTGGGGATGAATATGCAAGACTGGTGGATGGGCGATGACGTAGCCAGAAAATTTTAATAGGAGGGGGAGGGGGATCAATATACAAAGCAAATTATTTAGTGGGAATTTTTTTATTAAAACAAAGGTACTTACGTATTAACGCCACCGCAGCTAAAGATTTGTCGGTTTTTAAATTTCGCCAATCTACACCTAAAATTTTTGAGATAAATCAGTTCCCCTCTGTCAAAAAACAACTTGAATAGGTTCGGTTTATGATCTCGGTTTGATTAGATAAAAAACGCGTTCCCAAACAAATCTTGCAAACAACTTATAGGTTCGGTTTATGATCTCGGTTCGATTAGATAAAAAATGCGTTCCCAAACAAACCTTGCAAACAACTTGAATAGGTTCGGTTTATGATCTCGGTTTGATTAGATAAAAAACGCGTTCCCAAACAAATCTTGCAAACAACTTATAGGTTCGGTTTATGATCTCGGTTCGATTAGATAAAAAATGCGTTCCCAAACAAACCTTGCAAACAACTTGAATAGGTTCGGTTTATGATCTCGGTTTGATTAGATAAAAAACGCGTTCCCAAACAAATCTTGCAAACAACTTATAGGTTCGGTTTATGATCTCGGTTCGATTAGATAAAAAATGCGTTCCCAAACAAACCTTGCAAACAACTTGAATAGGTTCGGTTTATGATCTCGGTTTGATTAGATAAAAAATGCGTTCCCAAACAAACCTTGCAAACAACTTGAATAGGTTCGGTTTATGATCTCGGTTCGATTAGATAAAAAATGCGTTCCCAAACAAACCTTGCAAACAACTTGAATAGGTTCGGTTTATGATCTCGGTTCGATTAGATAAAAAATGCGTTCCCAAACAAACCTTGCAAACAACTTGAATAGGTTCGGTTTATGATCTCGGTTCGATTAGATAAAAAATGCGTTCCCAAACAAACCTTGCAAACAACTTGAATAGGTTCGGTTTATGATCTCGGTTCGATTAGATAAAAATGCGTTCCCAAACAAACCTTGCAAACAACTATAGGTATAGGTTCGGTTTATGATCTCGGTCTCGGTTCGATTAGATAAAAAATGCGTTCCCAAACAAACCTTGAAAACAACTTATAGGTTCGGTTTATGATCTCGGTTCGATTAGATAAAAAATGCGTTCCCAAACAAACCTTGCAAACAACTTGAATAGGTTCGGTTTATGATCTCGGTTCGATTAGATAAAAAATGCGTTCCCAAACTAACCTTGCAAACAACTTGAATAGGTTCGGTTTGTGATCTCGGTTCGATTAGATAAAAAATGCTTTCCCAAACAAACCTTGCAAACAACTTGAATAGGTTTGGTTTATGATCTCGGTTCGATTAGATAAAAATGCGTTCCCAAACAAACCTTGCAAACAACTTAGGTATAGGTTCGGTTTATGATCTCGGTCTCGGTTCGATTAGATAAAAAATGCGTTCCCAAACAAACCTTGAAAACAACTTATAGGTTCGGTTTATGATCTCGGTTCGATTAGATAAAAAATGCGTTCCCAAACAAACCTTGCAAACAACTTGAATAGGTTCGGTTTATGATCTCGGTTCGATTAGATAAAAAATGCGTTCCCAAACTAACCTTGCAAACAACTTGAATAGGTTCGGTTTGTGATCTCGGTTCGATTAGATAAAAAATGCTTTCCCAAACAAACCTTGCAAACAACTTGAATAGGTTCGGTTTATGATCTCGGTTCGATTAGATAAAAAATGAGTTCCCAAACAAACCTTGCAAACAACTTGAATAGGTTCGGTTTATGATCTCGGTTCGATTAGATAAAAATGCGTTCCCAAACAAACCTTGCAAACAACTTGAATAGGTTCGGTTTATGATCTCGGTTCGATTAGATAAAAAATGCGTTCCCAAACTAACCTTGCAAACAACTTGAATAGGTTCGGTTTATGATCTCGGTTCGATTAGATAAAAAATGCGTTCCCAAACAAACCTTGCAAACAACTTGAATAGGTTCGGTTTATGATCTCGGTTCGATTAGATAAAAAATGCGTTCCCAAACAAACCTTGCAAACAACTTGAATAGGTTCGGTTTATGATCTCGGTTCGATTAGATAAAAAATGCGTTCCCAAACTAACCTTGCAAACAACTTGAATAGGTTCGGTTTGTGATCTCGGTTCGATTAGATAAAAAATGCGTTCCCAAACTAACCTTGCAAACAACTTGAATAGGTTCGGTTTATGATCTCGGTTCGATTAGATAAAAAATGCGTTCCCAAACTAACCTTGCAAACAACTTGAATAGGTTCGGTTTATGATCTCGGTTCGATTAGATAAAAAATGCGTTCCCAAACTAACCTTGCAAACAACTTGAATAGGTTCGGTTTATGATCTCGGTTCGATTAGATAAAAAATGCGTTCCCAAACAAACCTTGCAAACAACTTGAATAGGTTCGGTTTATGATCTCGGTTCGATTAGATAAAAAATGCGTTCCCAAACAAACCTTGCGGTGGCGTTAATGTACCCGCATTTTTTATCTAATCGAACCGAGATCATAAACCGAACCTATTCAAGTTGTTTTTTGACAGAGGGGAACTGATTTATTCTATTTTTATGATTTATCTCAAAAATTTTAGGTGTAGATTGGCGAAATTTAAAAACCGCCAAATCTGTAGCAGCTACACTGCGGTGGCGATAATACGTAAGTACCAAAACAAATAATAGTCCAGTTAAATTCCGGAAAGTCTAATCGCAGTTTTTCCTTCATATAATGAAAATCACTATTCTAGAAACTTGATTTCTTTCTCATTCTCTAGGAAATTTTGTTGACTTGAACGTTTACTTGGACCACTTTTTTGATAAAACTCTTAGATTTATAGATATCAAGCATTTTCCATGACGATATGATCCGAATCCTCAAAAGTGTCATGGAAAATGCTTAAAAAGTGGTCCAAGTAAACGAAAAGTTAATAGTTTTCGAGTTATAAACAAAAACCGCCAAAAAATGAGATTTTTACATTTTTTTGCATTTTTGACAACAATAAATTTTTTATAATTTTTCTAACTGATATAACAAAGAATAATTGACCTATCAATGAGAAGTGTTTTGGCCGCGCTTTATTTGAAAAAGATATTTTATCACAAGACTATTGCGGATTATGCTATTAAAGTCTGTGGAGTCTTAAATCTGGACCAGGAGAGAAAAAGATGTGATCCACTTAGCTACAATCCAACGTCATTTTGCGTATAGCCCGCTAGACATTCGGATGGATCACAGAAATATATAAGTTCAAATATTATTTTCACTCAATATTTGACAAAAATTCCTTACAGTTGATTCGTGATTGAATCAAATGTAGAAAACATTCGGTTAATTTTTGACAACGTTCCGACAAGAAATTTTGTTAGCAAACTTCAGATTCGGATTCAGCAAACCAAAAAACATTTAGGATCAAGAAATTAAAACTACCCCAAAACTTTCACGCGAGGGGCCCTTTAGAGAACAATTTAACTGAAGTAAAAAAAGGTAGTTCAAGAAATTAAAAAAGAACATAATTCTTGATTAAACATATGAAATATATTTAATTACGGTTAGTTTCCCATAAGAAGGGGTTTGTCGTTGCCGTTACTCATCCCATGAGCCCTGCCCTTGGGTGTCAGAACCCCACGTGGCTACGCCTCTGTGGATGAGTTTAAGGGGACAAATAGTCGACAGGCTGACTACCGGAGAAGATCAAGAAAAAGAGACGAGGAGACTGAAGAAAGGGAGCAAGACAACAAGAAACAAAAAACCCATAAGGGTTACGGTCATGAACAAATTTTTTATTCGTCTCTTTATATGGTGTCCCATATCACAACGATAAACCGTGAACAGGGGCCACTGCAATTTAAGACGATCCTGAACTTAAAAATTTTCTAAATAAAAGTCTCATAGTTTTCGAGTTATAGGCATTTTTTGAAAATGGTGAAAATCGCTACCCTGCCCTAAATATCAAGATGCTGTGGCTACAAATTTATATATTTTATTATTCTAATTTTTGTTGCAGAGTCCTGAATAATTCTGCTATTGACCGGAATTCAAAATAAAACAATAAGTACTATACTTTTGGAGAAAAAAATCTTCCAGCACCCCCGCACCCAGTTTTTGCAATTCTAGCCTTCTGGTAGCCCACAGATTATGTGTACAAAATTTGGTTGACTTTGCTCCAATATCACGAATTTACATTTTATAACCCCCCCCCCCATTTTGGGTGGTTAGTTTTTGCATTTCTAGCTCTCTAGAGGCCCATAGATTATGTATACAAAATTTGGTTGGGTTTTGCTCCAAGAGCAAGAATATACACTTTTTTCACCCTCCCTCATTTTTAGGTGATTTTTTTTTGGTGTGTGGGGATTTTTTAAACAAAAGTTGTCAGAAATCACATCCCCTACAACTTTGCTCATAAGAAAATTTGCTGTAGAGTTAATATTTCCATTCGTGCACCCCCCAACTCCCTTTTGAAGCCAAAATATCAAAATATCAAAATGTTATAAACATAAGTTAGAAAACATCTGATGCAAATATGAAATTTCATAATAATCCCTTAGCCATTTTTACGTGAATCGTGAGCAACTCACAGAATCAGAACAAGCCAGAGAATCTTGTTTGCAGCAAGAGCGTCAGCATACAGCTGAAATTTGAGCCACACAATCAGAACAAGACAGAGCATATCGCTAATGTCTGTTAGTCTGGTTGTCTGGTTGGCCCTCCGTTAGTTAGTCTGTGCGTTACCAAATTTTTGTGGACGAGCTAGCTCAAAAATGCAAAAACTAACTAATGTTTATAAATAATTTTATTAAATATAAGAGGGGGCCCGGTTGTATGGTAAAGTCAAGTGGATGGCCACATCAGAACACGACAGCTTATTTTACTTTCTATTTGCTGTGTTTTGTATCCAATTTTAGATTTATATCAGATGCTTTACCTTAGTAAATATTCGTAGCTAACAGGAGAATTACAAAGTACACGGCTTCTAGAGAGGCTCAAAAATGTGCCAAAATCTTACCCTTCTGACAAGAACATTGGCTTAAGCAAAAGAGTCAATCAATCTTCTTTATTATAAAAGCCCAAAATCCGCTTAACTTTGGCAAGTAAACTCTCACAAAATCCTTATATATTTATTATTTCTTGCCTGATTTCCTTTATAACTTAAGTTAAAACTCTAAGAACATATTTGATATCTCAATTATTTTGGAAGATATAAGGTACGGAACCCTCAGTATGTGAGTCTGACAATGAGAGAAGTTAATAAGGGGGGGGGCAAAAGGGACATTGCCATTCCTACAAAACTAATTGACCCCTCTCTAGAAAAATCGTAACTCCATTATTACGAGGGATTTTTTTATGTACTTCTCAGTAAATTATTTTGTTACTTCGAAAATTTGTCAATTCTAGTAAAAAGTTAGTTGATCTCTAATCGGATTACCGAAATTGAAACCTTGTGGTGGCTAATCAGCTGGCCGGCTGTCCTAGGAAAACTCCCTAACTGTCTGACCCGCACTTGTCTGGCTTATTTTTATTAATTCGATATGTTGTTTTGCCCTCTCCCTTTAAATGAATTTATGACGACTCCTATAAGCTGAACAATGAAGTGGATTAAAGTACAAACTCATTTGGTCATTTATATAAATTAGGATGTGTTATTAAATCTGTCCGCGTCCTAGTGGAAGAGTGACGGCATTTCAACTCGGATAATTCAAAAATTATTCACGATATTAAAACACGATCTTATTTTATCGATATAATCTATGCGAATGTACACGTAATCATTCTTATACATATTAGAATGATTACGTGTACATTATCGTTTCAATTAAGAAGTTTGTAGTTTAAATGAAATGTTATGAAAACATTCAGTTTCTTCACTGGGACAAGTCGACTAGAAATGGCAAAAGGGTTTATCATCACAAATTCAATTAAATCTATTGAAATTTCATATCTATGAAATATTTTCTTTTATCTTTTATATCAAATAGTTTTTATTAAAATATTTGGATTTTAAAGAGTAGTTTATTTGAAGTTTAATTTGAAAAAACGCTAATAATTACTAGTTTGAAATAATTTTAAAAAATATAAATTAATAAATATTATAAAACAATCGATTATTATTAATTATATTCAATTTTGAACGAAATTGATTGATTAGTTTTTAAGAAAATGGTAAAAAGCTTGAAAACCGTAACAAATGACAAGCTGATGCCGGGTGACTTGCCACCCAGCCTCTCGATACAAGAGACGAAAAGAATTATAAATGGGAAAGAAAGCGACCTTAAGTTATCGATTCTATCTATCTGAAGGTTCACAGTATGTCTATTATATAAGAAAATAGCATTTTGATTAAGAATTTTGTAGTTTAAAAGAAATTGTATGAAAAGATTTAATTTCTTCTCTCCGGAAGCAAATCGACTAGAAATGATCAAAAGTTTTATTTTTTTCTCATTAGATATTTATTCAAATCTATTGAAATTTCATACCTGTTAGTTATTTTCATTTATCTTCTATACCAAATAATTATTATTCGGAAATTTGCATTTTAAAGGGTAGTTTATTCGAAGTCCAAATTGAAAAAACGCTAATAACTCTGTTGAGAATTTTTTCAAAAATATGAAATTAATTGATATTATAAAACAACTAATTATTAATCATTTAATTCAATTTTGAACGAAATCGATCCAGTACTTTTTGAGAAAATGGTCACAAGACCATTTGAACCGTCAAAAAAAGTATGTTTTTTGAAAGCACGAGATGCCATTGAAAAAAGTTAAAAAAGTCATATGAAACGAAATATTGACTTGTGACATGGAGGTGAATTTTAAAATGTTTCTAAAACGGCCTTTCATAGACGGTTTTCGGAGTTTTTGACGATTTTCTCAAAAAGTACTGAATCGATTTCGTTCAAAACAAAATTAAATGATTAATAATTAATTGTTTTATAATATCTATTAATTTCATATTTTTTGAAAAATTTTCAACCGAGTTATTAGCGTTTTTTCAAATTGAGCTTCAAATAAACTACCCTTTAAAATGCAAATTTCCTAATAATAATAATTTGATATAAAAGATAAATGGAAATAACACCCAGATATGAAATTTCAATAGATTTGAATAAATATCTAATGAGAAAAAAATAAAACTGTTGGCCATTTCTAGTTGATTCGCACCAGGAGAGAAGAAATTATATCTTTTTCATATAATTTCTTTTTAAACTACAAAATTCTTAGTCAAAATGATATTTTCTTATATAATAGGCATGCTGTGAACCTCCAGATAGATGAAATCGATAAATTAAGAATAGATTTCTATCTCATTTATAATTCTTTTCGTCTCTTGTTCTCGAGAAGTTGATTCATAAAGTCCATTCACTCTACAATATTAGAATAACTTTTAACTAGTAAACTATTGATTTTAGACATTTCCCTTATATTAACTTTTCTGTTGGAAATTAAATCTCTTTTATTAAAAAAGTCCTTATATGAATTTGTTTACCTTAAAGGGTTAGGCAGTAATGGTAAAATTTACGTGGAAAGTTGGATAAATATTGTTCTAACTTGCCAGATATTCTACGTATATAAAATTCTAATGAAGAAACATGTTGATAATTTAATATACTATAAAAATTTCATCATGTATAATTAGTTCCGATGACTATTTAAATATCTAGAGAGGATAATCATTAAAAATTAAACAAATTAACTTATAAACTTTTAGTTTTAATTTTTTCTTTAGAGAAATTTTAACTTACGCGGTTCAAATTGCTTTAATCAAAAAATTAAATATTTTTTCTGAGAAAAGTAAAAATTATTTAACAACAATAAAAGAGGTTTTGGATAAAATGTGCCCCTTAGATTGAATGTCAAGATTTTTATTGAAATCCGTGTCATTAACCAAATTCCATATTTTATGAATCAAAAAATTACCTGGCCAATTAATTGGGCTTGAATTTTTATATTGAAAAATATTTACATTTACATAACTCGTAAACTATTGAGTTTTAGACATTTCTCTCATATAAACATTTATGATGGAAATTAAATGTACTTTAATAAAAGTCCTTATATGAATTTGTTTACCTCAAAGTGTTAGGCAGTAATAGTGAAATTTAAGTGGAATGTAAGATAAATACTCCCTATAAACTCATTGTTCACCATAGAAAAATCGAAAGTCCATTATTACGAGGCATTACTTATGTATTTCTCATTAAATTATTTCGTTATTCCAAAATTTGTCAATTCTAGTAAAAAGTTAGTTGATCTCTAATCGGATTACCGAAATTGAAACCTTGTGGTGCTAAACAGATGGCAGGCTGCCACTCCTAGGAAAACTCCATAACTACGCCAATGAACGTGACCCTTCTTTTATCTATGGTGACCCCATTTTTGAGTCACGTAACTAAATTTTGGGGTCAAAAAACATAAAACGACAATGAGAATGAAGAAATTATATTGGGCAGCGACCAAAAATATATTCAAAATAAGCTGATATGGCCATCCACATCGTTACCATATATACCTGTCCAGTCGACGATTTTGCCGTAATAACTGTACATGTACTAGTATATAAATAGTTCGAATCAATTTTCTCTTTAGCTTAGGCCTATGTCTTGTCAGAAGGCTAAGATTTTGGCAATTTTTGAGCCTCTCTAGAAGCTGTGATTTGTAATTCTCCTGTTACTTACGAATATTTACTAAGTAAAGTATCTGAAATAAATCTAAAATTAGATACCAAACACAGCAAATAGAAAGTAAATAAATTAAACTTTATTAAAATTATAAAAGACAATAACATATGAAACATAAATAGGATTAATAAATGTATGAGAGTATATCAATGAAATATAATTAAATCAAAGCTAGCAATAAATAAAAATAACACATTTCAAGTAAATTAAATAGAATTGTTCATACATCGTCCAGGAAGTTAAAAATATTGCTAGCTCAAAACTAGTGTGAATATCGAAACCAAATTTCACAGGTAGTTTTGGTCCATTGAGATTAAGAGCTGATTAGATTTTGGTGCATATCGACCCAAAATTAAGGGGGGTGGAGGTTTTTTTTTTGGCTTTTCGGCCGGTCTAGCTATAAGCCTAATTACGATACTAGTTATATATTTTTTTAAATTTGTCTCTACCCCCGGGGGTCAGATTTTAGCTGGATGCCTCGAGTCGGATTCGAACCCGGGTCCCCTGGTTAGCTCGCTGTCACGCTACCGCCTAGCCTATCTGACCACCCCCCCCCCCCCGGTTAAAAATTAAAAATCAAGGCTATTTGAGTAAATTCAACCAAATTTTGTATACATAATCAATGAGACCCCAGAAGTCTAAAAATGTAAAAACTAACCGCCCAAATTGGGTCGGGGTGGGGGGTCAAAAATTGATAATATAGGCCCTTGTACCAAACTTGACCAAATTTTGTATACATAATCAGGGGGACCCCAGAAGACTAAAAATGCAAAAACTATGAGCCCAAAATAGGGGGGGGGGCAAAAATGAAAATATAAGCACTTATACCAAATTCAACCAAATTTTGTATAGTTTTTAAGGAATTTGGTGTTGGTACTTGGTGAAATATTTTTTAAAATTATTGGATAAAAAATTAATGTGAAACCTACCAAGTATTTTTTTATCCAATAAAATTTTGTATACATAATCAGTGGGCCCCCAGAAGTCTAAAAATGAAAAAACTAACCCCCCCCCTACATGATTATAAATAATTTTATTAAATATTAAATACAAGAGAGGGGCCAGGGTGTATGGTAAAGTGAAGTGGATGGCCACATCAGAACGTGTCAGTTTATTTTCTACAAAAATTTTAATGACAGTGTCAAATAAAATTGCTTCCATTCTATTAACAAAATTGTCAAATCAGTTAATCTTTTTTCCAGCATTGTTGATCTTAAATAACTTTTTATTCTTTTGAGACATTAAAAAGACCTTTCGGAAGACGCATTAGTTTTTGCCATGGTCTTAAAAATTCTTAAAGTTATATCTACATTCGGAAATTTACCATACGTTATGGTAGAGAGAATCATAGAATTTTAATTTAAATCAACGTATCGTACCCGCAAGATGGGTGGTCCATGATCACATGTGCACACGTTCGCTAGAGAAATAAAGTTTCCCGTCTAAATAAAAATTCATAAAAGCATCAAAGTCGAAATTAGGTATCCGTCGAAAATTTGCAGCCATAGTCTTCAGCCTACTTATCCTAATATGAAATCCGCCACTGGCAGCACCTGAACCACCCTGTATACATGGCCCTGTACTTGAGGAATAGGTTTGATGCAAATAAACATATGCATTAATATAAAATTTATTTGTTAAAGAATATAGTTTCGAAGGTTAAAGACCTTCATCATCAGTCTTTTTATAATTAGAAATATTCTCTGTCATTTCTCATAAGTTCAAATACCCGAATGGATAGGTATAGGTAATTTTTGTTGTTGTAATAGTAAGCTCTAAGCTGTTCACTTCACAAACGAATTTACCTAACAACATTCAATTGGGTATTTGCACCCATGAGATATAATATAATATTTCTAATTAAAAAGAATATTGATGTTAAACCTTCGAAACTAGAGTTGTTGGATATTGAAGATAATATTAAAAGGAGGCCCTAGACCAGGGTTGTCCAACCCGCGGACCTCATGCGGCCCAAGATCGCTATCAATGTGGCCCGACAAAAAATCGCAAACTTACAAACTTTTTGAGAATGCGACTAAAAATCCCAGTGACATTACTAAAAATACAATATTTTTAACTTAATATTAATTTATGAGTAAATTAATTTTTGAATTTAATACGTTATTTTGCAATAAGATATTCATAAAGTGATTCTTAAATAATTTTATTAATTCAAGCATCTATTTTCAAGCATTTTGAAAAACACAAAGAATGAAGCTAGATCCAAAATATTTAATGAGTATTTTGAGAATTCACTGAGAATTCTTTTGAACCAAATATCGACAGATTAATGTCCCAAAAACAATGACAAACTTCTCACTATAATTTTATGTTGCTGATTTGTCTCTTATTTTTATAATAAAAAATGTATAAAGTAACAAAGCTTAATTTCTTAAGTATATTAAGTACATATTCTACATTTTTTTGCTCATCAGCTATTATTAACGTTAGTGTATTTTATGTCTGGCCCAAAACAGTTCATATTCTTCCAATGTTACCCAGGGAAGCTAAAAGGTTGGACACCCCTGCCCTAGACGGTCACTCTTTTGATCAAACAGATTGAATCAATCATTTTCACGGTATTCAAACATCACTTCAATCTTTTGATCAAAACTCATTCGTAATCAAGTTTCTTTAATGGAAGGAAGTATTTCTTTTTTTTTTTGCGAGACTTTTGTGAATTAATAGTGAAATTGTGCTTTTTTTTGTGTAGCTAGTTTTTCTGGCTTATCAAATATAGTGTACCTACATACCTAGCATTGAAACCATGGTTTCAAATACAGATGTATCCTTCCGCTTTTAAAGCCCCCACTATTAAAGTAGTCTTTGCTTTTCACTTTCCATAGCTCTGGGCAATCTCGGTGCAAATCTATCAATAGGCTAATAAACTCATGTTCCGTAAAGGTTTCCGCGTTGAAATCTAGCGAAGAGTCGTCCATGGTTGCTGCCGAGTGCGTGATTGAGGGTAAGATTTCTAGACGGTCATGTGCTCTCTTCAATCATTTGCGTCAATCAAACTTGCTATCAATCAACGTCAATGATTGACTCAAGCGTCAAACGGGTTCCTAGACGGTTAATCATGTGACTCAATCATTTTGATCAAAAGATTGACCGTCTAGGGCCTACTTAAGGAGGTTCTTTCGCGAGAATCCACACAAAAAGTTTTAGCCTCGTAAGCACTCTAAATATGAACGGTGTAAAATTTTAGGTCATGTTTGTTTAACGTGACTACTTTTTACGCTACTATATTCTCTTTATGAATGGATCGTTTCCAAGCCATTGATATTATATCCCCTTCACTAAAAATAATAACCCAAATGTTTTTGTTTTTTTTATTTTTTATCAAAACTACGAGGTAAATAATTTCAATTTTTTTTTTAAGTTACTCCGAATATATTATTCTAACAAATATTAGTTTTTCATAAAGATAGTGAAAGTCCTTCTATGAAAAAAAATAAAATAATGATCATGTTGCCACCCTTACCCAATCTACCATATGTAAAAAATTTCATTTTTAATTGCAATTATTTCATGTTTGGTGTTGTAAATCGTCTTTAAATTTTAACAGTGTGTTTATTATGCTTTTAATGAATTAAATTCCAAGTTTCGAAGACTTCTTGAATTTTTGCATTTGTGAAAGAACTACCTTAAAGCTTAAAAATTACTAATTATAGAAAGAAATTTATAGGAATAAATTTTTTAAAATATTGTTTATTTATTGTTTAAAAATATAAAGAAAAAGAGCTTTTTAATTAATAATTTATTCTTAAAAAATATTTATAGTTTACACTCTTTCCTTAAAAAATAGGAAATATATTCCATACCCTTAACATTTAACAAATAAATAAGTAGATAGGTAACTAACATACAAGTATATATATAAACGGCAATATCTCTATTTATAGGAATGTTTAATATATTGGTTTTGGTATTCTAGTGTCTCTTTTGATATTATCAAATAAGGCGTTCAGAAGCCAATGTGATTACGTCCATAAAATAAAATTCATTAAAAAATGATGTTTTTGTAAATCCCAATTTCATTATAAAACAAAATCAGAAGAAATGAAAATAGGGCCTACTAAAGAAACCCAAAGCAATAATAAAAGTTTTTGTACTAAAAATAATAAACTTAATTTGTTGGATACAGTTACAAAAATTTAGAAATTTTCCAAAAATGGATTTATCATATTGGCTTCTGAACGGCTGAAATTATACACAGGTTCGATGTTTTTGTTTTGTTTTATAATTAATAATATATTTCTTTTTTTTTACAATATTTTGTTTATAAATGTTTATCAAATAGTCTCGGAGATTAGGTATGAGAGGTCATAATATACCTATAATAAAACTCAAATCCTTTTTGTAGAGCTTTCAATATTAATTTTCAACTTATCAACTAACCTTGGGAAAAATTTTGATTTTTTCATAACATAATTTTAGAAAGATCAAAATTTGGAAAAAATATTAATTTTAGAAATTTAAAACAACAAAAATTCAATTAACAAAAGGTCAGATGATGGAAAGGATTGTTTTTCTAATATTTATCAAAATTAAAAATAAAAAAAAATTATTATTTCTGGTAAATATTTTTTATTTTTATTCAAGGGAATTTCATCTTCAAGACAATCTATATCATTATTAAAATATTTATTTGTTTATAGCAGTGGCGGTCCCAGACTTTCATTTTAGAGGGGCACCCCCCCCCCCCCCCCGGGAAAATTTTAAAATTTTGGGCTTCAAAAGTAGTTTTTAGAGGCTATTTTTACCATCTGAAAAATTAAAAACAAAAATAAAAAGAGCGCATGGGGACAGGGCTACCTATTAAATGTATAATATAATATAACCATTTCGGGGGAGGGGGGTTATAAGCCCCATTACCCCCCTTGGGACCGCCACTGATTTATAGTTGATTTATAATTTTTTTTAAAGAAATTTTTTTGCAAATTTCCATTGATAAAGGGAGAATTTCTCCCCCAAACGTTTGCATTTTTAATAAACGTTTTGAAATTGTTTTTATAAAAGAAATGTATTTCTTTATATGAAAAAATCAATAAATTATTTCAATATTTTTAAATTTATCATTAGTATAAATGAAATCAGAACAATAGGCAACAATAAATTACTTATCACTACTAATCTACATTACCAAACTCTTTCATATTCAATCAAATATTTATATACTGGATTAGATATTTTTAAACGTGGGGTGAACCGTGACATAAAATCGTGTACACCTACTTCCACTTCCAAGTAGAAGACAATAGATTATCTAATTAATTCCAAAGTAATTCCAAATAATTCCAAAGACGGTGTACACCTAATTCCAATCGTGGTTCACCCCTCGTTTTTAAATAATAACTGTTCAATGTGACCCGAGTCTCTACAAAGGATTAGAATTTTATTATGTTTTTGTAGCCTCACTCCTGATTTCCGGGACTATTTTATTCGAAAAGAAGGCCAATAACTCATGAGAATTTATTTAAATATTTATAATTCGTGATCATGATTTAAAAATTTAAATGAGTATTCACAAGGATGTGGAAAAAATATTTTTTTTATAAAAAAAATTTAATCAATGATGTCGATTTATTCCAACTTACTAAATTGGATTGTATCTAACTTTCTGAGATTTGGCTTGTGATCCCGGCTTCTTTCCTTCTACTCTGTTTTTTTCATGATGGAGGGGCCATCCCATACAGGCCTTTAGGGGATGCACCTTCTGGTGTATCTCCTTCTCACATCAATTTCATTAAAAAAAAAACTTCATCAGCAGTTTTTTTAATGTCATCAATGAATCCATTAAATTATTAAAATTTGTTAATAGAATAGAAATGGAAACTATAACTATATATTATATTAATAATTATTTATTATAATCTATTTTTTACATGTCAAGCTATATATTTCAATGAACTTCCTTAGTTATTCTAATAACGAATTTTAATATTATATTGAATGAATTCATTCATCATATTAAAAAATAATAAAATCTAAGTTACTGATGAAGTCAGAATAAATCGAAAAAATGATCAACACTAATTTTTATTCAAAAAAAAAAAATTGTACACATCCCTACGAATTATCAATTAAATAAAAGTATTTATAATATATTAAAGATTAAGGAAGAAGCAATAATAATAAATATTGGAGATGAGGAAAGAGAAGCCAAAATAAAAAAAGGTGTAAGACAAGGATGTGTGCTGTCACCCATGATTTTCAACTTATACATAGAAGAAGCGATTAAAGAATTCAAAGACAAAATTGATACAGGTATCGAAATCCAAGGTCAAAAGATCGCTATGTTAAGATTTGCCGATGACATTGCCCTTCTAGGAACCAACAAAAAAGAATTAGAGGACTCCCTGAATGGAATTAACCAAATCCTAATAGAAGAAATCAAAATGAAAATAAACAAGAATAAAACCAAGGTCCTAGTTTGTACAAAAAAAAAAAAAAACGAGACAAGAATGCATCAAAATTAACCAAGAAAATCTAGAAGGAGTTAAGGAATTCCGCTACCTAGGAAGTTAAATAATAGCATGGGATGGGTGGAGTGAAAGCGAAATTAAATCAAGTATCAAGCAAAAATGGGGTTTAATTCAAAACAAAAACTACTATGCTCCTCCTCAATCAGCTTAGAAAACAGAAAGATGCTATTGAAGACATATGTATGGAGCATAGCCATGTACGGGTGTGAAACCTGGACAATTAGAGAAGCGGAGAAAAAGAGATTAGAGGCTTTCGAAATGTGGTGCTACAGAAGAATGATGAATATCAAATGGATGGATAAAATTACAAATGAAGATATTCTTGGAAGAATCGGAGAAAGAAGATCCTTGTGGAAGAGTCTGAAGAAAAGAAGAGGTCATATGATGGGGCACACACTGAGACATGGGGGACTGCTTAGGGATATATTGGAGGGGAGGTGGGAAAGAAAAGGGGAAGGGGAAGACCCAGATTAGAATATTTCAACCAAATAATTAGGGATATGGGATGCGAGACATTTAGAGAGGTCAAACAGCAGGCGGGGGACAGAGTCGAGTGGAGACGGTTGGTTGCGTCAAACCAGTCTTAGGACTGTATACTCAATGATGATGATAAGAAAGAAATGAAGAATATCATTTAATTATGTAAAAAAATGTAGAAAATATTTTTTTATAAAATATAAAATAGCTAATTATTTAGGAAATAAAGAATTTTTTTTTAAACATTAGGATTAGCCTAGGAATCGAACCCGACGCTATAACAGACCGTTCCAAAGTCGGAGAAAAACATCTCAGCCCGGATATCAAATTTGGAACTTGGATTCAACTCCTTTCTGGCATTAAATTAAGCATATCCTATAACATCTTTGATATGCCATAGGGCCTTTAAATTCATATTTATTTACTTTATTTCATTTAATAATTATTATGACTTCTCTAAAGCCTCCCCGGAAATTAATTGAAGAGTTAAGTGGATAAACATGTTAAATTACATAAAAAAATCGCTGGAAGAACAAGTTAAGCACTCATTTAATCATATTGGTTTTGATAAATCTTCAACAGAGGCTGTTTTAAGAAGATGAAAATGTTATGTACTTGGGTATAACATATATAACAGATAAACTTTAATACGATCTTCTCAAATTTTAGCTAACTGAACATAGAACATGTCCAATCCAATAAGCTCTTCAAGTGCATTAAGGAAAAATGTTAAATTTTATCAAAATTCAAAAAAAATCACTTGTTTTTAATAACATGAATGTTTTTTTAATTTCTTACATTTGTTTAACATTTTTCGAGGCGCTAGAGAATGATCTGAATTTTTAAATTATATTATTCAACATGTGTAATTAATTTGTTATTTTGACTCCATTTTTTAATTAGATATAAATATTTTTAAGACATTTTTGCTACTTTGTCATAGTGGATATCATTATTCTACATTATTATCTATCTTTGTTGATTAAAAAATATCAATAGAATTAGTATATTTTATCTGCGGCCCGAGGCATTTGTTTTTACTTCAAATGCGGCCCGTGTAAGCCAAAAGGTTGGAAACCCTTGATCTAGGGGCTGACTGTGTTTCTAAAGTTGTCTTGTTTAATTAATAAAGTAAAGGGAGTGTAGTTTCACAGTGAATGAAATAAAACTCAAAGAGGTTTATACAAACTCAATATATTTCGGATTATTAATTACAAGTTTGTAATCTGTAAACTCCTGATGATAGACTAATAATCCGAAATATATTGAGTTTGTATAAACCTCTTTAAGTTTTATTTCATTCACTGTGAAACTACACTTCCTTTACTTTATTAATTAATATCATGTTTCACCTAAAACCTACACCACTTTCCCTAAGTAAAAGTGTCTTGTTTAGTTTCTTGAATAAATTGTATTTATAATATATACCATATATCTACCAGATAATAATTTACAATATATTAATTGTTATTTTATTTTTTTAGCACATTAAATCTAGTGGAGGGTATAAGGCGGTATACCCCGCGTTTCGATCTGAACAAATAGGGTGTACATTTTATTTTAAATTACAGTTTCATTTATTAAATACCGAGGGGTGAACCGCGACCTAATATCGTATACACCTACTTCCAATTTCATTTCCAAGTAAAAGGCATTAGATGAAGGGGCAATTTTTAATGAATTCCAAAATAATTCCAAAGAAGTGTACACCTAATTCCAATCGCGGTTCACCCCTCGTTAAATACCTTCTTCCCGGTTTAAAGTTTTTTACGATCCATATAGCGTATATGTTCTGCTAATTTTACGACTGGGTGTAGGAACAAATATTGAAAATTCAAGGGGTGTTTAGTGGTTGAATATATAAAGAACCACTGGTTTTAAAGAAGATAGTGAAAGTTCCATCAATCTCTATATATTTGCTAGAAATGCAACGGCTATACCCCCTAAGAGTATATGGCTCTGCCAGTAAAAGCTGATCAATATAATAATTACGGTAAAAGTAACAAATAAAGCCTGTGTCGTCACATGGAAACACTGACCGCCTATAAAACCAGCTCATAGGACTTGTTTGAGAAAGCATTTTTTTTTATCTCATCTTGAACCGAATCAGTGTAAATTTGGTAACCAAATGAACAATTTTTGACATTATGGTTTGAACAAAAAATTGGGCGTTGGGATTAATTACATTGAATAATATAATTATAATTTATAAATAATTACAGTTTTAAGTAGGAATTTGAATCCTCTGAAAATTCCCTCACAATTCGTTATATATTTAGCTAGAGATACCATAAAGTAAATTTCTTTCTTGTTTAACACGTTCTTGAAATTGTACTAAATTATTTGATAGGGCGGAACAAGATGCTGTTGTATTTCTCAAGTCTTCCAATTCATTATAATTTCGTTGAAATTGAAAAATAGCATAGCAAAGATGCCAGACGTTGAATTCAGGCCAAAGTACTGGAGTAAAATGTATATAACTCGAAGAAGTCTTAAAAAAAATAAGATTTTTTTTAATATTTAAATTTAAAAAAATGAATAATTATGTTTTAGTATAAACTCACTTGCCAAAGAAGATAATCACTTAAGCGAACCTCTCCGGATGTTCTAATGAGAAGCTCAGGATATGGGCTTGGATCTGTATATAAACAGGCACTAAGTAATTCCTCAGAAATTTCGTCAACAGTAAGGGCACCTTCGGAAACGCCGTCCACTATTGAATTAATTGCCGTACACATTTCATCACGTGCTAAAAAAAAATATTAAAATTTATTGAATTGTTTCAATTAACAAAAATAGATTAGAAGGATATGATTTTATTTTAAAATGTACTAAAAATTAGAAAATAAATTTTTCTTCAGTACACAAAATAATTAATATACACAAAAGGATGAACCCAGAGCCGGGCCAACCATTCGGCTGCCCGTGTGCAAACTAAAATTTTTAAATTTTAAAATTGTAACCAAAATTTAATACATAAAAAAAATTATCACCCCTTACCCCTTCAAGCTAAAAACTAATAAGAAATCATAAGTTGGTGTCATCTATTAAATTCGATGGAATGGAATATTATTAATTATATGTCAGAGGGTTTTTTTTTCACCCCCTCGGGAATCGAACCCGAGTGCCAGTAACAGCAATCCTGGCTCACCTGCAGGATGCGAACCTCTCTGACATATACACGCGTAAAATATTTTACTCAAAGATTGTTATCTTAATTTGTAAAATTTCGCGATATAGTGATTCTAAATTTAAACATATAGCCATGCCATATAATTTAAATAAAGGTGGTTGAGTGTTTCGAATTTTGAAGAAATTCAAAATTCGAAGGGCAATGGAATGACTTTTCCTAATTTAATATGAAAGATATTAATTTGCCGATGGTAATAGATTCAAATTTATAAGAAATCATAAGTTGGTGTCATCTATTAAATTCGATGGAATTGAATATTTTTAATTATATGTCAGAGGGGTTGTTTTTCACCCCCTCGGCAATCGAACCCGAGTGCCAGTAACAGCAATCCGGGCCACCATCCATTCCATCGAATTTAATAGATGACACCAACTTATGATTTCTTGTAAATTTGAATCTATTACCATCGGCAAATTAATCTTTCATATAAAAATTAATACATAGGTTGGTATATATAATAAATAAAATTACGCATCTGAGATTTGCGTATGTGTTCTTGCGAAGAGGGGATGGAGGGGTGACGCGGTAACCCACCCATCCCCGTACTCTAAATTACAGGATTTTTCAAGGGGGGGGGGCGATGAAAAATTTTCTGCTCCTTAGGGGCGGCAGCTTTAAAAAGATGAAGAATCACTCGGTTAGACTCTAGAGCAGTGGTTCCCAACCTTTTGTGGCCCATCTCCCCTTTCTGGAGGTTGACTAACACCTATCGCCACCTTTTCATTTTCATTGTATGCCTAATTTTAATTTGAAGTAAAGTGTAAATAATAAAGCAGTTTTATTATTTTAAACAATTTTATAACCGTATATAAAAACAACCAAAGCAGTTTTATCCAGTCACTCTTAAATAAAATAGAAAAAAAATTAAAATGTACATTTTTTACAGATTTTTTTTTAAGAACAAAGAAGTGAAATAATTAACTAAGATCATTGAAGTACATTTAAAAAACAACAACGTTAGTTAGGAGAATCTCTTTTTCCTCAAAATAATCTTGCACCACTTTAAAAATCGACGATCCCTTCGTATCAGTCATCAAAGTTCTAGCAAACAACATTTCCTCGGTAATTTCCTTTTGTTCATTGATAAACCTCACATAACCTAATAAAATTGCTTTGTTATCAATCACAGTTGATTCATCAATCTGCAATGCAAATTTTTTTTTTCAACAAATTGGAGAGTTTGGATTCAACGTCCGTGGCCATTTCGCCAATTCGCCTGGAAACAGTATTGTTGCACAAAAGAACCGATTGACTTATCTTTTTACTAGGGCCCTCGCCTAACTCCACTTTTAGATGACAAAGGGCTTAACCCGCCCACTTATACCCCCAAACCAACCTCATGGGCAAAATAATTTTCAGGCCCCAAATAATCATAAAAGCCATTAATAAATTAAATTCCAAAATCCGCCGCAGGCCCCGATAACATCCCACCAATTCTCATTAAAAAATGCGCCCCTGAACTTGCCCCTATCTTATCCAAGCTATTCCAACTCTCTTACGAGTCGGGCATATTCCCCAAAAGCTGGAAAATAGCCAGAATAACACCTATTCCTAAAAAAAGGAGACACATCACAAATCTCTAATTACAGGCCTATCTCGATCACCTCTGTTCTTTCCAAATTAATGGAATTAGTCATAAACCAACACGTCCTTCATCACTTAGAAAACAATAAATTAATTCACGATAGGCAATATGGATTCAGACAAAATCGTTCCACAGGCGACATCTTAACCTATGTCACCCACACCTTGAACAATACTCTAGAGGCCGGAAAAGAAACCCTCGCTGTAGCCCTTGATATCTCCAAAGCTTTTGACCAGGTTTGGCACAAAAATCTTCTTGCCAAACTACCAGCCTTTGGATTCACACCAACACTTCGCAAATGGATTGAAAGCTTTCTGACAAACCGAAGTATAAAAGTTGTGGTGGATGGAACATCTTCTGAATCGTTCTCCACAAACTCTGGTGTTCCCCAAGGCTCTGTAATCTCCTCCACACTCTTCCTTATTTATATAAACGACCTTATTGATCAAACGGCAAACCCCACTCATTGTTACGCCGACGATAGCACTCTACACGGCAAACCCTCTCCCGAATAATCGAATCAATATTGCCTCCTCAATTACTCTCGACCTAGACAAACTGAATAAATGGGGCTCTCAAAATTTAGTTAACTTCAATTCAAACAAGACTCAATGTTGTCTAATTTCTAGGCGCGAAAATAGAGATTTCCCTGATATTCACTTCGATTCGAATACCCTGAAAATGTGTGACAGCCTATCCATGTTGGGCGTCTCTGTCGCATCTGACCTGTCTTGGAATGAACACATCTCCTCTGTGGCGAAATCTGCAGCAAGGAAGATTGGCTTCTTATTCAGGTCCAAGCGATTTTACAAACCCCCACAACTTCTCACCATCTACAAGGCCCAAATCCGCCCCTGTCTCGAATACGGCTCTCATCTGTGGAGAGGAGCCTCAAAATATTCTCTTGCTACCCTTGATGCAATTCAGAAACGAGCCGTCAGGCTAATTGACGATTCTACCCTCACCGACTCCCTCGACTCGCTGGCTCATCGAAGAGATGTCTCCGCCCTTTCCCTTTTCTATAGATACTATCACGGCAGGTGCTCTGATGAGATAAAATCAATAATTCCCCCCAAAGCATGCTTTGCACGCAGCACACGTTTTGCCGACTCCCAACACTCTTTCGCGGTCAAATTAGAAAAGTGCCGGACCACTTCATTCGCGAATTCATATATCCCCATGACTTCAAGGAACTGGAACTCTCTCCCAGCCTCTATCTTTCCCAGCACCTATGATCTTCAAACCTTCAAAACCAGGGTGCATAGACACCTACGTCTACACCCTCTCACTTAAACAACTTTCCCTTCTCTTCGGTAATGCAAGGGTCTTTCGAGATCCATAGGGGCTACATCTTTACTGGTGCACCCCTTCTTGCATTCGATTGCATTAAAAAAAAAAAAAAAAAAAGCATGATTTCAACAATTTTTTGGTAGCCGGTAAAACAAGAGTTTCTACTGAAGTTCTACTGTACAGTACTATTTTAATGTTTCGCCCTTTGAATACTCATTGCCCCCAAATCGCCCCCACTTATTTATTGCCCCCCCCCCCCCCCCCGATAGCCCAAATCGCCCCCCAGGTTGGGAACCACTGCTATAGAGTTCTAGAGAGACGGTTATTCAAGTGTCAGTCTAACTGTTTTGCCGGCCCTTGACTTGGCCGACCGTGTGTTTTGCACACATTCGCCATTTAGTCGCCATTTAAGCACCCACGCTTTTATTTTTGGTCATGGGGTATATTTTAAAAAAATTTGTAATCTATTTTTATTTCATCTAAGTTTTAGGCTTTTGAAATTTGCATCCCTTATTAAAAGAGTATTAGATATACATAGAAAATCTACTTAAATTAAATTTTTCTCTATTACCAGGTCTGTAAATATGAAACCGGAATTTTTTTATAGAAAATACACATTTATTGTATGAAAATGGTGAAAAATATTTTATTCAAAGTATTGGCCTTCGCTAGTTACACATTTTTCCCATCTCTCTGGCAATTTGTGGAAGCGACGCCAAAAAAACTTTTGCTATTTTGAGGCAAATCAATCATCGAGCCATTTTGGTCCTCAGTAAGTCCGTGTCTCATCGATGCAAATAAGTAGAAATCGGATGGAGCCAAGTCTGGTGAGTAAGCCGCATGCGAAAGTATGTGCAAACTAAACGCCTCAGTCGTTTCTTTGGCCCGTTTTGCTGTGTGTGATAGTGCATTATCATGAAGCAAAACCATTTTGTGTTGACTCTTTTGATATTCTGGTCGTTTTTCACACGCAATGCTTGGTTCTCAAATCCATCATTTGTTGTCGGTGGCGTTCAGTATTAAAAGTTTCGCCAGGTTTTAGCAGCTTATAATAGATAACACCATTTTTGTTAAGGAAGAATGGTGTAGGTTCTTTGTGAAACATTAAATAAAGTAAAGAAAATTTTTTTTAGAAACTTTTTAAAATTTAAAATATAAAATACTAGGAAGGTTTCATATAAATAAAAGATCAGATGTTTGTTTAGCACGACTCTATATAAATTTCGTGGTATAAGCCCATCTTCAGTTCACAAAGGACACTGTGAACTCCTCAAGATGGGCTTATACCACGATATTTATATAGAGTCGTGCTAAACAAACATCTGATCTTTTATTTATATGAAACCTACCTAAGTATTTTATATTTTAAATTTTCTAAAAAAAATTTTCAAAAATTTTCTTTACTTTATAGATAACACCCTTGTGATCCCGCCAATCACAGAACATTGTCTTCCATCCATAGCGATTTGACCTTGCAGTCAATGTCGCTGAGGTTTGCTTGGAGTTACCCATGATTTTTTCGCTTAGGATCCTCAAAATATATCCATTTTTCAACGCCAGTCATAATTCGATGGAGAAATTATTTTCTTTTGTACCTGGCGAGCAGCATTCTCAAGTGATTTTTGGTTTTCCTGCTGGCTTTCATTCAGTTCATGTGGAACCCATTTTCCAACCTTCTGGATCTTTCCCATGACTTTCAAACGTATGGAGACGGCTTGTTGTGTAACAATTAATTGATCTGCGAGTTGATGTTGCGTTTGAGCGTCATCCTCATCCAACAATGTTTGCTTTTCGGCGTCTTCAAGCTTTTTCGGAGGTCTTCCACGTTCTTCTTTTCTCACGTCAAAATCGCTACTTTTGAATTTTTTAAACCACGTAAAGCACTGTGATTTACTGTGGTCACCGTAAGCTTCGACAAGCATTCCATGCGATTCTGCAGCAGTTTTCTTCAAATGGTAACAGAAAATCAATGCTATCCGCAAATCCTAGTTTTTAAGCACCAATTTCCATATGTTTTATTAAAATGTTCAACGCTATGAAAAAATATGTATTTGTATTAAACTTGTATTGTTTTCTGGGAAAATTATTTGATAAATGTAAAAACAAGAAAATGCGACCAATGACGCGGTTTCACAGTCTCTCAATTGACAACTACTTAGGGCCAGTTGTATGTCGGTTGGTAAAGTCTTTGTAAAAGTTGACAAAGGGTAAAACCTTAGAATTCATCTTGTGCCCAGCCGGATGTCCAATCAGATGACAGCACTTCATCTGTTTGGCCATCCCTTCCGGCACAAGGTGAATTCTAAGGTTTTACCCTTTGTCAACTTTTACAAAGACTTTACCAACCGATATACAACTGGACCTTAGTCATTTATGGGAAAATTCCGGTTTCATATTTACACACCTAGTAATTACTGGACTTGATAAAATATCGAACCTATTGCCTATTATCGAGTATAGATTTGTGAGCAAAATTACAAAAAAATTCCCTTATTATGAGTGGGTCAAAATTTGAATATAAGATTTAACTTGTCATTTCATTTGACATAAATTTCATAACATTTTATTTGAATACAAGTGAGAAACTGAATCCCAAAGAGTAGAAAATATAATTTTTGACATCTATAATATCTTGTAAGCCGTGAGATAACTTGTAAATGTTTATATTATATTTTTCAAAGTATAAATCATATTTTTCTCTATTAATTCCTAGTATTGATGAAATATTGTATTGACATCGCAAGTATGTATATGTGCAATATTTTAAGAATATTGGCTAGTTAGAAGTCACATTTAGATTATAAGAATCTACACAGATAAATAGAGAAGAAGATCCAAGTTAAATATTTCAAAATAAATTCTTCATTGTTTTTAATGAATACAATTCTTTAAGAACAATCATAAAAATGTTTATTAAAAGCTCAAAGTTTTCAGGAAAAATTATCCTTTTTTAAAAAAAATTTAAAAAATGCAGTTGCTTTTAAGAGAATAACTAAGCAGCTAATTAAGAAACTGTATTTTATAAATTCTTCCTTAAAAAAGGGAATTTCTCCCGAAATGTTTTTTGTCCTTAAAGGTAGTTGTTTCACCATATGGGGTTTCTTAGGATTTTTTGAAAGTTAGATAGATTATTATTTAAATACTTCTGCATCGATTGAATGATGGCAAAACGAAATTTATGAACAATATAGTTCCGGAGATATTAAATTCCAAAGATAAGTTTTCCAGACTCTTATA
This sequence comes from Forficula auricularia, assembly GCA_024734495.1. Taxonomy (NCBI): domain Eukaryota; kingdom Metazoa; phylum Arthropoda; class Insecta; order Dermaptera; family Forficulidae; genus Forficula; species Forficula auricularia. Next base: position 15,555,450 of record JALMQS010000064.1, read on the forward strand.
CATTGATTGCACTCTATACAGGATATCGGAAAGTTTACATACATATTTAATTATAATTAAGAAACTCGTCTTACCATTGTTATATGGTAAAAAACTAAACCAACTTTAAACAGTAAATAATACATTTTTTAAGAAAATTTTAATTCACAGTTACAACACTATTTCTGAGGTAATAATGAATAAATAATGAAAAATGTATAATAAAAAATTTACACTAAAAAAAGATGGCAACAACGCATTTATTTAACCTAAAAAGTGGGTTAACTTTAGATCTTTGTTGACGTTTTTTCGCTTCAGCCATTGTCGCAACAGCTTTCAATCGCTTATTAAGAACTTTTTGTTTTATAAATATTCCTTTATAATGTACTTTATCTCACATTTCTATGATAAAATATATACAAGCTCGGACCGTGTTGCCAGATTTGTCAAACGAGCACGGGATTGGCTAGTAGTGGTACATAAACAGCAAAAAGTTTTGGGTTATGAATTATGAATCCTTATTATCTTTTCTATATACTCTAGCATTAACTTTTTGCTAGTAATGTCTCGAAACAACTACCTTAAGATTTGTATTCATTTAGCATGTAGACAAAAATGATCAAATTTAAAAAAAGAAACAAACCAGTATAAGCGAAAGCTAAGTTTAAATATGCTTCTTTATGGTTTTTAGTCATTTCCATTGACTTATCCATAAGTTCAACTAAATCCTTAGGTAATAATGTTAAATTTCCAATTACTCGAATACGAACTCCATGCTTTTCTAAACGATCTCTATAAAATACAATTTAAAAAAATAAATAAATGAAATGGAAATAATAAATCAATTGACTTACTTTTCAGATAAAAGTTTTATAAATTTTTCTCTCGCCAAATCTAAAAGAGAATTGACTTCTTCGGGAGATCTTTTAAAATTTTCAATACTAAAACAATAAACAGTTACTTCTTTAATTCCAAATTCGGAACACCAACTAAGTGTATCTGCCAATTTATTAAACCTAGAAAAAAAATACATTTTATTTAGAATTATTTTGATTATTTATGTCCATCGATTAATTTAATAAGTTGTTGTAGGGAAATAAGGACAATAGCTTGTGCAAATATTTTGTATTTTATGCCAACGTTTCGTCAACTTTGTTGACTTCCTCAGGGCTCAAACAAATTAATTTCTTTGCATATTTGTCGTTTTATAAATATTCATTATTAGCAAACACATATAGGGCAGTCATCGATTGAAAATATTTCCTATTTAAATCTAAAAATATCTTATAAGATTTGTTTGAGCCCTCAGGAAGTCAACAAAGTTGACGAAACGTTGGCATAAAATAAAAAATATTTGCATAAGCTATTGTCCTTATTAACCTACAACAACTTATTAATTTATTTAGAATATAGATAAGTATAGATTAATAAATAAATAAAATATTTAAGATATATGAGATTAATTTATTTTTGTATGATGAGTGTTTTAGACTTGCTTCATACTTTGAGTGTAAAATTGCTGCTCCTAGTGTTTGAGCTTAACTTAGTAATTTATTGAATGATTATATTTTAGAAAAAATGAGTGAATTTAAAATTTAACGGATGGGAAGTATTTATTTATTTGTTTTTGTTTATTATGTTTAGAAACGTCTGGAACGTGGAGAGAAATCATTTATAAGCATGATTTTTCTAAAGAAAATCTTTTACTAAATCTGAAATGTTGTGGATTATTTTTATGTCAGAATGGTTGTTTCCCCATCAGGAATAGATATTATAGTCCATATGCCTGCTCCGTAGAGGAGTGTTGAGAGGACACAGGCCTTATAAAGAAGGAGTTTGTGCCATTAAGGTAGTTGTTCCGCCAAATGGGTTTTCTTAGGATTGTTTTGAAATTTAGAGAGATTATTATTTAAATACTTCTGCATCGATTGGTGGCAAAACGAAATTTATGAGCAATATAATTCCGGAGATATTAAATTTCAAAAATATATATATATTGCACTATACGGGATATCGGAAAATTTACATACATATTATTATCATTTCCGTCCATAATTTGTATTAATTTGAAAGTTTATATTAGGAAAATAAGGACAAGTTTTTATGTGTGACTTTTTTACATACATATTTAATTATAATTAAGAAACCCTTCTTACCATTTTTATAAAAAACTAAACCAACATTAAACAATGACCAATACATATTTTAAGACAATTTTGATTCATAGTTACAAGACAGTTTCTGAGATAATAATGAATAAATAATGAAAAATGTATAAAAAAATTCACACTAAAAACAATTTGGCAACACCGCATTTATTTAACCAGCGAAAGATGTATAAAGCACGCGTGCGCTAGATTTTTTCAAAATTATAATTTTCATAAGGTCTAGATTACATTTGTTAAAAAATAACAAAACGATTTTTATAGAAATTTTTTAAATTTTAAAATGTATTTTATCTGTCATTTTAATATAAAAATATTCAATCTCTTATAATGGTACCAGATTTGTCAAACGAGCACGGGATTGGCTAGAATCGGTACATAAACAGCAAAAAGTTTTGGGCTTATGAATTATGAATCCTTATTGTCTGTTCTATATACTCTACTAGCATTAACGCTAGTATTGTCGCGAAACAACTACCTTAACATCATTTAAAATAACACCATACAAGTACTTTTAAACGAGACAAGAGGGAGGTTGTTACACAGTTACTTCGTTGACCCTTTTAAACCCTGAAGAAGTATCCTCCGAAACGTTGGTTTTTTTAAGATTGAAAATGACATTTCAATAATTTTTTATGTGAAACTTCTTTATTTTTAATATTGTTCTATTCATTTTCCTTAATCTATCTTTTTTATCATATCACCATTATCACCTCCTCCCTCTCAAGAATATATATCAGGTCTGTAAATATGAAACCGGAATTTTTTTATAGAAAATTCACATTTATTATATGAAAATGGTAAAAAATATTGTATTAAAAGTATTGCCCATCGCTAGCTACACATTTTCCCATCTTTTTTTGCCATGTTGAGTTTTTCAGTGATAGTCTGAGAACTTTTAGAGCTATAGTGAAGATACTTTGTTACAAATCACATCTTAATTGCTGTAAATTGTGTTTTCGCAATGGATGATTTAAGAGATTCATATGGACTATTTATAAATTGTAAATGATTATATATACTGCTTATATTTTATATTTATCTTATGTTTTGTCTTATAAGACATCCCTTGCTCATTTATATAATTCTGTTGAAGTGTGTCTAAATAATATATAAGTTTTTGCTTAGTCATTTATTATTGGTCTTTGTTCTCTAATTGTATTATGTTAATGTTATTATTTATCTTTTCCACTTGCATTATTGTTTTTGTCATTTTTACTTTACTTTTATTTTATTTTTATTTTTTCTTCATTACTGCTGATATACATACATTTATAAATTTTGTAAAAAAAAAGTGTGACTGCCCGTTAAATAAATAAATAAATAAATATATCTCTCTGGCAGTTTGTGAATTCCTAGCCAAAAAAAATACTGTTGCTTTTGACACAAACCAATCATCGAGCCATTTTCGTATATTTTCTTAAGAAGTGAAGCGTTGTTCAGCAAGTGCGTGTTCCATCAATTCAAATAAGTAGTAATCGGGTGTAGCCAAGTCTGGTGAGTAAGCGAAAATATTTGCAAACTAAACCCCTCAATCGTTTTCTTGAGTGGTTTTGCTGAGTGCGATGGTGCATTATCTGGAAGCAAAATCACTTTGTGTTGCCTCTTTTGATATTCTGGTCGTTTTTCACACGCGATACTTGGTTCAAATCCATCATTTGTTGTCGGTAGCGTTCAGTATTAACGGTTTCGCCAGGTTTTAGCGTTTGAGCGTCATCCTCATCCAAGAAACCTTGCAATTCAAACTTTTTCGATGATCTTCCACGTTCTTCTTTTCTCAAGTCAAAATCCTCACTTTTGAATTTTTTAAACCACTCAAAGCACTGTGATTTACCAAGAGCAAGCTCACCGTATGCTTCGACAAGCATTCGATGCGATTCTGCAGCAGTTTTCTTCAAATGGGAACAGAAAATCAATCCTGTCTTCTTGTTCTTTGTATGCCTATCCATTAATGGTTGTTTGCGACCACATTTTCCATTTCTTCTCGATTCCTTGAGACATGTATCAGGCCTTGCACCGTCCGTATCTCCGTCCAGTGTCTTATATTGGGCAGCCATGACATCTTCTTCCTACCAATTCCTCTCCTCCTCTCTATCTTTCCCTCAATAATTAGTTGTTGCCAATTCTTCTGAGGACTTCCTCACATTCGTTATCCATGCCGTCCATGGTATTTTGAGTATTCGACGGTAAATCCACATTTCAAAGGCCTCTATTTTATTGATAGTACTAACTTTTCAAGTCCAGCTCTCCATCCCATATAACAGAACCGACCAAACATAGCACTGTATAAGCCTCATCCTAAGACCGAAATCGAATTCCGAGTTTGTCATAACGTTCTTGAACTTCATGAAGGCACAGGGCATTTTATCTCCAAATCTGATGTCCAGTCCTCGCAAAGCCATGACCCGAGATATTTAAATTTACTCACTCTCTCTATCAATAAACCATTGGATGTTATACTGGCGGTTCTAAAGTTTTCCGGATTACGAGTCACTATCATATATTTTATTTTTACTTTACAATACAGGGTATGGTCAAATATTGAATGAAAAAAAGTGTTTTTTTTTGCTTCTTTTTTTTCGAAATATCTCAAAAACGGCTGCAACTATTTTGATTAAAAAAATTGGGCGAAACCATGGAATTTCGGTCTACAAAAAAACCCTAATAAGTGAACAGCAAAAAAATTATATTTTTCGAGATAATAATTCTTTTGTCAAAATGTCTGTTAGTTTACCAAATTTTTGTGGACGAGCTAGCTCAAAAACTAGTGTGAATATCGAAACCAAATTTCAAACGTAGTTTTGGTCCATTGAGATTAAGAGCTGATTAGATTTTGGTGCATTCGACCCAAAATTAAGGGGAGTGGAGGGGGAGGGGGGTTAAAAATTAAAAATCTAGTCTATTTGAGCAAACCAAATTTTGTATACATAATCAGTGGGACCCCAGAAGTCTAAAAATGCAAAAACTAACCGCCCAAAATGGGGGGGGGGTGTATGGTCAAATAATGAGAATATAGGCTCTTGTACCAAACTCAACCAAATTTTGTATATATAATCAGTGGGCCCCCAGGAGTCAAAAATGGAAAAACTAATCCCCTCCCCTACATGAATATAAATAATTTTACTAAATATTAAATATAAGTGAGGCGCCAGGTTTTATGTTAAAGTCAAGTGGATGGCCACAGAACACGTCAGCTTATTTTGTTGTTGATGTTAAGACCCATATTTGCCCTGTCAGCGAATAGTAATTTTTAGGCACGAAATTCCACATGTTCAACGCAATAAAAAATATATATTTGTATTAAACTTGTATTGTTTTGAGTTAAAATTATTTGGTAAATGTAAAAACAAGAAAATGCCACCAATGACGTGCCTTCACTGTCACTCCACTGACAACTGGTATCTTTTATCTATGACTGGAGCCATTTATGGGCAAATTCCGGTTTCATATTTAGAGACTTGTAAAATAAAAAAATATTTAATTCTTACCCTTCTTCATGGCCTTGTATTTTTTTAATATCATTTTTTTTAGCAAATCTACGATTGCCATCCATTATAAAAGCTACATGCTTAGGAATTTTTCCGGCTTTTAACACTTGCAATGCCAAATATTGTACCCAAGTTAAACTATTTTCACGAATCCAAGACATTTCTGTTTAAAAATAAAAAAATGTTATTAACAGATTATTATTTAATAAAAAGATAAATACATGCATAAATTGAAAAAAAAATGATGCAAATGTTCAGTATAATGAAATAATATACCTATATTGGGAGGATTTAAGAATATAAAAAAAAATAATGGAACTTGATAAAATAGTCTTTTAAAGTAGATTAAAATTATAGTATATAAAATAATTTAAATATCAAAAATAGTTGAAGTAATTGTAAATTGTGAGTATATACATTTCTATTTATGATATACGAGAAGGGGCTGAGCAGGAAAAATTCCCCGTCAGCAAATTTATAAATCACAAAGTTCAAATGAGATAAATTATTTAATTTACGATAATTTCCTTATAAAGAAATCAAATAAATCTTTCATGAATATGTACTTGGGTAAGTAAAAATAACCTCGAGCAAGTGAATTTATGGAACTTTTTCAAGGCGGGATATTTAATTCCAAGTTTAGAGCGAGTGGGACTTCAAAACCCAAGATTTAATATCTAACCATCCAAAACATTCTGTGAAAAAACAGAGCCAAGTTCGAAAGAGTAGTGAAATCTAGAGGGGGCCAAGTTAAATTCGCCAAGAATAAATAAGTTGAGAGATCTACTATTTTCTCAACTTAATTATTCTTGGCGAATTTAACTTGGCCCCCTCTAGATTTCACTACTCTTTCGAACTTGGCCTGTTTTTTCACAGAATGTTTTGGTTGAGATTTCTCTTCTTTTTGTAAGCTATGAAGAATCCCGTTGGTCCAAAGGGCTAGAATTTTTATTTTTGAACCCCCCCCCATTTTGCGTGGTTAGTTTTTGCATTTCTAGCCTTCAGGGGCCCACAGAATATGTATACAAAATTTGGTTGAGTTTGGTCCAAAGGGCTAGAATTTTTATTTTTGAACCCCCCATTTTGCGTGGTTAGTTTTTGCATTTCTAGCCTTCAGTGGGCCCACAGAATATGTATACAAAATTTGGTTGAGTTTGGTCCAACGGGCAAGAATTTTCATTTTTGACCCTCCCCCCTCATTTCGAGTGGTTAGTTTTTGCATTTCTAGCCTTGGGGGAGCCCACAGAATATGCATGTATACAAAATTTGGTTGAGTTTGGTCCAACGGGCTAGAATTTTCATTTTTGATCCCCCCTCCCAATTTTGAGTGGTTAGTTTTTGCATTTCTAGCCTTCAGGGGGCACACATAATATATATACAAAATTTAGTTGAGTTTGGTCCAACGGGCTAGAATTTTCATTTTTGACCCTCCCCCCATTTTGAAGGGGTTGAAAGATAAATAGAAAGTCTGGATTTTTGGAATTTTTCCTTTGTTTGTGCCTTAAACTCTACTAGCATCAGGCGAAATTTCAAGATGCTGGAATGATTGGAAGTACCCTGTAGGTTTTGATGACCTGTCAGTGAGTGAGTGAGCAGCAATATTGTCAATGTTGCAGGAACATTGTTGCAATATTGCCAATGTTGCAGGAACATTGCTGCAATATTGCCAATGTTGCAGGGATATTGTAGGAAAAATGATTAAGAAATAATATTTTATGATGAAATAAGTTTCGTTTATTAATATAAAATGGCAAGTACAGATACAATACAAGTGAGATCAGTCTTATGATGATAGTTTATAATGAAAAATGAAAAGAAATAATATTTTATGATGAAATAAGTATCGTTTATTAATATAAAATAGCAAGTACAGATACAATACATGTGAAATCAGTCTTATGATGATAGTTTATAATGAAAAATGAGCTACATATTATTAATTAATACATATATAATTGAAAAGTTTTTATTTTGCCGAGAGTAGCAGAGTTTTTTTTTAATGCAATCGAATGCAAGGGGCGCACCAGTAATGATGCAGCCCCTATGGATCTCGAAAGACCCTTGCATTACCGAAGGTAAGGGAAAGTTGATTAAGTGAGAGGGTGGATTCGAAGGTGTTTATGCACTCGGGTTTTGAAGGTTTGAAGATTATAAGTGCTGGGAAAGATGGAGGCTGGGAGAGAATTCCGGTTCCTTGAAGTCATGGGGATATACATATTGGCGAATGAAAGTTCTTATAGTACAAAATAAATAATTTCATAAGAACTTCGTTTGAATAATCAATATTTCCGATCATTTTGGGAGATTTTTTTGAACATCGTCAATAAACTGTTTATAAGTTACTTATAAATAGTCAACAATCTGTCATAAGCATGATATTTCCATGGTTAGTTAAAATTAAATTCATTAAAAAGTAATTTTTTACGAAAAAGCGCCTTTATTAAGAAAACTTGATGTTTTAGGTATAGGGACATGATATATCGTCTTAATGCATTTTTCTTCCTCTTTCAATTTATTGAGTAATATACGGTGGTCTCATTTGAAAAAACGAAGTTTTGACCCCTTTTATGAATAACGGAAATAATAGTAATTTTAGCACGCCCTGTATAATATGGAGTCTATTTCTCGGCGTAAATTAAATACTTGGGGTCTGTCTAAACTACCACCAAAATATCAACTTTTCCTAAATTGAGAGCACTAATTTATTTAAGTTTAATTAGGGCCACGTTTTGGACCATATTTAACACAAATTATTTTTTATCTCGGAAACCGATAGAGATAGGTAGGTATAGGACAATATTAATAAAAAAGTATTTTAATAAAAGGGCGGTTCTAAAAACGTCTTAATAAAGGGGTGTTCTATTTAAAAAATAAAGTTGCTATGACTTTTCTATGGAAGCCGAAACGTCATAATGCTGAAAATATTTTAGATCGATAGAGCAGGTAAGAAAATGTATGGTGCTAAATTTTCAGAAAAATCCTGCTTTCCGTTTTCCATAAACGTCTAACGTGCCACCGACCATGAATCACCCTGTATAGTTGATATATATAAATATGTGTGTGTATGTTTATTTGCATCAAGCAGAGGACAACCTATTTGTTTCTCTTTATGAATACATATATAACTAATTATATGAATTTATAATTAACACACATAATTAATTAGTCCCAGAATTGTCATTGCCTTCGGATTCTTCGCTATTAGATGTCAAAAGCTTGATGTAATTCTCGAACGACTCATACGAGTTTTGGCCTGAGAAAACCACCTAGCTAAACCATCATCTATTTCCTTTGGCGACCATTTATCTAAAAAAAAAAAACATTCCACAATAATCAAAGTGAAAAAATTAACGTAAGTAAACATACCATTTTTGGAAGAAAGCTCGATCCTGGAGTTTTTTCTCTAAACTATTCAAATCATTTAGAGTCTGGATGATTGGAATTTTTAGAAAATCGTCTTCAAACGATTCATCAACCGTTGATTGAACAGAGGTCAACTTTGCCCCTTTCAATTCATCGATTTTCCGGTTAAGCTCTCTTTCATCCCCACATAGACAGACTCGTTATAGCTGTGACATCAAATCTGCGGAAATCTAACAAATAAAAATGTAGTATTTGAAGAATTCGTATTAGCCCAATATATAGAGGATCCAAAAAGTAGTTCAGCTTAGATTAATTTCGGGAAAAGATTTTGTGTGGGAGAACTTTTGGTGGTCTGGAATAACCCCCAGGAAACTGGTGGTCTGCCCCCCACCCCAGAAAATTTTGAAGCAAATTGGTACAATTTAACTCATTTTTAAGCAGTTTGTATATGTGGTTTTATTGAAAACTGAAAGAAAAAAAGAGTTCAAATTTTTGTTTGTAGTTATGCTTGAGTTTAGGTTCAAAAGGTAATAAAATAAAACGAAATTAATTAGCAATATATACTTGTATTATTCTTAACAAATATGAGTATTAAACTTATATGTAACTAGGAAAACAAAACCTTTGTTCATAAAAAAAGAATTAATTAACAAAAACTACCGGTAACCGGTAATTAATGTTCGATAAATTGGACATGATCGTAAGACACTAAATTTCTTTCTTTAGGACAGAGGTTCCCAACCGGTGGTACGCGAGAACGTTTTAGGTGGTACGCGTGAGTGCGTTTATGTTTTTAAGTGAAAAAAATCATGGCATGAAAAAATTGTTTACTGATGAAGAATGGCTGTCAAGATTGGCTTATCTATCCAACATTTTTGACAAACTCAACACACTGAACTTGGGACTTCAGGGACCAAACACAACAGCCTTCACAGCCAGTGACAAAATAAACTCCTTCAAGAGAAAGTTGGTCCTGTTTTGTTCACAAATACAGGAGGAGAATTTATTTGCATTTCCCACTCTATCATCATTTTTTGAAGAAAATGAAATATCTCCAAAACTAGATGTGGTTGCAGATATCATTGTTCACTTGGAAGGCCTTCAAAAAAGCTTTAAGAAGTATTTCTCTGAAGATTATCCAAAAGTGGACTGGAACAGAAATACTTTTTCGGTAACCAAATGAATTGGAACTAAAAGAAAGTTTTATCGATCTTACAGAAGATAGTTCCATGAAAGATTATTTTAAAGAGAAATCTTTAAGTAACTTCTGGATCGGATGTAAAACCGAGTACCCTTTGATCTTCCGGCAACCTCTGCTATTTGTTACGAGTTACTTGTGTGAGAGTGGATTTTCTGAACTTTTGTACATAAAAAATAAACATAGAAGCAGAATAAGTGTTGAAGAGGACTTAAAATATCAACATTAGGAGTAATGGAACTTAACTCACTCTATTTTAATCACAGGCAAACAACAACAAGTTTCGCACTAAAGACTATAAAAGTATATTTTGTATGATGATTAATTTTTTGCTGAGTTTGTACTAATTTTTTATTTGTATGTTTTTAGACCTATGGGTAATAAATAATACTGTAAATTAATACCATGTTAATCTTTTTATTTCTCCTTTATTATAAGCATGTTATAAATAAACAAATATCTAACCATTAATATGTTGTTTTCTCAGGAATTTAATTCAAAAAGCCTTTGAACACTTTTAGAAGAGTAAATATTATACGTTTATTAAAATATTTAGGTCTAGTGGTACGCCAAAATTTCTCAAAAAGTCAAGTGGTACGCAGGTGCAAAAAGGTTGGGAACCCCTGCTTTAGGAGGTCCGCGACCCCGTAGACAAATTCCCAGGGGGTCAGCTGACCCTACGATTCCGCCGTCCCTGAATTCTACTAAAAAGCTAGTTGATCTCTAATTGGATTACCAAAACCTGTTGAGCTAATCAGCCCCCCTCCCCCGCCCCCAAGGAAAACTTCTTAAACTAGGCCAAACCCTGGGTCGTGTGAAATATTTGGTTCAAGATGAAAGCAAAGCATTCAAAACTATACTTTCAAATTAATAAAATATTTACATATATGTTTACTTATTTCGCCTAGCAGAAGATCCATTCTTTAATTTATTCATTAAATATTTTATTATAGGAAAATATTAAGGACAAGTTTTTATGTGTGACTTTTTTATTTATCAGGCAACGTTTCGTCGACTTTGCCGAATTCTTCAGGGTTTCAATTAGTCATGCCACACATTCGTCTAAATTCCTTTTCATCTTCGTCACCAGAAAAAGAAAATTTAGACGAATATGTGGCATGACTATTTGAAACCCTGTGAAGAAGTCGGCAAAGTCGACAAAACGTTGGCTGATTAATCAAAAAAGTCACACATAAAAACTTGTCCTTATTTTCCTAATATAAACTTTCAAAATAATACAAATTATGGACGAAAATGATAATAATAAAATATTATATTATATTAAAAAAAACAAATATACTTTCTTCAGTGGCGGAACAACAAATTTTCGGGACCTCAGAAAAAAAACAACTTATATTTAGTTATATTCGAGGGGTGAGCCGCGACCTAATATCGTGTACACTTACTTCCACTTAAACCGAGGGGGATCCGCGATGGGAAGTAAGAGGTGTACACCTCTTTGGAAGTATTTTGGAAGTACTTGGAAATATTTGGAATTACTTGGAAATATTTGGAATTACTTGGAAATATTTGGAATTACTTGGAAATATTTGGAATTACTTGGAAATATTTGGAATACTTGGAAATATTTGGTAGTACTTGGAAATATTTGGAAGTACTTGGAAATATTTGGAAGTACAAGTGGAAGTAGGTGTACAGCATATTAGGTCGCGGTTCACCCCTCGACTTAAGCTTTCATTTCCAAGTAGAGGACAATAGATTAAAGGGCGTTATCTAATGAATTCCAAAATAATTCCACGTAATTCCAAAGACGGTGTACACCTATAATTCCAATCGCGGCTTACCCCTGGGTTATATTTTTATTACAATATAATAGTAATTCCATCGTTTCAATAGAGAAAATAACTAAACAAAAAAATTCAGTTATATAAAATATCGCCTAAACATAATAGTTAATATGAACTACATATATTTTGAAAGGAGGATTGATTATATTGGTCCAGTTGGAAATCAATTTTCAAGTAATTATTAATATTTCGACAATTTTAGTAAAATTAAAAAATAATATAGCTAAAAAAATTGGGCATCTTTCGATTCCGCCCCCCCCCCTCCTTCGAGTAGTGGGGTCGACGGAATTCAAATTCCACCACTGACGGATTTTCTTGTAAAATTTATTTTCACCTGCAACTTGTATTTCCCCTCCACTAGCCCTCTAGCGTTCATTCTATGAATCATTTTCTCTTTTCGTTACGTCATCAAGGAAAAAAACGAAACTCATACTCTATATTTGTATCCTTCCGCCAAAGATTTACAAGTCTCCATATTTTAATTGATTGATAATTAAAATTAGTTTTCATATGCTTTTAATAATATAATATTTATTATAATATTAATTCCATTTCGAGTAGTGAGAAGATATTATAAAAAAAATGATTCTTTTGTGTGGTCTACTTTTCATCATGCACCAGTTATTGAAATGAGTTATCAACCGTCGAGGCTGAACAAACTAAAATGGAACTGCTCTAAGTGTTGTTAGTTAAATATAACGAATTTATTATTTATTTCTTTAATCATCTGAATTATAAATGAAACTATGAATGTTAATGAGTCGCCTCATTCATCCTCTGTTAAATCAGGTGAGTGGATTAGCGTGGGAGAGGCCCAAAACTCTTGCATGCCATACAGTACCTATATCGTTCCATGTTTGTTGCTTTTCTAGAGTTGTATTTTCTCATCACGAAATTCTTAGAGGCTGGGCCATGTCAACAGGCGGCGCAGGTAGGGATCACAATCATAAAACATTAACCGATCGTTTAACTGACAAATATTAATTGGAAACGTTTATTTCAGGCGTTGAAACAAGAGTTGGCGAGGCACAATGTAAGTGTTCAAGTGCTGGTTTTGACACTGGTGCGTGCAGCCCATCGTGCAGACGAGCGAGCACGTGGCCTCTGTCAAAACAACCAGCGGGGTGGGGGCGTTGACCCCCTACAGTAAATAATCCTGCCATTTTTTTTTTGATTTATTCATTCATTGTTTTTTTTTTTTTTTTTTTTTTTATCAACATTTTACAGATTCTTCCAAAACGACTTGATTGGATTGGAAATGAACATAATCAGAATTTTCAAGAATTGGTAAATATTAATATACATATATATGTATATTTTTATTATTTTTTTCTTTTATCTCATAATAAACCTCGAATATTTTAAATATCAAAAACAATCATTTTTTTTTTCTATTTGTGATTTTTATTAAAAAAAAAGAATATATATCCAAAAAAATAAATTTTTAAATTTCAATTAAAATAATTAATTCCCCCCCCCCATTGGTCATATTATTATTATTAATTAGCTAATTAAATTAATATATAATTTTATTCATTTTTCATTATATTATTTCGTGATTAATGAGTTGGCGAAGGGGGTTATTAGTTCTTTGTTTTGATTGGTCCGAATATTATTTCCCTCTGAACGCTTATTGGTTAAAAAGTGAACAACGGGATTCGCTTTCTTTGCGTAATATATTTTAATATCACGCAACTCTCTCTCTCACTTGCTCTCAGGTATATTTGATTTGACCAACATTCAAAAAAAAAAAATATATTGATTTTTATGTTGGCAATACAAATTGAATTTATCACAGCGCCATTTTTCAAATTTTTATTTTATTTATAATTTGTTAGTCTCTTGAATTTTAATAATCTAAAACAAACAAGAAATTAATAAATACCTCTGAAATAAATCTAAAAAAAAAATCAACTTTTGATTTAATTTTCAATACAAAAAATTCTCCAAAATAGAATTTTTATGAAAAAATTTGTGATAATTTGAAAGCCTTAAAAACTTAAATCACATATGTTTGAATTAATTACAGTAAACTCCCGATTATTCGTGTGCGGATTATCCATGCATTGGAATTCGATTATAAGGACATAATAGCTCTTAGAAAAATTTTAACTGATATTAAAAAAAATGATTAAAAGATTCCTGCAAACAAACCAAAATCATAGATTTTCTTAATATTAATGAGCATTAAACATGTTAAAATAATTGTCTGGCTTAGAAATGTATAATATGTTGTATTTTAGTAATAAATAATTATAGTTCGGATTATCCGTGCCCCCTCTCCCCACCATTAGAAAATTGGAAGTTTAAAGTAATAAAATATTCCACCATATTTACATTAAACGTCGAAATAATAAATTTTCATGTTTTTTTTTACTTTTTCAAGACTATATAATTTGTTCAAAATGTTAGTGATTGGGCAATTTTTCTCAGCGAATTTTTTTTTTTTTTTTTTTTTTTTTTAATGATAATGATGAGAGAAGGAGTTACACCAAAAGGTGCAACCCCTAAAGGCCTCGGTTGGCCCCTCCATCGTGAAAAGAAGAAGAAAGAATTTTATGGGTTGGGCGGAGGTCGAAGGTATCTGTGGATACGGGTCTTAAATAGCTTAAGGTTATAAGTCGCGGGAAAGATGGTGGCAGGGAGCGAGTTCCAGTCTCTGGAGGTCATAGGAATAAAAGAGTTGGCGAAAGCGCTTGTTCGACTTTTATCCAATTTGACAGCGAAGGGGTGCTGAGCGTTAGAAAACCGCGTGTTTCTCGTAAAGAGGGCATTAGGGGGATAAGAGATTTCAGCTCGACTGAACAGACACCGTGATAGTATCTGTAGTACAGGGAAAGGGCAGAAACGGTTCTTCGGTGAGCCAGGGAGTCGAGTGAGTTGGTTAGAGCCGGGTCTCCTATTAGTTTAATTGCTCGCTTCTGAATTGCATCCAGTGTAGCAAGAGAATGCTTGGATGCACCCCTCCACAGATGAGAGCCATATTCGAGACAGGGACGAATTTGAGCCTTATACAGCATAAGAAGTTGACTGGGAGTATAACAGCGTCTAGACCTAAATAGGAGACCAAGCTTGCGCGCTGCAGCTTTAGCAGTGGTTGAGATATGGTCATTCCATGAAAGGTCAGACCCTAGAGTTACGCCTAGCATTGAAATTTTATCCCTGAATTCTAGTGAGTTTGGTCGAATGATATGTTTGGGAGGTTTCTGTCGACGCGCCTAGAAATAAGGCAACACTGAGTTTTCCCTGCATTGAAGTTAACTAAGTTTTGGGATCCCCAATGATTTGAGCTAGAAACCTAAAATTGAATAGACCAAATTCGTGTCCCAAATTTAATCTCATTACAACTATTCGATAACTCCTCATTCTCTTTACGCATGGGTTCGCTGGACCCACAATCGATGCGGCTCCCTAGCCCTTTCGACAGCAGCCGAATTACTGATTACCGATTACTGTTACAAACTAGTTTAGCCTTAGTTAATCTGTTACAGATTGTTTTCCTTACTTTACTTTTCAAATAATAGCTAGAAAAATTACTATTAAACTGTAATTAATTAGATAATTTTTATACTGTTTAAAACGAAAGGCGCGACCCAACTCCCATGATCAGAACTTGCGTTAGCTTTATTTCAGGGGTGTCATGTTCCCGCTCTGATTTTGAGAGTTTTTTTATTTTTCTATTTTTTCATTATATCTATTTATTTTAGGAGTTAAATTTTTTTTTGAAAAACAGAAAAAAAATTGGAAAACGTTGAAATGCATAATTTGAAACATGTAATTCCAAAAATTTCCCGAGAGGACGGACCTCCGGAATTTCAGCGTTCCCCCAGTCCAAAATTTGGGATGACACCACTGCTTTATATTCATTCAGTGATTTCCCTTTCGTTATTTTTTTCGGGACTGAAAATGAGTTCACTCACTCGTAATTAGTTTTCGCGTTGTTTTCTATTTGCGATTATTCGCATGGATTATTTCAGATATAGAAAAAAATATTCTAGAAAGTAGATTTACTAAATGTTATATTATGTTTGTAAATTTTCAAAATAAATTATACTAACTAAAATGTTTCTGTTAATACCTATTCTAAATTTCTCTTAAAGTGGCCACATATATACTAAAGTGCCATGGGTCCCCTCTTTTCTTAAGACGGCTCTGTTCCTCCTGAAATAATTCGATTTTTTTTCGGTAATTACGTATTAACGCCACCGCAGCTACAGATTTGGCGGTTTTTAAATTTCGCCAATCTACACCTAAAATTTTTGAGATAAATCATAAAATAGAATAAATCAGTTCCCCTCTGTCAAAAAACAACTTGAATAGGTTCGGTTTATGATCTCGGTTTGATTAGATAAAAAATGCGGGTACATTAACGCCATCGCAAGGTTTGTTTGGGAACGCATTTTTTATCTAATCGAACCGAGATCATAAACCGAACCTATTCAAGTGGTTTTTTGACAGAGGGGAACTGATTTATTCTATTTTATGATTTATCTCAAAAATTTTAGGTGTAGATTGGCGAAATTTAAAAACCGCCAAATCTAGCTGCGGTGGCGTTAATTCGTAAGTACCTTTTTTCTCATATTCATTTTTTTTATCTGAAGTTTTGATTAATTACCCAATTGAAATATAATCAAAAATTTTGGCAAACTCATCAATAAGATCGTTAAATTTGCTATACTATTGTTTAATATTATTACTCATTCGTAACTCCCTTTGTATAAATGTATTAATAGAAAAAATAAAAAAATAATTATTTAAATTCTAACTGATTAAGTTTATAGTATGTATTTGTGTATACTTAATACATCAAGCAGCTACACTCTCTGATTTATTCTTTATAAATTTCAGGAAAGAAAATATTCTCATATTGGACCTCAACATTTATTAGAAATATGCCAACGAATAGGACCTATTTTAGATCGAGAGATTCCTCCAAGTGTTTCAGGTGTTAAGTCCCTTTTAGGCGCCGGACGACAGTCATTACTTCGGTCCCCTCAAGGTAAAAATTTATTATTTAAATGACACATCTTGTTATTCTTATATTTTAATTTTTTTTTTTTTAATTTCTAGCTGTACAGAAAATTTTTTCAAGTCGTGATTACATTATAAGAAAATATGGATTCCCTCCGAAAGAACCTTTTGGTTTTTCTTCTCCACATAATATTGGTTTGTTGTAATTCTAATATATAATAATTTTCCTAATTTAACTTTCTAAATACTCAATTTCTTAGAAATTCTTATTCTTCATTTAAATATAAAAAAAATTCACTATTAAATAGTTTTAGCCTAGGAGGTGAACCGTGACCTAATATCGTGTACACTTACTTCCACTTCTACTTTCAAGTAGAAGACAATAGGTGTAGGGGTATTATCTAATGAATTCCAAAATAATTCCACATAATTCCAAAGAAGTGTACACCTAATTCCAATC
This sequence comes from Forficula auricularia, assembly GCA_024734495.1. Taxonomy (NCBI): domain Eukaryota; kingdom Metazoa; phylum Arthropoda; class Insecta; order Dermaptera; family Forficulidae; genus Forficula; species Forficula auricularia. The sequence continues at coordinate 15,572,882 of JALMQS010000064.1, forward strand.
ACGGTTCACCCCTCGGTTTTAGCTTACCTTTGAATCTTTCACTGCCAATTAATTTTTTTTTAGAGTGCCGTATTAGTCCAAATATAAGACGAGTCCTATATTTTACCAAAAAAAAAAAATGAATGACACCTATTATAAGACAAAAAAAAACAATAAAATTATTTATTTTTCACAGATTGCAAATTTTTGCAAAGACTCCTGGTTTATCGTTATTTCATTTTGAAAATTTGTATTATCCTTCAGGTTAAGCGGGGTATTATTGTATAATCCTTATTCTGTGTCTAATTAAACATAAAATGTCCGAATATAAGACGTTTTTTAATGATATTTCTGGGAAAAAAACTTCGACTTATATTCGGACTAATACGGTAATTTCTTTTATGAATATTGCCATCATAGGTTAGTCAGTTTTAAGTCTTGATTGTTGCAAATAATCACCTTAGCCTTAAGGCCGGTTCAGAGTAATTTAATCGAGTAGCGAGTATTTTTAGTAACTAAAATCAATGAACTAACCAAAAAAAGTTCGCACTATAGTCGAGTACGATTTACAAATGAGTGAGCAGTGTTTCAAAATGAAGAGAATACGCAACAAAGTAAATGCGCTGATAAAAATTATTACAATGGATGTTTTACAAGAAGTGGAAGAAGAAAGGGGTGACTGTGGGTCAGTGGGTATAGTGAACGGGTCGCTGACTCGAAGTACGGTGGTTCGAGACTGAGTCTCAGCAGATCAGATATTTGCAGCAGCCTCCTCTTGGAAAGCACTGTCAACCTACCAAGAGTATAATTGCCTAGTAACCTCTCCAAACTAGCCGTTCGGAACCGGCGTTAAAAAGTAGGTCCTGTATATCTGTATAAAAACAACTAAACACACTAAGCACAGGTATATGTGGAGAGGAGCCAAAACGTCAGGGAGACCTGATATGGCACTTAAAAGAAGGAAGAAGAAATCAGTGTTATTAAAAAGAAAAACCTATGGATACAAAATGGATTCAGAGAAGAGATGAACTAGGAGCTTGATTTTCTTATTTTTATAACTCGGAGATTTAACATTCCATAGACACTCATGTTCTATATATTTCGCAACAAATTTCAAAGTAGTTTCTTCGCTCCAACGAGACGACATCCTTGCAGCAACTAATGAACTCGACTAAATCAACAGGTTCGCACTTGTTTTGTGAATGATTTAGGATTCGTTGAAGAGTGGTGGGGGCATTATTCGCCCAAAAAATAGAGTAAAATGGATCGTCGACTCGACTAAATCATTCACGAATCTACTCGACTAAAGTTTTGTTGTTCAGACACATTTAGTTACTAAAATACTCGCTACTCGACTAAATTACTAAAATTTTTTATATAAATATTGACTAATTCCCGCTCTGAAGATGGCCATAACCAATGGCCGAAACTTAGTGGGAATTGAGAAATAAATAAAAAGAAAAAATTGAAGCTGCACTTCTCTTATTTTAAACCTAAACAAATAAATTACTAAAGTAGTCTGAACCAGCCTTTAGTTTACAATGGGCTTTTTGAATAATTTGTTGAGATTTTAATCCATTTCTATAGTAAAAACTAATAAACCAGGGGTGGCCAACCCAAATGATCTTGCGGGCCACTTTGGAAATGCATCATACCTCCGCGGGCCACATATAAAATTATATATCCCCATATTAGATTTAGACCCACTATAGACATTTTTTTAGAGTGAAAAATTGAAACATAGTGAATCGTATGTTTCCTGTATTTGATTCGATAGAGAATCGAAAGCAGGTGATTTTTGTCAAATATTAAGTGAAAATAATATCTGAATTTATATATTTCTAACTTGAAATAATGAAGTTAAATATATTTATAATTTTCTCATTAATATATTAAAGAATAATTAACACATTAACGAGAATTGTTTTGATCGCGCTTTTTATTAATCATTAATGGCAAACACCTAACATACGTGTTAACAGATCTAGCGCGCTGGACTGGGAGATTGAATATATAACATCTCAGATTTCAAATTCATTTGGTGCTCCATATCAATGTTTGATATAAAAAGTGTCACGCGGGCTAAACGCGAAAATGATGCTAGTTTATAGCCAAATGGATCACATCTTTTTCATTCTCTCTTGGTCCAGACTTAAGACTCAGCAGACTCCAATAGCTTCAACCAGCAGTAGTCTCGCGATATATATCTTGTTTAAAAAGCGCGATCTAAACAATTCTCCTTAATGTGTTAATTATTCTTCTCTTTATAATTTCTTTTAAAACTGAGAACATGATTTCCCATTCAAAAATTTATATTAAAACGGAGGATTGAATCGAATGCAGTACAAGGATAAATAAAAAGATGATTTAATATGAAATTTAAATGGCTTGGTACATACTGGATATGTTAATTTTTAAAGAAGGATGAATAAAATTCAATTGTTTCTTTCCAGTAAATTTTTTATTAATTCAATAGGTTAATCCAAATATTTCGAGAGCACTACGGCTCCTCTTTCTCAGTCGGCATATTAAATATTTAAATGTTACTATATGTCTGTATTATTTCTGTTTCTGCTCTACGAGGTAGCCACCTCAGAGCATTGTTTTAAATAAATAAATAAAAAATTAGTGAGCTCGTGGTTTCCACTGAGAGGTGCTCCCGAAATATTTGGATTAACCACTTGAATTAATAAAAAAACTACTGGAAAGAACTAATTGAATTTTATTCATTCTCCTTTAAAAAATGATTCCCAATAAAAGAAGATTTATTGGAAACTTTTCTTTCTACACTTTTGAACGGACATTTCGAAGGATATATTCCCTGCTTCTTCAGCGTTCAAAGGGTGTCTGGTATTAATTAAACTGGTATTACACTAAAAAAATGTATTAATATTATTAATAAATTAAATTTAGGGAACAAAGAAAAGATTTTTATATTATAGAAAAAGGATCAGCCGGGATTCGAACCCGGGATCTTCGCATGTGCGCTGCGATGCCTTTATAAGAGTCTTAGCTCTTATCCTCTCGGCCATTGATCCCCGAACCCAAGCTGATACATAATGTCTATATGAATTTGGAATTTCATTTTTATTTAATCTTTTAATCTCTTCCTCGTTCATTTTTCGCAGCTCTGTAGTTGGCTTGACTAATTAAATCCTTTTGTCTATAATATAAAAATCTTTTCTTCGTCCCCTAATTTAATTTAATTTATAATTGTCTTTCGACGCGGCCTCATTGAGGTTGTGCCCTGGAGTAAAGAAGAAAATTATTTTCGACCTTTGGATATAATAATTAATAAATTTTGTGTTTTATTTACGGAAGGGAAAGGTAGTAGGTGTAGGAACTCTATTGGCAACGAACATGTCGGCAATGTTTACATGTGCCGACACAGGGACTCTCAGTTTTACCTAGATATTAATTAGTTGACAATTTTTCCATTAATATACTGGTATTTGTTTGTTTTATTAGTTCGCGTTTTGCTGGGACGCGAGCACAGTGGTCCTCTACGACGTCATCAAGCAGTTCCGCCGCAGTTTTATGCCAAGCAACAGTTGCATCGACGACTTCTCGGTCATCTCTCAGCAGTCTATTGTTTACTTTTTGACCGGACGGGGCGTTACGTGATTACGGGTGCTGACGATCTGCTTGTTAAAATATGGAGTGCAATCGACGGTCGCCTTTTGGCAACGCTTCGCGGTGCGTCAGCTGAAATCACCGATATTGCTGTGAATCCCGAGAACACTTTATTAGCTGCCGGCAGCTTAGATAAAATTATTCGTGTTTGGTGTCTACAAACTTGTGCGCCTGTTGCCATGCTTTGTTCTCATACCGGAATGATTACCTCAGTGAATTTCTGTCCAATGCCACAGGCATCTATACGCTATTTGGTTTCTACTAGTACAGATGGTTCAATTGCCTTCTGGTCTTACCAAAAATCTCGTGATGGATACATGTTCCAGTAAGTTATTTTATTTATTTTTTTATATTCTTGAAATTTCAATGGTTATTTGTCCCATTAGGCAAATTTATTTAATAATAAGATTGAAGTAATTTTTGGAGACGGACTGATAAGTGAAATTGAGTGGATATTGATGAGGCAGTCCAAAAAAAGAAGATAATTTATACTATCCTTTTATTCATAAACCGACGTTTTGGAGGCTATTCCCTCCTTTTTCAGGATTTTGAAAAGTCAGTGAAGAAAATCCAATGCGACATTCCCCTCTGTCTCCTCTTTCAGGGCCGGTTGTATGTCGCAAAGTAAATGCTTTTTACCACTAACCAAGGGTAGATGGTAAATGGAGGGGCTGGGATGGCCAATCAGATAACAGGAACTTTCAGTGCCTGTCATCTGATTGGCCATCCCAGTCCCTCCATTTACCATCTACCCTGTGTTAGGTGGTAAAAGCATTTACTTTGCGACATACAACCGGCCCTCAATGACAGTAATAATAATATATTGTATTTCATTCTCAGCAGAATTATAGTGTAGTACTAGTAGTGTTTCCTCTTTCAGTGGAGACAGAGGGGAGTGTCGCATTGGATTTCCTTCACAGACTTTTCAAAACCCTCAAGAAGGAAGGAATAGCCTCCGAAACTTCGGTTTATGAATAAAAAGATAGTATAAATTATCTTCTTCTTTTTTTGACTGCCTCATCAATATCCTCTCAATTTTATTTAATAATTTTTATAAATTATTTTTATCTATTTATATAAATTGACTAGACAGTTCGGCCATCACTGGTTGACCATCTTCACCAGTACTAAAATAATAAAGAAATTGAAAAATCTCGAAACTTATTAAACCTATAAAGCAGAAATTTTTCATGACTGGCCCCAGGTCGGTAAAAAAACACTCGACTCCGAATCCTGATAAATAATTTTCGTAAGCCAACTCTGGCAAAATTAAATACCAAGCTATTAAAATATCAAAGAGGTTTGTAGTTTGGTATATAGTTTGTTATCTTTGAGTTTTATTTCATTCACTGTGAAACTACACTCCCTTTACTTTATTAATTAATATTATGTTTCACCTAAAACCTACTCCACTTTCCCTAAGTAAAATAGCTAAATTTTTCTGAAAAGCAAATAGCAGATAAATTTGGAAAACGAAATGAACCCCTATTCCTGAGACTCCAGTTCATTTGCTTGCAAGTCTTCATAGCAAGAAACTGTATTTTGCCAATTTCGAATATTAAACTTGAAAAAAAAAAAAATATTGAAAACAAAAAAGAGAAATGACACATTTTGCTCGACTCCGGCTCCTCTGGTCAGAAATTCCCCTCAACTCTGACTCCACAGCCCTGGTAGGGTCTTACTTAGAAGGAATTAAAAGCGTTTTCGGTGAGATTCCTACCTCCAGTGAGTTTAAAAAATAAAAGAATTATATTTAGGTATTTTTATTATATATATATAGAATATTATATATAATATTTATTTAATAGAGTAAAGGGTGTGTATTTATATAGAATATAAATATATTTAAAATATTATCATTTCCGTCCATAATTTAATTTATAATTTGAAAGTTTATATTGGGAAAATAAGGACAAGTTTTTATGTGTGACTTTTTTTATTTATCCACCAACGTTTCGTCGACTTTGCCGACTTCTTCAGGGCTTCAAATAGTCATGTCACACATTCGTCTAAATTTTCTTATTACCTTCGTTACCATTGAAGGCCATCAGAATACAATTTTCAAAAAATATTTGGCACATTCACAAAAAACACAATTTTTCTCTTTATAATAACAACTTCATCAATACAAAACAGAACAGAAATCACATATATACAAAATAAGGCAACTCCGTTCTTATAAAAATAGAAGATAGATTCAATGGTAACGAGGGTAATAAGAAAATTTGGACGAATGTGTGACATGACTATTTGAAGCCCTGAAGAAGTCGGCAAAGTCGACGAAACGTTGGTGGATAAATAAAAAAGTCACACATAAAAACTTGTCCTTATTTTCCCAATATAAACTTTCAAATTATAAATATATTTAAAACAATCACGTAAATGAATTTTCGTACCAAAGATATGTCTTTGAGTCCACTCCCCTCATTTTACTGTTATAAACTCCATCCATACCTTTCGAAAGTAGACTCCCCTCTCCCAATATATTTTAAGAAATATATTCCATCTGAGAGATGTAAGGGGCGTTCAGAATTCTGACTTTCCGATATATATATGATACATTTATTTAATAAAGTAAAATAATCAGCCACACGTATTAACCAACTTTCTTCTACACGTATGATGGTTTATTCCAGTGTTCCGCAAACTTTTTATGTTCAAGGTACACCTACCAAATCAAGAAATTTTAGAGGTACACCAAAGAAGAAAACAATGTTTATTTAATATTTATTTATTATTATAATCAATATAATAGGAAAAGATGTTTTGGAGGAATCGTTGATAAGGCTGCTCGCATAACTCTCGGCTATGTGTAGGGGCATTATCTTAACAAAACTTGACATTTTTCACACCATCTAATGACCACGGTACACCAATGTGCCGCGGCACACACTTTGCGGAACACTGGTTTATTCAATAGGCCTCTTTATTTCTCTTGAAATTTTTTTAAAATAATAATTAAATGATTTTTTTCAGTCCAAAACCTTTGCAGTACAATGAACGAATGCGTCCTGGCCAAGCACAAATGCATTGTGCTTCGTTTAGTCCAGGAGGAGTGTTTCTTGCTGCTGGTTCAGCAGACCACCATGTTCGAGTGTATTTAATGCTTGGAGAAGATGGGCCTCATCGAATTTTAGAGACTGAAGTTCACTCGGATACTGTGGATTCTATTCAATGGGCCAACCGATCTCTACAATTTATTAGTGGTAGTAAATGTGGAACCGCTCATATCTGGCGCTTTGAAAGCCAACAATGGCGTTCCATTGAATTAGCAATGAGCACCAAATTAACTGGAGAAGTTTTTTGTTTTTCTAACAATGTTTAGAATTATTTTTGAATAAACTTACAATAAAGAGAAATCAATGAAGTTGTTCTCTGCTTGATTCAAATAAACATAACGAATATAAATATGTCTATTATATGTATATATTATAATTTATTTGAGAGTTTTGAAGGATTGACATTCCTATTATTTAGAAATATTTTATATATTATTTCTCATGGTCTCAAATACCCTATTGGATGTAGGTAAAATCGCTTTCTCTTAATATCAAGCTGTTCACAAACAAATCAATTCATTTGTTATGAGAAATAACAGATCAAATATTTCCAATTAAAAAAAAATGATGAAGAAGGTCAAACCTTCGAAACTATAGTCTCTAACAAATAAGTTATATATATTGAAGGAGACAATAAAAGAGTGTGTCTTCTGCTGGAATTATTAATTCATTATTAATACATATATATTTATTCTTTATATATATATATATATATATGACTAGCTGCGACCCCCGTCTTGGACCCTCTCGCTCCTCCACCTTATATATAAAGTATATATATATATATATATATATATATTTATTTATTTATTTATTGGGAATCGGATTAGCCGAGAGCTTAAAGACACTAGCCTTCTAAGCAGGAGTCCCGGGTTCGAGTCCGAGTCCCTGCATTGATATTTGACCGGCTATAATCTGATTCCTAGTCACCAATCCGTCTGGCAAGCGTGGTGACTTAATGCCAACCCCCTTCCATTTGATGGAAGAGGCCTATATTCAGCAGTGGATTCAGTGGATTGTCGCTAGCGACAGGCTGATGATGATGATGATGATTTATTTATTTATTCTTTATATATATATAACTAGCTGCGACGCCCGTCTTTGGCGGGCCTCTTGGACCCTCTCGCTTCTCCACCTTCGACCACTCTCCAGCTCACCAACCCATCTCAGCCTCCCTTCTCCGATCACGAGTCATTCCACCAAATCTTTGCCTCAATCCTTTCCTCTACTCCATCTCCGATCATTTTCCACCTCACCAACCCTTATCCCCGCTTCCCAGAGGCTCCCGTCTCTGATCACCCTTCATCCCATCAAATCTATCTCCACTCCCTGAATCATTTCCCACACTCACCTCCGATCACCCTCCCCCTTACCAACCTTCTCCTGTCGCAGGGGTAGAATTTAAAAAAAAACAGGTTCTAAATTGTTTTTGAATTCAAATTTCCATTGATAAAGATAAATTTTAATAGGTTGGAGTTGGTCATGTTTCACAATAAGGAAGAATTCTTCTTTAAGTGCCATATCAGGTCTCCCTGACGTTTCGGCACCTCTCTACATATACCTGTGCTGAGTGTGTTTAGCTGTTTCACACAGATATACGGGACCTACTTTTTAACGCCGGTTCCCAACGGCTAGTTTGGAAAGGTTGACTAGACAATTACACTCTTGGTAGTTTGCCGTTGCTTTCCAAGAGAAGGCGACTGCAAATATCTGCCGAGACAGTCTCGAACCAGCATACTTCAGGCCAGCGGCACTCCACCCACTGACCCACAGTCGTCTCGAAGGAAGAATAAAATATATATAAAATTAAATTTTTTTTCAAAATTCTTAATATATTTCGGGTTGTTAGCCCATCGTAATATATTGAGAATTTTTAAAAAAATTTAATTATTTTAATCTTCCTCATTGTGAAACACCACCAACTCAATCAAACCTATTAAAATTTAAAAAAGGTTTCACTATAAACCTACACCGTTCTCTAAATTTTATTGTTAAAGAGAAAAATTCTCCCGTAACGTTTGGGTTTGAAATAAACGTTTGAAGATTGTTTTTATTTATACATTATATGTTTATTTGTATCAAGCAGAGGACAACCTCGTTGATTTCTCTTGATGAATCAACAAATCTGTTACTCTCAAATCAAAATCTTTTCAATTGATTTACAAATACTTTTGTAGAGAAGTTTCTCCTGAAGCTGAGACCAAAGCAAATAAGTTGCGCGTGTCCATGGTGTGTTGGGATCTGAATGATGAGAGGGTTATAACGGCGGTCAACGATGGTTCTTTAAAAGTGTGGTGTTCTCAGGCGGGCACTCTTCTACATGTACTCAAAGGCCATAGAGACGATGTATTTGTTTTAGAAAATCATCCTCATGATCCATCCATTCTTCTCTCTGCTAGCCATGATGGACAGGTACCTAACTATTAAATTTTATTAGATAACAGTACTATGATGTTTTTTATATTAATTAATTTTTTGTGTTAAAATGATGCAAATTAAAAACCTTGAAAACAGTTAAGATGTTCTCATAAAGAGAAAAAATAAGGCTTTTACAATTTTGTAAATAAATATTTGCTAAGGACAAGAAGAATTTGGGTTTATTTAACAGCCTTTTTTTTCTTACGAGAAAATCAACTGTTCTCAAGGTTTTTAAGGACGTTCCCTAATATAGCTCAGATGCAGTTCGCTCTTTCCCTTACTCTCACAAGCGCAGAAAGGCAAAAATATTTTCACTTAGTCGTTACTCGGATCTGGCAACATTGTATTCTTATCGACGCTAAAAGACAAAGAATTAAAAAAAAAGACTTCATGAAACAGCTCAATGCGAAATTCCAGATGAGAACAGTATATAGTTAAGTTGAGAGAATTAGCTAAAAATCTCAAATACATCAGCTGCAGAAGTTTTTTAGAAATGGAAAAATTGTGTGATTTTACACTAATGTGACGTTGCCAAGTCGCCATCTCGGCATGAGAGAAAAAATGAAAACCATCAAAAGTATCTACCTTTAAACATTTTTTCATACAAAACGAATACCGCTTGATACAATTATTTTAACAGGAAAATATTTGTTATATCTTCAGTTAATGATTCTCAGTTTTTCAAAATAATTTTAAGAAAATTATGATTGTTATTTAATGAAACAGTCGCTTTAACATCAATCGGGCTAGGGTTCGCGTGTTAAATATGCAAATTTCAATGGTCAATATTTACAAATTTAGTGCCGCAAGGACTATTGAAAAAATTTCTACGTATAAAGGAAAATATGTATATTCAAAGTTTTAAAAGGATTGCAAGAAAGTCGATTTATTAGGGAATGTCCTTAATCGCCTCATTTTAACACAAAAAATTAATTAATATTAAATTTTAATTCTTGATTAATTTTCCCAAATTTATAATCATTTTTTTGTTTTTATAGATTTATTTATGGGACATAGTCCGCGGTCAAGCAATATCTTCATATCAGAATCTTATAGAAGGCCAGGGCCATGGTGGAGTGTATGACGCCAAATGGAGTCCTACGGGCCTACAATTTTCAGCCGTTGATAGCCATGGACACATTCTTATGTTTGGTTTTGGTCAAGCGAATGACCGGATGAAAAATTTGCCAACTGAGTTATTTTTTCACACTGATTATCGGCCATTAATCCGTGATGCCCAACATAATGTTCTTGATGAACAAACTCAAACCCCTCCGCATTTAATGCCACCTCCGTTTCTTGTCGATGTCGATGGGAATCCATATCCTCCAGCCCTCCAACGATTGGTTCCAGGAAGGGAACGATGTCAAGGCGAACAACTTATTCCCAATATTTTAGTCAATGCAGGCGGTAAGATATTCATTTTCTAATGATTATTACACACACTCACAAACTTTAGTAACAGATTAATTTATATTTGTCAATCCTCAAGGTTTCTTTTGTCACAATAATTAACTAATTAATAATTCAAAATTTTTTTTTTTAATATTATACTACCATATTAGTTAACTATCTAATCTCAATTACTATTGACAATTTCCAAAAATTGTATCAAGTGAAGAATTCTTTGCTTCACCCATGAAATTTTTTAGTATATTCACCAGTATATTAGAAGTATTTTTTTCACAACCTTTCGCCTTCTAATTCTGAAGTCTTTTTCGAGTGATAATAGATATAAATCTACTCAATTCAGCTATTGAATTGTATTGAAATTTCACCCATATCAATAAATACTACAATTCTTTAAAAAATCAATCGTAAAAACCTTTAATATATGTGATGGTGCAAGGGAAAAGGGCCCTTATCTTCACCCTGGTCAAAATCGAGCTAATAGCATCTGTTTCTAGAGAATCAACTGAAAACAAAACACTTTTGTCTCGCCCAATAATTCCAAAAATTAACTGAGTTATGAATTTTTGAATATTTACCATATATTATATGTTTTAGACAAATTAAGTTTCAAACGTTAGTTTTAATTTTTCTTAAAGCAATTTGAACCGCCAAAGTTAAATAATATAATCAATTATTTCTTATGTTAATTCTACATATTTAGAAAATTATTTTAATATTTTTGAAAAAGGAAAAAATGAATTGAGCACTCGACAGGATATTTTCTAAATATGTAGAATTAACATAAGAAATTATTGATTAGATTATTTAACTTTCGTGGCTCAAATTATTATATGTTTATTTATATTATATTTCCCATTTATACCCTTCCTAAAAAAACGGTTCGGTGAAGATAAGGGCCCTTTCCCCTTGCACCATCACATATATATTTTAAGAAATCCTCCCTTTATTAATGAAAAAATTGGCAAAATGCAGTTTCTTTATAAAATAATGATATAATTATTTAAAAAGCAAATGCATTTTTTCATTGATAAAGAGAGAATTTCTCCCCAAACATCTTTATGAGTTTTTAAAGAATTCAATTTATTTATTCTATTAAAATTTTTATAAATTTATTTTAAAATAAAACATTCATATCAAAAATATCGATTTTAACAAATAACTGTAGCCTAGTAAATTCGATCTAAATCAATTATTCCATAAAAGAGCTTCAGAATTGAGAGGCAGTCGTGAGTAAATTAGAAAATGTGTTTTTTCCATAGGTAATCCAACTCAAAATAATTCTCCATTTAATCAATCTATCAAGCAAATCCTCAACACGATGTTTTTATATATGTATAAATATATAGTAATTTATAATTTTTAAAGAGTTAGGTGTCGGTTCAAAGTGAAACATTTTAAATAAGAATAAATAAAATTGCAAGGTAGGTTTTACATAAATAAAACAAATATATATTTTGAGTTTTATCTCGATACTTATATATATATTTCGGGTTAGGAGCCTAGGGAGAGTTTTCCTTTGCGTACTCCTGAAGATGAGCTCGTAACCCGAAATATATATATCGAGATAAAACTCAAAACATTTATTTGTTTTGTTTATGTGAAACCTACCTTGCAATTTTATTTATTCTTAAGGTAGTTGTTCCGCCAACTGTGTTTTCTTAGGAATTTTTTGAAATTTAGACAGATTATTATTTAAATACTTCTGCATCGATTGGTGGCAAAACGAAATTTATGAACAATATATATAGTTCCGGAGATATTAAATTCCAAAGATAGAGTTTTTCAGACTCTTATACATTGCACTATACGGGATATCGGAAAATTTACATACATATTTAATTATAATTAAGAAACCCTTCTTACCATTTTTATAAAAAACTAAACCAACATTAAACAATAACCAATACATATTTTAAGACAATTTTGATTCATAGTTGCAACACAGTTTCTGAGATAATAATGAATAAATAATGAAAAATGTATAAAAAAAAATTTACACACACACAATTTGGCAACAGCGCATTTATTTAACCAGCGACAGATGTATAAAGCGCGCATGAGCTAGATTTTTTCAGAATTATAATTTTCATAAGGTGTAACGTAGGGGTTGATTACATTTGTTAAAAAATAACAAAACGATTTTTATAGAAATTTTTTAACTTTTAAAATGTATTTTATCTGTCATTAAAATATAAAAATATTCAATCTCTTACAATGGTGCCAGATTTGGCTAGAATCTGTACATAAACAGCAAAAAGTTTTGGGCTTATGAATTATGAATCCTTATTGTCTCTTCTATATATTCTATATTAACTTTTTGCTAGTATTGTCGAAAACAACTTCCTTAAATATAAATTGTTTATCAAGTTTTTTTTTACTGTCATTATTTTAGTACTAGTGAAAAAGACCTTTTTCTGAATTAATATGAATAAAAGAATAATTTATTTAAAATATTGTATCGAAAAACAATTAACGAGTATTATTAAATCAAATGTTAATATTCTCGATTTTAGGCCAGCAAGAGATAATCGAAGGCGTTCCCGGCTCTAGATCTATTATAGACCACATGATTCAGCAGTTAGCGAGCAGAAACAATAATGAAGGTGGTCCACACCAACTTGTTTTTCGACAATTAAGCTCGCCACGAGTTAGTGGTCCCCGAGGTCTACGTCGAGATGGAGATGTCGAGGGTGTAAGACAATCCAGTGGAAATTGGCAACGCGAAGGAGTTGAAGGATTTGTCAAACGAACTATTATACCACCGCTTGACCCGCAAGCATTGAAAACTTTCAATCAAAAAACTTTAACATGGGGAAAACAGGTCAGTTGCTATTTAGCTCAAGTTCATAATCAAGTAATGTTTTATAAAAGTTCTAAAATGTTAATTTATCATCTTTGGTAGTAACTTTGATAAACTAAAGAATTGTTTCGAATTGGACTATCATGTTTTTGAATTCGTTTTCAAGTAATGATAGGTAAAGTTCGAAACATTTGAGCTCATCGATCAGCTACTTCAATTTATTAGTATTGTATTTACTTAGCCTATCGGGAATTTCATTGACGGTTTCAAATAACATTTTTTTTTTTGGTCGTTTACTAATGAAAATGATGGCTAACTATAAATCCGAGTTGTTAAGGATGATTTTTATTATATCGATGGTGAAGGTTCCCAACCTCTATGTCAATTTTTGCGGTTTTTCAATTATTTTCCCTAAATTAAAATGTAATGCCAATTTTTAAGGTGTTTAAACTCCTATGACGTTATTACATGCTTTATATTAGGTTCACCTGTATCTATCTATGTATCAATCTGACTTTTGTTCTGTTAAATTCCGCAAACATTTCTCTATAAAAATAATTGTTTACCTAGTAAATGAAATTATATAAAAATAAATACAATTCATTCTGTTAAATTCCGCAAACTTTTCTTTATAAAAATAATTAAGTCTAAAAAGTAAAAAAATAAATTATATTTTAAAAAACTAAAAAACATGCTTCTAAAAAGTACTATAAGTAGTAATACTTAATTAAAAAGCGTGGGGCACTTTGTCGAAATTAATTAAAAGTTTCTGCGCCCCGCATTTTTTGATTAAGTATTACATTATTTTGTACTTTTTAGAAGCATGTTTTTTTGTTTTTTTAAATATAATTTTTTATCAATTGAGCGGTAGATGGTAGCACATCGAAAACCTCAAATGATTTGTAAAACCTATTTAAATTATAACTTTAATGCCCTACTGTAAACTTGGCTATTTTGACATAGGAGGTTGTTAACCATCGATATGTAAGAAGCGAGGGGTGAACCGCGACCTAATATCTTGTGCACCTACTTCTACTTCCACTTTCATTTCCAAGTAGAAGACAATAAATGAAGGGGCATTATCTAATAAATTCCAAAATAATTCCAAAGACCTATACACCTAATTCCAATCGCGGTTCAACCTCGGTAAGTATTCAATCAATCTCTGGTGATTTTCTTTAGAAATCTTAACTCAACATTTTGAACTTTTATATTCTGGAAAAATTGTTCACTGGTGGGTTCTCCTTATTTATTATTATTATTTATTAAACAACGGTTCTTATCCTTAAAATCCTATATTTTATATTATCTCATCCTTTGTATTTAATATTGTTCGACTTACTGTATCTTGCCATACGAAATAAATAAATATTTATTTTTAGGAATTGGAACGATATCGACAAGAGTTGAGACGGCGCCCGATTGAGCCCCCTCCACAACAACCTACAACTACCTCAAGAGCACAAAATAATCGAAGACGTTATCGTAATCCACCGGCTCCTCGACATTATAGAACTAGAGCTGCCAGAGAACAAGAGAATGTAATTATTTAAAATATACATATATTATATATATTCAGAGTACCCAGAATTAAGGTAGTTGTTTCACCATATGCTTTTCTTAGGATTTTTTTTGGAATTTAGATAGATTATTATTTAAATACTTCTGCATCGATTGGTTTCAAAATGAAATTTATAAACAATATAGTTCCGGAGATATTAAATTCCAAAGATAGAGTTTTTCAGACTCTTATACATTGCACTATACGGGATATCGCAAAGTTTACATATTTAATTATAATTAAGAAACACTTCTTACCATTGTTATAAAAAACCAAACCAACATTAAACAATAACTAATACATTTTTTAAGAAAATTTTAATTAATAGTTATAATACAGTTTCTGAGATAATAATGAAAAATGTATAATAAAAAATTTACACTAAAAACAAGCTGGCAACAACGCATTTATTTAACCTAAAAAATGGGTTAACTTTAGTACTTTTTTGACGTTTTTTCGCTTCAGCCATTGTCGCTACAGCTCTCAATCGCTTATTAAGAACTTTTTGTTTTATAAATCTTCCTTTATAATGTACTTTATCTGACATTTCTATAATACAATATATACAAGCTCGGACAGTGTTGCCAGATTTGTCAAACGAGCAAGGGATTGGCTAGTAGTGGTACATAAACAGCAAAAAGTTTGACTTATGAATTATGAATCCTTATTGTCTGTACTACTAGTATATACTCTAGCATTAACATTTTACTAGTATTGTCGCGAAACAACTACCTTAAAAATCAATATTTTAGAAAAATATTTTCCAAGTCAAAATAAACAAAAAGTTGTATACTTCCCAAACTTTATTAGTAGTAAAATAGTCATCACTAGAATTTAATTTATAAATCTAGAATAAAAGGAATTTAAAGAAAAGTATTCCTGTGGTTTCCACTGAGGAAGAGGTGCCGTAGTGCTCTCAAAATATCTGGATTAACCACTTGAATTAATAGAAAAATTACTGTTAAGAAACAGTTGAATTTTTATTTTAAGCCGATTCATCCATGTCTTCAGGAATGGTTACCAATAATAACCGAAACCTCAAAAATCCAATCTAGAATTGTTAATCCTCAAGTATTAGATGAGAATCGATGACTATTTTTGATTTTAACTCGATTCCTCCATGTCTTCAGCAATGGTTACCAATAATAATCGAAACATCAAAAATCCAATGTAGAATGGTTATTCCTCAAGTAATAGATGAGAATCAATTTCGCATTGTATAAAGTAAAAAACAAAAACAAAAACAAAGAAAAAGAAAATTGTTTATGTGAATATGCCAAATTTTTTGAAATTTGTGTTTCTGATGTTCTTCAATGGTAACGGAGATAATAATGTACTTTAGACGAATGTGTGGTGTAACTATTTGAAGCCCTGAAGAAGTCGGCAAAGTCGACGAAACGTTGGTTGAAAAATAAAAAAATCACACATTAAACTTGTCCTTATTTCCCATTTTAAACTTTCAAATTTATAATATATGTTTATATCAACTTTTTTGTTTATATTAAAATATTCAAATTTCGTTGACTTAATCACAAATAACACTGAACTCAAGAAGGTGGGGTTGTAGGCTTCCTTCATTTTAAACTTTGAAGAATGGAAGAGGGTCCTAAACTTCGCTTTTAAAAAAACAAAAACAAAAAACGTTGAAACAACTTTCCATTT
This sequence comes from Forficula auricularia, assembly GCA_024734495.1. NCBI lineage: Eukaryota > Metazoa > Arthropoda > Insecta > Dermaptera > Forficulidae > Forficula > Forficula auricularia. The sequence continues at coordinate 15,589,407 of JALMQS010000064.1, forward strand.
AAAGTTTTTTTTTTTATTTTAAAAGAGTGTTTCGTTTTCCTGGACTTCCCTACTCCATCAAATTCTTTTTTTTACCCAGAAAATATTTTCCTATAATAGTGAAGTGCTTAAATGATAAATTAATTATTCAATGGAATTATGATTTATTTATTGGTTTATTTTTAGGAAGGAACGGGTGATACAAGTGAATCTTCTGGAGCAACAGCCCCTGTTGAAGATGCTGGAACATCTACTGATGTCGAAGAAGCTGACCTTGATTCGAGTAGCAGTTCCAGCTCGGATTCAAGTTCAGAGTATTCTGATTGGGTTGCTGATGCAGGAGTGAACCTGGAACCACCTAAAAGAAGTAAAAGACGGCGGCCACCTAAACCTCCTCAACCACTATCATCCCCAGAGCCACAGCCAAGCACATCAACTTCGTCAGCTCCCGAGCCTTCCACATCAACTAACACTCGCTCATCAAATAGATCTAGGAAAAAAGTATGGATTGTATTTCATTTTATTTCTATTATCAATTTTTCAAAATATGTTTTAAAATTAATATAAATTATTTTCTATTTGTAGATAATAAGGGATATAATTGAATTACCTGAAGTATATAGACCCTCTGAGTGGCTGTCTGAAGTAATTCCTCGAAAGGCTCCTTATTATCCTCAAATGGGTGATGAAATAGTTTACTTTCGACAGGGACATGATCTTTATTTAAAAACTGTTCGTGAAAAAAATGTTTATGATACGGGACCACGAAGCGAACCCTGGTCCAAACACACTCTCAGGGAACACGAAGTAGTGAAAGTGATTGGAATTAAATATGAAATTCGACCACCTCGACTATGCTGCCTTAAATTAGCCATGTTAGAAAATGGAAGGTTAACTGGTGATAATTTTACAATCAAATATCATGACATGGCTGATGTACTTGATTTTCTAGTTCTTAAACAAACATATGATACTGCTTTCGCTAGGAAATGGGAATGTGGTGAGTATTATAAACATTTCATTTACTAGGATGTTGAGAACGTATCGGGTTTTCTGGCAAAAATATCACTATAATTGTTTATCGCAGGACTTATATTCCTTCATTAGATCATCTTCAGGGCTCTATAATATTTATATAGAAATTCAATTAATATAATTCACGTCCATCATTTTGTAAATCTTAAGGTAGTTGTTTCGCGACAATACTAGCAAAAAGTTAATGCTAGAGTATATAGAACAGACAATAAGGATTCATAGTTCATAAGCCCAAAACTTTTTGCTATTTATGGAGCAATTCTAGCCAATCCCGTGCTCGTTTTACAAATTTGGCACCATTGTAAGATTGAATATTTTTATATTAAAATGACAGATAAAATACATTTTAAATTTCTATAAAAATCGTTTTGTTATTTTTTAAGAAATGTAATCAACGCCTACGTTACACGTTATGAAAATTATAATTTTGAAAAAATCTAGCGCGTGCGTGCTTTATACATCTTTCGCTGGTTAAATAAATGCCCTGTTGCCAAATTTATTTTAGTGTAAATTTGTTTTTATACATTTTTCATTATTTATTCCTTATTATCTCAGAAACTGTGTTGTAACTATAAATCAAAATTGTCTTAAAATATGTATTGGTTATTGTTTAATGTTGGTTTGGTTTTTTATAAAAATGGTAAGAAGGGTTTCTTAATTATAATTAAATATGTATGTAAATTTTCCGATATTTCGTATAGTGCAATGTTAAAGAGCCTGAAAAACTCGATTTTTTGAATTTAATATCTCCGGAACTATATTCATAAATTTCGTTTTACCACTAATCAATGCAGAAGTATTTAAATAATAATCTGTCTAAATTTCAAAAAAATCCTAAGAATACGCATTTGCCGGAACAACTACCTTAAATATCAAGGACTTAAACAATTCATTTTAAAGCAAAATTTTGTCTCTTTATTGAGACTTTCAAACTATTAAATTTACCGTTACACGTTACATTTAATAAATCCATTTTTTGCTCACTCATTACCTATAGGTAGTTATACATAAATAAGGTTGAACTAGATGAAGGAGGAAGTATCAGCCAAAGATGGAATTACTGGGTTCAATAAAACACCTTTAAAAAACGTTTCGGCCTGAATTTTATTTGGCCATCTTCAGTTAATTAGGAGTTATACACAAAATGCGGTACACATATGTGATCGAACCAAGCCTTGTCAAAAATAAAAATTTTTTTAGCTTCATGTAAATTTATAACGTGCCTGGACCCAAATTTATATAAACTCATTACTTTCATTCTGAAACTTTTGGGTCCAGGCACGTTATAAATTTACATGAAGCTAAAATTTTTTTTATTTTTGACAAGGCTTGGTTCGATCACATATGTGTACCGCATTTTGTGTATAACTCCTAATTAACTGAAGATGCCCAAATAAAATTCAGGCCGAAACGTCTTATTAAAGGTGTTTTATTGAACCCAGTGATTCCATCTTTGGCTGATACCCCCTCCTTCATCTAGTACAGTTTCATCACAGCCACGAACTCTAACAATATAAATAAGGTTGATATTAAATAATCCAGTAATCTGGCGTTTTCTTTGAGAACTTGTAATTCCTCATATTAATAAATTTTTTATTTTTCAGGTGATGGATTTCGATGTATGATTGATGATTCTTGGTGGATTGGACAAATTGAAGCTCAAGACCCTTATGATCCTGATTTCCCTGATTCTCTCTTTTTATGTTATCGAGTTAGATGGGATAATGGAGAGTATGAACGGATGTCCCCCTGGGATTTAGAACCTATAAATAATGATCGTAAGTGATTTTTTTTTTTTAGTTTTTCATTTGAATTATATAGAAATTGATTTGGAATCGAAGAAATCAAGTTTGTAACATTTGAAGAAATGTAAAGTAGTGAAAAATTCTCTAGAAACTATCTGGATAAAATGATAAAAACAAACGAATGAATTGCTTTAATTTGTTTCTAATTTGTACGTGAAAGAGTGGTTGATTTTTTTTTATTAAATCTCTTATTGTCTATAAATGACGATTTAGATGGGATTATTAATTTTATTCATTTCAATTAATAATATCTTTGTATACCATATGTGTTAAATTATATAACTGAAAGAAGAATGAGTTATAACTGAAAGTAATGGAAGGCAGCCCGGGGGTATTGAAGAAAGAAAAAATTATCACATATCCAAATAAGGTGTAATTGATTGGATTTTGATTCCCTCCTTTCCATTCAAACCGACATTTCGGAGGATTCTTCCCTCCTTCTTTAAAGTTTCAAAGAGTCAATGAAGGAAACAAACAAAATGCTTCATTCCTCTCTCCACAACAGTGTTTAGAATTCTTTTCTTCCTTAGCAGAAGCATTAAAATAGAAAACATTTTTTTTTTTTTTTTAATTATAATTAATCCTGAAGGAGGGAAGAATCCTCCGAAACGTCCCGTCGATTTGAAAGGAACGGAGGAAGGATTCCAATAAATTACACGTTATTTGGATATGTGATGGTTTTTTCTTTCTTCAATACCCCTGGGCTGTTTTCCATTACTTTCAGTTAAAAATTCTATCAGTCCGTCTCTCTTCAGAAAATTTCATGCAAATACAATGAGATATTTTTAATGACAATTTCAGAAATCGTTACTTATTATTGTAGATATTCAATTAGTGTAGACCGAAGCTACATATTTAGTGAAATGAATTACAAAAGAATTATCTAAATTATTAATATTACTATATTGGTCATAATAATAAGAAAGAAAAATTGGAACGTTGGATTTTGGGAGAGTCAAATCATTTGTTAATTTTTTTGGTTTATTTCTAAAATACATTCAGGGCTTGTAGACGCTAGGGTGGATACATTGAACAACAAATAAATTTTTTCAGCCTGGACGAATCATGGTGAGATTAGAAAATCTGTTAAAATTGTCTAGTTTATTTAGAACATTTCGGTTTCTTATTCTGAAACTGTTTTCAAGTAATAATATTGATAATAGATATAGTTGGTAATTCAGCCACATAGAAATGAGCGCCAATGCTATAACTAAACTGAGAAAACCCTGAAGCTGAAAAAGATATAATTGTATATTAATAAAATTAAATTCTTAAGGAAAATCTATAAGCAAGATATATTACAAAACAAAGAAAAGCAATCACGTTTTGCTTTTGTGATTTGCTGTTATGTTGTATGTTTGTTTTATGTTAAAAACTAGTCATATAATAAAACGCATTATACTACTTGTTTTTAAAAAATAAAGATCCTTAAGGTAGTTGTTTCGCAACAATACTAGCAAAAAGTTAATGCTAGGGTATATAGAACAGACAATAAGGATTCATAATTCATAAGCCCAAAACTTTTTGCTGTTTATGTACCGATTCTAGCCAATCCCGTTCTCGTTTGACAAATATGGCACCATTGTAAGAGATTGAATATTTTTATATTAAAATGACAGATAAAATTCATTTTAAAAGTTAAAAAAATTTCTATAAAAATGTTATTATTGTTATTTTTTAACAAATGTAATCAACGCCTACGTTACACCTTATGAAAATTATAATTTTGAAAAAATCTAGCGCATGCGCGCTTTATACATCTTCACTGGTTAAATAAATGCGCTGTTGCCAAATTGTTTTTAGTGTAAATTTTTTTTATACATTTTTCAATATTTATTCATTATTATCTCAGAAGCTGTGTTGTAACTATGAATCAAAATTGTCTTAAAATATGTATTGGATATTGTTTAATGTTGGTTTAGTTTTTTATAACAATGGTAAGAAGGGTTTCTTTTTTTTCTTTTTTTTGTTTTTTTTGGCTTTTCGGCCTTTCTAGCCATAAGCCTAATTACGATACTAGTTATTATTTTTTTAAAATTTGTCTCTACCCCCGGGGGTCAGATTTTAGCTGGATGCCTCGAGTCGGATTCGAACCCGGGTCCCCTGGTTAGCTCGCTGTCACGCTACCGCCTAGCCTATCTGACCCCCCCAAGAAGGGTTTCTTAATTTTAATTAAATATGTATGTATATTTTCCGATATCCCGTATAGTGCAATGTATAAGAGTCTAAAAAACTATTTTTGAAATTTAATATCTCCGGAACTATATTGTTCATCAATTTCGTTTTCCCACCAATCGATGCAGAAGTATTTAAATAATAATCTGTCTAAATTTCAAAAAAATCCTAAGAAAACTCATTTGGTGGAACAAGTACCTTAAGGAAAATCTATAAGCAGGATATATACAAAACAAAGAAAAGCAATCACGTTTTGCTTTTGTGATTTGCTGTTATGTTAAAAACTAGTCATATAATAAAACGCATTACACTACTTGTTTTTAAAAAATAGAGATCCTTAATTTAACACCTAGCATAAAGCCCTTCAAAGGCTAGTTATGCTACTGACTAATGTCATTTCACTACTATGTGGTAGAGATTGAAATGACACTATATCTATAATCACCTGAAATCGGCTTCAAAATTAGAATAAAGTAAGAAATTTTAGCAGTTTTCTAATTTTACCATGGGTTTAACGGTCTAACCAGAAGGAATCTTCCAGTTTCGAGAAAATGTTTGAAGGCAGATGTTAAAGGGCGGTTCATTATGAAATTTATGAAGTTTCAAAAGTTAAATATACATACAATTTTGTCAAGATTCAAAGAATATATATTGTTATTTCAATAAAACGAATATTAAAATTGGATGTATTACTTTAATATATTATACAAATAATTAAATAATATATCAAAATTGGTAATTTTGTTTTATCAATTATAATTATTATTAATTTGTAAAACAGGTTTGCCGCCTGAAATCGGGGGTGCCGTTCAAGTACTTCCCGAAGAAATTCAAGGAACTCTCTATCAACCTCAACCTGAAGAATGGCCTGGTGGCGATCGAGATGCCACTTGTATTAGAATCCTTTCAGGACTTGATCAAGTAACTATCACTGAAATTTCTTCAATTTTTTTTCGAAAATCATGAGGGTGTCTTCTACTGAATCTGAATCATAATTTTTGTTATATATTAAAAAAAAAGATCTTTACTCTCTATAAAACTCCTGATGATGGGGCTAATCAACCGAAATATTCTTCTTCTTCTTAATTCACCGTCTCCTTACGAAAGTTGGTGATCCACATGGCAATCATTGTCCTCGATACAGCCACCCGGAAAACATTTATCGATGAGCATAACCATCTTCTTAGTTTTTTTTTTGACGGGTTATAGTGGAGTTTCACAAAGAGGAAACACCACTATAACCCGTCAAAAATTCTTGTGTTTAATATGTTTCACTATAAACCAACACCGCTTTCCCTAAATGTTATCTACTTAGTTCTTTCAGCCAGGAGTTTTGGCGTCTACCGACAGATCTTTTGCCTTGAATTTTACCTTCGATGACCGAAATATATAGAGATATAAAAACTAAATGTTTTAACTCATATTATTTTTGTTGTTAGATTTCGTGTCTATGGCTGTTATGAAACTGTATTAGATGAAGGAGGAGGTATCAGCCAAAGTTGGATGCGCTGGGTTCAATAAAATACCCTGAATAAAACGTTTCGGGCCTGAATTTATTTGGCCATCTTCGGTTAATTGGTCTACAAAATTTACAAATAGATGAATTCTAATTTGCTCGAATGTAAATAAATAATCATGAGATTAATGATGACCTCCCATAAGGGTCAAATATTTAATTATATAGAAAAAATTTCTATAAACTCTTTACATCATTCTTTGGGCACAGGCACATTATAAATTTGCATGAAGCTACAATATTTATTTTTGATAAGGCTTGGTTTGATCACATATGTGTACCGCATTTTGTGTATAACTGTAAGTTTAAACAACCAACTTGGTCAACTTGTAATATTATGAAAATAAGCATAAAATATATCAATGTTAACATCTATTTCTAAATTTTGTAGTCCAATTAACTGAGGATGACCAAATAAATTCAGGCTGAAACGTTTTATTCAGGGTGTTTTATTGAACCAGCGCATATAACTTGGCTGATACTTCCTCCTTCATCTAATACATTCATATTATTTTTTTACAGTTCCTTACTGTGAAGCCACATTAACTCCAACTCATTATAATTTAAAAAATGTTTTACTATAAACCCACACCGAGTTCCCTAAGTTTTGCAAAGTTGTATGCAGCCTCTCAAGATTTTCCAAAGAAATCTAATTCTACTACATAGTATCGATATAGTGAACTTTTTAATTATTATTTATTTATTTGTTTTTATCTTTTCAGTTAATGAGTATTTCCGTAGCGGAGCCATTTATTGCTCCTGTTGATCTGAGTTTATATCCGAGTTACGCTTTAGTCGTTGAATATCCGATTGATTTATCTACTATCAAAGGTCGTTTTGAAAATCGTTTCTACCGGCGTGTCACTTCGGCTCAATTTGATGTCCGTTATATTGCAACCAATGCTGAAAAATTTAACGAATCTGGCAGTTTAATCGTAAAACAAGCGAGAATAGTTACGGAACTTTGTTTGAAAATCATTAAGTAATATTTATTTTCTTATTAAAGAATATAATATGTATAATTTATAATAGGATTCATTAATTAAACAAATTTTAAAATTTACAGAGAATCTCAACAATTTGATATTCCCGCTTTCTATCATCAATTATTATCCGGATACCGATCATCATCGGAATCAGAACATGACGACGAAGATGATGCTTCTGACGTTGATGTTGTTGGGTCATCAGTTAACAATCGGCTTCGTCGAAATGGTGTTGCAACCCGAAGGCAACCTCGAAGATGTCGGACAACACGATTTAATTCTACTACATCAACTGTTAATTCAAATGCCTCTGATAGATCGTACGATTGGCATAGTGAATGTTTTCAATTAATTGAAACACTTGTAGCCTGCGAAGATTCCATGCCATTCCGGTAAGACATCTAAACAATTTTTAAACTATACAAGTCGTCATCCTTGATTAGGAATACATTCTTTTACTTCTCATGGTCTTAATGTGTTATTGTTTGCGGGTAGCTTTTGTAGTTTTTATTCATTTAGGAGCAGGACATAAGCTTAAAACAATCCATTTCAAATCGCCCAATATAAATAAGATTTGTTGCTCATGATTTTATATTTTCCTGATTTTTTTATCATGAGTTCCCTATAGGTAGACAGTCACAAAAAAGTACTTGAAAAAAATTCCTATATCATAGTATTTTCTTGGCAGGCATTTTAAAATGGTGGTTGGGCATATTTTAATAAAAAACGTGGTTTGCGGAAAGTTTAATTGCCAAGCTATTTTTAAAGATAGCAGAATAATTCCAAAACCAGTGTATTCACCATGAAATGAACTTCAGGTATACATTATTTTAATTTTTCTATCATGCAAGAGAGTCAGTCAAACTCTTACTGTAAAAACTAGGAAAAAATGTATAAACCGAAACCCTATTAATGTCAATTTTCTCTGAAAAGGAACTGAATGAAAAAAATTGAAAATTTTACAGAATGTTCTTTATACAAATAGGAATATCTAACAAAAAAATTATGACTGAGAATCAACTACATTTAGAGTAATAGTGCAGTGAATTTCAGTAAAAACGCCATCCTTCTACACGCTCATGCTGTCCCAATTTAGCAAACAAGGGCTGTTTTGTCCACCTATAGGGAACTCATGATAAAAAAATCAGGAAAATATAAAATTTTGAGCAACATTATTACCTGGGTGATTTGAAATGGATTGACCCGTCATCCTTTAAATCAGGTGTCATGTTGGTAAGGAGAAGTTTAGTATCGGTGTAGGCAGTAAGCCTTTATATTATATAACTTTCAGCCTTGGACAAGTCCGGTCGTGCTTTTGCTTACATAATTGTTTTTAATAAAAGTTAAGTAGAATTTCTGTTTATTCGGAAAAATATAATCTCGTAAGAGAATCTATGTTTAATTTACAGGATTGTTCGAAAAGTCAATAATCAGGAAATGGATCAAAAGTAAAGTGATCTTCATTTTAATTTATAAAGTGGTTAGAAAAAATAAAAAGGTACAATTTAGTTTTAAAAAAAATATATATTCAAACTAGAAACTATTTATTTATCTATATTTAAACCCCTCCCAATTGATCACAAACCCATGGGTCGAAAATAATTTTATTCTTTGCCCCGGGGACCAATCACAACGAGGCCTCATCGAAAGACCATTACTAGTATAAATTAAATTAAATTGGGGAACGAAGAAAAGATTTTTTTATATTATAGATAAAAGGACCGGACCGGGTTCGAACCCCGACTTTTCCTTTTGTCTAATAATATAAAAAAATATTTTCTTCTTTCCCCAATTTAATCTATTTATTTATATTTTTGATATTGAAAACTAATCCATCATTTGCCTCTTCAGCCCTCCTTCCTTCTAAATTTGTACATTTTTAATTTCTCTTCAGAGTTTACATATATGTATGTACTTCTAGGATATACAATCAAATACATTAAATGGACCTCTTTTATTATATATATGTATAGGATAGGATTTTTTTTTTCTTAAAGTAGACCTCAAATACCTCTCATAAAAAACTTACTATATAAATAAATTTAGCAGCGCCTCCACAAAACAACAATCTATCATCCTTCTTAAGTCCTTTTTCCCTCAGCTTCTATAATAAAAACCCCTACCCAAAATCACACAATTTATTTTTTCTCCCACGTTTTTTCGATCCGTTATTAATGAGTCGCGATTTTACAAAACAACGTTCAATTTCATGCACTGTAGTGGAAATGAGTTTATCATTGGCTGGTTGTAATTGAGTCACCCCTCGACAATACTCTAATTCTTTCTATATAATATTTTCGATTTAGAACAGCAATTTTAAGTTTACAATTTATTTATTTTCTGACTACCCATTATGCAAATTTTGTACTAAATATCTAGTTATTATTAATAAATAATACTATTAGGTTGATGCATAATTATGGAACGTTTTTTAAAAATATTTTTATTCAGCAAAAACAATAATAAAATTTAAGAAAAACATGTTTAAATGATTATTCGGGAACGTATTCACCATCTACTTCAATAACTGCTTCCCATTTGCTTGGCAGTCGGTCGATTCCACGGGCGAAAAAGTCACGATTCTTGGAGGCAATCCACGCTTTGACATCGGCCACCAAGTCATCCAAATCGTCGTAGATCTTAGTCTTTTGCCAGTTTTTCAAAGAGCGGTTGATGTGATAGTCCGTAGGTGCTTCGGTCGGTGAGTACGGAGGATGTGGGAGTAGATCCCAGCCCTTATTGGCGATGAATTCGACGACCCGACGCTCAACACCTGGACGTACGTTATCGTGATGGAACACGATGTGGTTCTTTTTGCGCGGTCTTTTCGCCTCGATTGCACCGTGAAGACGGTCAAGCTGTGCCAGGTAGACGTCGCTGCTTATGTTGAATTGCCGCTTGCCGTTTTTGACCAGGATTCGCCATTGTTGCTGTTCATCCGCATTCGTGTTGTAAGGCTTTCATCCTCTTCCACGGCTGTCAGAAGTGCCTGATCATCAAAATCCGATGGCCGACCTCTTCATTCTTTATCCTCCAAACTAGTGTCACCTGATTTGAAACGGGCAAACCACTTCCGTACTGCACTATCAGTAATTGTTCCTTCGCCAAAAAGTTCGTTGAGATCTCGAAATGACTGTGCTGCCTCCCATCCTTTCTCGTAGTGTTAGAGCATAATATGACGAATATGAATATGGTTTTCGACATGCATTTTATTAACTATGAATAGAGAAGATTGTTTTTATAAAAAAAATAAACAAAACGCCATTTTTGGCTAAAGAAATACGCGCCAATACAAACGTTCCATAATTATGCATCAACTTAATAAATATCTAGTACCTATATTAAAAATTAAAATAAAGAGAAATCAATGTGGTTGTCCTCTGCTTGATGCAAATAAACATATATATATATAATTCTAATATAATTACGTACCTATAATATAATTTATTTGTTAGACAACAGTTTTGAAGCTATTTATGAATCAACACCTCTGCTACTCATGGAAAAACAAAATCTTTTCAATTAAAATAAAGATGATTTTTTTTAGCGATTTCCAGATTATTGACTTTTCTAGATATAGACTCTCTTAGGGGGAATATTTTTTTTTTCAGAATAAAGAATTTTTATGAATAAGAGCTTTTTCCTCATATAATGAATATTAAGAATATTCTTCCTTTACTAAACACCGACACCAGAATACACTTAATGATAAACGTCGACTTATAAACCTCTCTTTTGATAAATTTATACTATGATTTTTATTTATCTATTTGATTTTGATATTTTTTAGTGATCCTGTTGATCCTAATGAACATCCCGACTATCTTCTAATGACTGAAACACCAATGGATTTGCATACTGTTAAAGAAGAACTTCGGAGTGGCACTTACACAAGTCCTTCTGACTTTTGTAAAGACATGCGGCTCATTTTTGCCAATAGCAAAAATTACAATACAAATAAACGTTCTAGAGTAAGTGAATTTTTTTAATTGCCTTACGTTAAGGTAGTTGTTTCACCATATGGGTTTTCTTAGGATTTTTTTGAAATTTAGACAGATTATTATTTAAATACTTCTGCATCGATTGGTGGCAAAACGAAATTGATGAACAATATAGTTCCAGAGATATTAAATTCCAAAGATAGAGTTTTTCAGACTCTTATACACTATACGGGATATCGGAAAGTTTACATACATATTTAATTATAATTAATAAACTCTTCTTGCAATTGTTATAAAAAACTAAACCAACATTAAACAACATCTAATACATTTTTTAAGAAAATTTTAATTCATAGTTACAACATAGTTTCTGAGATAATAATTAATAAATAATGAAAAATTTACATTAAAAACAAACTGGCAACAACGTATATATTTAACCTAAAAAGTGGATTAACTTTAGTACTTTTTTGACGTTTTTTCGCTTCAGCCATTGTCGCAACAGCTTTTAATTGTTTATTAAGTACTTTTTGTTTAATAAATCGACCTTTATAATGTATTTTATCTGTCTTCTATGACAAAAATATACAAACTCGGACGGTGTTGACAAATTTGTCAAACGAGCACCGGATTGGCTAGTAGTGGTAGATAAACAGCAAAAAGTTTTGGAATTATGAATCCTTATTGTCTGTTCTATATACTCTAGCCTCTAGCATTAACTTTTTGCTAGTATTGTCGCGAAACTAAACTAAAGTAGTGCACACCAAAATTTAATAATCGTTTACACCAACTACATTTCTAAATTCTAAAATAATCTTCAGATATAGTACAGAATATAATATAATTGTAAATTGAAAAGTTTTTGTTTTGCCGAGAGTAGCAGAGTTGTTGATTCACAAAGAGAAACAAAGAGTTTGTCCTCTGCTTGATGCAAATAAACATATACACATATATATCAAGATGATATATCTGTATATATATTATTTATTTGTTTGAGACTATAGTTTCGAAGACTTGGTCTTCATCATCAGTCTTTCTTCAATTATAAATGTTTTTCATGGAGTCAATATCATATGGATATTGAAAACTTGATGTTCTTTCTTCACTGCTGGAAGGCTAGGAACTAATTGAATTGAATTATAATTGAAGAAAGACTGATGATGAAGACCAAGTCTTCGAAACTATAGTCTCAAACAAATAAATAATATATATACAGATATATCATCTTGATATATATGTGTATATGTTTATTTGCATCAAGCAGAGGATAACCTCTTTGTTTCTCTTTGTGATAATTGTAAATATTACCTTGAACATAACGGTGAATAACCAGTAAATTATTCAAATAGGTACAGCCCTATTATTTTAATTTGAGAATATTTGAATATATTAATCAATTATTTATTTTATATTTTAGATATATTCTATGACAATTCGATTATCGGCAATGTTTGAAGAATTAATGAGAGGAATACTCAATAGTTGGAAATCATTTCAAAGAAGAGCAGCCAATGATGCCACACGTGGAATGTTGAGGAGGACAAGGCGTCATGTCAATGTTAGGAGGCCAACGAGACCCTTAAGGAATTTAGGACATAGGAATGCAAGACACGGAGAACCTTCAACATCGACTGCTTCTACTTCGCATATGGAACCGACCCCAGGGCCCTCCACTTCCGCCATGACTTCTAGATATATATCTATTTCTCATGATAGAGATGAGGATAGTGATTCCGGTTATGATATTCCTTCCACATCTTCAAAACCATTAGGTAATTAATTAAAAATTTACCCTTCATCAATCTAAAATATATATCACGAATCTAGTCCATAGAATTGTCCATAAAATACATACTAAATGATGGTAAGTATTCGTCATTAAAGAATGTTCCAGCACAAGCTATATATACGCCTTTATTCATAGTCGTTAACTCGTTATAAATAAAGTATCACATTTCCCCTGACTAAGATATGAGCTAAATATGTTATAGAAGGTCAAAGGTCATGAAACCTTTTTTTTCATCATAGCTCCACCTAGGAGCGCTTGATGAAAGTCATGATTTAAGAAATAAAATAATAAATAAATAAACAAAATAAAATAAATAAATAAATAAAACACAAATATACAAAGTAATCCTGCTGAGAATTTGTCAGAAATCAAGTCCAGGCATGATCGTCGTCTAAAAACTCACCAACCTGATAGTATGCCTTTTTTAGTAGTGTGCCCTTAATGGAGGATTTAAATTTATTTAGAGCTAACTTGTAATTTCTTCCGGAATTTTGTTGTATAAGCGCACACCTTGACCCATGAATGAAGCATTTACCTTTTGTAAACGAAACCTCGGGATGGCTAGTTTATTCTTGAATCTAGTATCGAATTCATCCCTGTCACTATTCCTTGCGAACTTAATAATATTTTTCTCTACATATACTAAGCATTCGTAAATGTATTGAGATGCCACCATAAGAATGTTTATCTCTTTAAATTGTTCTCTAAGGGACATTCGGGAACCCAAATTATAGATAGCTCTAATAGCTCTGTTTTGAAGAATAAATATCGTTGAAGGAGACAATAAAAGAGTGTGTCTTCTGCTGGAATTATTATGATTTTTAATTAGATATTCGCATTAGAAGCTCGTTTCGACAACTAATTATGAAATTCTTTTTAAGATAGTTATTTCACCATATGGGTTTTCTTAGGATTTCTTTTAAATTTAGACAGATTATTATTTAAATACTTCTGCATCGATTGGTGGCAAAACTTATGAACAATATAGTTCCGGAGATATTACCATAAATTACAAAGATAGAGTTTTTCAGACTCTTATACATTGGACTATACGGGATACCAGAAAGTTTACATACATATTTAATTATAATTAATAAACTCTTCTTACCATTGTTATAAAAAACTAAACCAACATTAAAGAATAACTAATACATTTTTTAAGATAATTTTAATTCATAGTTACAACACATTTTCTGAGTAAATAATGAAAAATTGACATTAAAAACAAGCTGGCAACAACGTATATATTTAACCTAAAAAGTGGATTAACTTTACTACTTTTTTGACGTTTTTTCGCTTCACTCATTGTCGCAACAGCTTTTAATCGTTTATTAAGTACTTTTTGTTTAATAAATCGACCTTTATAATGTATTTTATCTATCATATCTATGATAAAAACATACAAACTCTGACAGTGTTGCCAAATGTGTCAAACGAGCACGGGATTGGCTAGTAGTGGTACATAAACAGCAAAAAGTTTTGGGCTTATGAATTTTGAATCCTTATTGTCTGTTCTATATACTCTAGCATTAACTTTTTGCTAGTATTGTCGCGAAACAACTACCTTAAATCTCATTCAAAATATCTAATCTAGGTAGTTAAGCTGACACTTTTTTGTTAAACAACTCATTCACCTATTTACAATTTATACAGAATTCCACAAACACATTTACTAATGGCTAAAAATGGGATTTAGTTCCCGAAGGACAATTAAAAAAAATAAAAATAAAAACTCATTCATCAAAGCAACAACAAATCTGCAACTAATTAATAATTTCTCTTTTTAGGCAAAGGTTTGGTGAATGGTCAAACCAGACCAAGTCATATGAATAGTTCAGATTTGTCTTCGTCCACATCATCAGATTCAACTCACTCAAGCTCCAACGAGAATGTTAATTCAAGAATATCGCCAGGAAATAATAAAAAACGAAGCCGAGTGTCCGATTCTGAAGATTCGCCATATTCTCCTTCAACGACCAGACGAAAGCCTCCTAGTAAAAGAATTAAAGCCTCCTCACACGCTCAAGTTGAAACACGGACTAGAAAAATGAAACCTCGTGCCGCCTCGCATCGTCGATATCGAAATAGCCCTCAGGTCTGTATTATTCCTTAAATATTAATTAATTATTCAAATAAAACTCATTTTTATTTTTGATCTCAAACAAAACGAAAAATTTAATATCTATTTAAAATTTAAGATAATAAATATTATACAATTTAACATTTTAATAACTTAATGTTACTTTTACTTTATCTAATTTTAAGGTAGTTCTTTCACAAATGCAAAAATTCAAGAAATCTTCGAAACTTGGAATATAAGTCATTAAAAGCATAATAAACACACTGTTCAAATTTGAAGATGATTTACCACACCAAACATGAAATAATTGCAATTAAAAATGATTTTTTTACATATGGTAGATTGGGAAAGGGTGGGGAAAATGATCATTATTTTATTTTTTTTCATTGAAGGACTTTCACCATCTTGATGAAAAACTAATATTTATTACAATAATATATTTGGAGTAACTTAAAAAAAAAATTGAAATTATTTACCTCGAGGTTTTGATAAAAAATAAAAAAAAAAAACATATTTGGGCGATTATTTTTAGTGGATATAAGATCAATGGCTTGGAAACGATCCATTCATCAAGAGAATATAGTAGTGTAAAAAGTACAGTCACTTTAAAAAAACATAACTTAAAATTTTAGCACCGTTTATATTTATAGATTGGTTACGAGGCTAAAACTCTTTGTGTGGATTGTCACGAAAGAACCTCCTTAAGTGAAATTTTTGTGATAAACTAACTGGAAATAGACATTTTTAGTCCACTGATAAGTCCTTTTTCTGAAATGACTTCTTATACTACCGATATATTTAAAACATCAAATCCCAGGGAAATAAAATTGAAAGCTTAAGGAATGTGGAACAAATTTTTGCTATTTTTTCAAAAACACCACTATCCATGATTTAGGGTTCCGTACAAAAGTAAAATTTGAGTCGCTATATATACTGTCCCTCTTTTTGTTTGGAATTCGTAAATTAAATGAGAACACTTGAAATTTATATTAATAAAAAGTATTCTAGAATTGAAATTTATAATTCTTATGCAATAATTTTCCCTGAAATCAAAAATCGTTTTAATTTAAGAATTATTTTGAGGAGGATCGAATTTTTTGTGAATTGTTTTTTTATAACGATTTTTTCTCTGGAGAGAGACGGACTGGTAGAAATTTTAACTGAATGTAATGGAAGGCAGCCCATGGGTAGTGAGGAAAGAAAATAAACACATATCAAATAGGTGTAATTTATTGGAATCCTTCCTCCTTTCCTTTCAAACCGACGTTTCGGAGGATTTTTCCCTCCTTCTTCAGGTTTTCAAAGGGTCAATGAATGAAACATTTTATTTGTTTCATTCATTGACCCTTTGAAACCCTGAAGAAGGAGGAAAAATCCTCCGAAACGTCGGTTTGAAAGGAAAGGAGGAAGGATTCCAATAAATTGCACCTATCTGATATGTGTTAAGTTCTTTCCTCACTACCTCTGGGCTGCCTTCCATTACATTCAATTATTGTTTTTACTACCATACAGGGTATGGTCAAGTATTGTAATCGTGCAGAAAAAAAGTGTTTTTTTTCCTTCTTTTTTTCAAAATATCTCAAAAACGGCTTAAACTATTTTGATTAAAAAAATTGAGCGAAACCATGGCATTTCGCTCTACAAAAAAGATCTTATAAGTGAACATCGAAAAAATTATATTTTTCGAGATAATAATTGTTTTGTCAAAATGTCTGTTAGTCAGTTAGTTAGTCTGTGCGTTACCAAATTTTTGTGGACGAGCTAGCTCAAAAACTAGTGTGAATATCGAAACCAAATTTCACACGTAGTTTTGGTCCATTGAGATTAAGAGCTGATTAGATTTTGGTGCATATCGACCCAAAATTAAGGGGTTGGTGGGAGGGTTAAAAATTAAAAATCTTGGCCATTCACCAAACTCAACCAAATTTTGTATACATAATCAGTGGGACCCCAAAAGTCTAAAAATGAAAAAACTAACCGCCCAAAATGGGGAGAGGGCGGGGGGGGGGGGTACAGGGTCAAAAAATTAAAATCTTGGCCATTTGACCAAACTCAACCAAATTTTGTATACATAATCAGTGGGATCCCAAAAGTCTAAAAATGTAAAAACTAACCCCCCTACATGATTATAAATAATCTTATTAAATATTAAATATAAGTGAGGGGCCAGGTTGTATGGTAAAGTCAAGTGGATGGCCACATCAGAACACGTCAGCATATTTTCATAAGATTTTAAAGAATCCCTATAAAGATATTTTCGAGTAGAATTAGGCTAAATTCTTTAAATTTAATTAACTTTAAAATAACAACGTACGAGGCCCCAAAGTGGCTATTTTTAATTAAAAAGATTTTGTTTTGCCGAGATTAGCAGAATTGTTGAATCATAAAGAGAGACAAAGAGGTTGTTCTCTGCTTGATGCAAATAAACATACACATATTCACATATATATCAAATATAAATATGTATATATATAATTTATTTGTTTGAGACTATGGTATAGTTTCGAAGGCTTGGCCTTCATCATCAGTCTTTTTAATTAGAAATATTTTATCTAAGAAGAGAAATAATAGATAAAATATGTCTCATTAAAAAGACTGATGATAAAGGCCAAGTCTTCGAAACTATACCATAGTCTCAAACAAATAAATTATATATATACATTAGAGTGAGTCAAAAAAAATCCATTATTTTTTTTTACAAGTGACACGGAAAAATGGGTTGCTAGACACCTTAAAAAAATTATTTCTAAATATGAGCTCTTAATTTTAATAAGAAGATCCTCCGCATCGCAGTTTTTTATTTTTTCTCAGTCCAATAGAAAAAAAATCATACCTCATCATTAATTGATTGTACAGAAAAATGTTCTTGAAATATTTCGCAGGAAATTTAATGCTCTACAAAAAGTTATCTTATATTTTTTCCGTAAATCTCACCATTTGAAAGATATTGAAGATTTAAGTTTGATTATTTTAAGACAAATTTCATTTTTGATTATGAATTTTATAACTCGACAATAAATGGCTATTATAAAATTCGCAATACAAATTTATATAGGAAATTAACTGCTCTATAAAAAGGGGTGTCTTATGTTTTGGCGATTAAATTAAGCGTTCAAAAGATATTCATCATCAAACTTTCATGTGTACTGAAGTTTGATGATGAATATCTTTTGAACGCTTAATTTAATCGCTAAAACATAGGGCACCTTTTTTATAGAGCAGTTAATTTCCTACAAAAATTTGTATTGCGAATTTTATAATAGCTATTTATTGTCGAGTTATGAAATTCATAAACAAAAATGAAATTTGTCTTAAAATAATCAAACTTAAATCTTCAATATCTTTCAAATGGTGAGGTTTACGGAAAAATATAAGATACCTTTTTTGTAGGCATTAAATTTCCACGAAATTCTTCAAGAACATTTTT
Organism: Forficula auricularia; assembly: GCA_024734495.1. Classification (NCBI taxonomy): domain Eukaryota; kingdom Metazoa; phylum Arthropoda; class Insecta; order Dermaptera; family Forficulidae; genus Forficula; species Forficula auricularia. The sequence continues at coordinate 15,608,140 of JALMQS010000064.1, forward strand.
CTGTACAATCAATTAATGATAAGGTATGCATTTTTTTCTATTGGACTGAGAAAAAATAAAAACTGCGATGCGGAGATCTTCTTATTAAAATTAAGAGCTCATATTTAGAAAGAATTTTTTTAAGGTGTCTAGCAACCGATTTTTCCGTGTCACTTGTAAAAAAAAAATAATGGATTTTTTTGACTCACTCTAATATACATATTTATATTTGATATATATGTGTATGTTTATTTGCATCAAGCAGAGGACAATCTCTTTGTCTCTCTTTATGGCCATTTTTAGATGATTTTGTACCTGTTGAAATGGTTAACTTAAAATATGGAAAAAATTTCACAAATTCTCTCATTTTCTTCTTATCCACCACAAAAAAATCTTAAATATTTTAGAAGATAAAAGGTAAGGAACCCTCTTATGCCGTCCATCACCCACTTAGATGGCTTATTTGGAAATATTTTTAATTATTTAGTGAAATTGTTGGAGTAAAAGGTGTTTTTCTCTTGTTTAAGAGATAACATATAATTGAGAGGGTGTATTCTAAACAATTAGCCAATATTTATAACACCCACTGGTATGTTTAAATAAAGTTGTTAATATCTATTTTTGTTTGTTGTATATAGGAAAGTGAAGAGGACTCTATGCAAGTTCGACAAACGCGTAGTTCCAGCCATCGACAAAGTAATACTGATAATGACGGCGAGGAGGAGAACGAAAACGAGAATGATGATGACGACGATGAAGAGGAACAAGAGGCTGAGGAATATACATTGAGAACGAAACGTAGACCATTAAGAAATGCAAGACAAAAATCAAGACTTCCAAGTGATCACGACGACGATGATGATGACGAGGACGATAATGATGATGAAAATGATGATGATTATGAAGTTCGTCCTATAAAAAGACCCCAAAGAAATAATACTAAACCACGTGCTCGATACGTAGAAGAAGAAGAGGAATTTGAAAAACGCTCAAGTCGACGGCGAAAAGTTAAACAGAATTCTAGTGATGACGACGAATCACCAGAATCACCAGAAGAGAGGAGAAGTTCAAGACAAAGTACAACTAAATATAATAGTGATATTGAAGAAGAGGAAGAGGAAGATAGTCCATTAAATAATCGTAGATCTACAAGAAACAGAACAAGGATGCTATCAGAGGACGATGAAGAATCTAGAACACCACCGGAAGAGAGTACTTTACGCCAAAACGGAGGCCCCCGAATTAGTGTCAGTGCTCGCGGACGGATAAGAAAACACGTTCAAATGCAAGACTATGCTTCGGATATTTCCGAAAATGATTCCGATGACGATTCAAGAAGAAATCAATCAGGGCGAGATCTCCGGCCTAGAAAGTCCAATCCAGTTGATGATTCGTCAGAAGATAGCGATCTCCCTCACAATATTACGAGTATTAGTAGTCGAGGTCGCGTTAGGAAACTCACTGCCAGGGCGAGAGCTCTACTAAAAGACTGATGGCTGTGCAGTCGGCCATTTTACTCACTTCACCAGCTAGGCAAACGGTAGTATCGAATTAAGAACATTTCTTTTGAATGGTACAAATATTGGCAAAAAGACTTGAAGAAGTGGGGAACTAGGATGTTTATATTTGTTTGTTAAATGACATCAAATGGCTGACTTCATCGTGATATCAATTTTACCAAAAAATAAAAAAAAAACAATAAAAAAAAACTAATAAAATAAAAATAATCATGTCACAAATTGATAGTGTCTTAAAATATTTGTCATAGATAAAAAACAAAAAAACAACAAAAAAAAAACAAGGTAAAAAAAGTGTATTTTTTCAATAGAATTTTTCTATAATTAAGATCTCGACATGAAAGGAAAGTGATCCTTAAATAAATATTAAAAAAAAAAAAATATTGCCAATTTTTTAAATTAAATAATGTAATAAATTGTTATTATTATATTATATTTAAATATTTCTTCTTTTTATATGCCTTTCCTTTTTTTTTAACTATTATTATTAATATTATTTTTATATACAAGGTGATTACACCACCACCGAGCCCCCCCATCCTCTTGTTTTCTTTTTGGAACGTGCATGGAAGATGGCGACAATTATTTAATTACCAAAGCTAAATTGACCCTAACTAGATCTATCATTATTTGAAAAAGGCTTCAAAATTAGAAGCCGGAATTAACTAGAAAAACTACTCATTTTACAATTTCACCATGGGCATTAGGGTGGTCCTTATTTTGGGTATTTTCGAATTTTTACGCAGACAAGGGCTCATATGCTTCGAAATAAATAAAAAAATATCCCCCAAGGTTCAAGTCTCTATCTTAATTATGATCTGTTCCCCCAGCGATGTAAGTTTCTCATATAAATAACATGGGGTTTTTGGCATTGAAATATCAATTTTTTCTTCTGGCCAAAGTAATGGTTCAAAAAATTTGAAACTCTGTAGACTTTATCCTTATGATAGTAGCTATCCTTCAGAATTTTTACAGATCTTTAGTTATTATAATTTTGGAGTTACAGCTAGATAAAATACTGCTATATCTTAGTGTTAGTAAGTTATAGACTCCAAAATTATAATAGCTAAAAATCTGAGGGATAGCTACTATTATAAGAATAAATTCTACGGTTTCAAATTTTTTGAACCATTACTTTGGCCAGAATAAAAAAATCAATCCTTCAATGCCAAAAACCCCCATGTTATTTAGATGGGAAACTTGCATCGCTGTGCGACACAGGTTAAAATTGAGATAGAGACTTGAAACTTGGGGGATATTTTTTTTATTTATTTAGAACCATATGAGCCTCTGTCAGGCTAAAAAATTCGAAAATAACCAAAATAAGGACCACCCTAAAGGGCTATGTCTAAGCCAGAAAAATTGTTCAGATCATCAACCTGACCTTTAAGACTTCAACAAAAAACTACTTTATTGGACTAATAATAAAGTATTATTATTGAAGGGTCAGGGGGGGAAAATCGATATAGTCATATTTTTAATTTGGCATAAAATGACATTTAAAGTGGACTTCAGCTACTTTTCCCCCTTATCAGAGTTTTAGAAACTGGGTTTTTACTATGAAATCACTGTTTTTTGCACCTTTCATTTATTGGAAATTCTAACTATCCACCATAGACCAACAGATATCATCATCAGTTTAAAATCGAAAAAAAAACTGACTACGTTGCTTTTTCCCCCCTGACCCATTAATTATTACAGTGTTTCATTGATTTAATATTCTTTTTGTGATTCAAAGCCTCATTTTTTCGAGTTAGATTGCCCATCGTGAAAATGGAAAATAAGTAGTTGTTCTACTTTATTCAGGCATCTCATTTTGAGGCTTCTTTCAAGTGATGATAGATATATGTATATACTTAGTAAAGGTCAATTCACTTTTAACTTAATTCACTATGAGTAGTCTAACCTGTAAAAATCTTTCAAATCATCAACCTGATTATACTCTTACTAAGAAAATATTTCAATTGACGAATAATAACAAAACCGCTAATAATTATTACAGTGTTTCTTTAAAGTACTGTTGTTTTAATGATCCTAAGCCTAATTTTTTTTTACTAAAAAAAAATATATAAATACAATCCAATTGTTGTTTCTTTTTCAAAGATTTATCCAAATATACCACATTTAAAACATAATCCCATTTAAAATCTTCAAGCTGTGTCTAATTGGATACTTCTTTGATTTGTTCTGGAAAACAAAAATGATATCAAAATATTATTCAAGTAAGCTTTGCTAATTATATTTATTTCGCCATCTTCCAATTATATTCCTGTAAGAAAATAAAAGTGTAAATCATAGAGTATATGTATCAATCTAATTGATAAATAATCCAATAAAGTAAATCATTTTTCATAAAGAAATTGTATTATTACCTCTATTATATTATTTTTTGCATAATTATTTTTAATGCAATATATTTCGTTTTAAAAATTGTAGATTCGGTGGTTGAGTTTTTATCAAAAGAAAATTTTCAACTGAAATCACCTAGTTTAAGACATTTTTGAGGAGATATACAGTCGATCTGGGATTCTCACGCTCTCGGTTAAACTTTTGGAATGACACCACCCAAGCACTTTGAAAAACAACACCTAAATTACTTGCCCATTCTTATATTGATATCTTATAAAAAATGTCTAAATTTAGGAGATTTCAGCTGAAAAATTATTTTTCCACATGTACATATAATAATTAATATTATCCAAATATTTATCATTTTTAAAATTATATTTATGATTGAATGACTATGAATTGAAAAATATTTTTTAATGTTAATTTTCTTTATTATTATTTAGCAAATTGTTAATGTGTTCAAAAAAGATGATTAAATTAAAAATTAAAAAATATATTAAAAAAAAAATCATTTTCCCGATATTTACATTTTTATTCTAATTGTTTTTTTCTTCTTATTTAAGAAAAACCTTTACTTAAAACTTTTTATCTAGGTACCCACTCAGATGGGTGGATATGGTTACCCAAGTGACCCATGAAATGAACAAAATTCATCAAGCATCCAGTGAATCAAATATGATAGAAATAATTTTATAAAGATAAGAGTAAATAAAAATTATATGTAATATTTATTTACTCTTATTTTTATTAAAGATGTTTCACCTTGCACCAACACCACAATCTCTACTAATTAGAAATAATTTTAGTTTGAAATAAGTTTAAAAAGTCATATATCTTGTGCTATATAAAGTTTTTACCAGATGCCTGCACTCTCGTATCCGAAGAACTTTAGAAGAGAGTTAACCAATCTAACAAGCTGGATTTAGGAGAAGTGTTACCACAATAGACAGTTCATGCTCAAGAATTATAGAGATACTGGATGCTTCTTATCCTTATAGACTATAAAAAAGCTTTTGATTCGGTCGAACCCAGCTTTATCTGAAATGACTTGAGTGTACAAGTTGTGCAGAAGGAGTATATCGACCTTCTTGTTGAATGTTACACTAGCTGCTCCACGTTCTTTAAACCGTTCCACCACGAAATAGAAGTCCAAACTACTAAGGGTGTTCTCCAGGGAGACCCTATATCACCAGTCTTGTTCTCGGCCTGCCTGGAGGAAGTAATTAAGCATTGCAAATGGGCTAATGGCTTAAGAGTCAATGGCCGGAACCTAAATCACCTAAGATTTGCCGACAATATTGTATTGATCACTGGTACACCAGATGAAGCCACATCTATGATAAACTCCCTAAATCGAGAAGGAAAGGAAGTGGACATTGTGATAAACACACAAAAAACGAAAGTTATGCGCAATAGTTTCGCACCACAAAACCCAATTTACCTGGATGGGCTCCCACTTGAAGATGTAGAAGAATACATTTGTCTAGGCAGAGTACTAACAATGTCAAATGACCTCGGTCCGGAACTGCATAGAAGGAGGAAATCTAGCTGGGCCGCCTTCGGGACTATTCGCTCCATATTCGGGACATAATAATAACTGATACAACCAATGATTCGCTGCTTAAAAGTGAATTATTTAATTCAACGGTACTCCCTGCACTAACTTATGGCAGTGAAACTTGGGCTTTAACAAAAGCCCATGAAAACAAAATTAAAACCATCCAAGCGGCACTAGAGCGAAGGCTCGTAGGCATAACACTCCGGGCTCAACGATTACATAGGCTACATAACACTGATATAAGAAGAATGTTCGGAGTGAAAGATATGCTGGAATTTGTCAACGAGTCGAAGCATAAGTGGGCGGGCCATCTAATGAGAAGAAATGACGAGAGGTGGAACACATCTTTACAAGAGTGGACTCGATATATAAAAAGACCTCCTGGAAGACCGCCAATCCGATGGGCTGACTCCTTGGACTACAGGAACTCTGTTCGACTTCCGGATGGTAGAAGATTGGGGGTGTATTGGAGCACAATAGCGAAGGATAGAAGAGCCTGGAGGAAAAGTTGGGACCCGCGTGTACCAAACCGCAGCACAGAGGAAATGGTCGTATAAGTATAAGTATATCTTGTAAACCATTGATGAGATATATTTTACTCAAAGGACCTTTTTTGTAGGAAATTTAATTTTCTCCAAATTTTGTATTTACGTTTTGGAAATAAACTCAATATCTAAGACAATAAAAGAGAATAAAAGTGAATTATTAGGTAAAATTGACTTCGGGACATAATTTTGAAAATTTTCAAGCTAAAAAATATGTCATCTTTAATTCTATTTATTAAACGGCAAATAAACAGAGAATTTTGATATTAATAATATAAGTGATAAATTTCATGAAAAAATCTTACATAATTTGGAAGATATAATTCCAAAAATTTCCGAGGCAAGTTTTAGAATGGAGCGAGACCCAAACCCCTCTTACTTGCCCCTAAACAAGTGGGGTCAGGGGGTCAGCTGACCCCCATGGGAATTTGTCTACGTATTCCAGACCCCCTGGCCTAAGATCGTTCCGCTGTGCCTGGCCCCTAATATATACTAGTTGGGTCTTTGGCGCCCCTGGTAAAGCTTTGGGCCTTGCGGTCTTAAAATCATTCACATACTAGCCACACGCTCGCAATCAAAGTATTGAAAAGCGAAAAAAAAAAAAATTTCCATTATTTTTCGCCTCTGGGACTTGGCGCCTGGAGCGGCCGCTCCGTTCGCCATATGGTAGGCCCGGCCCTGCTTGTACTTCCTTCAGTGACCTTTTCAAAACCCTGAAGAAGGAGAGAAAGATCTCCGAAACGTCGGCTTTTTGCAAACAGTAAAAAAGAAAAAGCCTTTTCTAATAAATGACATCTTGTACGAAATAATTTCTCTTATTTGAATCTGGACTGCTTTATTCAAATCCTGTAATACTCATTTGCCAGTCCGACTCCGGAAACTAATGTAAACTTATTAATAAGCTATATCGGATCCGGAATGGGTCCTAAGAACTTTTGACTTATTTGATTCCTTTCATTTAAATTGGGAGAATCTGCGAGATTGGTCGATTCCCCGCTAGATGTCACTCGCTCTGTTTACACGTTTATTTATTCTTATACCATATATTGCTTATTCACTTTTTTCTTTATATAACTATTAAAATTTCTATTTTTTTTCTTTTCTTTCTTTCTTTCTTTATTTATTAATTAGTGTTGGCTGTTATACAATTGTGCTCTAGCTGATTATGAATTCTAATATTTTAAATAAGGCTGCTGATCCTGAATTACAAAGTTTTATTGAAAACGCAACTCAAAAACAGCGATTTCAAGTCAGTATCCATTTATGAATATTAATATATTTATAAATGTTTTATTTTTTACAATTCGATTAATCTTTTTTTATCTGATTTATAAAGAATGATGAATAAATCAAAGAGGGTGTCTTCAACTTGATATAAATAAGTATTCAGATAAAAAATATATAATATATAAATAAAGATAGTCCCCAACAAGAGACGAATTCCCATTACATTATTTTTTTTCTTAAATAAAATTTATTATGAATATTTGTTGGAGTGACAACACCAAGGATAAAGAAAAGAATTAAGAAGAATTTATTCGATCGTCATTTAGAATATTTTGTTTTTGTGGATCTTGTCTCCCTTCTTCAGGACTTGTTATAATTTTATCAGAATGTAATGCCAAGTTATTATATTCAGTCAAATCAAGCACTGGTAAAGAAGACAAGCTGCCTTCATTGACCCTTCAAACTCGGACGATTGATTTATTGATTGATTGATTATTTATTAAATGCACTGAGAATAGTTTGCTCTACACCTTTTTCATGTGTATTTCAGAATTCTCAATTGTATATTAGAAAATCATAATTGTATTTTAGAAATCTCAATTTAATTTCAGAAAACCTAAACTACTCTAACGATTTCGAAGAAAATCACTATTTAGTGGATTTTTGGGCCAAGAAATCGATTAGGTTTTTTCATAATTATAGTAATTATTCACTAGTGGTTATGTCAATAAAAATTTATTATTTATTTAATCACTTTATTCTAGTAATTTTTTACTTTTTTAAAAATCTCTTGAAACACTAATGAACGATTGCCAATTTATAAGTAATAAAAAATTTAGGTAATAAAATATACAAGTTATATGATAAATGGGGTAAAAATGATGATTTTTCTGATGAAGAAAATCTTATTATTATGATATTAAACGAGCAATTCTTATATATAGATATATATTTTTATTCAATTTCCTTTTAATAAATAATTGGTTTATATTTATATATACTAGCTGCAAGGCCCGCCTTCGGCGGCCCTCTTGCTAGCCAGGGAGCACACCCCCTGAATCCCCAACCCACGAACCCCACCCTCACACTCCACTCCCACCCACCAGACCCCCCGAAACCCACCCAGCACCCCCTACTCCCCGCACCATGCACCCCTACCCCGCCCATGCACCCGTGCCCAACCCCCGCCCCCACACCACCACCCCAACACTCCATCCTGCACCCCACCCACCTCGGACCCCCATCCCCGTACCACCCCACTACGCCACTGGGATCTCACCTGAACCCCCCACCCCACTCCGCCTTACTCCCTCACTCCACCCCGCGCAACCCATACCCTAATCCCCCATTCTACCCCCACCCCCGCCCTCCGCACCCAGTTTTTGCATTTCTAGCCTTCTAGTGACCCACAGCTTATGTATACAAAATTTGGTTGAGTTTGGTCCAAGAGCAAGAATTTTCATTTTTTGACCCTCCCCCTCATTTTGGGTGGTTAGTTTTTGCATTTCTAGCTTTCTAGAGGCCTCCAGATTATGTATACAAAATTTGGTTGAGTTTGCTCCAAGAGCAAGAATTTTCATTTTTCACCCTCCCCCCTTTTTGGGTGGATTTTTGGGGGAATTTTTTAAAAAAAAAGTTGTCAGAAATCACATCCCCTACAACTTTGCTCATCATAAAATTTGCCGTAGAGTTAATAGTTTAGGAGTTATTTGATAATTTTCATTTGCGCCCCCCCCCCCCCCCCCCAATCCCCCTTTTGGGGTCAAAATATCAAAATGTTATATAGCTAAAAACGTAAGTTAGAAGACATCTGATGCAAATATGAAATTTTATAATAATCAATTCAGTCGTTTTTACGTGAATCGTGAGAAACTTTTCGCGGAAACCACTGAAACATACAGACAGGAATTTTGTTGAGGGTGTTTTCGTTCATAACTTTGCTTGAAACGTATGCAACAAAAATTTGGCGTGATTTGGACCAATGTACAGACAAAACCTTAATTTTATATATATAGATATAGTTGATCTTTATGACTTGTCTTGATATGTTTACTAAGAAAGAATAATTATAAAAATGACAAATATGCAGCGAAGTTAACTATTTGAGCCCTGAAGAAGTCAACAAAGTTGACGAAACGTTGGCAATAAAATATAAATTATCTGCATAAAAGATATAGTCCTTATTTCCCTATAACAACTTTAATAATTTAATCGATGGACATAACTAATCAAAAAAATATTAAATAAAGTAAAGAAAATTTTTTAAAATGAGAAACCTACCTAGTATTTTAAATTTTAAAAAGTTTCTAAAAAAATTTCAAAAATTTTCTTTATTAATATATACGAGATTGCTTCAAAAAAATGTATACACACTTTGAACTTCCATAGAAAATTTATTTACCGTTCTACAAAGTTGAATTTCAGGAAAATAGAAGGCTGAAGGTCCAATGTAAATGAAACATAAATAACAAATGTTAATACTGTTCAAATTGGTGACCTGCAGCATCAATACAATTCTGAGTACGAGTCACCACTGATTCTGTACATCGTGTCAAAGCGTCCAATGAGATTTCTCTACACACTGCTTGAATCTCATTCCAAAGAATGTCTGGGTTACGTGGTTTACGTTTGTACACCTCATCTTTTACTGTGCCCCACAAGAAGAAATCCAGTGGTGTAAGGTCTGGAGAGCGTGCTGGAAGCTCGATTGGGCCCCTGTCGTCTATCCACTGGCCGACAACTTTTGATCCAGGTAAGCTACATTTTTTTGAAGCACTTTGTTCAAAATTGATTTGACAGTTGACTGATTTCGGCCTTGGGGTGCTTCAAAAAATGTAGCTTACCTGGATCAAAATTTGTCGGGCCAGTGGATGGGACGCGGGGGGCCGGTCGAGTTTCCGGCGCGCTCTCCGGACCTTGCACCACTGGATTTCTTCTTGTGGGGCACAACAAAGGATGGGTGTAGAGCAACCACGTAACCTAGACATTCTTGGAATGAGATTCAAGCAGTGTGTAGAGAAATCTCATTGGACGCTTTTATTACGATGTAGCAGAATCGAGTGGTGACTCAAATTGTATTGATGCTGCAGGAATATAACAGTATTAACATTTGTTATTTATGTTTCATTTACATTGGACTTTCGGCTTTCTATTTTCCTGAAATTTAGCTTTAGAACGGTAAATAAATTTTCTATGGAAGTTCAAAGCGTGTATACATTTTTTGAAGCACCTATATTAAAAGTTAGGCAATTTAATTGATTATAAATCAAGTTTAAATTTCACAAATATTATTAGAATTTGCATATTTAATTCATTATAAAACTCGACAAATTGTTATTTAATTAAAAAATAATAATTATACAGTATTTATTTATAAAAAATATACACAATCTTTGGGCCACTAGAAGGCTAGAAATGCAAAAACTGGGTGCGGGGGAGGGAGGCCACGGTGGGGCGAGGTGCGGGGTTTCGTTATAGATTAAATAAAATGTATTATTCGTTCGTGGATTTATTTATTTGTACGATATTTTTATACCGTTGAAGTATTTGAAAAAAAAATTCGGGAATTTTATGGTCACCACGTACTTATATATATACTATACTAAATTACATCAGGCAGAAGACGCACTCTGATTTAAATATTCCTTTTAAATTAAACAAATCTGCTACTGTCTGTAAAAAATTCCTTTCTAATTGCAATTCTTTTTTTTTTTATTGATTTTATTTCAATTTCTCGTCCATGAATTGACAGAGCAGTGTTGGGATGCATGCATTGGCAAACCTTCATCTAGATTAGATGCCAAAACAGAAAATTGTCTGAAGAATTGTGTGGAACGTTTTATTGATACTACAAATTATATTACCAATAGAGTTGAGAAAACATCAATGATTTCAGCTCCGTCAGCAAGCGAATTGGAATAGACATACAATCAAAACATAGATATTATAAAACATTAGAATGTTTTCCAGGTATATTATATATTATAAATTGAACTCTCATATACCCTTTTTTCAGCGCTGATCTATTTATTTTATATTTTACCCAGTAGCTTATATTCCCAGTGAAATATTTATTTATTTTTCTTGACCATGGCGGTTTCCTGCCTATTTATTTATTTATTTTTTATTCCTTGACTATGGCAACTTTCTGTCTACTTATTTATTGATCTGTTTTTTAAATTATTTATTTTTACTTAATTTAACTACAATTTCTTCAAACCCAGTGACATATTCTATTTATTTTTTATTTTATTTTATTTATTTATTTATTTTTCCGAGTGTAATTTTTTTTGTTTTTATTATTTGGACGAGATGCGGTATTCCTTTTTGTTTTTTATTATTTTCTTCTTGGCCGCAGCATAGTAAGGTTTCACACCATTCTGCTGGGGCCACACCCTGAGCCACTCAACCAGATCCTGAGTGGGAGGATCGGAGGTCTATAAGGGGAGAGATGTGGAGGTCCTACAAAAAAAATCTATAATTAGAGTGGCTTAAAAAACGAATATATTTTTTTTGATCTCTCATGAAAATATGTTAATTTAACATGTTTTTAAAATGCTCACCAAAAATTAGCTCTATTAAAAAATTTTTTAATTATAAATTGAATTTTTTTTCTCTTATTGCCTACGTTGAAAATGATGAATATTCTGAAAATTGCAAGTCGATATCAATTTATAGAGGTCGCTCAAGATTTTTTTAATTTTTAAATTAGAGTACTCTACCAGTAAGTGCAGCCCCTATGGATCTCGAAAGACCCTTGTATTACCGAAAAGAAGGGAATGTTGATCAAGTGTAAGGGTGGAGGCGTAGGTGTTTGTGCACTCGGTTTTGAAGGTTTGAAGATTTAAGGGCTGAGAAAGATGGAGGCCGGAAGAGCATTCCAGTTTTGTATCAAATTTATAGAGATTAATTTCTCTATTATTCTAGGATAGGTTTTTTGACTCTCGGAAAGAAAATATTAACTCGAAATCAATATCAGATGTAGATTTTTATCATTTTTCACAGAAACTGCAAGCTTACAGTCTTGAAAAAGTTTCACTTTTTTCTTCACTTTAAAATTAAATTAATGATACCCCAAAATTTTCTGATATTGTTAAAGGACATCAATCTATTGACTAATAAATATTACTCTCTATAAACATGTTTAATTTTTACACTGTTTTGTATTTTTTAGAGTAAAAAATTTTTTCGTCCGCCACCGAACTAAGTTCATAGTTAGTGGTGTTTTGATTGGTGGAACGGTTTTGGCTACCCGATATGCCCAGAGAAAACTGACTGAATTTCGAGAACGCGAGGCCAGAGAGTTTCTTGAAATGACCCGAAAGCGTCATCATTTTGAGAGCACTGAACAGACATGCAATAGGACAATAGCAGGACTCTTACCTTCAGTATTAGAGCAGGTAATTTAAAACAAACAAAAATTATTTTTAAATCAAACTTTTATTTAAAAATGAACTAAAGTAAAAAAAAAATAACTTTTGGAGGAAGTTTCAAGTTCAAACACTTATCGCAACATAGAAACCCCTCCTAGATCACCGATCATAGACGGAGGTACTAAGAAGATTAATTAAACAGATTATTTTTAACCTTCCAGCGGGCGCGCTGTGTAATTTCCCTTGAGCGGGCGCTTGTCGTAAATTTTACTTCATCAAGTTTTCTCCATGTAAATGGTGTTTTCTTTATATTAATGTTAGAGAATTGCTGTAAGAAAAATGATAAATGACAGTACTTTAAAAAAAATATACTAATATATATTTGACTTTCTTAAATAAAAAAACGAAATAACACTAAATATTTCTTCTAGCTCTTTTTGTATTACCGGCCTACGAGCCATAATGGAACACGTCTAAAACCAAAAAATACATTTAGCTATAAAAAGAAACGATATAAAATGACAAAAAAAAATGAAAAAATTAGTTTATTTAATATACTTATACTTTAAGGCCCGTGTCGTAAAATTTACACTCAACGGAAATTCTGAAATATCTATGAATAACAAAAACTTCTAAGCACACCTCTAGTTTCGAAAAACCCTGACCCTCGAATAGCTCGGAGCTTGATTCTTGAGACAGTGGTGGAAGCGATAAGGGGCATGTGTCGTAAATTTTACGACAGCGCGCCCGCTGGAAGGTTAAATAAAAGATAATTTATTATAAAAGCTAAGAGAAGTTAAGTACCATAGCTACTTATATCTGAGATAAAAAGACATAGTAACGCCTCAATCTTATATAAATTATTAGCTGCTCCCGGCCTGGCTACGACATGCCCTCCTCAGCTAGGTCTTCCGGACGGGTTTGGCGGGCAGCGTCTCGGCATGTTATAATTAGGTGTCCAAAATTGATTACCTTAATATTAATTTTGTAAAATATGTTATTATTAGTAAATCTAACATTATAACGTTTATAACATCTTGATAACGCAAAATGCATTAACATTTAATTAATTTTAACACTTGATCCTGATGAATTTAGTTTAATAGGTCCAAAGGTATAGAATTTTTATTTTTTGACCATCCTCCCATTTTTTGGTTGATTTTTCTAGTTAGTGGTCCACAAATTAAGTGTTCAAAATTTAGCTCACATACGAGGATAAGTCAAAAATTACCTACACTTTTCGTTCTACAACTTTATTAAACTAAAATAGGAGGCGGCCGCATGCGCATGCGTTGAGTTGGCGCGTCTGTGGTCACGTGTGCGGAATTTAATCACGATCGCGTCAGTTGTCGTCTAGCTACAACAGCATAAGCATGTCAGCTCCGCTATCAGATTGCACCAAAGAGGAGCAACGAGGAGTGGTCAGAGGGTGTGAAAGGTGCTGAAATTCACTGGAGACTTTTGTCACAATACTGGAAAAGTGCTTTATCTTGTAAAAGCGTTTTTTTATGGATCGAAATGTTTAAAAGTGGCCGAACGAGCGTAACACAAAAAGAGGGAGCTAGGCGACCGTCAACTTCGACCACTGACGACAACATTCAGCAAGCTCAAGAGATGATTATAGCAGATAGGCATGTTATCATAGATAAAGTAGCATCTTCTTGAAACATTAGTCTCGGTTCTGCCTATCACATTATCCACGATCGTCGATTTGCCTCAGACATGGACGTTCGGGATGCAGTGTAAAAGTGGCTTCATGGCCAACCGAAATCCTTCTACCAGGAAGGCATCCGGAAGCTTGTGGCTCGCTGGACCAAGTGCATTGGTAAAGGTGGAGACTACTATATATCGAATAATAATGAATCTGTTATACACCTATCTTAGTTTAATAAAGTTGTAGAATGAAAAGTGAAAGTTATTTTTGACTTATCCTCGTAGATCAAAAGGTTTAGAATTTTCTTTTTTTTTAACTCACTTTAGCTGCTTGGTTTTTGCATCACATTGTATTGACACTGGAACTAAATATGTATACAAAATTCAAGCTCGATATGATATTAGAAATTGAGTTGAAATTCGAGTACAAATTTTTAACCGAAAAGACATACATACGAGCGTTTCAAATTAAATAAAAATGGAATAGATTCGTGGCCAAGATACTGTGGAAAAACATTTTTTCTTTATTTCATAATTTAATTAAAAAATAACTTTTTTTTGCAACCAACCCTCTTTTTATCATCGTCTTTCTAAAGAGAAGAGTTTTATCTCTTCAAGCTACCATACCGCTATATAACATAGAGGATCAAAAAATTAAAAAAACTAAAATTTTATTGAATAATATTTTATTTCTTTTCTAGGTAACAACGCATCTCAATACAGCTGAAATAGTCAATACTTTAAGAAAAGGAACTGGAACTAAACTTGATTTATGGGAAGAATTAAAAATTATTACTTTTTCTCAGGTAATTTTCATTAATTAAATTCTAAAACTATCAATTATTTTATTCTTGAGTGATGCATTTTTAAATAAAACAACGTTCCATCTTCTAATTTCTCAATTTCATGACAAAACGTCGATTAAACAGTAAATAAACATTTTATTAGTGTCGTTTTTTTCGAATAATTAATATTTTTAAATCAAATTGAATACGATAATATCTAATATTCAAATAAATTTTTTTGCAACGGAATTTTCTCTGGAGAGAGACGGACTAGTAGAACTTCTAATTGAATGTAATGGAAGGCAGCCCAGGGGTAGTTAAGAAAGAAAAAATTAACACATATCCAAATAAGGTGTAATTTATTGGAATCCTTCCTCCTTTCTTTTTTTTTATGAAAAGGATGAGAGAAGGAGTTACACCAAAAAGGTGCAACCCCTAAAGGCCTGGGTTGGCCCCTCCATCGTGAAAAGAAGAAGAAAGAATTTTATGGGCTGGGCGGGGGTCGAAGGTATCTGTGGATACGGGTCTTAAATAGCTGAAGGTTATAAGTCGCGGGAAAGATGGTGGCAGGGAGCGAGTTCCAGTCTCTGGGGGTCATAGGGATAAAGAGTTGGCGAAAGCGCTTGTTCGACTTTTATCCAATTTGACAGCGAAGGGGTGCTGAGCGTCTAGAAAACCGCGTGTTTCTCGTAAAGAGGGCATTAGGGGGGATAATTGATTTCAGCTCGACTGAACAGACATCCTTTCAAACCGACGTCGGATTCTTCCTTACTCTTCAAGTTCAGGGGCAAGGAAACAAATAAAATGCTTCCTTTCTCTGCAGTGTTTAAAACTGCTGTGGAGAGAGGAAGGAAGCATTTTATTTGTTTCCTTCATTGACCCTTTAAAACCCTGAAGAAGTAAGGAAGAATCCTCCGAAACGTCGGTTTGAAAGGAATGAGGAAGGATTTCAATAAATTACACCTTATTTGGATTTGTGTTAATTTTTTCTTTCCTAACTACCCCTGGGCTGCCTTCCATTACATTCAATTATTCAAATAAATGTTTCTATAAAAAATTTAAATATGTCTTTAACATTTATATAATCAATTTTCTTAAGAAGATAACACATAATAATTTCGTTTTAGATTACAGCCTTGGCATATGCCAATGCTATGTTAGCCACATTATTGCGAATTCAGCTGAATATTATAGGAGCCTCGCTCTATCGAGAATTGAAACCTGAAGAAGGGAATGCACAATCAACTTCTGAGTCACCTCAAGACTCAATACAACATGTTTATCTATCTCTATGCAAGCATTTTATTGATATCGGTAAGAAAAATTTTAATAAATCAATTTGTTCCTATATTTTTCTATTTCAAAAGTCATTCAATTTCCCTTAATTTTAAAGAAATTCCAAATTAAAAAGCATTTTTTAAACTACACTGCTGTGCAAAAATATCGAGCCACAAATAAAAACTTTATTAAATAGCAAATTATTTATAAAATTTTACAAATAACTATATAATTTATTAACTCTTAAACTGTTGTTAAGAGAGAGAATTCTGTAGGTTCTTGGTGAAATATATTAAGTAGTTGTTTCACGACAATACTAGCAAAAAGTTAATGCTAGAGTATATAGAACAGACAATAAGGATTCATAATTCATAAGGCCAAAACTTTTTGCTGTTTAGATACCGATTCTAGCCAATCCCGTGCTCGTTTGGCAAATCTGGCACCATTGTAAGAGATTGAATATTTTTATATTAAAATGACAGATAAAATACATTTTAAAGGTCGATTTATTTCTATAAAAATCGTTTTGTTATTTTTTAACAAATGTAATCAACGCCTACGTTCACCTTATGAAAATTATAATTTTGAAAAAATCTAGCTCATGCGCGCTTTATACATCTTTCACTGGTTAAATAAATGCGCTGTTGCCAAATTGTTTTTAGTGTACATTTTTTATACATTTTTCATTATTTATTCATTATTATCTCAGAAACTGTGTTGTAACTATGAATCATATTTGTCTTAAAATATGTATTGGTTATTGTTTAATGTTGGTTTAGTTTTTTATAAAAATGGTAAGAAGGGTTTCTTAATTATAATTAAATATGTATGTAAATTTTCCGATATCCCGTATAGTGCAATGTATAAGAGTCTGAAAAACTCTATCTTTGGAATTCAATATCTCCGGAACTATATTGTTCATCAATTTCGTTTTGCCACCAATCGATGCAGAAGTATTTAAATAATAATCTTTCTAAATTTCAAAAAAATCCTAAGAAAACCCATATGGTGAAACAACTACCTTAAGTCAACGACAAGTGCCAAGTACACTTTCAATAAGCCGTTTTTAGTAAATAAATGTATGGTTTCTTGTAAAAACATTAAAAATGATTTTCTATTTAAAAAGTTTTTATTGGTGGATCGATTTTTTTGCACTCCACTGTATATATATCATGGTTATATATTTAAATTTAGAATCACTTGACCTTGAAATTTTACAAATGAAAATTTAAATATGAGTGAAATATTTAGCTCGATACAAATTTCAGAGGTTCACCTCACAGGGTAGCCATTTGGTACAGATTGCTAATTATGACACTCGCATTCGATTCCCGATGGGGTGAAAACAACCCTTCTGACTTATTATTAATTAAAAATAAGCCATCCATTTCGAATTTAATAAATTACAACCTTTTGTGATTTTCTTAGACCTATATTTTTACAAAGAGAAACAAAGAGGTTGTCCTCTGCTTGATGCAAATAAACATACACACATATATATCTGTATATAGTATATATTATTTATTTGTTTGAGACTATACTTTCGAAGGCTTGCCCCTCATCATCAGTCTTTTTAATTATAAATATTATTTTTCATTAGATCAGTATCTACCTTAATTCTACCTGGCTATTCAGCTGAAGGAAATTTTTTTCAATATCCACGCGATACTGATCTAATGAAAAATAAAATTTATAATTAAAAAGACTGATGTTGGGCCAGCCTTCGAAACTATAGTCTTAAACAAATAAATAATAAATCAACTATCTTAAATGAGGCTTTATTAAAAAACACTCGGAAACTGATGATCGTTTCCTTATGATCAGGAGAAGGTTAATTATTGAACACTATCTATCTATCTATCAATTTTTTATTGTTGTTTCACATGTGTTCAATAATTAACCTTCTCCTGATCATAAGGAAACGATCATCAGTTTCCGAGTGTTTTTTAATAAAGCCTCATTTAAGATAGTTAATTTAAAATAAAAACAATTATAGTAACTTTATTTATTTAAATAAATAATATATATATACAGATATATAATTTCGATATATATGTGTGTATGTTTATTTGCATCAAGCAGAGGGCAACCTCTTTGTTTCTTGTAGTGAATCAACAACACTGCTACTCTCGGCATAACAAAAACTTTTCAACTATATTTTTACAATTATTTTTTTAGGTTTGGAAGAACTCTGCCATGTTATTAAAAGCAAAGTACGTCTAGTCCTAGAAAATGTTTCCTTGAAGAAGCAATTATCTGTCCAGGATACAGAACAAATCTTCTGGGCTATTCAAACTTGTATTTCAAACGATACGTTAACGGATCCAATCAAGCATTTGGCGAAATACATTCTACCCCCACGATTAGGCGAGGTTTTGAAAGATTTAAGCGAACAAGATGCCAATCGTCTGAAAGATTTGACCCAAGAGACAAATGATCTTCTCGACAGCGAAGAGGTCCAGTCTTTGTCTCAAAGTTGCATCAATCGTAACCTCTCTGCAGTGATAGACCATTTGGCCGACGCCTATACCCCTCCGAGCACTAGCAGTAGCACTTTTGTCCACCCCAACACTATAGTCTTGCCCCTGGCCAAAGTTATCCCGATTGTGAACGGAATTACTAGCCAAAATAATTCTTGGGCACAAAATGTGGTTTTGGATGAAAAATTACGCTTATTTGGTGCTAATGTTTATGAATCCTTTTGTCAAGGTTAACTAAATTAAGCTTCAAAATTTTCAGAACTCTATTTATGGTTTAATGTTTTTAGAAATTTCTAAAATAGAATTCCTTAAAATCTGTAAAAATAATATTACTTAAAAACATTTTAATGATTAATAAAAAAGCACCAGATAATTTAAGAATAGAATTTCTTTATCTAATCAAAATCCTATTGAATCATTTTATTATTTAAAATAGATTCAAAATAATCCACCCTGAAGTATCTTTTTTTACTTGTGTCGTTTTTGAGTTTCCCGTGGAGTAATTTAAAAACCTAAAATTCCTACGATGATTTCAAAAGAAGGAAGTTCATAAGTGAAAATCGAGTGGTGCACATATCATGTTTTCCTGTAATAATATTTAATCATTTTTATACTTTTTAAACCTAGTGAATCGTACTTTGTTAGATTATATATATTTTTTTTATTTGATTTTATATACATACACATTGAATTATTTTTATTTTCAGAAATATAATCCTAGTAAAAGTATTGCATTCATTTTTAAAATAATTAAACTAAAAGTGTTGAAAAATTATTTGTTTTTATTTTAATTAAGTAAAAAATACAAATTTAAGATATGTAACAAACAACGTTAAAATAAGGTTGATTGTATGTATATATGATACGCAAATGAACCAGGATTTTTTTTTATTTATAAAAATGTTTACTACAAAGCCCATCTGTCTGATTCTTTGGGGAATCGAAACATAGGAATTTTGTTCAGATACTCAATAATAAATTTTATTTAGAATGTTTATATGTTAACTAGATGAACGCGAAAGTTAAAACTTGAATCCGGTCACTGCCCTATTTTGGTGCAATTGGGACCAGACTAGTTTTGATACTGAACCAAGAGTTGAAAAAAGATAAGGACCCAGTCGGGTACGATCCGACATCTTCTGCGTTAAGTCCGCAGATGCCTTTTCCACTTAAGCGATGGATCCCCCCGACTAGCGATATAATCCATCGCTTAAATGAAGATGGAGAAAAGACTTTGGTGAAGAATTTGAGGAAGAGAGTAAATAATAGTGCGCACGTTAATATCCGGGGGATTGAGGGATATTTTAGAAAGTGGGATAGGGAAGAAAAACCTAGATTAGAATATTTATCAAATGGTAAAGGATATGAGATTTTTTAGAGTAATGAAAAAATTGGCATGGGATAGAGTCAAATGGAGGAGGATGGTTGCGTCAAACCAGTTTTGGGCTTGTACGAGTATACTCAAAAAAAAGTAGCCCTCCAAATGTACCGTTAAAAACATATTCAATTATTTAACGTAAAACCAATAAAAACATATAAGTACATCGATATGCTGTAAAAAAATTTGATTTTGAAAATATATTTAATTTACCTACAAAATAAAAAATGAATTTTTTTATTAAGTAGGCCCAAGACGGTCAATCACTTTGATCAAATCATTGACGCGCGCTTTAATCATTGACTCAATCAACCTAAATCTTTTTATCAAAACTCATTCGTAGTGGAGTTTCGATTAGGTTTCGGTGTTGGAAGCTTGCGGGGAATCCTTCATGGTTGTTGCCGAGTGCGTAATTAAGAGAAAGATTGATCAAAACCCTTTTAGACGGTCATGCGCCTCTTCAATAATTTGCGTCAATAAAACTTTCTATCAATCACCGTCAATGATTGGCTCAAGCATCAAACGGGTTCCTAGACAGTCAATCATGCTTGCTTAACTCAAGCATTTTGATCAAAAGATTGACCGTCTAGGGCAGTGATGGCGAACCTTTTGAATTTGGTGTGTCAAAATTCAGAAAAAACCTAACTTAAGGTAGTTGTTCCGCCAAATGCGTTTTCTTAGGATTTTTTTGCAATTTAGGCTGATTATTATTTAATTACTTCTGCATCGATTGGTGGCAAAACGAAATTTATGAACAATATAGTTCCGGAGATATTAAATTTCAAAAATAGTGTTTTTCAGACTCTTTAACATTGCACTATACGGGATATCGGAAAATTTACATACATATTTAATTATAATTAAGCCTTCTTACCATTTTTATAAAAAACTAAACCAACATTAAATAATAACCAATACATATTTTATGACAATTTTGATTAATTAATCTTTACAACACAGTTTCTGAGATAATAATGAATAAATAATGAAAAATGTATAAAAAAAAATTAGGATAAAAACAATTTGGCAACAGCGCATTTATTATTATTTTTTTATAAAGCCCGCATGCGCTAGATTCTTTCAAAATTATAATTTTCATAAGGTGTAACGAAGGCGTTGATTACATTTGTTAAAAAATAAAACGATTTTTATAGAAATAAATCGACCTTTAAAATGTATTTTACCTGTCATTTTAATATAAAAATATAAATTGACCTTTAAAATGTATTTTATCTGTCATTTTAATATAAAAATATTCAATCTCTTACAATGGTGCCAGATTTGTCAAACGAGCACGGGATTGGCTAGAATCGGTACATAAACAGCAAAAAGTTTTGGCCTTATGAATCCTTATTGTATGTTCTATATACTCTAGCATTAACTTTTTGCTAGTATTGTCGCGAAATAACTACCTTAACTCGGCTGATGTGTCACATCTAGAAATATTCATAATTTGGTGATAGTTGGAGCCCTAGTAAAAAAACAAAAAAGAAACAAACATATTTTCGATATATTTATTTATTCAAAAACAAAACCTAATTATTCTATAATTTAGTGACTTAGTGAAATTGAGCGCTATCTCCTTTTAATCTTTTGAGCGAAGACTGCCCGTAAAATGATGCATGTCACCCAAAATGTCTTAACGTGTCACCATTAACACGCGTGTCATAGGTTCGCCATCACTGGTCTAGGACCTTCTTTAGATAGTCGAAAAATTGGAAAACATTTTCACAAAGGCTGATTTTATCTTCTTCTGTTTAATATAAATGAATAAATACAAATCTTTAAAAAAAATATTAGTTGAAAATTAAATTAGGGAACGAAGAAAAGATTTTTTATATTATAGACAAAAGGATCAGCCGGGATTCGAACCGGATGTCCTTCGCATGTGCGCTGCGGTGCCTTAGCTTTTATGCTCTCGGCCACCGATCCCTGAACCCAAGCTGATACCTAATGTCTATATGAATTTGGAATTTCATTTTTTTTTAATTTTTAATCTCTTCCTCGTTCATTTTTCGCAGCTCTGTAGTTGGCTTGACTAATTAAACTATATCCAAACGCCTCCCACTCGTTTAATTAGTCAAGCCAACTACAGAGCTGCGAATAATGACGAGAAGAGTTAAGATTAAATAAAAATGAAATTCCAAATTCATATAGACATTAGGTATCAGCTTGGGTTCAGAGATCAGTGACCGCGAGGATAAGAGCGATGACATGCGAAGATCCGGATTTGAATCCCGGCTGATCCTTTTGTCTAAAATATAAAAATATTTTCTTCGTTCCCTAATTTAATTTAATTTATAATTGCCTTTCGACGCGGCCTCATTGAGGGTTGCGCCCTGGAGTGAAGAAGAGAATTATTTTCGACCTTTGGGTTCGCGATCGAGTGGGAGGCATTTGGATATAGATTAATTGAAAATGTTTATTTCAAGAATGGACAAAAAATGTGGATCAATGGGACTACAAATTGACGAGTCGTACCTCTACACACTATTATTTGCGGATGACCAAGTTGTTATTGCAGCAGATATAGATGACGTAAGCTACATGACCCGTAAACTGGAAGAGGAATATAATAAATGGGGACTGGAAATAAACTTTGAAAAAACAGAATACCTGGCGGTCGGGACAGAGGGGGAAAATCTGGATATCAATGGAAAAGTGATAAAAAACTGTAAGGAATTTAGATATTTGGGATCTGTCTTTAGCGAGGAGCCAAACTGTGAGAGGATATTTAAAATAAAATCTGTCAAGGTCGAAGAGCTATTGGGCAACTGAATGGGGTCTGGTGGAGCAAAGGGATCCAACAGGACACAAAAAAATATATATATCGGTTCATAGTGGAAGGCATAGCCCTATACAATTCAGAAACATGGGACATGAATAAAAAAACGAAAAGAAATTTACAAGCGCTCGAAATGGATGCGATGAGAAGGAGTTGCAGAGTGTCGAGATTGGAGCATATCCCAAATACAACTATAAGGGACAAAATGAAAATGGAAAACGACATAATAGATAGAATAGAAAGGAAGAGATTAATATGGTATGGACACCTCAAAAGAATGCCGGAAGATAGGTGGCCTCATAAAATATGGACCTGGATGCCCACGGAAAGACGGAGGAGAAGAGGAAGACCGAGACGAACGTGGAAGCAGGGAGTAGATGAGGCAATGACCAGTAGGCAACTACAAGAGCAAGACATTCTGGATAGAGAGAATTGGCGTGTTGGATGCGGGAAACGGCGCATGCTGTAGAACAAACCGCTTTATTATTATTATTATTATTTCAAGTCCAAATGTTTCGGGAGAAATCTTTCATTATCAATTCAAATTTTAAAGCAAAATTTCACAAGCTCGGTAGAAGTGGGTTGAAATTAAATTACAAGATTCTACCAAGCCAAAACGGATAAAAATATTCTCCAGAATTTATAATTTTTTTTATTACATAAGGTCACAAGTAATAAGTTAATAATAAATTCAGATTTTTGTTTATTTATAACAATTCGTCTGTTATAAATTCTGTATGTTAATTATTTTCCGTTTGAATAAAATGTTAAGGCGATGGCGCTTCTTCTTTTATTATAGTCTGTATATTTTCATCACAAAACTATTCACTTATCACTGACTCTTGTTTTATTACTACACTTTCTATATTTTCTTGATCCATGGCCCCCACATGACATCTCGGGCCTTGTACCCAAAATCTGAAGCGTATCCCCTATTATGGAATAAGTAAGTTTTTTTATGAATTGAAATAAGCTGACATGTTCTGATGTGCCCATCCACTTGACTTTACCATACAACCTGGCCCCTAAAATTATTTATAATCATGTAGGGGGGTTATTTTTGGAATTTTTTTACTTCTGAGGTCCCACTGATTATGTATACAAAATTTGGTTGAGTTTGGTAAATGGCCAAGATTTTCATTTTTACCCCCCCATTTTGGGGGGTTGGTTTTTGCATTTTTAGACTTCTGAGGTCCCACTGATTATGTATAAAAATTTGGTTGAGTTTGCTCAAACGGCCTAGATTTTTAATTTTTAACCCCCCTCCACCCCCTTAATTTTGGATCGATATGCACCAAAATCTAATCAGCTCTTAATATCAATGGACCAAAACTACCTGTGAAATTTGGTTTCGATATTCACACTAGTTTTTGGTAACGCACAGACTAACAGAATAATTAACTAACAGACATTTTGACAAAACAATTATTATCTCGAAAAATATTTTTTCGATGTTCAGTTATTAGAGCTTTTTTGTAGAGCGAAATGCCATGGTTTCGCCCAATTTTTTTAATCAAAATAGTTTCAGCCGTTTTTGAGATATTTCGAAAAAAAGAAGGAAAAAAACACTTTTTTCATGCACGATTACAATACTTGACCATACCCTGTATGGTAAAGTAAAAAAGTTAGACACTACGCTTAAAATGGGTTCTATTTTTTGTTACTGTATTTCACCAATCGCTATGCCGTTGTGCTTATGCGTTGTTATTTTAATGAAAAATAAACTAATGTAGCCATCCACATCACATGACTTGACCATACATCTACCCCTCTCTTATATTTAATATTTAATAAAATCATTTATAATCATTTACGAAAGAACCCTCTCTGAATTTTGGGCTCATTAGCAATTTAAGATATCTCCTTATAAATGAAAATCTTATAATGAGCTTTCTTCGATTTTTGTTGGCATATAATTATATTTTATTATTTTAAATGATTTTTCAACCCTCCCCTCTTTTGGTTCACTATCAATTTCACATACTGAGTCATTTTTACCAAGTCGTATAGGGAGCATATGCGAAATTTTGTACTAATCGATCAAAGGGTCTAGGTCTAGAAGATTATTTTTTGAATACCACCCAAAAAAAAATTAATTGAAAGTAATGGAAGGCAGGGGTAGTGAGGAAAGAAAAATTAACACATATCCAAATAAGGTGTAATTTATTGGAATCTTTCCTCCTTTCCTTTCAAACCGACGTTTTGGAGGATTCTTCCCTCCTTCTTCAGGGTTTCAAGGGGTCAATGAAGGAAACAAATAAAATGCTTCCTTCCTCCCTCCCCAGCAGTGTTTTTTCTTCCTTAGCAGAAGCATAGAAAAACAATTTTTTTTTCTACTTTTTCTTAATTAAAAAATTTGTTTTTGCCTGTGACTTCACAATAAAATCTTAATAAAAATGTTTTCTGCATTTTCGAAGTGCAAGTTCCAAAGCTAAAGAACCCAATCTTATCAGCTTTCCGTTTTAGAAATATAAACATTTTGACGCAAGAACCTCGTCCATTTTGGTTGGTTAGTTTTTCATTTTTAGTCTTCTGGGGACCCACTGATTATGTAAGTATACGAAATTTGGTCGAGTTTGGTCCAGAACGGCAAGACTATTTTATTAGAAATATTATTATATTATATCTTCGATTTTTGTTTGAAGTAATTTTTAAACCCCCCATTTAGGGTGGTTAGTGTGTGCATTTTTAGTCTTCAGGGGGCCCCTCTGATTATGTATACAAAATTTTGTGCTAATGTTTATGAATCCTTCTGTCAAGGCTAACTAAATTAAGCTTTAAGCTTTTCAGAACTCTATTTATGGTTTAATGTTTTTAGAAATTTCTTTAAATCTGTAAAAATAATACATAGGTATTACTTAAAAACATTTTAATGATTAATAAAAAAGCACCAGATAATTTAAGAATAGAATTATTTTATCTAATCAAAATCCTATTAAATTATTTTATTATTTCAAAATGATCCACCCTGAAGTATCTTTTTGGGTTTCCTTGGACTAATTTAAGCACCTATTATGATTTCAAAGAAGTCAAAGTCGTGTGGTGCACATAGCATGTTTTTATGTAATAATATTTAATTATTTTTATTCTTATTAAACCTAGTGAATCGTACTTTGTTAGATAATATAAATATTTTTTTATTTGATTTTACATACACATTGAATTATTTATATTTTCATTTAAAATATAATCCAAGTTAAAGTATTGCATTCATTTTTAAAATAATTAAACTAAAAGTGTTGAAAAATTATTTCTTTTTATTATAATTAAGTAAAAAATATATTTTTTTTATATACAAATTCAAGATATGTAACAAACAACGAAACAACGTTAATATAAGGTTGATTATACTCGTATGTATGTATGATTAGCAAATGAAGCAGGATTTTGTTTTTATAAAAATGTTGCTAAAAATTCATTTATGCTTTGAATGGCAAGTTAATCTTAACATTAATAAACAAGTAGCACCCTAAAGTACTTTGAATTAGCGCTTTTTTTGTTGGAACAAGGATTTTTCTTCAATGTCTTCAAATGTCGTTTAAGGTAGAAAGTATATAATTAATAAGTTGTTCTTTCATTCCTTCAAATTGGCGGGTGCAAGGCTTTGGAATGAACTTCCATCCAAATTTCATGCAAATCCGACTCTTGGTGCTCTCAGGTTTCGTTCTTTATGGATCCCAATAACTGATACTCCTTACTCTTATTTCCTTTATGTCTTCTAATCTTTCTCTACTTTTTTTCTCTTCTTCCCCTTCAAAATTTGTGTATTGGTGAACTCTTTTGCCAACTTTGTAAAATATTGTTGCTAAATTATGTATAAACACTAGGTGGGACCTAAGGTCCTATTAATAAGTTGTTGTAGGGAAATAAGGACAATAGCTTATGCAAGTATTTTTATTTTATGCCAACGTTTCGTCAACCTTGTTGACCTCCTCAGGGCTCAAACAAATCAATTTCTTTGCATATTTGTCATTTTATAAATATTCATTCTTAGCAAACACATATAGGCACAGATTGAAAATATTTCCTATTTCCTATTTAAATATCACTTGTACTGTATTTAGATAGGAAATAGGAAATATTTTTCAATCTGTGTCTTTAATATGGGTTTGCTAAGAATGAATATTTATAAAATGACAAATATGCAAAGAAATTGATTTGTTTGAGCCCTGAGGAAGTCAACAAAGTTGCCGAAACGTTGGCATAAAATAATAAATACTTGCATAAGCTATTGTCCTTATTTCCCTACAACAACTTATTAATTTAATCGATGGACATAAATAATCAAAATTAAGTAGATAATAATAGTGCGCACGTTAATATCCGGGGGATTGTTGAGGGATATTTTACAAAGTGGGATAGGAAAGAAAAATCTAGATTAGAATATTTATCAAATTGTAAAGGATTTGTGATTTTTTAGGGTAGTGAAAAAAATGGCATGGGATAGAGTCAACTGAAGGAGGATGGTTGCGTCAAACCAGTTTTAGGCTTGTACGAGTATACTCAAAAAAATAAAATCAGATTTCCAAATGTTTCTTAATGCGTACCATTAAAAACATATACATCGATATGTTGTAAAAAATTTGATTTTGAAAATATATAAATTTATTTTATCCAAAAAATAAAAAAAATGAACTTTTTTGTTAGATAGTAGAAAAATTTGAAAACATTTTCACAAAACCTGCTTCGGTTTCATATAAATAAATAAATACATATCATTAAGAAAAAAAAAAAAAATTGAAAATATTTATTTCAAGTCTAAACGTTTCGGGAGAATCACCCTTTATCAATGCAAATTTTAAAGCAAAATTTCACGAGCTCAGTAGAAGTGAGTTGAAATTCAATTAGAAGATTCTACCAAAAACGGATAAAAATATTTTCAAGATTTTACAATTTTTTTATATACATAAGGTCACAAGTATTTTAATAATAAATTGAGAATTTTGTTTATTTATAACAATTCGTCTGTTATAAATTCTGAATGAGAATTATTTTCCGTTTGAATACAATGTTAAGGCGATGGCGGTTCTTCTTTTATTACAGTCTGTATATTTTCATCACAAAACTGTTCACTTATCACTGGCTCTTCTTTTATTACTACACTCTCTATATCTTGCCCTGACTGTACAAGTGAACACTGCTCATTAAATATTGCCTTTATTTTTCTTGACATAGGAGTAAATTATGAGGTGGCAAATCCCTTAATTTAAATACAATATTATTTGCAAATATATCAAATTCATCATTTATATAAGCCGTACTTGTGCTTTCTTCACTGTCTTTTCTTGAGGATGGTTTTTGTGGTCTTTTTTTGCTTGTCGAACGCGTTGAATGTGATACATTGTCCGGTTCATCCTAGAAAAAAATTAATCAATTAATACATTTTTTCTAATTAATTCTTGTATTACATGAACGTTTAAGTGATAAGATTTTCTTTTGCAGAAAGTAGCAGCGTTATTCATTAATAAAGTGCAATCAATGAGGTTGTCCTCTGCTTAATGCAAATAAATAAATCTAGTCTTATTATAATCGGTTTGCGCGACGATGTCGACAAGATTTTTTTATTTTAAAACCAACTAATAGTTCATGACAAATAAAATTTATTAAAATTAGGGAATTTGAATGATTATTTTTAAAACCCACTAATAGTTCATGACAAATAAAATTTAGTGGGTTTCGCAGCTAGTAAATATACATATATACAAACTTTGCCTGCGCCGGCTCTGCGCTTTGATACCTTATTTATTTGTTAGAGACTATAGTTTCGAAGGTTAGACCTTCATCATAAGGCCGGCTGCCTGCGAGGCGAGAGTATCTTTGTTTCTTATTTTTTTATTTTTTATGAAAATGATAAGAGGAGTTACACCAAAAAGGTATTGGCAAGAATCACGATAGCCCGTGACATCTCTTAGTTAAATAGAATTAATAATTACATCTAATACACTCACGAGCAAAGAAATGGAATCATCTCCCTTGCGAGTTATTACATGTAATTTTCATTCTCAAATATAATAATAATCTATATAATATATTTCCATTAGGTTTTCATTCTACATTTATTTTATGGCTTCTCTACACTATGAGCCAACTTGGGCCAATTCAAGGCAATGCCAATGTGTAGAGAGGGGTTGGCTTGTATTGGGACGCTGGCGATGGTTGGCCTTCGGAGCGGTTTTTTCGATATATCAAAGAGGGCCAATGTTACGCAACGAAAGTGCGCAGTGGCTAGGTGTCGTTTCCACAAGGCCATAGACATTGGCCCAACTCTTGGACCACTGTATGGAGTCAACGTCAAATTAACTCGTTTTACTGGTCAACATGTTTGGCTCACGTTGGGCCATATCCTTCTTTTCTTTCGTGTCGATGGCAACAATTAAACTCTTCTTTGGAGGTGGGCAGCGAGTTGGTCAGCTTCCGAGGCGGCCAGCTCCAACTCCCGCTCCACAACGGTAACCGGATTATCCGGGCAGGAGAGGAGGTGGCACATTGTCTCTGGAACACGAGCACGACGTGTCGTTGGTGTAGCCCTATATGAACATATTTTCTTTGCTTCTCCTCAACCCAACCCGCAGTCTATTTTTAAGTGGGAGATAAATTTAACCTAATTCATCAGAATTTACCACTTCTCGAAGCCCTTAAAAAACTTAGTAAATTGGATTGTATCTAACTTTCTGAGATTTGGCCCGTGATCCCGGCTTCTTTCCTTCTACTCTGTTCTTTTCACGATGGAGGGGCCATCCCATACAAGCCTTTAGGGGATGCACCTTCTGGTGTATCTCCTTCTCACATCAATATAATTAAAAAAAAAAAAAAAAAATTCAGAGTGGGCCAGACAGGCCATAGTGTAGAGGGCCCATTAAATGCTGAAAAATGAAACTTGTAGAAAAAATATTTAAATTTCTAATAAATTACAAAGAAATATACAAAGTATCATTGAATTAATGAAAAGAGAGCGATTCCATTTCTTTGCTCGAGAGTGTATATTAACAAATTCAGCCCTCTGTTAACTAAATAGTTGCAGAAAGTTATCTGAGAGACTCTAATCTCCCATAAGAATACATTTACTTGCTCGTTACCAAGTACCTCTGATTTTTGTCAATTGTATTTAAAAATATCTCAAAGATGAAGAAATATCATTTTCATATAACCATGCTTAATTTTGTCTAAGTGTTTGGATTTCACCCTGAAAATGTGTGACCGCCTATCCATGTTGGGCGTCTCTTTCGCATCTGACCTGTCTTGGAATGAACACATCTCTGTGGCTAAATCTGCAGCAAGGAAGATTGGCTACTTATTCAGGTCCAAGCGATTTTACAAACCCCACAACTTCTCACCATCTACAAGGCCCAAATCCGCCCTTGTCTCGAATACGGCTCTCAT
Source organism: Forficula auricularia (assembly GCA_024734495.1). Lineage (NCBI taxonomy): Eukaryota > Metazoa > Arthropoda > Insecta > Dermaptera > Forficulidae > Forficula > Forficula auricularia. The sequence goes on from JALMQS010000064.1 coordinate 15,638,426, forward strand.
CTATGGAGAGGAGCCTCTAAATATTCTCTTGCTACCCTAGATGCAATTCAGAAACGAGCCGTCAAGCTAATTGACGATTCTACCCTCACCGACTCCCTCGACTCGCTGGCTCATCGAAGAAATGTCTCTGCCCTTTCCCTTTTCTATAGATACTATCACGGCAGGTGCTCTGATGAGATAAAATCAATAATTCCCCCCAAAGCATGCTTTGCACGTAGCACGCGTTTTGCCGACTCCCAACACTCTTTCGCGGTCAAATTAGAAAAGTTACGGACCACTTCATTCGCCAATACATATATCCCCATGACTTCAAGGAACTGGAACTCTCTCCCAGCCTCCATCTTTCCCAGCACCTATAATCTTCAAACCTTCAAAACCGGAGTGCATAGACACCTACGTCTACACCCTCTCACTTAATCAACTTTCCCTTCTCTTCGTTAATGCAAGGGTCTTTCGAGATCCATAGGAGCTGCATCTTTACTGGTGCATCCCTTCTTGCATTCGATTGCATTAAAAAAAAAAAAAAAAAGTAAAGTTTTGGAAAGTTCGTTCTGGTTAAAGTATTAAAATCGATTGGCTCAAAACTTTGGATCTAATTTTAATAAGAGACTATAGTTTATTATTATTATTTTCTAAACTTTTGTTTTAAGTCAAGAAAATTGAGTGTCCATAATAGCTATTAGGCTTTAACTCTATAAGGAGAGCATTTTAAAGAGTTGTAGTCTTTAATAAAGGCCCTATTAGTTTACATTAGTCTTTAATTCGAGCATATTGATTTCTACCTGATGCTAAAATAATTATTTTTTATTTTTAAAAAATATTTAAAAAAATATTGTGTTTACCGTGGAGGTATTTCTTCTTTTATACGTTGATCTATTTACAGGTACTTTTTTTGTTTTAGGATTTATTTTCCGTTTCTTAGATGGCGTCTTAAAACTTGGCTCTTCATCCTCTTCATCTTCCGAAAGAGCTAAAAGAGAGAGAAAATGTTTAATAATTCATAATTGTTATAAATTTCAATTATTTAAGAAATGGGTCGATTTCATTACGTTTGGCCAAGGCTTCGCAGATGGAAATTCGATCCATCATGTTTTTGGTGTTATTACTTTCAATTATTACCTTTCAAATGGCCATAAACAGTTGAATTCGACAAATTTAACCTCTCACCGATCTCTCGTGTGGTGATTCGCCGATTTGCATCAACTAATGCCTTTATCGCATCTTTGTCAGCTTCGACCGGCCTTCCAGACCGTGGTGCATCTTCGACATCAAAATTGCCGGATCGAAATTTTGCAAACCAGTTCTGGCACTGGCGTACTGTTAACTACGCCTTCTCCATACACATCCGTCAATTTTTTTCTCGCTTGGACAGCACTTTTATCTTTTCTGAAGTTAAAAAGTAAAATATGACGAAAATGCTGCTTATTGCTCTCCATATTTAAAAAGGGCACCAACCAAAAACTACTGGGTAGAATTAATAGAACTTTTTCACACACAAGCCTTGCAATATCAGCTCTCAAGACATATAATGGTTATGGGGCTTAAGTGTGAAGTTAGTTTCGAAAAAAACGTAATTAAGTCCTCTGGCGGTAAAAAAACGAAATGACTTTCCGAACAACCTAATAAATTTCAAAAATAGTGTTTTTCAGACTCTAACATTGCACTATACGGGATATCGGAAAATTTACATACATATTTAATTATAATTAAGCCTTCTTACCATTTTTATAAAAAACTAAACCAACATTAAATAATAACCAATACATATTTTATGACAATTTTGATTAATTAATCTTTACAACACAGTTTCTGAGATAATAATGAATAAATAATGAAAAATGTATAAAAAAAAAAATTAGGATAAAAACAATTTGGCAACAGCGCATTTATTATTATTTTTTTATAAAACCCGCATGCGCTAGATTCTTTCAAAATTATAATTTTCATAAGGTGTAACGAAGGCGTTGATTACATTTGTTAAAAAATAAAACGATTTTTATAGAAATAAATCGACCTTTAAAATGTATTTTACCTGTCATTTTAATATAAAAATATAAATTGACCTTTAAAATGTATTTTATCTGTCATTTTAATATAAAAATATTCAATCTCTTACAATGGTGCCAGATTTGTCAAACGAGCACGGGATTGGCTAGAATCGGTACATAAACAGCAAAAAGTTTTGGCCTTATGAATCCTTATTGTATGTTCTATATACTCTAGCATTAACTTTTTGCTAGTATTGTCGCGAAATAACTACCTTAACTCGGCTGATGTGTCACATCTAGAAATATTCATAATTTGGTGATAGTTGGAGCCCTAGTAAAAAAACAAAAAAGAAACAAACATATTTTCGATATATTTATTTATTCAAAAACAAAACCTAATTATTCTATAATTTAGTGACTTAGTGAAATTGAGCGCTATCTCCTTTTAATCTTTTTGAGCGAAGACTGCCCGTAAAATGATGCATGTCACCCAAAATGTCTTAACGTGTCACCATTAACACGCGTGTGATAGAGTTCGCCATCACTGGTCTAGGACCTTCTTTAGATAGTCGAAAAAATTGGAAAACATTTTCACAAAGGCTGATTTTATCTTCTTCTGTTTAATATAAATGAATAAATACAAATCTTTAAAAAAAATATTAGTTGAAAATTAAATTAGGGAACGAAGAAAAGATTTTTATATTGTGGACAAAAGGATCAGCCGGGATTCGAACCGGATCTTCGCATGTGCGCTGCGGTGCCTTAGCTTTTATGCTCTCGGCCACCGATCCCTGAACCCAGGCTGATGCCTAATGTCTATATGAATTTGGATTTCATTTTTTTTATTTAATCTCTTCCTCGTTCATTTTTCGCAGCTCTGTGGTTGGCTTGACTAATTAAACTATATCCAAACGCCTCCCACTCGTTTAATTAGTCAAGCCAACTACAGAGCTGCGAAAAATGAACGAGGAAGAGATTAAAAGATTAAATAAAAAATGAAATTCCAAATTCATATAGACATTGGGTATCAGCTTGGGTTCAGGGATCGGTGGCCGAGAGGATAAGAGCGATAACATGCGAAGATCCCGGGTTTGAATCCCGGCTGATCCTTTTGTCTAGAATATAAAAATATTTTCTTCGTTCCCTAATTTAATTTAATTTATAATTGCCTTTCGACGCGGCCTCATTGAGGTTGCGCCCTGGAGTGAAGAAGAAAATTATTTTCGACCTTTGGGTTCGCGATCGAGTGGGAGGCGTTTGGATATAGATTAATTGAAAATGTTTATTTCAAGAATGGACAAAAAATGTGGATCAATGGGACTACAAATTGACGAGTCGTACCTCTACACACTATTATTTGCGGATGACCAAGTTGTTATTGCAGCAGATATAGATGACGTAAGCTACATGACCCGTAAACTGGAAGAGGAATATAATAAATGGGGACTGGAAATAAACTTTGAAAAAACAGAATACCTGGCGGTCGGGACAGAGGGGGAAAATCTGGATATCAATGGAAAAGTGATAAAAAACTGTAAGGAATTTAGATATTTGGGATCTGTCTTTAGCGAGGAGCCAAACTGTGAGAGGGATATTTAAAATAAAATCTGTCAAGGTCGAAGAGCTATTGGGCAACTGAATGGGGTCTGGTGGAGCAAAGGGATCCAACAGGACACAAAAAAATATATATATCGGTTCAAGGCATAGCCCTATACAATTCAGAAACATGGGACATGAATAAAAAAAACGAAAAGAAATTTACAAGCGCTCGAAATGGATGCGATGAGAAGGAGTTGCAGAGTGTCGAGATTGGAGCATATCCCAAATACAACTATAAGGGACAAAATGAAAATGGAAAACGACATAATAGATAGAATAGAAAGGAAGAGATTAATATGGTATGGACACCTCAAAAGAATGCCGGAAGATAGGTGGCCTCATAAAATATGGACCTGGATGCCCACGGAAAGACGGAGGAGAAGAGGAAGACCGAGACGAACGTGGAAGCAGGGAGTAGATGAGGCAATGACCAGTAGGCAACTACAAGAGCAAGACATTCTGGATAGAGAGAATTGGCGTGTTGGATGCGGGAAACGGCGCATGCTGTAGAACAAACCGCTTTATTATTATTATTATTAATTAACAGGAATAGCAGGGAATTGGATAAAAATAAAAAACAGAGTTTTTATTAAATGGGCCAGACGTTTCGTCGATTAATTTCGACTTCCTCAGTGGCTCATTCTATCACTCTTTGTCAAAAGACAATTCCACTACGCGACGAAACATCCTTTAATCCTTTTTATTTAAACTATAATACAATGTTGGATCATGCCCCAAAAGTTCAAGATTCTTGAGCAATTGGGGCATGATCCAACATGTATTAGTTTAAATAAAAAGGATTAAAGGATGTTTCGTCGTATAGTGGAATTGTCTTTTGACAGGAGTGATAGAATGAGCCACTGAGGAGGTCGAAATTGATCGACGAAACGTCTGGCCCATTTAATAAAAACTCTGTTTTTTATTTTTATCCAATTCCCTGCTATTCCTGTTAATTAATGCTTATTATGGATACGAGTGATCTACCATTATTATTATTATTTCAAGTCCAAATGTTTCGGGAGAAATCTTTCATTATCAATTCAAATTTTAAAGCAAAATTTCACAAGCTCGGTAGAAGTGGGTTGAAATTAAATTACAAGATTCTACCAAGCCAAAACGGATAAAAATATTCTCCAGAATTTATAATTTTTTTTTTTTTATTACATAAGGTCACAAGTAATAAGTTAATAATAAATTCAGATTTTTGTTTATTTATAACAATTCGTCTGTTATAAATTCTGTATGTTAATTATTTTCCGTTTGAATAAAATGTTAAGGCGATGGCGCTTCTTCTTTTATTATAGTCTGTATATTTTCATCACAAAACTATTCACTTATCACTGACTCTTGTTTTATTACTACACTTTCTATATTTTCTTGATCCATGGCCCCCACATGACATCTCGGGCCTTGTACCCAAAATCTGAAGCGTATCCCCTATTATGGAATAAGTAAGTTTTTTTATGAATTGAAATAAGCTGACATGTTCTGATGTGCCCATCCACTTGACTTTACCATACAACCTGGCCCCTAAAATTATTTATAATCATGTAGGGGGGTTATTTTTGGAATTTTTTTACTTCTGAGGTCCCACTGATTATGTATACAAAATTTGGTTGAGTTTGGTAAATGGCCAAGATTTTCATTTTTTACCCCCCCCCCCCCCATTTTGGGGAGTTGGTTTTTGCATTTTTAGACTTCTGAGGTCCCACTGATTATGTATAAAAATTTGGTTGAGTTTGCTCAAACGGGCTAGATTTTTAATTTTTAACCCCCTCCACCCCCTTAATTTTGGATCGATATGCACCAAAATCTAATCAGCTCTTAATATCAATGGACCAAAACTACCTGTGAAATTTGGTTTCGATATTCACACTAGTTTTTGGTAACGCACAGACTAACAGAATAATTAACTAACAGACATTTTGACAAAACAATTATTATCTCGAAAAATATTTTTTCGATGTTCAGTTATTAGAGCTTTTTTTTAGAGCGAAATGCCATGGTTTCGCCCAATTTTTTTAATCAAAATAGTTTCAGCCGTTTTTGAGATATTTCGAAAAAAAGAAGGAAAAAAACACTTTTTTCATGCACGATTACAATACTTGACCATACCCTGTATGGTAAAGTAAAAAAAGTTAGACACTACGCTTAAAATGGGTTCTATTTTTTGTTACTGTATTTCACCAATCGCTATGCCGTTGTGCTTATGCGTTGTTATTTTAATGAAAAATAAACTAATGTAGCCATCCACATCACATGACTTGACCATACATCTACCCCTCTCTTATATTTAATATTTAATAAAATCATTTATAATCATTTACGAAAGAACCCTCTCTGAATTTTGGGCTCATTAGCAATTTAAGATATCTCCTTATAAATGAAAATCTTATAATGAGCTTTCTTCGATTTTTGTTGGCATATAATTATATTTTATTATTTTAAATGATTTTTCAACCCTCCCCTCTTTTGGTTCACTATCAATTTCACATACTGAGTCATTTTTACCAAGTCGTATAGGGAGCATATGCGAAATTTTGTACTAATCGATCAAAGGGTCTAGGTCTAGAAGATTATTTTTTGAATACCACCCAAAAAAAAATTAATTGAAAGTAATGGAAGGCAGGGGTAGTGAGGAAAGAAAAATTAACACATATCCAAATAAGGTGTAATTTATTGGAATCTTTCCTCCTTTCCTTTCAAACCGACGTTTTGGAGGATTCTTCCCTCCTTCTTCAGGGTTTCAAGGGGTCAATGAAGGAAACAAATAAAATGCTTCCTTCCTCCCTCCCCAGCAGTGTTTTTTCTTCCTTAGCAGAAGCATAGAAAAACAATTTTTTTCTACTTTTTCTTAATTAAAAAATTTGTTTTTGCCTGTGACTTCACAATAAAATCTTAATAAAAATGTTTTCTGCATTTTTCGAAGTGCAAGTTCCAAAGCTAAAGAACCCAATCTTATCAGCTTTCCGTTTTAGAAATATAAACATTTTGACGCAAGAACCTCGTCCATTTTGGTTGGTTAGTTTTTCATTTTTAGTCTTCTGGGGACCCACTGATTATGTAAGTATACGAAATTTGGTCGAGTTTGGTCCAGAACGGCAAGACTATTTTATTAGAAATATTATTATATTATATCTTCGATTTTTGTTTGAAGTAATTTTTAAACCCCCCCATTTAGGGTGGTTAGTGTGTGCATTTTTAGTCTTCAGGGGCTCCCTCTGATTATGTATACAAAATTTTGTGCTAATGTTTATGAATCCTTCTGTCAAGGCTAACTAAATTAAGCTTTAAGCTTTTCAGAACTCTATTTATGGTTTAATGTTTTTAGAAATTTCTTTAAATCTGTAAAAATAATACATAGGTATTACTTAAAAACATTTTAATGATTAATAAAAAAGCACCAGATAATTTAAGAATAGAATTATTTTATCTAATCAAAATCCTATTAAATTATTTTATTATTTCAAAATGATCCACCCTGAAGTATCTTTTTGGGTTTCCCTTGGACTAATTTAAGCACCTATTATGATTTCAAAGAAGTCAAAGTCGTGTGGTGCACATAGCATGTTTTTATGTAATAATATTTAATTATTTTTATTCTTATTGAACCTAGTGAATCGTACTTTGTTAGATAATATAAATATTTTTTTATTTGATTTTATATACACATTGAATTATTTATATTTTCATTTAAAATATAATCCAAGTTAAAGTATTGCATTCATTTTTAAAATAATTAAACTAAAAGTGTTGAAAAATTATTTCTTTTTATTATAATTAAGTAAAAAATATATTTTTTTTATATACATAGGACAATAGCTTATGCAAGTATTTTTATTTTATGCCAACGTTTCGTCAACTTTGTTGACTTCCTCAGTGCTCAAACAAATTAATTTCTTTGCATATTTGTCATTTTATAAATATTCATTCCTAGCAAACACATATAGGCACAGATTGAAAATATTTCCTATTTCCTATTTAAATATCACTTGTACTGTATTTAAATAGGAAATAGGAAATATTTTCAATCTGTGTCTTTAATATGGGTTTGCTAAGAATGAATATTTATAAAATGACAAATATGCAAAGAAATTGATTTGTTTGAGCCCTGAGGAAGTCAACAAAGTTGCCGAAACGTTGGCATAAAATAATAAATACTTGTATAAGCTATTGTCCTTATTTCCCTACAACAACTTATTAATTTAATCGATGGACATAAATAATCAAAATTAAGTAGATAATAATAGTGCGCACGTTAATATCCGGGGGATTGTTGAGGGATATTTTACAAAGTGAAATAGGAAAGAAAAATCTAGATTAGAATATTTATCAAATTGTAAAGGATTTGTGATTTTTTAGAGTAGTGAAAAAATTGGCATGGGATAGAGTCAACTGGAGGAGGATGGTTGCGTCAAACCAGTTTTAGGCTTGTACGAGTATACTCAAAAAAATAAAATCAGATTTCCAAATGTTTCTTAATGCGTACCATTAAAAACATATACATCGATATGTTGTAAAAAAATTTGATTTTGAAAATATATAAATTTATTTTATCCAAAAAATAAAAAAAATGAACTTTTTGTTAGATAGTAGAAAAATTTGAAAACATTTTCACAAAACCTGCTTCGGTTTCATATAAATAAATAAATACATATCATTAAGAAAAAAAAAAAAAATTGAAAATATTTATTTCAAGTCCAAACGTTTCGGGAGAATCACCCTTTATCAATGCAAATTTTAAAGCAAAATTTCACGAGCTCAGTAGAAGTGAGTTGAAATTCAATTAGAAGATTCTGCCAAAAACGGATAAAAATATTTTCAAGATTTTACAATTTTTTTTATATACATAAGGTCACAAGTATTTTAATAATAAATTGAGAATTTTGTTTATTTATAACAATTCGTCTGTTATAAATTCTGAATGAGAATTATTTTCCGTTTGAATACAATGTTAAGGCGATGGCGGTTCTTCTTTTATTACAGTCTGTATATTTTCATCACAAAACTGTTCACTTATCACTGGCTCTTCTTTTATTACTACACTCTCTATATCTTGCCCTGACTGTACAAGTGAACACTGCTCATTAAATATTGCCTTTATTTTTTCTTGACATAGGAGTAAATTATGAGGTGGCAAATCCCTTAATTTAAATACAATATTATTTGCAAATATATCAAATTCATCATTTATATAAGCCGTACTTGTGCTTTCTTCACTGTCTTTTCTTGAGGATGGTTTTTGTGGTCTTTTTTTGCTTGTCGAACGCGTTGAATGTGATACATTGTCCGGTTCATCCTAGAAAAAATTAATCAATTAATACATTTTTTCTAATTAATTCTTGTATTACATGAACGTTTAAGTGATAAGATTTTCTTTTGCAGAAAGTAGCAGCGTTATTCATTAATAAAGTGCAATCAATGAGGTTGTCCTCTGCTTAATGCAAATAAATAAATCTAGTCTTATTATAATCGGTTTGCGCGACGATGTCGACAAGATTTTTTTATTTAAAAACCAACTAATAGTTCATGACAAATAAAATTTATTAAAATTAGGGAATTTGAATGATTATTTTTAAAACCCACTAATAGTTCATGACAAATAAAATTTATTAAAATTAGGGAAATTAAATTATTATTTTTAAAACCCACTAATAGTTCATGACAAATAAAATTTAGTGGGTTTCGCAGCTGGTAAATATACATATATACAAACTTTGCCTGCGCCGGCTCTGCGCTTTGATACCTTATTTATTTGTTAGAGACTATAGTTTCGAAGGTTAGACCTTCATCATAAGGCCGGCTGCCTGCGAGGCGAGGTATCTTTGTTTCTTATTTTTTTTTATTTTTTATGAAAATGATGAGAGAAGGAGTTACACCAAAAAGGTATTGGCAAGAATCACGATAGCCCGTGACATCTCTTAGTTAAATAGAATTAATAATTACATCAATACACTCACGAGCAAAGAAATGGAATCATCTCCTTGCGAGTTATTACATGTAATTTTTCATTCTCAAATATAATAATAATCTATATAATATATTTCCATTAGGTTTTCATTCTACATTTATTTTATGGCTTCTCTACACTATGAGCCAACTTGGGCCAATTCAAGGCAATGCCAATGTGTAGAGAGGGGTTGGCTTGTATTGGGACGCTAGCGATGGTTGGCCTTCGGAGCGGTTTTTTCGATATATCAAAGAGGGCCAATGTTACGCAACGAAAGTGCGCAGTGGCTAGGTGTCGTTTCCACAAGGCCATAGACATTGGCCCAACTCTTGGACCACTGTATGGAGTCAACGTCAAATTAACTCGTTTTACTGGTCAACATGTTTGGCTCACGTTGGGCCATATCTTTCTTTTCTTTCGTGTCGATGGCAACAGTTAAACTCTTCTTTGGAGGTGGGCAGCGAGTTGGTCAGCTTCCGAGGCGGCCAGCTCCAACTCCCGCTCCACAACGGTAACCGGATTATCCGGGCAGGAGAGGAGGTGGCACATTGTCTCTGGAACTCCACACGAGCACGACGTGTCGTTGGTGTAGCCCTATATAAATATATTTTCTTTGCTTCTCCTCAACCCAACCCGCAGTCTATTTTTAAGTGGGAGATAAATTTAACCTAATTTATCGCACGGAGAATTTACCACTGCTCGAAGCCCTTAAAAAACTTAGTAAATTGGATTGTATCTAACTTTCTGAGATTTGGCTCGTGATCCCGGCTTCTTTCCTTCTACTCTGTTCTTTTCACGATGGAGGGGCCATCCCATACAAGCCTTTAGGGGATGCACCTTCTGGTGTATCTCCTTCTCAGATCAATATCATTAAAAAAAAAAAAAAAAAAAAAAAATTCAGAGTGGGCCAGACAGGCCATAGTGTAGAGGGGCCATTAAATGCTGAAAAATGAAACTTGTAGAAAAAATATTTAAATTTCTAATAAATTACAAAGAAATATACCAAGTATCATTGAATTAATGAAAAGAGAGCGATTCCATTTCTTTGCTCGAGAGTGTATATTAACAAATTCAGCCCTCTGTTAACTAGTTGCAGAAAGTTATCTGAGAGACTCTATTCTCCCATAAGAATACATTTACTTGCTCGTTAACAGGTACCTCTGATTTTTGTCAATTGTATTTAAAAATATCTCAAAGATGAAGAAATGTCATTTTCATATAAGTATGCTTAATTTTGTCTATGTGTTTGGATTTCACCCTGAAAATGTGTGACAGCCTATCCATGTTGGGCGTCTCTGTCGCATCTGACCTGTCTTGGAATGAACACATCTCCTCTGTCGCTAAATCTGCAGCAAGGAAGATTGGCTACTTATTCTGGTCCAAGCGATTTTACAAACCCCCACAACTTCTCACCATCTACAAGGCCCAAATCCGCCCCTGTCTCGAATACGGCTCTCATCTATGGAGAGGAGCCTCAAAATACTCTCTTGCTACCCTGGATGCAATTCAGAAACGAGCCGTCAGGCTAATTGACGATTCTACCCTCACCGACTCCCTCGACTCGCTGGCTCATCGAAGAAATGTCTCTGCCCTTTCCCTTTTCTATAGATACTATCACCATGACTTCAAGGAACTGGAACTCTCTCCCAGCCTCCATCTTTCCCAGCACCTATAATCTTCAAACCTTCAAAACCGGAGTGCATAGACACCTACGTCTACACCCTCTCGCTTAATCAAAATCGATGGGCTCAAAACTTTGGATCTAATTTTAATAAGAGACTATAGTTTATTATTATTATTTTCTAAACTTTTGTTTTAAGTCAAGAAAATTGAGTGTCTATAATAGCTATTATATTATAGGCTTTAACTCTATAAGGAGAGCATTTTAAAGAGTTGTAGTCTTTAATAAAGGCCCTATTAGTTTACATTAGTCTTTAATTCAAGCATATTGATTTCTACCTGATGCTAAAATAATTATTTTTTATTTTTAAAAAATATTAAAAAAAATATTGTGTTTACCGTGGAGGTATTTCTTCTTTTATACGTTGATCTATTTACAGGTACTTTTTTTGTTTTAGGATTTATTTTCCGTTTCTTAGATGGCGTCTTAAAACTTGGCTCTTCATCTTCTTCATCTTCCGAAAGAGCTAAAAGAGAGAGAAAATGTTTAATAATTCATAATTGTATAAATTTCAATTAGTTCATTCATGTAGAACAGGTTCGGGAATAATTAGCTTTAATAATAATAATAATAATTTAATAATAAATAGCTTTCTCATACTCAAATGCTCATGTAATATAAAGCCAACACGTTCTTTTGATATCTTTACGATGTCAGCTAACTCACGCAGCTTCACTTTTCGATCATTCAAAACGATTTTGTGGATTTTTTTTTATTTTTTCTGGTGTTACCGCCTAATTTGGACGTCCACTGCGTTCTGAATCACCGGTGTCCCTACGACCACGTTTGAAGTCAGCAAACCAACGTTTTATTGTTGTTTCTGATGGAGAGGAGTTCCCATAACCAGTGTAAAATTAAAACACGAAATTGTTTTTGATCCATTGCTCTGAAAAACGTCACTCTTAGCACAATAATTCACAAACTAATGAATAGAATATCATGAAATTTTGACAGCAGTCTTTTGAAGGTTGGTACTAACTGAAAAAGAGGTGAATTCAAAAAAGCTAGCGCAATGTATGTGTTAGGCCCGGGATTTTTCAGCTCATGTGTTATAATCATTTATTGAACAGGAACAAATAATACAATGTAACTAGGACGTTTAGATCGACTTATTTTGCCAATCGCAGTTCATCCCTCTTTTCCAAGTAGAGCATGGATTTTTCAGCCCATGTGATACATAAGTTAACAAAGAGGACGTTTGGATGAAAGGGTTCAGCAACTCAGTGCTAAATAGGATAAATAAATTATTAATTAAACTAAATTTTGTATACATAATCAGTGGACCTTCAAAAGGCTAGAAATGCAAAAACTAACCACCCAATCAAGCAATCAAGATTTTCATTGTTTTGAGGGTTCGAAATATAGAACAAAGAAATTCATTTCCAACTGAATAGAATTATAAAATTTAAAGAGCTGATTTGTATAATAGTTTCTGTATGTAAGATGGCGCAGGAGAATGTTGTGTTTTTTAATACTACTATGTCTTGCTAGAGACTGAAGATGGCATGAAAATATCGGCCGAAACTGTCTCCATGGTGGGAATTATTAAAATCTTATGAAAAGAAGATATGTGTTATAATTGACCTTTCTCCTATCCATAAGGGAACGACCAACGTTTTCCATGTGTTTTTAAAAAAAGCCTCATTTTGATTATTATAATAAAATAATTAAATATGTATGTAAATTTTCCGATATCCCGTATAGTGCAATGTATAAGTCTAAAAACTCTATTTTTGAAATTTCCTATCTCCGGAACTGTATTGTTCATAAATTTCGTTTTGCCACCAATCGATGAAGAAGTATTTAAATAATAATCTGTCTAAATTTCAAAAAATTCCTAAGAAAACCCATTTGGCGGAACAACTACCTTAAGCTAAAGCGAAGACCAGATGACCTCTGTCAAAAAACAACTTGAATAGGTTCGGTTTATGATCTCGGTTCGAATAGATAAAAAAAATGCCTTCCCAAAATGGTTAAGATATATTCAGTCCGGCTCGTATACCTTTATTTCAGGCTGGTTTTTAGGGTAGCGTTTTTCATGTTGTTTTTTAAGAGGGCATCTGATCTTCGCTTTTACCTTAATTTATTTAATCTTATCTTATACTATTAATTAAACAGTTCTTGTTTATATTAGCATCAAGCAGAGGACAACCTATTTAATTCCTCTTTATAAAAGAATACTGTTCCTTTCTCTTGAAAGGTAATCAGTCTTCTTCATATATTTCAGAATTTGAATAAGTAATTTTCACATTTACATGAAGATGTTGATGCTCGTCGGGAGCGCTGTTCGGCTTGATTCAGTTCTCGGTCTTTTTTAAAGTCTTTGAACAACTTGTCAACATTTTCTTGCGATATACTCTTATCACCAAAAGCTTGCTGCAACATCCCGAACGTTTCCGTGGCAGAATATTTACTCATAAAACAAAATTTAGTGCAAATTCTTTGTTCATCAAAATCAGTCATAGAAAAACCACTCATTTTTATATATTTAGAAAAAAAAACACACGTAAAGATATACAGTAAAATTGAGTATATTGATAAGAAAGTGCATGGATGTCAAAGACGATACTACCAACGTTCAAAAAAATAACATTTAATGAAATAGATGGTGAAATATTTTTGAATAATAAGAAATTAACTAAAATTATGAGGTAGGTTTCACATATGTGAAACCTACCTCGTAATTTTATTTAGTTTCTTATTATGCACAAAAAAATAATTTTATAGTACCCGCGCAGTTCAAGTGATCAATTTTTTTTTTTAAATTTATTTATTTCATAAATTATACAAACATAGGACCTTAGTTATTTTGATTATTTATGTCCATCGATTAAATTAATAAGTTTTTTGTAGGGAAATAAGGACAATAGCTTATGCAAATGTTTTTTTATTTTATGCCTGTTGACTTCCTCAGGGCTCCAACAAATTAACTTTTTTGCATATTTGTCATTTTATAAATATTCATTTTAGCAAACACATATAGGCCAGTCATTGAACAGATTGAAAATATTTCCTACCAAGTTGATGCAGGTGTCGACGGATCGTTTCATCGGATACCTTGAACCTTTCCGCTAACTCTTGGCATGTTAAACTTGAATCTTCTTCAACAGCCTCCTTCAATTGTGCCTCGTCGAGTGAAGATGGCCGACCGGAACGAGGCTGATCTTCTAAGGTCGTATCACCACTTCTAAACGTTCTGTACCAATTTTGTGCAGTACGCTCTGTCACTGTGTTCTGCCCAAACGCACTACAAATTTTTCTGGTCGCTTCGGCAGCGTTTGTGCCTAATTTAAACTCATAAAGTAAACAGGCCCTAATAACCGCGTTTGACACCGACATCTTCACTGCTATTCAACACCAACTCCGTCGATTAGATGAACTCGTTTACTAATGTAAACAAAGCACTACTGAATGAGCTTTCGGAAAAACACAAACACGCCCTCTATCGGCAACTGGTCATAGCTCCCTCGACATTCGAATGTGTCGCCTGGCGTAAACCGAAAGAACTTTTGTGGTTACCGGTATTTAAAAAAGATTGAAAATATTTCCTATTTAAAAAAGATTTAAATAGGAAATTTTTTCAATCTGTTCAATGACTGGCTTATATGTGTTTGCTAAGAAAATTGCAACCTTCGATCTGGATCGTCGTCATTTAGCTGTTGCACCAGCCTTGGAATGTAAACACGATACTTGCCTCTCTTCAGAATGCGTAGCACGCTGCTAGCACTTACATCACTTTCACGTGCCCCTTGCCTTGAAGATTTGTTAGGAGAGCGTTGAAACAGTTCCAAGACTGCCGTTGATGACTCATCACTTGTAGCTGTTCGAGGCCGACCTGAATGACCTTTATGCACATCACACACTGTTCCATGAACTTCGAATTTGTCTCGTATGCGTGTAATTGTTAATCTTGAAGGTGGTTCTGTATCATACTCCCTTCTCCACTGTCTTTGAACTTCATTTACATTCTCAAACTTCCAGTACCACTTAATAACCTGCTTACGTTCTTCAAAACTCAAACGTACGTCCCCCATGTTGATATTACAAATTCCAACTGATAATATAACATAGAGGGACGATTATGCTGGCACCTGGCGAAGAAATATAACATTAGCCCTGTAGAGCGGGAAAACTACAATAGTTTAAAGTGTGTATACATTTTTTTGAAGCACCCTGTATTTATAAAATGACAAATATGCAAAGAAGTTAATTTGTTTGAGCCCTGAGGAAGTCAAAAAAGTTGACGAAACGTTGGCATAAAATAAAAAATATTTGCATAAGCTATTGTCCTTATTTCCCTACAACAACTTATTAATAGGACCTTAGGTCCCACCTAGTGTTTATACATAATTTAGCAACAATATTTTACAAAGTTGGCAAAAGAGTTCACCAATACACAAATTTTGAAGGGGAAGAAGAGAAAAAAAGTAGAGAAAGATTAGAAGACATAAAGGAAATAAGAGTAAGGAGTATCAGTTATTGGGATCCATAAAGAACGTAGACCTGAGAGCACCAAGAGTCGGATTTGCATGAAATTTGGATGGAAGTTCATTCCAAAGCCTGAAGGCAATGAAGGAATGAAAGAAGTGCTTAGTTTTATAGTGCACCTGCGCTAGCGTTGTCTTACTAGTGGAACGGCCGACGACAAATAGATTTTCTAAGTAAGAGGGGCAAATGAATTTTTCAGAATTTATTAGCTTATAAATAATCACACAACACCGCCAAGCGTAAAATTTAGAAAGATGTGTGTTTAAAATGAGTTTTTTATCCTGGTCCGAAAGATGGCTATGTGGTTTTTGATTTAAGACATAGCGGGTGCATGAATTCAAAGCTATTTCTAGTCTTTTGCCTGATTTACTGTTGAGGGAATTCGAAAAGATTATGTCGCAGTACTGGTAAAGGGGTGCTAATAAACTCTTGCTTAAATTGAGGCGAAGATTATATGGCGTGAGATATGAAAGTCCCTTCAGTGAGTGAAGGGCCCCATAAACACTACAGCATATATTATTTGTTTGAACTTTCCAAGATAAATTGCACGAAACAGTAAATCCTAGATTCTTATCTGAGCAAGTAAATGGAATAGTATTGTTATTGTAGAGAATAGGAGGTAGTAAGTTAGTAGGCAGGAATTCTTTGAATAAGATAATAGCCTGCAATTTTAGAGGATTAACAGAGGTTAAATTATTCATGGCCCAGGAAGAAAGTGACAGAAGCTCTAGGTTAATTAATGAAATAGACTGTACAACTTGGTTGGGCAAGCAGTGAGCATAAAATTGAAAATCATCATAAAGAGAAACAAAACAGTCCTTTGCTTGATGCAAATAAACATACACACATATATATCAAATATACATATGTATATATTAGACTGGTCGTTCAAAAATTAAATTTTTCCGACGCTACCTAAAAAGTTTCCCTTTGATGAAAAAACGCGAGGTAATTTTTTTTTTATTAAGGAAGTCCTTTCGCTCCAGTTGAGTCAAAAGAAGTGTAGTGTCTAATATTTAATAATAAAAAATACAAATGAAAAATAATAGAATTAAAAAATATTATAGTCAATGACCTCCCTTCGCGTTCTTTGTCGTTGGTGTCAAAATAGCCATTTTTAAAACGCCGGAACCAGTACGTGCACGTTTTTATTGATGAGCATGTTCCCCATATGTTTCACAAAGCAATCGATGTCCATCAGCTGCACTTTTTTTCAAATGAAAACAAAAAAGCAGCGCTTCCCGTAAATTGAGTTTTGTTGGCACAAAGGTTGACATGGTTAGAGCACAAAAAAGTATGTTGCTTACATTTCAGCGAAATGATAGATACTGATTTTTATAGGTAAATGATGACGCTTTAACATGAATATAGCTATAAGATGATCCGATGCGATTTAATGCTATGGTACTTACGTATTAACGCCACCGCAGCTAGGTTTGGCGGTTTCAAATTTCGCCAATCTACACCTAAAATTTTTGAGATAAATCATAAAATAGAATAAATCAGTTCCCCTCTGTTAAAAAACAACTTGAATAGGTTCGGTTTATGATCTCGGTTCGATTAGATAAAAAATGTGGGTACATTAACGCGCACCGCAAGGTTTGTTTTGGGAACGCATTTTTATCTAATCGAACCGAGATCATATAGTACTGATGTGACAAGACTGTTTATATTTTATGATTTATCTCAAAAGTTTTGGTGTAGGTGGCGAAATTTAAAAACCGCCAAATCTCTAGCAGCTACTTGGGGTGGCTATGGGGGCGTTAATACGTAAGTACCAATGCTAGTTATGCCATATTTTGTAAATCCCGCAAAACCTATATGCACACCTAATAAATAGTATGAAAGCCGTAAATGTTTGAAATAAAAACAATTATAAAAAAAAAAAAATACAAAAGTTAGTAAGTATGATTTATTCAAATCAGCTGATAATAACTGTTGTATGATTTGGCAATGCGTTGAATTTCTACTGTTTATGTTTAAATTCAAACATAGCATTTATGTGATTTTTTTTAAAGTAAATATCTCAGTAAATTCGACACTCTATATGATATATTTTATTGCAAAAAACGAAACCTGCATGTTTCAAAAAGCTCGTTTTTAGATGTTTTTTTTTAACTTTATCTATTCAACTAATATAACTTGTACGCATTCATACCGAGATCTTTATGCAAAATTCTTCTCAAAGAAGTGGGTGAAATGTTCAATTCTTGAGAACGATGACGAGTTGATGTTGATGGTTGTTCACGCACACTCTGAGCAACAGCACCGATGTTTTCGGTTGAGCGCACTGGACGAATACGTACACTGGATGTTTTATCCAACAACGATCCAGTTTCACGAACTCGCTTCACAAATTGATCCACA
The DNA here is from genome assembly GCA_024734495.1 of Forficula auricularia. Classification (NCBI taxonomy): domain Eukaryota; kingdom Metazoa; phylum Arthropoda; class Insecta; order Dermaptera; family Forficulidae; genus Forficula; species Forficula auricularia. Next base: position 15,656,499 of record JALMQS010000064.1, read on the forward strand.
AACTGTGTTTTTGGTACATCCTTTATGTCAAATTTTGTTCGTAAATTTCTTACAGTTTGAGTAGAAGACTCACCACTTTGGAAATAAGTTTTTAATATTTCCCAACTTTGTTCAAGCGAAAAGCGACCCATTTCATAAATTTCAAACATAAAACTAACTTTCTGTCACATCGGAAATGTCATCAAAGCTTCCAACCTCAAAATAACCTATAGTTCAAATTCCGAACGTTAGATGGCCCACCCTGTACAATAAAAAAAAATACCTCGCGTTATTTCATCAAAGGGAAGCTTTTAGGGAGCGTCGGAAAACATTTAATTTCTAGCGACCAGTCTAATAAGTATATATATTTGTATATTTGATATATGTTACCTTCTGATATCTTCAGGGTGTCAGCTATCTCATACAACTTCAATTTACGGTCTTTTAAAACTATTTTGTGGACATTTTTTATGTTTTCCGGAACAACTGCCGATTTTGGAAGACCAGAGCATTCAGCATCATCGGTGCGTGTGCGATCGCGTTTAAATTCAGCATACCAGTCAATAATAGTTGATTGCCCTGGTGCAGAGTTCCCATAATGATTATCAAGCCACTGCTTGGCTCCAACAGGATTTTTCCCCATCAAAAAACAGTGTTTAATCAACACACAAAATTCCTTTCTATCCATTGTCTTGAAAATTACAAAACTGGTCACTAAAACCACTCTAACCTCTAAAATAACGGCTAGAATCCCATGAAATTTTGACACGTACTGTTTGAAGGTTAGTAGGTTAGTACTACGAGGGAGTTACAATTCTGAGATCGTGTTTATGAATGTAGCAACCATTTTTTATTCCATTTCTACGAACGTAGCCACAAGATATAAAAATTTCCAAAGTTGTTCGAAATTCAAAATAAAAATTAGCTCCAATAAGAAAATAATAAATCCTAATCCTCGACAGTGTTGCCATTTGTCAGACCGGGCACTTATTGAGTGATCTGGTATAATAAATATTTTTTATTATTATTCCTATTATAATTAAAAAAATAATGATTAGATTTAAGAATTTTTTTCAAATTTATTTTTAAAGAATTTTTTATTCTTTTAAAATGGTTTAAACATAACAAAGGTTTTATTTTTTTATTGTAAAATAAGGACGTTTCGAACTGTTAGAAATTGAAATTAATTTGCGTCAAATCTCATCTAACATATACCGGTTTCGGCGGGCCTCTTGCTAGCCAGGGGGGCTCACCCCACCCCAGGACCCCAGCCCCCACCACTGGACCCTCTGGATCCCCACCTTAGCCTCCTGCACCCCTGGAAATTTTAATCAGTGAATTGTGTTTAGATAAATAGAAAAAATAATTTTATCCATTTTTATAGAGAAAAGTTTGAGGAATTTAACAGAATGAAATGTTTTTTTTTTTTTTTAATTGAATAAAAAAAAACAGTCTTGGTTACCAAAAAAGAAGGTGATTTGAAGGGTCCGAAAAGGGGTACCTCAGGGTCGTAGCATGAAGTTATATAGCCTATCCTGCTCTCCTGGTTCAAAGGAACAGTTTGGTAGAGGTTTCATCAAAATCAGCCCAGTAGTTAAGTAGTTATTTGATTAAATATTTCTAGGGGACGGACATAGGTACATACAAGCCTGGGGGATGACATATGTATATACAGAAACAGGCATAAATGCCCTTTAGTATTATTTGATAACTTCCTTATTCTTCTTTTCAATCTTACATTATTAAATAAAAAGAAAGAAAAATCTTCTCAACATAAATACGCCATGGGAAATAGTATCTTTCACTCTGATATGACAAAACATGCAATAGAGTCAGGCCATGATATAAGGGAAGAAAACTTTGAGATCCTTCAACAAGAGAGTATCACCTTTAAGAGATTTATATTGAAAAGTTTATACATATATAAATAAGTTTGTCTCAAAATTAAACACACAATTTGATTTCAAACTCAGCGGCAAATATAAGGATTATCTAGTGATTTATTCTAAGATTTTTTTTAAAGAACTTTTTAATGTTTAATCCCTTCTTTCTTTGTTCTTCAGTGGATGAAAAGATATGCCTATACCTCTCTCTCGTAGCCGATAGGAAACAGCTTGTTGAGTAACGCCCAATTGCTGGGCGAGTTGTTTTTGTGTTTGGGAATCATCTGCGTCCAACAATGCTTGCAATTCCACATCTTGGTATTTTTTTGGTGGTTTTCCACGTTCCTTGTCTCCAACATCGAAGTCACCACTTTTAAAACGCCGAAAAAATCGTTCACATGTATCTTGCGATGGAGCATGTTCACCATAAGCTTCTCGAAGTAATCGATATGATTCAGCAGAAGTTTTTTTCAAATGAAAACAAAAAATTAATGTTGTCCGCGAATCCTCTTTGTTCGGAATAAATTTCGACATATTGAACACTATCTACACATTTTTCCAATTTAGCCCTCGTGTGCGTCTGACCTTTGTTGATGCCACAACAAAATGGCGCAGTGTCAACTGTCAACTCTTTATAGCACAACTGCAATGGTGCGCCGTCTGTTGTCTGAAATCCGCATTTCATACTTGTACACCTGGTACCATATACATCTACTCTTATTAAACGAGCAAAAATTGTTTATATATATATATATATATATATAGGTATTTGTTTGTATATTAGTTCTATTTTGAAAACGGCTCTACCGATTTTGATGAAATTCACGGGTTAGGGGTTTTTGGGGTGACAATTCGATCTGTCACGGTCTCATCTTCGACAAAATTGTTTTTGATGGGTTTTATCGTAATCAAATTAATTATTCTCAGGTAGAAAAATTCCATTCTTAAGGTTTTAAAAAAGGTTTTCCTTTTACTATTGTACCCAGACAGACAATGGGTTGGGCTAATTGTTCTCAAAGGCCTTGAAGAACTATTGTGATTGTGGTGTGTTGTTGTCAAGCAATAACTAAACCCGAACGAAGCTCGGTCTTCCAGGTATATATATATATATATATATATATTTTTTTTTTAAACGGCTCTAACGATTTTGATGAAACAAACTCTATTAACAAGTTTTGAGGATGAGAAAGCGATCTTGATGCGGAGCGGGGGTGGATGTGGTGGATGTGGGGGGTGCAGAAGGTGGGGGGCAGTGGTGGGGGACCCGGGGGTAGGGCGAGGTTTCGGGGGTGGGGTAGAGCAGGGTGGAGGTGGGGGGTACAGTGGTCGAATACATTATATATATTTGTATTTTTTTTAATTTGAAAACGGCTCTCAAATAAAAATCGGCCTTTTTATCAGAATTTTAAATTAAAAATAATATTAAAATAAAGCTTTTAACTGAAGGAAGAAGTTACCGAGCATCGCTCGGTGCCTCCAGGTACTATCTTCTTATATTATTAAATGAACAATTCATGTATATATAAATAATATATATATATATATATATACAATCGGGTTCTCGAAAACGGCACTAACGATTTCGCTAAAAATTGGTGTACTTATCAAGTATCATGAATTATTAGTTGAGTCAAATTTTTAATCCGATTGAAATAAAGGAAGGGGGTGTAAATTAGTCATGTCGCAAAATAAATAATTTAATCTTTCATATCTCGTCTTCGGTAAGTCGCAGAGTCTTGAAATTTGAAACTTAAGCTATCTAGAGGCTACAAGAAGTACCACAAGATTTTGGCTAAAATAGAAGGACCGGAAGTTGATGTTTACGTTCGTAAGAATTTACCCCCCTGCGTTTCTCAACCATAAATCTCAGAGCTACGAAATTCGAAACTTAAGCTCGATATAGGCTAGAAGGGGTACAGCAAGCTTTTGCTTGAAATCAGAAAACCGGAAGTGGACATTTACATGAAAGGTTTTTCGTTTTTTTTTTATTTTCTCAAAAACAACACTAAAGATTTTTTTTAAAAACTGGTGTACTTATCAAGTGTCATGAGTTATTAGTGGTGTATAGATTTTAATCTGATTGGAATAAAGGAAGGGGGTGTAAATTATAAGTGTCTTAAAATAAATATTTTAATTATTTATATATCGTCGCAGAACCTTGAAATTTGAAACTTAAGCTATTTAGAGGCAAAAAGTCACCGAGCATCGCTCGGTGCTCCAGGCTCTATATATATATATATATATATATATATATATATATATATATATAAGATAAAAGATTGCATGTACCAGAGTTGCCAGATTTACTGATCAATCGGTAGAACTACCTGCTTTTTAAAAATCTACTGACCTACTGATTTTTTTTACAAAAAGATAAGAAATCTACCTGATTTTTAAAGTTTTTACACAAAAATCTTTATTTATTTCACAAACTTTACATATTAGAAACTATAAAGCGCGCCCTTTTAAAGAAGTCACATTTTTTAAATAAAAAATGTTTGAAAAAATACATTCCTTAATCCAACATTTTATCTTTGTTTAGAATATAAATACCAAGGTCTTTATGCAAAATTCGTCTCAATGATGTCTCCGAAATGTTCAATTGTTGAGAACGACGGTGAATTGATGTTGATGGCGCTTCACGCACACTTTCTGCCACAGCAGCAATATTCTCGGGTGTACGCACTGTTTTTGGCTTTTCACGCTTTGATTTATCGATGAGGATGCCAGTTTCTTTCACTTTTTTCACAAGATAACGAACATACCGAGCTGACGGTGCTTCTCTTCTTCCAAAATCCGTACGCAATTTTCGCACACATTCTGCAACATTACCATGATTTTCAAAGTAATGTCGCAATATTTCCCAGCGTTGTTCAAGCGTATACACAACCATATTCGTTCAGCGGAAGGATAAAACTAATTATCTGTCAAATCAAACATGAGCTAAGTGTTACCATTCACGAAATAAGCACTAGTTGAAAAAAAACGTTAGATGGCGGACCCTGTATATACGTGGGGGCACAAACTACTATTGGGTTACAAGACATTAGTTTACATTCAGATGATGTAAAACAATTTAGAATTAAAATTTTGAATTTGTTGAGGGGATTTTCCAAATTTTTACGCTGATGAAAACACATTTGTAAGTTTTCGAAACGTCCTTTTATTAGAATAAAAATTAAAAAAAAAAAATAAATAAAAAAACCTCTGTTATGTTTTAAATTTGTTTTATTTTAAATAAAGGAATTTACGAGGGGTGAACCGCGACCTAAAATCGTGTACACCTACTTCCACTTCCATTTCCAAGTAAAAGACAATAGATGACAATAGATTATCTAATGAATTCCAGAGTAATTCCAAAAACGGTGTACACCTAATTCCAATCGCGGTTCCCAATCCCTCGGAAATTTACCTTTCTTTTGAACCTTTCCCATGGCACGTAGGCGCATGGAAATGGCTGGTTGAGTAACACTCAATTGCTCAGCAAGCATTTTTTGCGATTGGGTATCGTCCTCGTCCAAAAGGGCCTGCAATTGATGCATTGATGGGCCTCAACTTTCCTGGGTTGATTTTCACGCTTTTTGACGCTCAGGTCAAAATTGCCGTCTTTGAACCGACTAAAACCAGTGGTCGGCAACCTGTGGCTCGCGAGCCGCATGTTGATCTTTCGATGTCAAGATGCGGCTCTCCAGTTTCATGTGCAAATATTAATAATTATATTATTTTATTTTCAAAACTCATAAAAAAATAGGGAAAAAAGAGGGAAACCATTCACAGATGAGGAGTACGTCAAAGAGTGTTTCATAGGTGGAGCTGAAGAACTGTTTCGTGATTTCAAAAACAAAACAAAAATCATGAAGAAAATCAAAGATTTGCCATTATTTGCTAAAACAGTTAGAACTGCTAAAATGTCTTCAAATGTAACACATACAGGGTATGGTCAAGTATTGTAATCGTGCATGAAAAAAGTGTTTTTTTTCCTTCTTTTTTTCAAAATATCTAAAAAACGGTTGGAAGTATTTTGATTAAAAAAATTAAGCGAAACCATGGCATTTCGGTCTATAAAAAAGCTCTAATAAGTGAACATCGAAAAAATTATATTTTTCGAGATAACAATTGTTTGTCAAAATGTCTGTTATTCTGTCTGGTTGTCTGTTAGTCTGTGCGTTACCAAATTTTTGTGGACGAGCTAGCTCAAAAACTAGTGTGAATATCGAAACCAAATTTAACACGTAGTTTTGGTCCATTGATATTAAGAGCGGATTAGATTTTGGTGCACATCGACCCAACATTAAGGGGGGTGGGGGGGTTAAAAATGAAAAATCTAGGCTATTTGAGCAAACTCAACCAAATTTTGTATATATAATCAGTGAGCCCCCAAGAGTCTAAAAATGGAAAAACCAACCTAAATGTATGGTAAAGTCAAGTGGATGGCCACATCAGAACACATTGTTTCAATCACTGATTCTGTGTCTTGAGGAATATTAGAAATTTCCAAAGCTGATCTAGCTGGGTCTATCTAATAGAATAAACAAAAACAAAGTAGGTTTTAACTATAGGTAGTATTTCAATTATATTTTAAAATCTAAACATATATTTAAAGGTTTTCTATTTGCTCAACTTCGCTCTGTTTTCAATTTAGAAAAATCAATTTCATTTAAATTATAGCCCATGTTCAAACTAGGCACCCAATCTGGATGTCTGTGATCTTTCAATTCTGCTGGTTGACCTAAACAATTGTTTATTGTTATATTGAAAAAAAATTATTGATTGTTTTTATAAATAAAAACAATCTTTTAGGGGGGTCGGGTTAGGCTAGGAGTAGCGTGTTAGTCTGCGTTAAAATATATTGTGTAAGCTCATAGGGCAGGAAACTATTTATAAGGAACAATTAAAAACATTTGTAAATTTCAGATAATCATGTATATATGTTCTACTTGTAATGTATTGATTTACAATGTTAGTAAATAATAAAATTATAAATAAAGCTTTTAAATTGAAAAAAAAAAATTGTGTCAGCCTACTAACCAAGTGGACCCGGGTTCGAATCAGACTCGAGGCATCCGGCTAAAATCTGACCCCAGAGTAGAGACAAATTTAAATAAACTGCAACGGATCGTTGCTAAACTTTATCCAAATTCATTTGAAATATTAATATGTTTTGCTGGCTTGGTGTGTACTGGATATATTAATTATTTATCCTTTAACAATAAAAAAATAATATGCAATTGGATGTTGATGAAAGCAGTCCACGGTGGTTGTAAAAAAATAAGACTATAGAGGTTTTATTATTTTACATTTATTTGTTAAAACCGACGTTTCGGAGATTTATTCTCTCCTTCTTCAGGGTAACAAAAAGTCAATGAAAGTAGTTCAAAACATAATTACTTTCTGTCTCCTTTGACAATGCCAAAAAAAAACATATTAATCATCAATTGCTTGTTACTTTATTTTCTATTCGAGATGAAAAAAATTTTTATAATGTTTTTTTGGCATTGTCAAAGGAGACAGAAAGTAATTATGTTTTGAACTACTTTCATTGACTTTTTGTTACCCTGAAGAAGGAGAGAATAAATTGTTCTTTATTTTATGAAAGAAAAACTGCAATGTTTTTTTTTGCTTTGGGTTAGATTCCCAATCCCAACTGTATGAACTCTTCTAACTTTTAATTAAAACATAACTTACAAGATTTTTTATACAGGTATTTAATTATTTATTTATTTTGATATAATAATTTATTTCTACTTACTTATATAACCAACTAATTTCAATTGAATTCTATTTATTGATTGCAATTATTACCATTTTCAGAATATAGTACTTACTCACTTGTTTAACATTTAATTAAACATAAAGTAATTAAAAATTAATTTAACTCTTTGAAAATAAATTCAAAAATAAAATAAAACGTCTATCAAAGACTAACTAAAAGGGTGGATAATAATTTACAAAATAATTAGTTTTTCATAAAAGTAATTATTTCACAAAAAGATATTAAGTAATTTGAAGATTATTATTAAATTTCCAATACACACACCTTCTTATTTTGGTAACCATTGCTGAAGACATGGAGGAAACGGCTTAAAATAAAAAAAAAAACGATCAATTCTTATCTAATAGAGGAATAACCTTATTGCATTCCATTTTTGATGTTTTGACTATTAATGGCAACCTCTACTGAAAACGTGGAAGAATCGACTTAAAATCAAAAAGACTAAATTCTTTTTTGGTAAACAACTCAAGTTTGAGTCATCAAAAATGGAATGCAATAAGGTTATTCCTTTAGTATTAGATAAGAATCGATCGTTATTTTTGATTTAAGCCGATTCCTCCATGTCTTCAGCAATGGTTACCAATAAAACCCGAAACGTCAAAAATCCAATATAGAATGGTTATTCCTCAAGTACTAGATGAGAATCAATCGCTATTTTTGATTTTATGTCGATTCCTCTATGTCTTCAGCAATGGCTACCAATAAAAACCGAAACGTCAAAAAATCAAACTTGAGTTGTTTACCAAAAAAGAATTTAGTCTTTTTGATTTTAAGTCGATTCTTCCACGTTTTCAGTAGAGGTTGCCATTAATAGTCAAAACATCAAAAATGGAATGCAATAAGGTTATTCCTCTAGTATTAGATAAGAATCGATCGTTATTTTTGATTTTAAGCCGATTCCTCCATGTCTTCAGCAATGGTTACCAATAATAATCGAAACGTCAAAAATCTAATGTAAAATTGTTATTCCTCGAGTATTATATGTGAATCGATTGTTATTTTTGATTTTAAGTCGATTCCTCCATGTCTACAGCAATGGTTACTAATAATAACCGAAATGTCAAAAATCCAATATAGAATGGTTAATCCTCAAGTACTAGATGAGAATCAATCGCTATTTTTGATTTTATGTCGATTCCTCTATGTCTTCAGCAATGGTTACCAATAAAAACCGAAACGTCAAAATTCCAATATAGAATGGTTATTCCTCAAGTACTAGATGAGAATCAATCAATATTTTTGATTTTAACTCGATTCCTCTATGTCTTCAGCAATGGTTACCAATAAAAACCGAAACGTCAAAATGCCAATATAGAATGGTTATTCCTCAAGTACTAGATGAGAATCAATCACTATTTTTGATTTTAAGTCGATTCCTCTATGTCCTCAGCAATGGTTACCAATAAAAACCGAAACGTCAAAAATCCAATATAAAATGGTTATTTCTCAAGTACTAGATGAGAATCAATCGCTATTTTTGGTTTTAAGTCGATTCCTCTATAAAGGTAACGGATAAGAAAAGAACGCAGTTGCTATGGTTACTTATAAACTTTCCTCCCAAATTTTTAGCATTTCACAGGGAAAAGCCTATCCACTCTTACTTAGTTAGGTTAAATGAGTCCTATATTACCATAAACAGATCAAATGAATAAATTTTAAAGAATTCAAAAATCTTACTTTACATATAACATATGGACTGTTTTTCTAATATTTATCAAAAATATTTAGAGAAAAATAATTTTTGGTAAACATTTATATTTTTTAATTTTTATTCAACATAATTTTATCTCCACGACAACAGGTATCATTGTTAATTTTCAAAATAGTTATTTGTTTATACCTAGTTGCTTTTAGCTATATTCATTTCTTAAAGAAACTTTTTTTATTCATAAAGTTAAATCAATGAGGTTGTCCTCTGTTTGATACAAATAAACATACATATATATACATAAACATACATACGTAAATGGCTATGCAAAATACGCCTCACTGTAGTTCGAGGAATGCTTAGATTTTGAGCGAGTTTGCGAGTTGATAGCCCTGGGTTCGTTTGAAATGCCTCCCTCACTCTCTTCACGTTTTCCTGAGTCCGAGAAGACCGCACAGGGCCAGGTGGCTTAACCTTATGAAAAGTCCCCTTCGTTCTAGCGTTATTTACCCATCTCAAGATTGTGTTGCGATTAGGTATAGTGCCCTGACGTCCGATATTGAAATGCCGCCTGAACTCCCTCTGGGCCGCTACAACTGATTCTCCATTACGCACAAAACTTTCATAAGCAAAAACGCGGTGCTCCGATTGCCATTGAGCCATGGTGAACACTGAATGGCAAAATCAGAAGATTGGAATGCGACCCTCGCCAGCTTTCTATCCCTCCCTACTTGCCGCGTACTGTCTATTCCAAAAACGTCCGGTTCCCGTGGCCCACCCTGTATAATAATGTATTTATATAATTTACCTGTCTGAGAGTATAGTTTCGAAGGTTTGACCTTCACTGTCCGTCATTTTAATTAGAAATATATATATGTCACTTTTCATGGAGTCAATTATCCGATTGGATAGAGAAAATTCGTATCGTTATTTCAGCAAGCTAGACACACAAACGATTACGCTAGCTTGCTGAAATAACAAAATGAATTTTCTCTATCCAACAGGGTAATTGATTCCATGAAAAGTGACATATATATTTCTAATTAAAATGAATTATGTTGAATGTCAAGCCTTCGAAACTAGTCTCAAACAAATCAATTATATAAATACATATTTATATTTGGCATATATGTCGCAGAGTTATGATTTGAGGAATAACTTATTTGAAGTTGGAGGCTGTGAGACACTGGTGATATCTTTCTCCTCTTCACTAATTGTTGCTGTTGCTTCTTTAATTGTTTCACTGGCCGGTTCCATTGTTGGCTCTACTATCATACTATCTGTACTCATATTTTGCTGGTTGAAATAATTTTCCAAGTCCTCCTCGGTAACAAGTTTTTCAAGTAAAAAAGCTGAAATGAGGATAGATTGGAGTCCTATTTTGGGCTCTGTGCCAAATAAAGCTTTATATGGTTTACGTTTTATAGTAGGGTGAAAGGAAGAGTTTTTTTGAAATTGGACAAAGTAACAACCAATAGTCCAACTCTTTGTATCATTATCAATTAGCCAAGCACGAAGCATAGCTTCCACATCTTGATTTGATCCCTCGACCGATCCTCGGTTCGCTGGATGCCTTGGTCTACCATTAACGATTTTACAAGTTGGCCACATGGTAGCCAGTTCTTTTATGACAGTAGCCGTAAACTCACGATCATTATCACTTTGTAATATGTGCGGGCAACCAACTTCTAAAAAAATTTTCAAGAGTTCTGCTGCTACTTCATTTGCATTTTTCGAAGTCAACGGCCGCAGTAAGCTGAATTTTGTCGCGTGGTCCTGATAATGTAATAGCCACTTATATTGTCCGTCTGGAGTTGACTGCAAATCTATCAGGGCAACTTGACCGCGTTATAAAAATAAATTATATTTAAAAAAACTAAAAAAAAAAGTACAAAATAATGTAATAAATATAGGGTCAAAAAGTGTGGGGCGTAGAAGCATGTACTTTAATTAATTTCGACAAAGTGCCCCACGTTTTTTGACTTTATATTTATTACATTATTTTGTACTTTTTACATGCTTTATATTAGCTTCACCTGTATCTATCTATCTAATCTATCTATGTATCAATACGACTTTTGTTCTGTTAAATTCCGCAAACATTTCTCTATAAAAATAATTGTTTACCTACTCAATTTAAATGAAATTATATAAAAATAATAAAAATAAATACATAACATTCTGTTATTAAGACTAAAAAGTAAAAAAATAAATTATATTTCAAAAAAACTAAAAAACATGCTTCTAAAAAGTACAAAATAATGTAGGTAATACTTAATCAAGATGGGTGGGACACTTTGTCGAAATTAATTAAAAGTTTCTGCGCCCCACACTTTTTGATTAAGTATTACATTATTTTGTACTTTTTAGAAGCATGTTTTTAGTTTTTAAAATATAATTTTAGAAGGGTGTTTTTTTAAATATAATTTATTTTTTTACTTTTTAGTCTTAATTATTTTTATAGAGAAAAGTTTGCGGAATTTAACAGAACAAAAGTCACATAGATAATACATATACATACATACAGGTGAAGCTAATATAAAGCGTTTCCAATGAAGCAGCGGGTGTTATCTCTGGGATGCCGCCGATCGATATCGTAGCAAATGAACAAGCTAGGCTTTGGCACGGTTCCTCGGGCAGCAGGTTAGTTGTTAGGGCGGAATCGTTGACAGATTGGCAAGAGAGGTGGGATCTGTCCGAAAAGGGCAGGTGGACCCACAGATTGATCCCTGACTTAAAAACTTGACTGGATAGTAGTCAGGGTGAGGTTAACTACTACCTGACCCAATTTCTAACAGGTCATGGTTGCTTCCGGGCGTACCTTCACAGATTCAAAATAATCGAATCGCCACTATGCCCGGAATGCAACGTGACTGAAGACGCAGAGCATGTATTTCTCGTATGCCCGCGTTTCCGAGAGGCTCAAAGAACCCTGTGGGAGGTATTCAGCGGGTGCACGACACCGGAGTCCGTTGTTAACCGCAGGCCTGGACAGCCATGTTTTAAGCTGGGGTCAACATTATTAGCCAACTGCAGCGGACCAACGAGGAAGAGTTATAAGCTGGAGGGCCTCTTCCCACGAAGAAATGCTAATTGCGGTCCCGTGGGAAGGAACAAGGGTGAAAGGATGGGTTAGGTTTAGGGGGTAAAAATCCCTCACTTCGTCTTTTGAAGATTCCCCCCATCCATAAAAAAAAAATATAAACCTTGTAATAAAAACATTTCATTCTGTTAAATTCCGCAAACTTTTCTCTATAATAAAAATAATTAAGAATAAAAACCTAAAAAAACACGCTTTTGTTAGTAATGCACTAAAAACTACAAAATAATGAAATTTATTTTTTTATGTCCAATAACCAAGTCAAAAAGCGAGGGGCACATTGTTGAAATTAATTAAAAATACATGCTTCTGCGCCCCACACATTTTTACCTAGTTATTGGACATAAAAATTTCTTATTTTGTAATTTTTAGTGCATTACTGACAAAAGGGTGTTTGAGTTTTTTTAAACTATAATTTTTTTTTTCTTTTAACACAAAACAAAAATCCTTCAACATGAAAAGGTTTCGCTTCTCATAATGAACAAATATGTTATTTTCCAAAAAAATCAATAAATTTTTATTTGTTTTTATAAAAAAAAAAAAAAAAAAAAAAATGAAAATTACATACATACTACTGGAACCAATCGTGCTTTTACTTTTCTTAGACCCAAATGATCTTTTAAAATGGTTTTCACTGATCCTTCAGATATTCCAACGATGTCAGTAAGGTCTCTGACTGTTAATCGACGATTCTCGAGCACCAATTCCTTGATTTCATTGACGTATTGATCATCAGTTGATGTTGATGGCCGTCCTGGACGTGGTTCGTCGTCAACGCGTTCTCGACCCTCTTTGAACAGTTTATACCAATCAAAAACCCTTGCTCGCGACATACAATTATCACGGAAAGCCTTTTGCAACATTCTGAACGTTTCGGCACCAGAAATTTGATTCCGCACACAAAATTTAATGGAACTTCTTTGTTGAATAATTTCACTCATTGTAAAATCACCGATGATTATTTTGATGTGACATTTGGCATAGATGTCACTGACAGTCATACCAACCTAGAAAAAATATATTTCGACGAATGGGTTTCCGCGCGAAATTTAAATTAAAAAGTCTTACTATTTATTGCCCACAGTAGTATATTAAAGAGGCGACTGTGGGTCAGAGGTTAGAGTGTTGGGTCGCTGACTCGGAGATCTCTGGTTCGAGACCGAGTCTCGGCAGATAGATATTTGCAGTCGCCTCCTCTTGGAAAGTAATGGCAACCTACCAAGAGTATAATTGCCAAGTGACCTCTCCAAATTAGCCGTTCGGAACCGGCGTTAAAAAGAAGGTCCCGTATATCTGTGTAAAACAACTAAACACACTCAGCACAGGTATATGTGGAGAGGCGCCGACGCCGGTTTCGGGTATGGCACTCGAAGAAGAAGTATATTAAAGTTTATTAAGTTTTTATTCGTTTTAATGTTTTTTATTAAATGCATACATAAATGCACCTGTGTACAAAATGTATAATACATAATTTGAAATGTAGTGTATCTAATATGATATGTACTCTAATAAATGTAATTTTGGTGAGTATATATATATATATTTTGTATACAATGCAATATGTTTAACACGAAGAAATATTTCGGTCCCCTCAGTTTCGTGTAAGCGATTTTCAATGTATATTTAATATTAAACAGGAGGAATAGTAAATATTTTAAGAGGTGGTAGTATAGACGAATTGCAATAAAAATACCATATACACGTTCAGATGCAATATGACTGCTGGGCACTGTACCAGTGTCACGCAGTGTATTGAACACACGAGTAAACACTCTTGAATCTGGTAGTCTGTGGTTAGGAAATCGTATGCCGTATTCTCTACAAGCAGCAGCAGCGTTTCCATTACAAAGCCCATACATAAATACCATATCGGCATACTCAGCATGTGTAAATACGTGCGGCATGTTTACACGCTACAGTACAGTACTCTTGGCCAACAAATGAGAATGTAAACTAAAGCACAACTTTTTGAAAGTTTATAATAGGAAAATAAGGACAAGTTTTTATGTGTGACTTTTTTATTTATCGCACAACTTCACAACTTGAACATCAACACTCAACTGCTAACATTCGATAAATACGCCCATAGCAACCCATAGCAACCGATGTACCAACACACGAAACGAAAATGCATTGAACTCAGCTCTATCTCTGTACTCAATAAAAATTGGACACATGTTATATGACATTTTCTATTTCAATTCGTCTATACTAGGAACTCCTAAAATATTTACTATTCCTCCTGAAATACCCTGTATAGTATAGATGGTTTTAAATGATTTTTGCGCTCTTCATATTAAAATAAAACTAAACATTTATTTCAAAACTGTCATGTAAAAAATGTTGGATTTGAAGAGCTGTAATATACATCTCCACTAATTTTTTCTAATATTTAACAGATTATAAAGAGTTATTGGATAAAAATACTTGTGTAGGTTTCACATTAAGATATAAAAAAATAAAACGAATTTATTTTTGGAGAATCTTTAATCTCGATATATATATTTCGGGTGACTAACCCATCTTCAGGAGAAACAGAAAGTAACTGACCTGGATAAGTCGAAATTGAATACAAGTCAATGGTAAAATTTATTTTTTAAGATAACAAAAGAGTAAATATTTAAAATTATTGGAGGGAGAAAAGGTAGGAAGTCTACTTTTGTTTAATTTTGAATGGCCTTTTGAGAAATGAGGATTTCGAATTTGAATACAACTCAATGGTAAAAAAAAAAAATTTTCTCCGGATTCGGATGGATCACCGAGTGAATTTGAAATCTCAGATGTTATATACTCGATCTCCCAGTCCAGAGCGCTAGATCTATTAGCATGTATGTTAGATGCCTGCCATTAATTAACTGAAGGTTTTCTACATTTTATTCGCTCGCGACTCTAATGTAGGGAATTTTTGTCAAATATTGTTTTATTTTAGAAAACCTTCAGTCAATGCATAACACTAATATTAGTATTACCACGTCTTTTAAATTCATTCATAATTATATAAATATTATTATTATATCAGAAAAATCATTTTTAATCTGTTTAATAACATCTGTGTGTTTTGCTCCCGTGAGTAACTTATAAAGTCTCCAGTAGAGGCACCACCATCGATTTTGCAGGTACTCTTTAAACCCCCTAGTCAATAAAATCAATATATCTGAAATAGCGCTTTTTTTTAATTTACTTAATCTTTAACTTTGACATATCTATAAAGAAAAGCTATTTTCCATTTACAAGCTAAAATTCCTTTTCAGTTAAGGACTGAACATGGATATTATAATATAACAGATTATCGTATACTATATTTCTGTTATAAAAAGGATATTTTTTTAATATTAATTATCTGCATAAAATCTTAAAAATTTTGAGGTGAGAATGAACTTGAATTACAGTTTAATTAAAAAAATATATATAGAATAATTAGTTGCTTTATATTACTTTCATAAAGCAATTATTTTTTTAAATTTGTTAATATTTCCATTGATAAAAGACGAATTTGTTCCGAAACGTTTGAACTTAAAATAAACGTTTTTTAGTTATTTAAATCAAGCAGAAGGTGTACTTTTCAATTGATTTTTTATACATTTTTTTTAAGTGCAAAAAGCAATGGATGTTTTGGAAATTCTGGAATTGCTTGATTCCAGCAGTTCCTCTGAAGATGAAAGCCGTCCGCGAGTAGTAAAAGCCAGAAATAATTTATTTTTATTAGACGATTCCGCTTTTAGGAAACGATTTCGAATGAATAAATCTACAGTTTTGTGTCTTGAAGATTTGCTTGATCCCAATTTAGAACCATTTAATCAAAAAAATAATCCCGTATCAAAACTTAATCAAATTTTAATTTGTCTGAGTTTTTTTGCTACTGGCTCGTTTCAAATAGCAATAGCGGATGCGTTTGGAATCTCTCAAGCTACAGTATCTAGGATAATAACCCGTGTTACGAGAGCAATAGCCAGGCTTAGGCCTCAATTTGTTCATATGCCTGAAACTAAGATTGAAAGAAGAGAGACAGCAGCAGATTTCTACCGAATCAGCGGCTTTCCACGAGTAATAGGTGCCATAGATTGTACCCACATCAAAATAAAATCACTTGGATATAACACATCTGACGTTTTTAGAAATAAAAATAATTATTTTAGCATTAATGTGCAATGCGTTGGAAATGCAAATCTCAAAATATTAGATATTGTGTCTCAATGGCCTGGATCTGTGCACGACTCTGCTATTTTTGATGAATCAACAATAAAAAATAGATTTGAAAATAATGAATTTGATGAGTTAATTCTACTTGGAGACAGTAACTACCTTTGCAATAATTATCTCATGACGCCCTTAGTGAATCCAGGAAATTCAGCAGAAGAAAGTTATAATAGATCACACTTTCAATCAAGAAATACCGTTGAAAGACTGTTTAGAGTGTGGAAACGTCGGTTTCCTTGTTTGTCAAATGGCATTGCTCTAAAACCCGAAAAAGTTTGTGATATTGTAGTGGCCACTGCGGTTTTGCATAACATTTGCTTGATAGAACATGATGGCGTTGAGGATTTTGAAGTGTAGAATGATGAGCATAGTGCTGAAGAAAGTGAACAACTGAATTTTGAAGTAGAAATTGATAATAATAATGCTGAACGCATCGATCTTATTGATTCTGTTTTTACTTAAATAATATATTTAATAGATATAAAGTATTTATTTGGGTGAAATTTTTTTTAAAGTAGTTGTTTCGCAAATACTAGCAAAAAGTTGATGCTAGAGTATATAGAACAGACAATAAGGATTCATAATTCATAAGCCCAAAACTTTTTGCTGTTTATGTACGACTATTAGCCTATCCCGTGCTCGTTTGACAAATTTGGCAACATTGTCCGAGCTTGAATATTTTTATCATAGAAATGACAGATAAAATACATTATAAAGGTCGATTTTTTAAACAAAAAGTTCTTAATAAACGATTAAAAGCTGTTGCGACAATGGCTGAAGCGATAAAACGTGAAAAAAGTACTAAAGTTAATCCACTTTTTAGGTTAAATATACACATACGCTGTTGCAAGCTTGTTTTTAGTGTAAACTCTTCATTATTTATTCATTATTTTCTTAGAAACTGTGTTGTAACTATGAATTAAAATTTTCTTAAAAAATGTATTAGTTATTGTTTAATGTTGGTTTAGTTTTTTATAACAATAGTAAGAAGAGTTTATTAATAATAATTAAATATGTATGTAAACTTTCCGGTATCCCGTATAGTGCAATGTATAAGAGTCTGAAAAACTCTATCTTTGGAATTTAATATCTCCGAAACTATATTGTTCATCAATAGGGGACAGGCATGAAATTTTAATTTCATTAAAATTATTTTTTTAAGTAGAGTAATATTAATTGTTTCGAATTATACTAGAAAAAATTAATTTCAAATATTATTTGTATGAGAAAAAATACTTTAAAGTTAAGGTTTTGAGCTAAGGCCGAACACAGCCCGAAGATCACCCTATCGTCGAGTAGACACTTTAGATAATAATAGAACAATACACATTGCATGTATTTACCGAGATATTTTAACATTTAAATTTTTTTTTTTAAATAATAATTTCTTATATATAGGTATATAAGCTGCGTCAGGAGTGCCTCCGGCACGCCCTCTGCACCTTGGCTCTCCGGGCGGGTGGCCCTGGCGGGCAGCGTCTCGAGACGGCCAAAAGTTTGTTTGCAATATAATTTTGTTCAACTGTATTTTAATTAAATATATTTTATTAATTAAAAATCAGCTCCAAGAAATAAATTAACTCATTGCGAAAGCAAAATAAAAAATATTTTTTATAGATTGTAGATATTATTTAGTTTGAGCATATTTAACAAAAAATTGATATTTAGGTACTAACTAAATTTATTATATAAAAATTTCATCTATTACATTGTAATAGTTCGGGAATGATAAACGCTCGAACAATTGTGGATTCCGGATTCTTTCCCTTAACGTTGGAAGGTTTCAGTCTGGCTCTATGTTTTTGGTTGGCGTGATACATGTCCCGTTTGTCAACGTACGTCAGAGGGATGAACGGTAAAAATCCTTTTCATCCAGAGCCTGGAATGTACGTTTTCCAGCTCGCTTGTCGAAGGGACAGTTTTGGCGAAGGAGGGACAGAGAGAGAAGATACACGTGTTGGCGCTGCCTATGTGTGTGTGCCTGTCGGTGTGAGGGCGGATGGGTGAAATGAGCACGAGAGGAAGGGCGTGAGATAGTTTTGGACCAGTTGATGATGAGCTAGCCTGGAGAGAGATTCGAAGCAATTGCGAGTGTTATCTGTTAAGATATAAATATATATATTCAGTGTTGTGAAAAAGATTGATGTAATAAAAGTTTGGGGTATTAATTAAGTGTTAAAATTAAGTTAGAAAAAGGCCTATAAGTTTTAAGTTATATAAAAAAAATATAAGTTGGAGAAATTAACCAGATTGCAGAAAATTGTAAGTAAAAATGAACTACACTGTTTTCCTTATATTACCAATTGTTGCATAGATTATAATTAACTGTTCTTTATTTTTTTTTCAAATATTAAAATTAAACTTTTAATTTGTTTTGTTATAAATTCTGGCTATAATTTCCACACCTATATCCTAGAAGTAAGCATTGTCCAGATCACCTCAGAGGAGACAACAAATGAATGCAGAGATAGAAGCTCGCGCTATTCCTACAACATTTTTAGTTAAATTTAGACAATTTAATTTTAACACATTTTCATTAGGGCTATTAATTAATTTTTTGAATTTAGGAGGGAACACTTACCCAAATCATAAACCAAAATGTCTTGGACGGATCCATAGGCAATGTGTTCAAGCCCTCCGCTATCTCTCTGATGGTTAATTTGCGGTTATTGACCAACACTTTAGATGACAAAGGGCTTAACCCGCCCACCTATACCCCTCAAACCAACCTCATGGACAAAATAATTTTCAGGCCCCAAATAATCATAAAAGCCATTAATAAATTAAATTCCAACTCCGCCGCTGGCCCGGATGACATCCCACCAATTCTCATTAAAAAATGCGCCCTTGAACTTGCCCCTATCTTATCCAAGCTATTCCAACTCTCTTACGAATCGGGCATATTCCCCAAAAGCTGGAAAATAGCCAGAGTCACACCTATTCCTAAAAAAGGAGACTCTTCACAAATCTCTAATTACAGGCCTATCTCGATCACCTCTGTTCTTTCCAAAATAATGGAATTGGTTATAAACCAACACGTCCTTCATCATTTAGAAAATAATAAATTAATTCACGATAGGCAATATGGATTTAGAAAAAATCGTTCCACAGGCGACATCTTAACCTATGTCACCCACACCTTGAACAAAACTCTAGAGGCCGGAAAAGAAACCCTCGCTGTAGCCCTTGATATCACCAAAGCTTTTGACCAGGTTTGGCACAAAAATCTTCTTGCCAAACTGCCGGCCTTTGGATTCACACCAACACTTCGCAAATGGATAGAAAGCTTTCTGACAAACCGAAGTATAAAAGTTGTGGTGGATGGAATATCATCTGAATCGTTCTCCACAAACGCTGGTGTTCCCCAAGGCTCTGTAATCTCCTCCACACTCTTCCTAATTTATATAAACGACGTTATCGATCAAACCTCAAACCCCACTCATTGTTACGCCGACGATAGCACTCTAAACAGCAAACCCTCACTCCCGAATAATCGAATCAATGTTGCCTCCTCAATTACTCTCGACCTAGACAAACTGAATAAATGGGGCTCTCAAAATTTAGTTAACTTTAATTCAAACAAGACTCAATGTTGTCTAATTTCTAGGCGCGAAAATAAAGATTTCCCTGATATTCACTTCGATTCGAATACCCTAAAAATGTGTGACAGCCTATCCATGTTGGGCGTCTCAGTCACATCTGACCTGTCTTGGAATGAACACATCTCCTCTGTGGCGAAATCTGCAGCAAGGAAGATTGGCTTCTTATTCAGGTCCAAGCGATTTTACAAACCCCCACAACTTCTCACCATCTACAAGGCCCAAATCCGCCCCTGTCTCGAATACGGCTCTCATCTGTGGAGAGGAGCCTCAAAATATTCTCTTGCTACCCTGGATGCAATTCAGAAACGAGCCGTCAGGCTGATTAACGATTCTACCCTCACCGACTCCCTCGACTCACTGACTCATCGAAGAAATGTCTCTGCCCTTTCCCTTTTCTATAGATACTATCACGGCAGGTGCTCTGATGAGATAAAATCAATAATTCCCCCCAAAGCATGCTTTGCACGTAGCACGCGTTATGCCGACTCCCAACACTCTTTCGCGGTCAAACTGGAAAAGTGCCGGACCACTTCATTCGCCAATACATATATCCCCATGACTTCAAGGAACTGGAACTCTCTCCCAGCCTCCATCTTTCCCAGCACCTATAATCTTCAAACCTTCAAAACCGGGGTGCATAGACACCTACGTCTACACCCTCTCACTTAATCAACTTTCCCTTCTCTTCGGTAATGCAAGGGTCTTTTAAGATCCATAGGAGCTGCATCTTTACTGGCGCACCCCTTCTTGCATTCGATTGCATTAAAAAAAAAAAAAAAAAAAACATTTCTTTTACTTTATCAATGTTTTTGTCGGTTTTCGATGTCGATGGTCTGCCACTGCGTTCATCATCTTCGATTGACTCACGACCACTTTTGAACCGCTCGTGCCACTGGTAAACGACCGTTTTCTTTAGAGAATCGTTGCCGAAACACTTTTCCAACATTTCCAACGTTCGCGCACTATTAAATCCGTTTTTTACGCAAAATTTAATACAAGTTCGTTGTTGCAAATTTAAATCCATTTCTAAAATTGTAAAAAATCGCCAACACACAGAGATAGATGTACTCTTGGCTACGTAACTTTTGCAAATGTCAAGCTATGACGCTAAGATTTAGAGGA
The DNA here is from genome assembly GCA_024734495.1 of Forficula auricularia. NCBI lineage: Eukaryota > Metazoa > Arthropoda > Insecta > Dermaptera > Forficulidae > Forficula > Forficula auricularia. The sequence continues at coordinate 15,677,803 of JALMQS010000064.1, forward strand.
AATACCTACAACAGATGTACCAACTTAACAAAAAAAAAACAGAACTCAAAGCGCCACACACACGGGGAAGGGAAAGGGGGGGGAGGTTATTCCGGGAACTTTTTGATCAAGGTAGTATATATTCCGTTCGAATATATAAGGCTCTTCAATAGTAATTAATGTTTAGAACAATGAAATTCATGGATTAAAAATTTGTGATGGTTTAAATTTGTTTAAAATGTAATTTTTTTTAATAAAAATAAATGTTTGATGTGTGTTTTAATGTAAAACTTTATTCTAATACCAAATCATGTGCAATATTTTTTGTCTCTCCATTTTCGGCTAAAACAAATAAATCACCGGGTTTACCAACACTCGAACAGGCTACATACAGCTGTCCATGGGAGAAGCATGAATTTTGTAAATCTAAACTGCATATTTGCACAGACTGGCCTTGTGCCTTATTGATGGTAATTGCAAATGCTAAACGAATCGGGATCTGTAATCGTTTAAATTGAACTGGTGCATCGTTTGGTATCATTGGAATTCGTGGTAACAAAACATGTTCTCCTTTGAACTTCCCATTAATGATTGTTGCCTCAATAATGTTTTTCAAAATTTTTGTAATAACCAATCTCGTTCCATTGCACTGGGATACTGGGAAATGTATTTATAAACATTGATTTATTGATTATGATTTGGAATGTTTCTTTCCGACAGGCTCAGGTTAGCCAACTAATAACAATAAAATAATCACATTTAAAAATATAAATTTTCCTTTTTACTTAAGAGAGAATGGTGTATTTCTGTGAAACATACCTAGAATTTTATATTTTTTTAAATTTTTAAATTTTCTTTACTTATACATTCAAACCTTATATTAATTAGTAAATTAAATGTATTTACAGATATATCTATCTCGACCGCAGCGCCACCTATAGGGGCAAAAACCTATTATTATCTATTTCTTGAGCGTAGCTGTCAATCGATTAAATATAAAAAGAAAATTTGTTACGTTCTTTGATATTAAATTTATAGCTTGGCAAGTTATAATAGTCAATAACTTACGTTTAACGTGATGATCTCTTGGCATCAAATCATAAGGAACCCAATTTCCTTTCTTTTGAATCATTCCCAACGCATGCAATCGCTTGGAAATGGCTTGGCGGGTAACTCCTAATGCTGAAGCAAGCTCTGGTTGCGTTTGGGACGAATCCTCATCGACCAATGCTTCCAATTCAGCGTCTTCGAAGGATTTTGGCTTTCCTTCGCGCGGACGGTCGTCAACATCGAAATCACCGTCTTTGAAGCGACGAAACCAATCACGGCACGTTGTTTCACTTAAAGCAGCATCTCCGTAAACTTTTTGGAGCTCTCGATGCGATTCAGCCGCCGTTTTCTTCGAATGAAAGTAGAAAACCAACACTTCCCGCAAATGACGCTTATTTGGCACAAATTCAGACATTTCCACGCAACCAAAAGTATATGACGCAAACACAAAATCACTAATAAGTCAAAGAGGTTTGTTTACCATACGTCTAAGCTTGATTCATAGCGTTTTCGATATGTCAAACTCGACCAGCGCTTACTGCTGGAGCCATCTATTTAGAAACAGCGAGAACTTAGTTGCGCAACTTGTAATACAGAGTTTAAATCGTACATATGTATTTATAAGCCTATTTATAAATGATGATTATTATATTATAATTTATATTTATATCTATTATATTTAAAATATATATTTTACTATATATGATATAATTTATTAAAATTGAGAAATTTAAATTATTATTTTAAAACCCACGGCCATGCCCATAGGACAGTAAAATGCTTCGCAACTGGTACTCTGTAACTAAGGTGTTTGAAATGTTTTCATATTTATTATACTTACTAACTGGTTTTTTAGGAACTGCAGATCCTATCGCCCTTACATTACTGTTCCAAATCCGAATGGTTTTAGGATCAGGAACACTGTCATTACGTTTTAACCCGAACCGGATCCGAGAACTCCTCTGCGTCTCCACAACGCTTTCCCCGTTTTTAAATAAGTTGACGTGTTCTGATGTGGCCATCCAGTTGACTTTACCATACAACCTGTCCCCTCACTTATATTTAATAAAATTATTTATAATCGTGTATGGGAGGGGGGTTAATTTTTAAATTTTTAGACTCCTGGGGGCCCATTGATTATGTATACAAAATTTGGTTGAGTTTGGTATAAGAGCCTAGATTTTCATTTTTTGACAATACACCCCCCCCCCACATTTTGGGCGGTTAGTTTTGCATTTGTAGACTTCTGGGGTCCCACTGATTATGTATACACAATTTGGTTGAGTTTGGTAAATGGCCAAGATTTTTAATTTTTAACCCCCCCTCCACCCCTTAATTTTGGGTCGATATGCACCAAAATCTAATCAGCTCTTAATCTCAATGGATCAAAACTACTTGTGAAATTCGGTTTCGATATTCCCACTAGTTTTTGAGCTAGCTCGTCCACAAAAATTTGGTAACGCACAGACTAACAGACATTTTGAGAAAACAATTATTATCTCAAAAAATATAATTTTTTCGAAGTTCACTTATTAGGGCTTTTTTGTAGACGGAAATGACCTAGTTTCGCTCAATTTTTTTAATCAAAATAGTTTCAGCCGTTTTTGAGATATTTCGAAATAAAGAAGGTAAAAACCACTTTTTTCATGGACGATTACAATACTTGACCATACCATGTACAGTGAAGTAAAAACGTCTCCACAACAAAGCCCCGTTGCTCACCTAACCACGGCATGGTGTCTACTGAGAACGGTATTGCTCACCCAACCTAACGGCACTGCCATCCCCTCTATTCAGCCTGGGGGCCGTTCAGTGATTTTTTGGAACTAGGGAATACATTCTGCCTCACCCTGTACATATTAAAACGTATTTAAATTTTTTATTTTAAATAAAGAAATTTACCTTTCTTTTGAACCTTTCCCATGGCACCTAGGCGCATGGAAATGGCTGGTTGAGTAACACTCAATTGCTCGGCAAGCATTTTTTGCGATTGAGTATCGTCCTCGTCCAAAAGGGCCTGCAATTGATGGTCCTCAACAGTCCTGGGTCGATTTTCACGTTTCTTGTCGCTCAAGTCGAAATTGCCGCCTTCGAAACGACGAAACCATTCTCTGCACGTTGTTTCCGATAAAACACTGTCGCCATAGGTCTCCACAAGCATTCGATGTGATTCGGTAGACGATTTTTTCAAATTAAAGCAGAAAAGCAGAACTTCCCGCAAATGTATTTTATCTGGCAAGAAACTAGACATGATTACCAAAGTAATATATGTTGTATGAAATTGCTGGTGATGTGCACCATAGATAAATCATCAGTGCACTGATTATGTTGACAGATGTTCAAACTCATTAAAAATAGTTCATTTTGGTATGTTAGTTTAATACGCTCACTAAACCCATCTATGAGCGAACATCGGAATTAAGCTTATATGTTACACCAATAATTTTGAAAAATTTAATTGAAAAGATTTTATTTTGGCGAGAGTAGCAGATTGTTGATTAATAAAGAGAAATCAATAAGGTTGTCCCCTGCTTGATGCAAATAAACATACTCACATATGCCGGGTGAGTTTTTTTTTATCTTGATACAGTCTTATAACTCAAAAACAGTGCATTTTGAAAAAAAGTTTCCAAAAACGTTTATATTTGTTTTTTTTAATAATAATTATAATTTAATAATTTTTGCAACTCTGATCTGAGACATTCCAGAGTGTATTGTATATCTTCTGGATGAATTCCAGTTCCAATTTCGTTAATTTGGCCTTTATATTTCTTGTTTTTTTTTTTTTTAAGATGTACCACACGATACAATGAATAGTATCTTCCATGTCAAATCACATCACCGAGGTCGATCATGGTAGATCGTCTCTTGGGGATGTGATTTGACATGGAGATACTATTTTTAAATATTTAACCACTTTTTAACTCTTGGACTGTCTCTCGTCGAATGTATTCTTTCTGGAACTGTGATGTGTTATCTGTGATTTCCCAGTGAAATGTGTTGTTCAATCAAAAAAATTTTATAAACAAAAAAAAAATGTAAATAGGTCTGATGAGCCAAACAATGGCGAAACTAGTAACAATAATAAATAATTCAACATGAACATTTATTAAATTTTATTTATTAATACTAAGGAGCTAAACATAAAAAAGATAATTTATAATAAATGTTTCGCGTAAGGCGGTCATTCTACTTCTGTGCTTTCGTCGACCTGCTGCCCGAAACTAATCCTCAAAATGTGCGCGTACACTGTGCGATGCAGTGTTTTTTTTCCTGCGCTGCGCTGTGTCGCCTGCGTGACGCAGCTCAGTGTGCGCCTTAGCTAATGCCGAGAAAGTGCAAAAACTCAAATAATAATAATAAAAAACATTTGAGAGTCTAAAATGATAAAAATTCAAATAACAGTAACGTCCGTTGCCGGAAGGTCGTAATCCTAGTCTTAAATTGATTCAATTGTGATTTCAAATTTTTGTAAGTTCCGCTCATATAAGCTTTTTCAAAGTTTAAAAAGCCCTCTCTGACATCCGGCCGTGGCTCCGATTATTTCCTTCTGCGCAGGCCCGTGGGATTTAGACCAACCTTATGTTGCTAACTTCATTGAAAACAGAATACGACATTAAAATAATTTGATTTTATGTTATAATACTTATGTTAAACATACTTACATATGGTGAAATTTTATTTAAAAGTCCTTTTATTTTAGTGATTGTATTCTTATAAAATGAATTATTTTTAAATTTTAAAATTGTCAACAAATATTTTTATATCAAGGATTTTATATAATTATTAGAAAATGTCGATTGAAATTCCCTTACGTGACACCGATGAGGTTAGTAAAAATATTATATATTTAAAATAATTAAATTATCATGGTTATTTCAATTAAAACATGTTTTATTTTATATTAATTTCTTTTTTTAGGTGATTGAATTATATTTCGATCAACTTCCTGAAGGTGAAGAAGTCTTGAGCATTCTTCGTCAAGAAAACTCTCAATTACATATTTGGGTTGTCCTTGCTGTAAGTTTTTTATATTAATTAACTAAAGTGCATGTTTTGAAATATTATTTATATACCAGTACTTTAGATTTTTAATTGCACAGCTGAAATATTTGCAGTTTAAATATTAAAAGTATCTTCTTTTGGAGAAGGATTGGTAGAACTCGAGGTGTGAACCACAACCTAAAATCGTGTACACCTACTTCCACTTTCATTTCCAAGTAGAAGACAATAGATGACAATGGATTATCTAATGAATTCCAAAATAATTCCAAAATCGGTGTGCACCTAATTCTAATCGCGGTTCACCCTAGAATTCATTCGAGAATCGAGAGTAATGAAAAGTACACATTTCGAATAAAATTATTTATTTATTTAATTTCTGAAGGAAAATCCTCTGAAAAGTTATTTATTTATTATTGAACAATATATTTAGGTCTCTTTGATGTCTGGTGGGTAAACAAAAAACGGTTTTAAGCGGCCACTACCCGATCATTCTGACTGTCAGTCTTGTCTAGGATTGACATTCCGATTGAGCTTGTAGTGCTAGGATTGATGGAGTGATGAGCGAGATTGACGAATTTCCAGATATCAGAGCTTCAATCATGTAAAAACTAGGGGTGATTGACAATCTGAATGAAGCGTGTAATGGTACCGTCATTCTTTTCATCAGTCTTCGCGATTTGTCACTGCAGAATGAGCCAAAAAAACTTCAATCTGACTGTCAGTCGGAATGATAAGTGTAGGGTTCTGCATAATTGAAGTAACGAATAACAGTCTGATTGATTCACTCTGACTGACAAAATGATCGTGTAGGGGCCTCTTTACGAATTTAAAGCTTTTTGTTAGGTTTTTATTAGTTCTTATTACTTTACCATACAGGGTATGGTCAAGTATTGTAATCGTGCATGAAAAAAGTGTTTTTTCCTTCTTTTTTCGAAATATCTCAAAAAAAATTATATTTTTCGAGATAATAATTGTTTTGTCAAAATGTCTGTTAGTTAATTAGTCTGTCAGTTAGTTAGTCTGTGCGTTAGCAAATTTTTGTGGACGAGTTAGCACAAAAACTAGTGTGAATATCGAAACCAAATTTCACACGTAATTTTGGTCCATTGAGATTAAGAGCTGATTCGATTTTGGTGCATATCGACCCAAAAATTAAGGGGGTGGAGGGGGGTTAAAAATTAAAAATCTAGGCCATTTGAGCAAACTCAACCAAATTTTGTATACATAATCAGTGGGGGTACTTACGTATTAACGCCACCGCAGCTAGATTTGGCGGTTTTTAAATTTCGCCAATCTACACCTAAAGTTTGTTTGCGAACGCATTTTTTATCTAATCAAACCGAGATCATAAACCGAACCTATTCAAGTTGTTTTTTGACAGAGGGGAACTGATTTATTCTATTTTATGATTTATCTCAAAAAGTTTAGGTGTGGATTGGCGAAATTTAAAAACCGCCAATTCTAGCTGCGGTGGCGTTAACACGTATGTACCTCAGTGGGACCCTAGAAGTCTAAAAATGCAAAAACTAACCGCCCAAAATGAGAGGGGGGTTTAGGGTCAAAAAATGAAAATCTTGGCCATTTACCAAACTCAACCAAATTTTGTATACATAATCAGTGGGACCCCAGAAGTCTAAAAATGTAAAAACTAACCACCCAAAATGGGGGCGGGGGGGGGGGGTGTATGGTCAAAAAATTAAAATCTAGTCTCTTGAACCAAACTCACCCAAATTTTGTATACATAATCAGTGGTCCTCCAGGATTCTAAAAATGCAAAAACTACCCCCCCCCCCCGCCCCTACATGATTATAAATAATTTTATTAAATATTAAATATAAGTGAGGGGCCAGGTTGTATGGTAAAGTCAAGTGGATGGCCACATCAGAACACGTCCGCTTATTTTGTCTCTTTTGGGGAGGGGGATTTGTTAACTCTTCTTTCCATTTAGAGATAGGAAAAGTAAGGGTTGGTTTTGTAATTAGGCTGAAATAAGGAAATCTCTGCGTTGCTAAGGTTAATATTTTGTTTATTTTTAAAATATTTTTTTTTTTTTAATTTAGATAATATGGTTGAAAGGGGTAGTCAATCCAGGATTAGGAATAGAAGTATAGGTGTTGAAACCAGTGGTGGTTTTTCTTATGTGATGATTCAGAAAGTTATTTAGATTATAACGATTTAGGGAGAGGATCGTATTAATTTAAATAGGTCTGGATCCTACAAGTTAGTTAATTCAGATATTAATGTAGGTTTACATTCATTTGCAGGATCTGGCATTGATTTGTGGAACAGTCTGTCTGTTACTACTTGGGATATAGTCCTCTGGCCCCTATGATTAAATCAATTATAAATTTTGTCAAGTCCTAGTTGTAAAATTTTTTATTTGGTTCTTACAAGCAGAGATTATTAGCTGAGGTAGAGAGAGGTCATACCATCCTTGTTAAGGTTTTGACCAGGTTTCCTTAAAACTTATGGCAAATGCCGAGATGGCTAAGGTCGCTTGCTCCTGATCTCGGGTTTTTGCGCGGAATTTTTAAATGACTTTTTTTCTTTTAATGGAAATCTATGATCATGTTATTTGTTAATATGTGGGTTGGGAGGTGTTGGCTTCGAAATAAATAAATCTTTGAAGGAGACAATAAAAGAGTGTTGTCTTCTGCTGGAATTATAAATTTTTAATTTATTTATAACGAAACTAGAAATTCCAGCAGAAGACACACTCTTTTATTGTCCCCTTCAATTTATAAAAATTCTGCTACTCTCAAAGAAAAAAATTAAAAATGTATAATCCAGAGTCACCACCAGCAGGTGAAACCTGGCAAGGGAACTGGATTCAATTTATTTATTAAAATGTAAATTTTTATTGTATACCCAAATAGGGTACCATGTATTATAATAAATAAATAAATATATATCAGTGGCGGGCGGTGACATTTCAAGCAGAGGATGCTGTCCAAAAAAGAACAATTTTTAAAATATTATTTTATTTTTCGCTCCTTTATAGGTATATTTCATCGATAAACGCAGAATTTTTCAAATTTAACATTAAATTTATATGATTTGGTATGAAAATACGCTTGACGTTTTGAAATTTTAGGGATGTGCAGCCTCCATGGACCGCACTCCACTGATATATGTAATCTTTATTCACTAATTTTAACTTACATACCTCCCCACCCTGGGAAACAATTCCTGCGGACTCTCATACATTTTGTTTAAATCACGCATTATTAATTATAACTATTTATTAAACATAAACGAAACGATCGGCTTATTCTTGTTTGTTGTTTGTGTTCAATAAATAGTTATAATTAATTATATGTGATTTATCAACCTTTAATAAATTTAATCACAAAAATATAAAATTTAACAGCTACATATCTAACTAAATTTATATATTTTTTTATTTTACAGCATGAATATTATAAACTTGGTAAAATTGATGATTTTATCAAAATTTTGGAATTTTCCCGAAATGACGCAAATATTGGATACCGTGATTTTGAAAAAGATCAGATGCGAGCATTGGACATGCTCGCTGCCTATTATGTCCAGCAAGCCAATCGGGAGAAAAGTAAAGATAAAAAACGTGAATTATTCACCAAAGCGACCACCCTTTACACAGCTGCCGATAAAATTATTATGTATGACCAAAATCATTTGCTGGGAAGAGCTTATTTTTGCCTTTTGGAGGGCGATAAAATGGAACAGGCCGATGCTCAGTTTAACTTTGTTTTAAATCAATCCCCAAATAATATTCCATCACTTTTGGGAAAAGCGTGCATTGCCTTTAATAAAAAGGATTATCGAGGCGCTTTGGCTTTTTACAAAAAAGCCTTACGAACAAATCCAAATTGTCCAGCTGCTGTACGGCTTGGAATGGGCCATTGCTTTATGAAATTGGGCAATCAAGAAAAAGCAAGGTAAATATAACGTAATCTATATATATAAAATTAAGGTTTTGTCTGTACATTGCTCCAAATCACGCCAAATTTTGGTTGCATACGTTTCAAGCAAAGTTATGAACGAAAACACCCTCAACAAAATTCCTGTATGTCTGTATGTTTCCGTGGTTTCTGCGAAAAGTTGCTCACGATTCACGTAAAAACGACTGAATTGATTATTATAAAATTTCATATTTGCATCAGATGTCTTCTAACTTACGTTTATTGCTATATAACTTTTTGATATTTTGACCCCAAAATGGGTTTTGGAGGGGAGCACGAATGGAAATTATCAAATAATTCCTAAACTATTAACCCTACGGCAAATTTTGTTATGAGCAAAGTTTTAGGGGATGTGATTTCTGACAACTTTTGTTTATAAAAATTCCCCCCAAAAACCACCCAAAAAGGAGAGGAGGGTGAAAAAATGTAAATTCTTGCCCTTGAAGCAAACTCAACCAAATTTTGTATACATAATCTGTGGGCCTCTAGAGGGCTAGAAATGCAAAAACTAACCACCAAAAATGGGGAGGAGGGTCAAAAAATGAAAATTCTTGCTCTTGGACCAAACTCAACCAAATTTTGTACAAATAATCTGTGGGTCACCAGAAGGCTAGAAATGTAAAAAAAAAAAAAAAAAAATGTAAAAACTGACTGCGGCGGGGGGGGGGGGGGTGGAATGGAGTGGGGGTGGGTTAGGGTATAGGGGAATGAAGGAGTAAGGCGGAGTAGGGGTGGGGTAGGGATCCAGGTGTCTAGGCGGGGGTGGAGGGTGCGAGGTGGTGGTCCAGGGTTGGTTGGGTGGGGGTTCAGGTAAGGGTCCAGAGGCGTAGTAGTGGTACAGGGGTGGGGGTGCGGGGTGGAGTGTTGTCGTGGTGGTGTGGGGGCGAGGGTTGGACACGGCTGCATGGTGTGGGGGTGGGTTTCGGGGTGGGAGTGGGGTGTGAAGGTAGGGTTCGTGGGTTGGGAGTCCAGGGTGCGTGCCTCCTAGCTAGCAAGAGGGCCGCCGAAGTCGGGCCTCACAGCTAGTCAATAATATTTTAAAGATTTCCAAAATTCTAAATTTTTATTTCAAATCAACACTTACATTTTAATTTCAAAAATTGTGATTTTTAGACGTTTCAAGATTGTTTTATAATGAACTGTATTCATTTCATAATATAATGGTCACTGCTTTCATTTTGTTTCAAGAAAGAAATAAGGATTTAGCTAATAACCTCCTTTAATATTTTAGAATAAAAATAAAAAAAAATCAATTTTTCTTATACACATTTTTCAGATTGGCATTTGAACGTGCCTTGTCACTCGATTCACAATGCGTCGGTGCTCTAGTCGGTTTATCTATTTTAAAATTAAATCAACGAGAATCAGATTCTATAAAAACTGGAGTTCAAATGCTTTCTAAAGCCTATACAATTGATAGCACAAACCCAATGGTGCTCAATCATCTTGCTAATCATTTCTTCTTTAAAAAGGTAAACATAAAATATTTTTTTTAATGTCTATACAGGTTTTAAGGAGTCTTAAGGTGTCTTAAGGAGTATAATCAATGCGTTTCTAGTGGAGTTATAGGCTACAACTCTCAATATCCCCTTTAATCCATCCAATTAATTCCAGTGGGATGCCCTCAAGGTTAAGGATGTAAAATTATCCCAATATATCTCTTAGTTTTATTGCTCACCAAAATAATGTTTGAAAGCAATTTAGATATCTAAGCAAAGGGACACCGATTGCGGAAAAGTGTTCTTTGAATCTCCCAAGGGAAATCGATATTTTAATTTCCCTGATCCTTCAAAAACCGATGCTTTGAACATGACAAGGTCGTTGACATTAAATTTATAAATCATAACATAATTTGCCAACGGCCTTGCTCCCATAAACTCAACGAAGTTAATTAATTGAAGGAAACAATAAAATGCTGGAATTATAATTTTTTAATTTATTTATAACGAGTCTATAGTTTCGAGAGCTTTGCCCTCTTCATCAGTCTATTACAATTGATTCACAGGAATTAATGTATGACTGGTAAGTGAGATTTATAAAAATTCTCCTGCTCTCGGCAAAAAACTTTCAATTTAATTTAGAAGTTAATTAAATTGTAAGGGGGTTAATTTTTAACCATATAAGACGCTGGTTTCCAACCTTTTTCTATCTTCGCCTCTTCTTTTTCATAAAAATATTGTTGCATCCCTGATTTTTGTAACAATCTATTTTCATAAATATTGTTTTTTTATTATAATTTATTTATTGGACTACAAAACAATATACCATATTTTGTGTCGATATTGTTCTTGTACATCAAAAAATATTTATTTATTATAGTTCAATAATATTTTTATTAAAACATATCCTACATAAATTCAAAAAAAGCCTTCTTTTCAATGGGCAGTTTTTAATCAAATTTTCAACTCTTTAGATCTACACTCATATTTTTTAAACTGATTGTCTATAAAGCATATAATGTGTCCAGATTGCTACATTTAGAACTAGTGCCTTTAGACCAGCATTTTTTCCTGTCATAGATTGAACCCCATCTCTGCATAGCCCAAATTAGTTCTCCAAAGAATGTCATTCTAGTTAGATTCATTTTTAACCGATTTCAAAAAGGGAGGAGGTTCTCAATTCGACTGATTTTTTCTTTTTTGTCTCTATGTAACTTGATATCTCCGCCAATTGTGGACCGATTTTGATGATTTTTTTTGCATTGGGTTCAGGATAGTTTCTGATTGATCCCGTTTTTTTTTCATTGGTATTGGACCTTTTTTGTTATGTTTGTTCAGGCATAACTTCTTTATTTATGAACCGATTTTAATGATTCTTTCTGCGTTTAAATCAGTATAGCCCCAAGATAGTCAAGATACCTATTTATTTATTTATTTTATGTATGTTTGGCGAGAACTTTTTGCCACGTGGACCGATTTCGATGATTCTTTTTTATTGGAAAGAGGGTACCTTAGGGGTGGTCTCATATTAATTCAGTCAAGTTCTGATGATATGATCAATGACGAAATAACGTAAATCTCCAATTCTTATGAGCAAATAATCGAAATTATAATAAATAAAATCTTTTATAAAAAAAAACAATCCTAAAACGTTCATTTAAAACCCTCAAACGTTTCGAGAGAATTTCTATATTTATGAATTGAATTTTATTATCATTTTCTGATGCATTCCCCCGACGCTTTCTCTTACGAGATGCATGCAAGGTATTATATTAAGTCACTATTATTACAGCACCAATTTGATTTTTTGTTGGATTAAAAGATTATATTTTGGTAAAAGAGGCGCGACCAGATGCAAAAGTCTCACGCTCCACTAAGAGGAACCCGCCCCACACGTTGAAATCGGTTTATTATAAGACCTTAGTACTGTTACCCTTTGGAACAGTCAGTCATGATACTTGCATCCCTCTGGGGTTGATTGAGGACTTAAATATGTAAAATCATTGGATAAAAATACTTGGTAGGTTTCACATTAGGATATAAAAAAATAAAACGAATTTATTTTTGGAGAATCTTTAATCTCGATATATATATATTTCGGGTGACTAGCTCTCTCAAATAAAACGAATATACTAAATAATCAATTAGAAGTTAAGAAAAGTACAATCATTGATTACATTCTTTAAATATTTGCAAATTTGTTTTGTGTGTAAATTCTCATTTCTCAGAAGACCATTCAAAATTAAACAAAATAGACTTCTCCCTCCACTAATTTTAAATATTTACCCTTTTGTTATCTTAAAAATAAATTTTACCATTGAGTTGTATTCAAATTCGAAATCCTATTTCTCAAAAGGCCATTCAAAATTAAACAAAAAGTAGACTTCCTACCTTTTCTCTCTCCAATAATTTTAAATATTTACCCTTTTGTTATCTTAAAAAATAAATTTTACCATTGACTTGTATTCAATTTCGACTTATCCAGGTCAGTTACTTTCTGTTTCTCCTGAAGATGGGTTAGTCACCCGAAATATATATATCGAGATTAAAGATTCTCCAAAAATAAATTCGTTTTATTTTTTTATATCTTAATGTGAAACCTACCAAGTATTTTTATCCAATAATTTTAAAAAATGTTTCACCAAGTACCAACACCAAATTCCTTAAAAACCCTTAAATATGTATCCCTCTATCTCTACTAGAAAATCAAAGGCCTTAAAACATTGCCAGTACATACAGAAACTCTCCAATAAAAAACTAATTTAAAAATAAAATAATTTTTTAACTACTCTTCTTTTAATTTTAGGATTATAACAAAGTACAACATTTAGCCCTTCATGCGTTTCATAATACTGAAAATGAAGCAATGCGAGCTGAAAGTTGTTACCAGCTAGCTAGAGCATTTCATGTTCAAGAAGATTATGACCAAGCTTTTCAATATTATTACCAAGCTACTCAATTTGCGCCACCTGGTTTCGTCTTACCCCATTTTGGATTAGGTCAGATGTATATTTATAGAAATGACACAGAAAATGCAGCGCAATGTTTTGAAAAGGTAATTTCTTTTTTCTTTATTTAATACAAGAAGTGGGTACGCGAACCCAAAGTCAATTCTGAAGCAATCACACAGCTTCTAGGGATGTTTGAATTTTGGAAAATTGAACTTTTTCAAGAATCAAAAATATCGCTTTTTTTTATTACATATAAAAATCGAGATTTTTGTAAAATGTTTAAAACTATGTATACCAGGGGTACAAGTATGAAATGGGGATTTTTTTTTCTAAAAAAAACATGTTAAATTCGGAAGAATGTTAAAAAGTGCTTGATTCAAAGTATGCTCTATCGCTTGTTATATATTTTTCCCATCTTTCGAGAAATTTGTGAATACCACGCCAGTAAAAAACTTCCCCTTTTGCTGTGAACCATTCATCGAGCCATTTTTTCACATCTTCGTACGAACTGGGGTAGAACTTCCCAGCTGATTGCCTCCAACGTCTCGCAAACCAGTTTTTCCGTATATGAGGGGGAATTGTCATGGAGAAAAATGACCTTATTTTGTCTTTTTTGATATTCTGATCGTTTTTTGAGCAGCGAACTGTTCAAATCGATCAATTGTTGTTGGTAGCGTTTGTTATTAACCGTTTGAATCGTTTTCGTCCAACAATACTTGAAATTCTGCAACTTCTTACATTTTTGGCGGTTTTCCGTGTTCCTTGTCTGCAACATCAAAATCACCATTTTGAAACGCCGAAACCATCCTTCACACATATCTTGCGATGGAGCATGTTCACCAAAAGCTTCTCGAAGCATTCGCTATGATCAAGCAGTAGTTCTCTTCGAATGAAAACAAAAATTAATTAATGCTGTCCGCTCTTTATTGGCACAAATTTCGACATATTGAACATAGCAAAACAATACTATGCAAACACTTTGCCAATTTATCAGCGCGTTTGAAACTTGTTGATGGAGCAACAAATTCCCATCTATGTCAAATCTTTATGCTAAACACTGAATTGGTACGTCATCTGTTTCTCAAATCCCCATTTCATACTTGTACACCTAGTACATATATATTCTTTTTATATAAGTCTTCCCAATTTTTCTTAATCCAATTCGAAAATCTTTCTTCTGGGTCTCTCTCTTTTCTTAAGATGACTCTAGAAGTGTTAGATACATTTATTCTGAAAAAGGCCAGTAGAGGCTTAGAAAGGTTACAAATTATAAAATAGATCTAGCAGATTATGTATTAAGTTAGTTCATTCACAAATACAAAAATTCAATAAGTTTTTGAAACTTGGAATATAAGTCATTAAAAGCATAATACACATACTGTTAAAATTTGAAGACGATTTACCACACCAAACATGAAATAATTGCAATTAAAAATAACATTTTTTACATAGAATAGATAGGAAAGGGTGGGGATATGATCATTATTTTATTATTTTTCATTGAAGGACTTTCACCATCTTGATAAAAAACTAATATTTGTTAGAATAATATATTCGGAGTAACTTAAAAAAAATTGAAATTATTTACCACGTAGTTTTGATAAAAAACAAAAAAAAACATTTGGGCGATTATTTTTAGTGGAGGGGATATAAGCACAATGGCTTGGAAACGATCCGGCAAGTATGTGTATATGCATGTATAGATTTTGTAGTGTGAGTGCTACAGTTACGTTAAAAAAACATAACCTAAAATTTTAGTTCCGTTCATATTTATCGAGTGGTTACGAGGCTAAAACTTTCCGTGTGGATTGTCGCGAAAGAACCTCCTTAAACAATTTTCTGGTGAATTTGTAGTCAATCAAAGAAAGTCAACAACCTTCTCCGAGAGACATTGTTTTGCTTTGTTCGAATTATAATTTCATTTTGTCAGGGTTTATGTTAGCTTTTAAAGTCTATAAGATTTCTCATTGGAAAAGGAATTACATTGAAAAATAATTAATATTAAAGTCATATTAATACCTTTTTGTTACTAATTTTAGGTACTAAAAGCTCAACCTGGTAATTATGAAACTATGAAAATTCTTGGATCTCTCTATGCCAACTCTTCAAGTCAATCTAAACGTGACATTGCTAAAAGCCATTTGAGAAAAGTCACTGAGCAATTCCCTGATGATGTCGAGGCTTGGATTGAATTAGCTCAAATTTTGGAACAATCCGATTTGCAAGCGGCACTCCAGGCCTATGCAACCACCACCAAAATTATTAAAGAAGTTCACCATGATATTCCACCAGAAATTCTCAATAATGTTGGAGCTTTACATTATAGGTAAATTGAAAATAAAATATAATAACTTAACTGAATTCGAGGGGTGAACCGCGATTGAAATTAGGTGTACACCGTCTTTGGAATTACTTTGGAATTCATTAGATAATTTATTGTCTTCTACTTGGAAATGGAAGTGGAAGTAGGTGTAAACGATTTTAGGTCGCGGTTCACCCCTTCTTAAGAATAAATCTTTTGGTCAATAAATAAAACATTATATATAAATATATATATATATATTTATTGTTTTATTATATATAATATATATATTTAAACATTTATCTTATACTATTTGAGAATAATAGGCTTATTGTAATAACTGGATAATGATTTTTATCAAAACATTTTTTTTTTGTAAAAATACACTTCATTCTTTGTCTTTTATCCAATTTAGCTGCTAAAATTCTAAAAAAAAAAAAACACATTAAAAACTACCAAAAATCTGTACTATTTAATTTTATACATTTTTTTAAAACTTTTTGACTTATCATGTTATTGCAATAAGCCCTTTAATTTTAAAAGTTGAGTATACATCTCTCCGTCTCGACCTATTTATTCCTGTTATTGAAATACATATTTTTGGGGGGTAAAAATTGACTAAGTAATAAATTGGTTATTCAAATGTAACTATCTTGAATAATTCATAAGATTCTTTGATAATAAATATTTTAAAAATTAGATTTAGAATAATAAAAGTAAAACTATTGTAAAACACTATCGAATGATAGTTCTAAAGATGTTCTGAAGATGATCTAATAATATTTCGAAAAGATATAACTATTGACCTATTAAAATCCAATATATTCTCAACAATACAAATATACTGTCAATCCATAAGTTTCAACACAAGTTCATAATTAGAGACTGTCCTAAAAATTTGTACGCAATTACATAGAGTCACAAAACATGATATTACTCGTCAGAGAATTAGGGGTTAATTAAAACGTCATATCTCATCATAACATTCAAATTAAATATGTACTTAAAAATTATCGAGTTTTCTCTGTTGATTATAGTTGATTTAATTTTTTCATTAAATTACGGATTTTTTTTTTGCAACCATGGGACCGGGGAAGGGATGGGGGATTATTTTAACATAGTGACATATTTTATGGACAACCTTTAATATCAATTTAATAAAAATTACTATATACTAACTAAACAACTTTTATTTTGATCATTTGAATTTGAAATTTTCCATAGATTAAACAATTTAGAAGAAGCTAAAGTAAATTTAGAAGAATCACTTGCTCGAAGCAAAAAAGAAGGGGAACAAGATCCCAAATACTTTAATAGCATTGCTGTTACTACAACATATAACCTGGCCCGATTGAATGAATCGCTCTGTCAATTCGATCGTGCTGAAAAATTATATAAAGACATTTTAAAGGAGCATCCCAATTACGTTGACTGTGAGTATTTAATTTATTTTTGGATATTAAAACTATCGAATTAAATCAATGAAATTTAAAACATAAATACAATTCTTTTATAGAAAACAATAAATGGTTTAAATGAACATTAAACATTTTGGAAAAAATGTTCTGTTTATCAAATAGAAAATTTTTAACTATAGTAAATAGAGGAAGTTTCAATTGAAAACACCTAGTTTAGATATTTTTGATTAAATATTTTCATATTATATAAATTTACTAACTATTAAAATTTTCTTATTAATAAAGTGAATATTTTTCTGAAACGTTTTATGTTCACTTAAACGAATTGTATTTATTTTCTTATAATACAATGGAATTTATTTTTTAAGGTTATTTACGTCTTGGTTGCATGGCTCGAGACAAAGGGCAAATCTACGAAGCTTCTGATTGGTTCAAAGAAGCTTTACGTATTAATAATGAACATCCTGACGCTTGGTCATTATTGGGAAATCTGCATTTGGCTAAAATGGAATGGGGACCTGGCCAAAAGAAATTTGAGCGAGTATTAAAGGTAATTTTTTTATAATTATGTAAGAAAACTTGAAATATATACTAAGGGCAAATTTTCAGCATTACCAATTCTAAAGGCTACGATTGGAGAAATCTTTAATCAAAGCAATCTCCTCAAGTTCCTAAACTTATCCCAAGAAACGCCAAAGAGAGAGAGATACTAGGGCTAAATATTTCGTTTCTGGCCAAACTTGTTACATATAAGAAGACAAAAAAATTGGTTCGATTTATCACTAATATAACCACGAATATTTTGAAATAGGGTATTTCTTGCAAATGATTCTTCAGAGCGGATAATGACTCTATCTTGAAGGAGACAATAAAAGAGTGAGTCTTCTGCTGGAATTATAAATTTTATTTATTTATAACGAGACTATACCAATTGTAATAGACTGATGAAGAGGGCAAAGCCCTCGAAACTATATTATTGTTATAAATAAATAAAATTTATAATTCCAGCAGAAGACACACTCTTTTATCGTCTCCTTCAATATATAAAAATTCTGCTACCCTCGGCACAAAAACTTTCAATTTTATGACTATGTCGTTAAAACAAATACCATGATAGTATCTATAAAGTGAAAGGGCAGAAACTGTTCTTTGATGTGTTAAGATGATTAGAATCTCCTATTATTTAGTATTTTTTGAATGACATTTAGACTGCCAAGATTGGAGGTCTCTCTACAAGGGTGATCCGCGAATTTGAGCCTTGTTTAATGTACGTTTTCCTCGGTGCGACCATTACGATAATCGTTCAACAATAATCGTGCAACTTGGAAAACGTACCTTACCGGCAGTCGCTCGAAGGAAAACAGTTCAATAAGAAATATAAAGAAATAGTGGAACGATAATCATTGAACGATCATCATGATAGTCTCACCGAGGAAAACCTACCTTTAGTGTAAGAAGTTTATAGAACAAATGAGTTGGCGAATGCTTTTGTATACAATTCTATCGCAACGAGTGTTAATCTTTAAAAATCGCATAATACAAAAAACTTTTGGAGAATAGATTTATATATTATTTGAATTATAGGTGTAAATAGAAAATTGCTGGTGTTCTTTTCCTTTAAATCTTTTAAATTATTATTGTGTATGTTGAACTTGGAGGCATTGGGGAACTCGTTGTTGTTCAGTTATTGTATTTCATGTGGAACAAAATTTCAGTTTTTCAATATATACGTATAATGAATATATTGTATGATATGATTTTATTTTATTGCTCGGCATTGGTGTACAGAGAATCCTAAGCCTTTTCACCAATTTAAAAAAAAAGACTTCCTGAGCATCTGTATGGTGTGCGAACAACAATCATTACAAATCTCAAAAGTTGTAACAATATCATTACCCAGAACATGATAAGATTATAATGAAAAATATAATACAGGAATTATTTGATGGATTATAGTGGTGTTTAACTCTTTGTGATAAACCAACACTACAAATTGGATAAAAGTCGAACAAGCGCTTTCGCCAACTCTTTTATCCCTATGACCTCCAGAGACTGGAACTCGCTCCCTGCCACCATCTTTCCCGCGACTTATAACCTTCAGCTATTTAAGACCCGTATCCACAGATACCTTCGACCCCCGCCCAGCCCAAAAAATTCTTTCTTCTTTTCACGATGGAGGGGCCAACCCAGGCCTTTAGGGTTTGCACCTTGTTGGTGTAACTCCTTCTCTCATCATTTTCATAAAAAAAACACCGCTTTCCCTAAACGTTATTGAAAAAGATAATATTTACCCAACAAAAGAAGAATAAAATTATATTAAAAAATAGAAATCTTTTATAAAACAATCTTGAAAACGTTTATTTTTAACCCAGGCGTTTCAGGAGAAATTCTCCCTTAATCAATGGAATTAATAAAATTATCTACACATTTATAAATAATGAACTAAATTAATTGAAAAGTCTAATTTTCTTTGTTAATCTAGAATCCAGCCACCTCGAGCGATGCATATTCTTTAATAGCCTTGGGCAACGTCTGGCTGCAAACGCTGCATCAGCCAACTCGGGATAAAGATCGCGAGAAAAGACATCAAGATAGAGCACTTGCCATGTACAAACAGGTGCTAAGAAATGATCCAAGAAATATCTGGGCAGCTAATGGAATAGGTAATCATTTATAATAAAGTAATCTATATATATATATATATATATATATATATATATATATAAAATTAAGGGTTTGTCTCAAAATCACGCCAAATTTTGGTTGTACACGTTTCGAGCAAAGTTATGAACGAAATCCCCAACAAAATTCCCGTCGGTCTGTATGTATATTTGCGTGGTTTCCGCTAAAAGTTGCTCACGATTCACGTAAAAACGGCTGAAGGGATTATTATAGAATTTCATATTTGCATCAAATATCTTCTAACTTACGTTTATTGCTATATAAATTTTTGATATTTTGACCCAAAAAGGGGGTTTGGGGGGTCTCACGAATGGAAATTATCAAATAATTCCTAAACTATTAACCCTACGGCAAATTTTGTTATGGGCAAAGTTGTAGGGGATGTGATTTCTGACAACTTTTGTTTACAAAAATTCCCCCCAAAAACCACCCAAAAAGGAGGAGGAGGGTGAAAAAATGTAAATTCTTGCCCTTGGAGCAAACTCAACTAAATTTTGTACACATAATCTGTGGGCCACTCGAAGGCTAGAAATGCAAAAACTGAGTTTGGGGGTGTGGGGGTCCAGGGGGCATAGCGGGGAGTGCATGGTGCTCGGATTGGGTGTCCAGGGGCGTAGTGGGGGTGGTACGGGGTGGGGGGTCCAGGGGGCGTAGCCGAAGGCGGACCTTGATTCTAGTATATTAATAAATCAAAGTGTGAATCTTCTGCTTGATATAAATAAATAAACTTAGGTATACATACAAAAAATTATTTGTGAAAAAGACAACGTAGTCTCTGATATGTCTTGCAAATTTTAAAGACCAAAACATATAACTCGTGGGCATTTTTAACACTAAATTTAATTAAAATAAACGTTTTTATTTTTAATCATGTCAGTATAGATAAGTATTTGGGAAGTAGTCTCGGAGAAAGGAACTTTAGAACTTGACATCCAGAACAGAGTGGTCCAAGGACGGAGGGCCATTCAAATTCTTAACTCCCTACTGTGGTCTACCAATATGAAACTTGATATCAAATTAACGATCTATCGAACGATAATAGAACCAATATTAACTTATGGAGCTGAATGCTGGCAACTCACCACTAGAAATAAAGGGAAAGATGGACTATCTACGACGGTCATGCAGAATTTCGCGACTCGGCCACGTACGAAATGATATACGAGAATTGACAAGAATGTAAAGTACGGTGATTGACCGAATTGAAAGGCGACAGTTGATCTGGTATGGCCATGTGATGAGGGTGAATGAGTAACGATGGCCAAGAAAAGTTCTTAACTACACGCCACCAAATAGAAGAAGTAGAGGAAGACCTAGGAAAACATGGAAGGATGGCATCACGCATGCTATGATTAAAAATAATATAAGCCCGGACGACATCCAAGATAGAGACGCATGGCGTGCGAAATGCGGGATGCGGCAAAGGCCTTAGGAACCCCACTCCAAAAAAAAAAGAAAAAGTACAGATATATTTAAATACTAAAGAAAATTTTCTTCCTTTTAGAGCATTTTCAAATAAAAGTGTGTTTTTTAAATATATTCCCAATTATCAAAAATTTTCTATTCTCATGTTTTATTAATTAATTATTTTCTTTCTTTAAGGCGCTGTTTTAGCACATAAAGGATGTGTAAATGAAGCCCGCGATATTTTTGCTCAAGTTCGTGAAGCAACTGCAGAATTTTGCGATGTTTGGCTAAATATAGCTCATATTTATGTTGAACAAAAGCAGTATGTCTCAGCTATTCAAATGGTTTGTTATTTTTTTATTTTTTTCAAATATAGAGAAATTTTATTTCATTAATTTAAATTTATTTTCCCTTTTTAGTATGAAAATTGTCTCAGAAAATTTTTTAAATATCATAATGTTGAAGTATTACAATACCTTGCTAGGGCTTATTTCAAAGCTGGGAAACTCCGAGAAGCTAAGATGACATTATTAAAAGTAAGTTCCTTTAATTTACAAACTGTGTGTCATTTGCTTGAGGGGAAATTAAATTTTTCTTCAACTTCCCTCTCGCATATATTCACATAATTATGTTGTCCCCTATAAGCTTTTACTCCCATCCATTTTTATTTTTTCCTCTTCTCCAACGTTGTTAAAGATAATTTTTAAAAGTATTTAGAAGAGATACAACTTTTTTCAAAATAGCTAGATACAAGATACATGTGCTGATACAAAAAACTTCAGTCTCTTAGCTAGATAATGTTTACAAAAAAAAATACTATTTTTCATTGTTCTAACAGATTTTATTAAAAACTAGCTGCAAGGCACGCCCCCTAAACCCCCATACCACGAACCCCCCCGAAACCCACCCAGCACCCCCACCACCTGGACCATGCCCAACCCCAGCCCCCACACCACCACCCGCACTCCACCCACTCGGACCCCGCACCCCACCACGTGCCCTCCAACTCTGTGCGCACCACAACCCTAGCCCCCTGGACTCCATCCCGCACCACCCCCCACTCTACTTCGCCTCACTCCCTCACCCCACCCCCATTCCACCCCGCTCACCCCATACCCTAATCCATCCCCACTCCATTCCACCCCGCACCCAGTTTTTGCATTTCTAGCCTTCTAGTGACCCACAGATTATGTATACAAAATTTGGTTGAGTTTGGTCCAAGAGAAAGAATTTTCATTTTTTGACTCTCCCCCCCCCCCATTTTGGGTGGTTAGTTTTTGTATTTCTATCTCTCTAGAGGCCCAGAGATTATGTATACAAAATTTTGTTGAGTTTTTTGTTGAGAATTTACATTTTTTCACCCTCGCCCCTTTTTGGGTGGTTTTTTGGGGAAATTTTTTTAAACAAAAGTTGTCAGAAATCAGATCCCCTACAACTTTGCTCATTTTAAAATTTGCTGTAGAGTTAATAGTTTAGGAGTTATTTGATAATTATCATTCGTGCGCCCCCTAACCCTTTTCTGGGGTCAAAATATCAAAATCTGATGTAAATATGAAATTTCATAATAATCCCTTAAGCCGTTTTTACGTGAATCGTGAGCAACTTTTCGCGGAAACCACTGAAACAGACAGATAGACAGACATACAGACAGGGATTTTGTTGAGGGTGTTTTCGTTCATAACTTTGCTTGAAACGTGTGCAACCAAAATTTGGCGTGATTTGGAGCAATGTACAGACAAATCCTTTATTTTATGTAATATATAGATGCTTAGATTTCACAAAACTACATAAGAAATTGTGGCCGTGACAACGCCTCTGAGCCGGCACTCGTCACGACCTCTTGGATGAACTATATTTAATTTTTATTTTTTGTAATTTTTTTATTCTTAATTATTGATTATTTTCTCACACATAATAAAAATATTCTTTCTGATATTTAAGTCCTTTTTGGAAAATATAATAAAAATTAATCATAAAACGAACAAAATAAATACTAGAATTATAATAATACAGGATAATTAATTAATTAAAAGTTTTGAGCCTAGAAATATTTTTGTAAATTTTTTCTTACTCTAGAATCTAGATCGTTGGGATCAATTTATATAAAATAATGTAAAATATCTAGTTTCGACTTTATTTTGGCTGTGAGAAATCTGGGTACTTACAAACAATCACGCGTCATTTGACGGAGGAAATAGTCGGGTTGAAATAAAAATAAAATATAAAAAAACTGCATCTAAATATGCGATGGGTGAACCGCGACCTAATATGCTGTACACCTACTTCCACTTGTACTTCCAAATATTTCCAAGTACTTCCAAATATTTCCAAGTACTTCCAAATATCTCCAAGTTCTTTCAAATATTTCCAAGTACTTCCAAAATACTTCTAAAGAGGTGTACACCTACTTCCAATCGCGGATCACCCCTCGTGAATATGTATCTAGCTACTTAACAACATTGCATGGATTTAAGCTTTCAATTTAGAGTCATTATATATAAATCTTTTATATTTCTTCAATTTACCTCATGAACAAATTCAATCTTCCTACACACACTATTTATTAATATTTTCAATTTATTTTCTGATCTAGGCTCGTCGAGTTGCTCCTCAAGACACTGTACTTTTATATAATATTGCTTTAGTATTACAACGACTTGCAACTCATATATTAAAGGACGAAAAGTCTACCTTGGAGACTGTCTTACAAGCAGTACATGAGCTTGGACTTTCCCATAAATATTTCCAATATTTGAATTTGCATGGGGACCGAATGCGTTACGATGTTACTTTGGCTGGCCTTGAAGCCCGTCAATGCCAAGATCTTCTCAGTCAAGCGCAATATCATGTGGCAAGAGCCAGACGACTTGATGACGAAGAACGTCAAGTGAGAAATAAACAAGAACGCGAACGCGAGGCTTTCAGGCTGAAACAAATCGAAGAACAAAAACGAATTGAGGAAAAACGTAAAGTAGAAGTAGAAGAGATGTTAAAGAAACGGCAAGAATATCGAGAGAAAACGAAAAGTGCTTTGATTTTCGGGAATATGCCAAGCGAAAAGAAGAAAGGTGGAAAGAAAAGGGCGGATTATGTTAGCGATAGCGGAAGTGACGTTGGCAGAGGAGACGGAAGTGGCAATGAACAACAACCCAAGAAAAAATACAAAAAAAGGTAAATATTTCATTTTTTTTCACCTCAAATAACGTTTCCATCAGGTTTAAAGTAACAATCTTCATAGAAAATTTCAAGTTTCTATTTTCAGTAGTTGTTGAGAACTCTTAATAAATCCGAATAAAAACATTATTTTAGAAATTTTTCATCGTTTCACCCACCTTTTTAAAATTTGATTTTTTTTTTTTAATTTTGTCTTAACCTTCATACCAAATTTCAAATTATTAGGACCATTATTTGCGGAGAAATCGTTATATCTTCTTCCCACCCCTAGTATCGCTGAACTGGCATATTATTTCAAAAATCGCTGAGACACGTCAAATGTGTATTCGAGGGGGAAGAATTTTGACATATAAATTAGATCGCCCCTTCACCCCCTGCCCCCCAGTGAACCCCCCCCCCCAAAAAAAAAAAATCTTAAATGGGAAAGGGGGTCGAGTGAGACATCATTTTGAAAGTTTTTTTTATCCTCTACATTTTGGTGTGCCATTTTTTAAATTTGATTGCTGCGTTGCCAAGTTAGGCGACTTTGAATATTGCAAAATTTAATTTTTGTAATTATTTGTGTGATACATTAAACTTATAAATTCTCATTAAAACAGGTTTGACTTTTTGGGGGGGGGGTGAAGGGGGCGTCTAATTTATACGTCAAAATTCTTCTCCCTTCGAATAAAAATTTGACGTGTCTCAGCGATTTTTGAAATAATTTTCCAGTTTAGCGATACTAGGGGTGGTTAGTTTTAAAATTGACACACTGTATAACAAAACAAATACCAAAGTAAATATAAAAGTTAAATGAAACTCTTATAATATTCTCCCCCCGATTCTTAATCAATAATTAATAATTTTCTCATTTGCAGTGGCGGCGGCGGTGGCGAAAAGAAGCGTGGTGGTGGTGGTGGTTCTCGTGGCCGGAAACGTCGCGAACGGGATAGTGGAGATTCTGGAGAAGATCGTCCGAAAAAACGTGGTCGCAAATTCCAAAAGTCCAAAGTGGAAAAGAAAGATGATGGCCTATCTGCCAAACAGAAAATGAAAATTGTCAGTAAGGAAACTATATCTACTTCCGAATCGGATTCTGATTCGGACCAATTGAAAATCGCTTCAGGAAATGAAAGCGGAAGTGGAAAAGATTCACCAGCTAATAAAAAATCTCGCCGAAGAATTGCAAGCGCTTCTTCTTCCTCCAGATCGAGATCTCGATCACGATCAAAATCTGGTTCTCGATCGCCATCGAGATCAAGATCAGGTTCACGTTCCAAGTCTCGATCCCGTTCAAGATCGAAATCCGGCTCAAGATCCAATTCAGGATCAAGATCACCTTCAAGATCAAGATCTCGTTCGAAATCAGGATCAAGATCTAAATCAAGATCTCGATCAAGGTCAGCTTCTAGATCAAAGTCACGGTCTAGATCCAAATCACCTTCAAGATCTAGATCAAGATCAAAATCAAGGTCTCGATCGAAATCACGGTCCCGATCAAAAAGTCCTTCAAGATCACGAAGTCGTTCAGGGTAATTATCTTAAAACATATGAATGTTGTATTTAATATTTAATTTAATTTTTTAATTTAGAAACGGATCTCGAAAATCCAATAGGGGTGACTTAGATTTATTCCTTATTCAAATTTTAGAGGTTCAGGTTCATGTAGGTTTTTTGTTATTTTTCCAAAAAACGCAGCTCTATTCATTTTCCTTAAATTAAAACCTCTTCATTTATGTTAATATTGGAACTGGAGACGATCAAACCAGCTTTCGGGTGGACTAGTATTCATACATTGGGTGGGGCTTTAAAATACCCAAGGCTTGAATCTTAAATATAAAATAATTTGATCAGGACCGTCGTTAGCATTTGTGGGCCTTTTAAAATAAATTATTTTCCCCGTATTTTTCAGTTACTTGGTTTATTGAAAGGATATTTAAAAATAAAACAGACTTTTTTCTACTGGGTTATAAAACTTTAATCTACTATAAATGCTAATACAATTAAATATAACAAAACTAAAAGAGAAATTGAAACAATAAATGATGCTAAAATAAATTAACAAAAGAAAATATTAGTTTATATAAATTCAGTCCATTTATTTATAAATGCCCTAATAAATAATTTTTAGACAAATTAACTTTTTAAACGTTAGTTTTAATTTTTTCTTAAAGCAATTTGAGCCGCCAAAGATAAATAATGTAATCATTAATTTCTTATATTAATTCTACATATTTAGAAAATTATTTTTATTATTTTTTGAAAAGGAAAAATTAATTGAGCAATTTCCTTTTCAAAAAATAATAAAAATAATTATATCCAAACGCTTCCCAGTCTATCGAATCCCGGGTGATCCTTTTTCTATAATATAAAAATCTTTTCTTCGTCCGCTAATTTAATTTAATAAAATAATTTTCTAAATATGTAGAATTAACATAAGAAATTATTGATTACATTATTTAACTTTTCGCAGCTCAAATTGCTCTAATAAATAATTATTCATCCTCCATTATAAATAATTATTTTCTAAAAGTAAATTATTTATTTGCATTAAAGCTGGGCCCGGGGTAATTACCTCACCCGCTCCGTGCCTAGGGGCGGTATTGATTTTGATTGTAATGTAGGATGCAAGTTAATTAATCTAAAACAAGGGAGAGAAAAATCTACACTTTGTCAAATCTGAACCAAATTTTGCAGATTCATCCTATAAAGTTACGTAACTAATGGTTACGACAGCTTGGAAGGATGCTAGTGCTCGAGAGTGATTAGAAACATTGGATCTTCAAGTTCAAAAAGCTTGTTAGGATTCACACTCATCTGCTTTGTTTTTATTCTCCCACCTATTAATAATTAGTTTAATTAATAAAAAATCAAAATGTTTTTCCATTTATATTTTTTTTCTTAATTATGTTTGTTAAAAATGTTCCCTAATATAGCTCAGATGCAGTTCACTCTTTCCCCTACTCCCACATGCGCAGAAAGGCAAAAATATTTTCACTGCGTCGTTTCTCGGATCTGGCAACAACGCATTCTTACCGACGCTAAAAAACAAAGAATAAAAAAAAAACACTTCATGAAATACCTCAATGCGAAATTCCAGATGAGAACAGTATAGTTATGTTGAGAGAATTAGTTAAAAATCTCAAATGCATCAGCTGCAGAAGTTTTTTAGATATGGAATAATTGAGTGATTTTAGCGCGTCGTTGCCAAGTCGCCATCTCTCACTTGCCATGCCATGAGAGAAAAAATGAAAACCATCAAAAGTACCTAACTTTTAACATTTTTCATACAAAACGAATACCGCTTGATAAAAATATTTGTTATATCTTCAGTTAATGATTCTCAGTTTTTCAAAATAATTTCAAGAAAATTACGATTATTTAATGAAACAGTCGCTTTAACATCAATCGGGATAGGATTCGCGTGTTAAATATGCAAATTTCAATATTCAATATTTACAAATTTAGTACCGCAAGGACTATTGCAAAAAACTTCTACGTATAAAGGACACTTAAAAATATGTGTATCCAAAGTTTTAAAAGGATTGCAAGAAAATCGATTTATTAGGGAACGTCCTTAATAAAGTATGTTTCATCAAAATCATGATAGATTAAAAATATAAATATATACAACGATTTTACTTAATTTAATAAAATTAGATTAGATTAAATATTTACCTATATAAATGTCTAATTGTTGTTCCAGGTCTCGTTCTCGGTCTGGTTCTCCTGCATCTAGGAAATCTGTTAGCGGCAGCGAAGGCGGCGGCAGAGGTTCAAGCCCAGGCAAAGGCTCAGGCTCGGATAGCGATTAGTTGCTTTCATTATCGTATCCATTTAATTAATTGAAATATAGAAATTGAAATCATAGATCAACATTACTGCATAAATATAATGTATATATAATAATAAATATAAAATTTATTTGATTTAAGATTTAACTATTTTATTAATTATAAAAGTATTTTTTTAAATACAATTTGATTTTAAAAAATCTTAATAAGGATTTTATTCTTCCGACTTTATTCCTCTCATCATGAGTGCGAATTTTTAACAACCAAGTATTCTTATTGTATTGTATATTACGTAAAATAAAAAAAATGTAATTCTCTTAATTTATTTTAAAAATATTTTATTCATGTAAAAATTCATTTCCCTTTTTAACAATAAAACAAAATATTACCATTAAAAAAATATCAATTCCTTAGCTTGATGTAAATTAACATAAATCTATATATAAAGGTATTTTTAAATTAATTCTTGATTGTTTTTATTGTATTAACAAATCCAGTTCTTTAAAAAAACAATCATAAAACCGTTTATTAATATTTAAAATATTTCGGGAGAAATTCTAAATTTTTCAATGAAAAATTGATAAAATGCAGTTGCTTTTTAAAAGAATAATAAAGTACAAACTATTTTTTTCGCCCTCTTCAAAAGAGGAGAAAAAAAATCCATAATCGACACATCCATAATCCACTCCTCACCATCTACAAGGCCCAAATCCGCCCCTGTCTCGAATACGGCTCTCATCTGTGGAGAGGAGCCTCAAAAATATTCTCTTGCTACCCTTGATGCAATTCAGAAACGAGCCGTCAGGCTAATTGACGATTCTACCCTCACCGACTCCCTCGACTCGCTGGCTCATCGAAGAGATGTCTCTGCCCTTTCCCTTTTCTATAGATACTATCACGGCAGGTGCTCTGATGAGATAAAATCAATAATTCCCCCCAAAGCATGCTTTGCACGCAGCACACGTTTTGCCGACTCCCAACACTCTTTTGCGGTCAAATTGGAAAAGTACCGGACCACTTCATTCGCGAATACATATATCCCCATGACTTCAAGGAACTGGAACTCTCTCCCAGCCTCTGTCTTTCCCAGCACCTATGATCTTCAAACCTTCAAAACCAGGGTGCATAGACACCTACGTCTACACCCTCTCACTTAATCAACTTTTCCCTTCTCTTCGGTAATGCAAGGGTCTTTCGAGATCCATAGGGGTTACATCTTTACTGGTGCACCCCTTCTTGCATTCGATTGCATTAAAAAAAAAAAACTCCGTAGGAAGATATATTAATTTCTGCAGATAATGCCGGACTCTGCCGGCTAAAACCCTTCTCCTTCTTCCAGTGGACCCCTATGCAGAAGCTCCATATATAGCTCACTCAGCCTATTAGATTAATGTGCTCGCTCACATTTGAAGAGACGATCACAAAAATTATTTAAGACTATATTTGTGCAAAATACTGGAATAGTATCTGTAAGACTGTAAGAAACCATCTTTTTAAGTAAAATGTTTAATTAAGGCTAGTTACATCTTTTAAGGGGGCCCGGGACTGTTTATCATTTTTAACCGACTTCAAAAAAGGAGGAGGTTCTCTATTCGACTGATTTTTTTTTTTTTTTGTGCCTATGTTACCTCATATCTCCGCCAATTGTCAACCGATTTTGAAAAAAAATTTTGCATTGGGTCCAGTCTAGCTTCCGATTGGTCCCATTTTTTTTCGTTTTTTTTTCATAGGTATTAGACCTTTTTTATTAGGTTTGTTTAGACTTAACCTCTTTGTTTATGAACCGATTTCGATGGTTCTTTTTTTATCCGAAAGGGGGTGTCTTAGGGATGGTGTCATATTAATTTGGTCAAGTTCTGATGATATGATCATTATTAATAACATCACTAAAAAGAGAAAAATAAAAATGATTTTTAAGAAAAAAATAAAAACCGACTTCAAAAAATTAAATGCAACAAATAAAATACACTAAAAGGTATAAAATAATTATTATCTTATTTAGTTACAACTAAACGACGAAATATTAACATGAAATTACTTTTGAAGTTTGTGCCAAACATACACCTTTTATGAATAGCACTCGACGGATCTTACTTAGTACGTTTGGCGGGTACTCTCGCTTATAGGTATAGTTTGTTTGGTACCGACTTCAAAAAGTAATTTCATGTTAATATTTCGTCGTTTAGTTGTAACTAAATAAGATAATAATTATTTTATACCTTTTAGTGTATTTTATTTGCTGCATTTAATTTTTTGAAGTCGGTTTTTATTTTTTTCTTAAAAATTATTAAAAAAAATTCTCAAATTTTTACCATCGAATCATCGATGTATTAAATATTTATTTCCGAAATTTGAAGTTGATCGTCTGTCCCATTACCAAGAAATAAATCATTGAAAATTGTTTTTTTAACATCGAAGTAAATGGACCGAGCTTTTAAAAGAGCTATAACTTCTATACAGATTATACCATTTCTAAACAAATTTATACAGATCAATAGTTCAACTTTTATGAATCGAATGATACATTTTTCAATAGATTTGACAGTCTAGTTAATTAGTTATTAAATAAATGTAAAAATAAAAAGTTATTTGCAGCCAACAGAATATAACAAAAGTACTAGTGTAGAATTCCAACTCTATTTCTTGAAATCGTTTTTTTGTTAAATAAATGTTTTTATAATGAAAAAAAATTTATCTCAATATTATTTTTATTAATATTATCAAAACAAAGATTTTTATTCGAAATTAACCACATTATTAACAATGTTTTTATTAAAAAACTAGCTGCAAGGCTCCGCCTTTGGCGGCCCTCTTGCTAACCAGCAGACTTAGCCCCCTGGACCCCCCACCTTCACACCCCACTCCTACCCACATCACCCCCCGAAACCCACCCAGCACACCTAACCCCCACATCATGCACCCCCCTCCCCAACACTCCACCCCGCACCCTATCCACCTCAGACCCACACCCCCTTACCACCCCACTACGTCTATGGACCCCCACCCGAACCCCCCGCACTCAACCCCACCACGTGCCTTCCACCCCCACGCACCACACCTTGCCTAGCCCCCTGGACACCAACCCTGCTTTTTTGTACGTCTTAACATCCTTTATACATTGAACACCTGGAACAAAACTCTAGAGGCCTGAAAAGAAACCCTTGCTGTAGCCCTAGATATCTCCAAAGCTTTTGACCAAGTTTGGTACAAAAATCTTCTTGCCAAACTGACAGCCTTTGGATTCACACCAACACTTCACAAATGGATAGAAAGCTTTCTGACAAACCGTAGTATCAAAGTTGTGGTGGATGGAATATCATCTGAATCGTTCTCCACAAACGCTGGTGTTCCCCAAGGCTCTGTAATTTCCCCCACACTCTTCCTAATTTATATAAACGACCTCATCGATCAAACGTCAAACCCCACTCATTGTTACGCCGACGATAGCACTCTGCACGGCAAACCCTCACTCCCGAATAATCGAATCAATGTTGCCTCTTCAATCACTCTCGACCTAGACAAACTGAATAAATGGGGCTCTCAAAATTTAGTTAACTTTAATGCAAACAAGACTCAATGTTGTCTAATTTCTAGGCGCGAAAATAAAAATTTCCCTGATATTCACTTCGATTCGAATACCCTGAAAATGTGTGACAGCCTATCCATGTTGGGCGTCTCTGTCGCATCTGACCTGTCTTGGAATGAACACATCTCCTCTGTGGCGAAATCTGCAGCAAGGAAGATTGGCTACTTATTCAGGTCCAAGCGATTTTACAAGCCCCCACACCTTCTCACCATCTACAAGGCCCAAATCCGCCCCTGTCTGGAATACGGCTCTCATCTATGGAGAGGAGCCTCTAAATATTCTCTTGCTACCCTGGATGCAATTCAGAAACGAGCCGTCAGGCTAATTGACGATTCTACCCTCACCGACTCCCTCGACTCGCTAGCTCATCGAAGAAATGTCTCTGCCCTTTCCCTTTTCTATAAATACTATCACGGCAGGTGTTCTGATGAGATAAAATCAATAATTCTCCCCAAAGCATGCTTTGCGCGTAGCACGCGTTTTGCCGACTCCCAACACTCTTTCGCGGTCAAATTAGAAAAGTGCCGGACCACTTCATTCGCCAATACATATATCCCCATGACTTCAAGGAACTGGAACTCTCTCCCAGCCTCCATCTTTCCCAGCACTTATAATCTTCAAACCTTCAAAACCCGAGTGCATAAACACCTACGTCTACACCCTCTCACTTAATCAACTTTCCCTTCTCTCCGGTAATGCAAGGGTCTTTCGAGATCCATAGGGGCTGCTTCTTTACTGGTGCACCCCTTCTTGCATTCGATTGCATTAAAAAAAAAATAAATAAATAAAAGAATATTCTTCCAAATTCTATCCAAATCGAATGAACATTTATTGAGAAATTTTCAAAAAAACAAGGCAAAAACCACTATTTTATGCACGATTACAATACTTTGCAAATCCTTCGTGTGTTAAAGTAAAAATATATTTTTATCATAAGATGTGAGTCATCACTGCTTCTTTACTGTAAAGATCATTTCAATTAGAACTAGGGGGAATTTTTTAAAATAATGGCCTGAGAGTGCTTGATAATAACCATTTTTTTAGGTAATATTTTTAATACATATCTGCCTTCAGAAGGGACTTAACTTAAAGTTGCGGAAACATTCCTCCTTGTCAAATAAAAACAAATGTGATATTTCAAGTTTGTTGCAAGTTGTCAGATTCGCACATGGCCGCCTTATTTATTCTTAGACAAACATATGTTTGTGACATTCTGAAATAACAAACTTTTCCTTCGCTCTATTTCTATCCAAGTCAAATTACTTGTTTGCAATTGAATTATCCTATATTTTGTTATCTTTCAAATTAAAAATAGAATTTATTATTACATAAAATACTTTTTATTATAAGAACAGTCCTTATCATTAAGGAAAATTAAAAACAATTACTATACATACGTACTTAAATATATATACTATTATATATTAAAATAAATAAATAAAACAAATAGAATTCTTATGGCTTTTATAAAATTTTTAAAATATCCACTTTATACATTGAAAATTGGAATAAAAAGTATGAACTTTTTCAATACTTCCTATTCTACCGCAAATTTGAGTGATTTAGCAATTTTCTTTTTTTGTCATCGAACGGTTAGTTCTAGGCATTTTAGAACATATGTTTGTTTTAAACTTCACCTCTATGCCAAGTTTCAGCTTTCTAGTTCAACGCCTTCTCGCTGAAAAAAATTGTCAAATCATCAAAGTATATTATGTTTTAGGTAGCGTAGCAAATTTCATAAATAATGTCCAAATTAATAGGTTTCAAATATTAATAATATTTAGCATAATATAATAAATCGGTGATGTTGTCATCTCATGATTATATCTACACCCCCCCCCCTCATTATATGTGCAAAATTTGATCCAAATCAGACAAATGGTTCAAATTAAAAAAAAAAAAAAAAAAAAAAAAATCAGCCCTAAATATCTCTTTATTTCACAAAATATAATCTCAATATAAAGTATATAATTATAAAATTTCGTTTTGTTAACTTCATTGGTTTTTGAGGTAGAAAGTACATAAAATTTGGTAACCCATGGACCCATCCAATCATTGACAAAATAAGCAATTAATAATATCTTTTATGAAAGTATTCTATTGTAAATATCTGCTTCTTTTGAAAATTATATTCTTTTAAATTATTTTTGAATCCCCTCCCTCTCTCTTGGCCCACTATCTTTTTCAACACGTTTCAGACCTATTTCAACACAATGAGCAAAAAAAAAAAACGTTTTCCTGAATTCCCCACTAGGCTCGATTTCTGATTTCGTGGAAAATAAATACATAACTTTTTCAAGTTTGTATCTTCTTTGGTTTACGATCTACAATGCTATGACAGATATTGGATCGACACTAATATGATCCTCTTTTTTACATTTGAACGGAACCCTAAAAAGGGAAAGATCGTAAAATGTTCTACGATGGGCTAAGGAATCGAAGGCTAGTAATTAATGGTGGATCTCTTATTATTATGATAACTCTCCTCTCAATACCTGAGGATGACAAGTACGCCTCTCATCACAGATCCGAACCATATTCGAAACAGGGGATGATTTGAGCCTTGTAGAAGGTAAGAAATTGGAGGGCCTGACTGAAAGTAATGACGCATACATGTTTGTTAATTATTTAATTTGAATTATTATTCAAAAGGGGTCAGGTGTATGATAAAGTCATGTGAATGGTCTCATTACCTAGTTTTTAAATATATTTTTATAACTGTGTGTTATTAGGTTATCACTAATTTCATTTCATATAATTTATAAATTAGTTATGTTAGACTGTGCCTGGTGTGGTAGTATGTTTTAGTAATCGAAATAGCTAAAGGTAGGGGAACACAAAGGATTCCGAGGTACCCACCAGTAGCAGTGTAGTAGAAAAAGTTATTGTTTAGTTAGGAGTAGAAGAGCGAGAGCCTGGTTCAGCAGTGGTCATCGGTTCACGTTTAATTCCTCCAGTACACGATAGGCCGAGATTGGTCGGAAATTTTTTGTGTTGGTTAAAAAAGGTATTTTAATATTAGTTTTAATTTTAAACTTAGGAAAAAAGACGATTTCTATTCACATCCAGGATTAAATAGAATTAAAATAAAAGTTAATTGTTTACTTTACAATACAAAGTTAGGGAGTATTGCAAACATGATGCGAAAAGTGGTATTTTGCTAGGTTTTTGGAAATTTCTCAAAAAGTGCTAATACAATTTTGATTAAAAAAAAAAACATTGAATATACGGAATTGTAAGACCTACACAAAATGATCATATAGTAAATTATTATTTTTTGAGTTATTAAGGTAGTTGTTTCACCATATGGGTTTTCTTAGCATTTTTTTGAAATTTAGACAGGAAACTCTTCTTACCATTGTTATAAAAAACTAAACCAACATTAAACAATAACTAATACATTTTTAAGAACATTTTAATTCATAGTTACAACACAGTTTCTGAGATAATAATGAATAAATAATGAAAAATTTACACTAAAAACAAGCTGGCAACAACCCATTTATTTAACCTAAAAAGTGGGTTAACTTTAGTAATTTTTACTTTATCCAATGCGAAGCATGGGTAAAGTATTGTAATCGCTCTCGCGCCAAGCGGGACTTCAAAGGGTCCTTAGGTAAAGACTACGGAACCCATGGACTCAATTAAGGTCACAAATTGTAGTATTCAATTAGGTTGAATTTTAGCACGTGACGATTTTGCCAAAAATTACCAGGGATCTCGTCGAGAGGCCAAAAAGTGCCATTTTTTTGGAAGTGCGTGGGGATGGATGGATGTATGTTATCGTTTTTTTCGTCCACGATTTTTTCCACACCTTTGCACCGATTGAAATGAAATTGAAAACCTACCATTAGTTTAACAAAATGAAGCGCTGATTAGTTTTTGGTACATATCGGCCCACAAACATTAGTACTTTATTTCAGTACTTTTTTAGTTTTTTCTAAATATCTTGAAAATGACTTAACCAATTTTGATGAAATTTAAAATCCTAATTAAGTACCTTGGGGACAACAAAAAAGGTTAAATAAAGTTTTTAGTAAAAGTATATTTTAAAGTACTTTACTCTAGAGTAAGATTGTACTTTTTTTTAAATTCCTTATTTTACCAAAATTTAAAAAAAAAAACTTTAAAATTTATTCATTTGATCGGTAATATAGCTCATTTAAACTTGTTTAAGTAAGAATGGTTAGGCTTCTCGCTGTGAAATGATAAAAATTTGGGAGGAAATTTTATAAGTAACCATAGCAACTGCGTTGTTTTTTATCCGTTACCTTTGCTGAAGACATGGAGGTATCGAGTTAAAATCAAAAATAGTGATTGATTCTGATCTAATACTTGAGGAATAACCATTCTATATTGGATTTTTGACGTTTCGGTTTTTATTGGTAACCATTGCTGAAGACATGGAGGAATCGAGTTAAAATCAAAAATAGTGATTGATTCTGATCTAATACTTGAGGAATAACCATTCTATATTGGATTTTTGACGTTTCGGTTTTTATTGGTAACCATTGCTGAAGACATGGAGGAATCGAGTTAAAATCAAAAATAGTGATTGATTCTGATCTAATACTTGAGGAATAACCATTCTATATTGGATTTTTGACGTTTCGGTTTTTATTGGTAACCATTGCTGAAGACATGGAGGAATCGAGTTAAAATCAAAAATAGTGATTGATTCTGATCTAATACTTGAGGAATAACCATTCTATATTGGATTTTTGACGTTTCGGTTTTTATTGGTAACCATTGCTGAAGACATGGAGGAATCGAGTTAAAATCAAAAATAGTGATTGATTCTGATCTAATACTTGAGGAATAACCATTCTATATTAGATTTTTGACGTTTCGGTTTTTATTGGTAACCATTGCTGAAGACATGGAGGTAATCGAGTTAAAATCAAAAATAGTGATCGATTCTCATCTAATACTTGAGGAATAACAATTCTACATTAGGTTTTTGACGTTTCGGTTATTATTGGTAACCATTGCTGAAGACATGGAGGAAACGGCTTAAAATCAAAAATAACGATCGATTCTTATCTAATACTAGCGGAATAACCTTATTGCATTCCATTTTTGATGTTTTGACTATTAATGGCAACCTCTACTGATAACGTGGAAGAATCGACTTAAAATCAAAAAGACTAAATTCTTTTTGGTAAACAACTCAAGCTTGAGTTGTTTGCCATAAATGAATTTAGTCTTTTTGATTTTAAGTCGATTCTTCCACGTTATCAGTAGAGGTTGCCATTAATAGTCAAAACATCAAAAATGGAATGCAATAAGGTTATTCCGCTAGTATTAGATAAGAATCGATCGTTATTTTTGATTTTAAGCCGTTTCCTCCATGTCTTCAGCAATGGTTACCAATAATAATCGAAGCGTCAAAAACCTAATGTAGAATTGTTATTCCTCAAGTATTAGATGAGAATCGATCACTATTTTTGATTTTAACTCGATTCCTCCATGTCTTCAGCAATGGTTACCAATAATAACCGAAACGTCAAAATTCAATGTAGAATGGTTATTCCTCGACTATTAAATGAGAATCGATCATTATTTTTTACTTAAAGTCAACATGAACTGCAAATAGCAAGTGATATCTGATTAATAATAAAGGAATAAACATATTGATATTTCAAATGAATTTGGATAAAGGTTAGCAACGATCCGTTGCAGTTTATTTTGACTTTTTTTCGCTTCAGCCATTATCGCAACAGCTTTCAATCGCTTATTAAGAACTTTTTGTTTTATAAATCTCCCTTTATAATGTACTTTATCTGAAATTTCTATGATAAAATATATACAAGCTCGGACAGTGTTGCCAGATTTGTCAAATGAGCACATGATTGGTTAGTAGTGGTACATAAACAGCAAAAAGTTTTGGGCTTATGAATTATAAATCCTTAATGTCTGTTAAATACCGGGTGATTCAATAAGGGTGACGAGGTACCGTATCTCAGGAACTAATAATCGTAGAAGTTTGGGAAAAAAATCCTTCAGAGAAAATCGACCAAGAAAAATTGCTGGAAATATTTTTTAAGTTCATACATCCACCGCTAGGTGGCTAAATAGCTTCGATCGTATAAAAAATGCAATTTTCTCAAAAATTCTCCAATATAAGTTTAAAAATGAATACTCTCACGTTAATGCCACCATAATAGTCCATCTTTTTGATAAATGACTTTTTATTGTAGGACGTAAAATAAAGGCGGGAGGGGATGCTAAACTTTTATGGACTGCAGTGTCTATAACTTAAGTTTGACTTAACGGAATTTTGTTAACAAGGTCTGGTTCAAGAAAGGAAGGTTTGGTGAATAAAATAAAAAACCATCCATGCCATTCTAGTTCTTGCCGCCCTCGCTAAGGGGCGTGTTTTATAAAGTTAACCGTTTTATTGATTTTTCTCCAAAATCTTAAATGGAACCGTATAATTATTTTATTAGATTCAGAAAGTAGATCAAATTTGCAACAAAATATGTTCAAACCTCATGTCGATATCTTTTTTCGTTTAACAGTTATTGCTTAAAGAATATTTTATTAACGAATTTATTAAAGAAACAAAATAGGTAATTGAGTTTTCAATTTTTTTTTCAAGTTTCGTAGTCAAGCATGCCATGGATAAATAAAAAAACAGTTTAAAACTTTGTTCTTATTTTCATCTAATCACAACAATAATGATATAACATAACAAACAATAAAATAACAATTAAAACATTAACATCTATTTGTGAAAAATCGCCGTTTCCATAGAAACTGTCAACCAAGTCTTTCACGGTCTTCTAAGAAATTAGATATTTTTGAAATTTAATACCTACTCACAGGCGACACAGAAAAGCGTTATTATCATTATTGTTGTGATTAGATGAAAATAAGAACAAAGTTTTAAACTGTTTTTTTATTTCTCCATGGTATGCTTGACTACGAAACTTAAAAAAAATTGAAAACTCAATTACCTATTTTGTTTCTTTAATAAATTCGTTAATAAAATATTCTTTAAGCAATAACTGTTAAACGAAAAAAGATATCGACATGCGGTTTGAACATATTTTGTTGCAAATTTGATCCACTTTCTGAATCTAATAAAATAATTATAAGGTTCCATTTAAGATTTTGGAGAAAAATCAATAAAACAGTTAACTTTATAAAACACGCCCCTTAGCGTGGGCGGCAAGAACTAGAATGGCATGGATGGTTTTTTATTTTATTCACCAAACCTTCCTTTCTTGAACCAGACCTTGTTAACAAAATTCCGTTAAGTCAAACTTAAGTTATAGACACTACAGTCCATAAAAGTTTAGCATCCCCTCCCGCCTTTATTTTAGGTCCTACAATAAAAAGTCATTTATCAAAAAGATGGACTATTATGGTGGCATTAACGTGAGAGTATTCATTTTTAAACTTATATTGGAAAATTTTTGAGAAAATTGCATTTTTTATACGATCGAAGCTATTTAGCCACCTAGCGGTGGATGTATGAACTTAAAAAATATTTCCAGCAATTTTTCTTGGTCGATTTTCTCTGAAGGATTTTTTTCCCAAACTTCTACGATTATTAGTTCCTGAGATACGGTACCTCGTCACCCTTATTGAATCACCCGGTACTCTAGCATTAACTTTTTGCTAGTATTGTCGCGAAACAACTACCTTTATTATTATTTGAAAATGTCTGCTAATGGATATGTAGGCAAAATCTTGTGGGAGCTTTATCTCAAAAACTAATAGTAATTATATTAGGTTGGAGTTGGTGGTGTTTCACAAAGATTTAAATTCGATTTCCAGTATTTTTTTTTAATTGCTCATTGTATTTAGAAATTGAAGGGAAAAGTGAAAACTATGCTGTTTGTGGTTTCGAAGAATTTTTAGTTTTAAATGATAAATATCTAAATGTGATATTCATTTCGATTTAAAATTTTCCAAAGTATATTAGCCAAAAGGCCGTTCTTAAAAAAGAGAAATCAAGAAATTAATTTCTACTAGTCTGAAACAGGTCTGGACTTGTATTTGACATCTTATCTCTAAAGGAAAAGAGATCATTCTATCCGGTAGGTTTCACATTAAGATATAAAAAATAAAACAAATTTATTTTTGGAGAATCTTTAATCTCGATATATATATTTCGGGTGACTAACCCATCTTCAGGAGAAACAGAAAGTAACTGACCCGGATAAGTCGAAATTGAATACAAGTCAATGGTAAAATTTATTTTTTAAGATAACATAAGGGTAAATATTTAAAATTATTGGAGGGAGAAAAGGTAGGAAGTCTACTTTTGTTTAATTTTGAATGGCCTTCTGAGAAATGAGGATTTCTAATTTGAATACAACTCAATGGTAAAATTTATTTTTAAGATAACAAAAGGGTAAATATTTAAAATTAGCGGAGGAGAAGACTATTTTGTTTAATTTTGAATGGTCTTCTGAGAATTGAGAATTTACACACAAAACAAATTTGCAAATATTTAAAGAATGTAATCAATGATTGTACTTTTCTTAACTTCTAATTGATTATTTAGTATATTCGTTTTATTTGAGAGACCTAATTTTATTTCGGCTTTTTTTTATGTGAATATGTTAATTTGTTGTAAAGTTTAAAAAAAAATAATAATTTGAGTTACCAAGCGTCTATAAGGTTTTATTAGCGCTGTCGTGCACCGAGAAAATCTATGCCTTTTGTTACAAATGAAGAAAGTTTTTGAACACTACTGTGGAGAGAAGAAGGAAACATTTTATTTGTTTCATTCATTGACCCTTTGAAACCCTGAAGAAGGAGGAAAAACCCTCCGAAACGTCGGTTTGAAAGAAAAGGAGGAAGGATTCCAATAAATTACACCTTATTTTATATGTGTTAATTTTTTCTTTCCTCACTACCTCTGGGCTGCCTTCCATTACTTTCATTTAATATATATATATATATATATATATATATATAAATATTAATAATATAAACTTTGTTTTCTATGATGAAATTTTAGAATTCGTGAAAAAAAAATGGATACAAAATCTGAATGCAACATAGAATATAAAATATATCCGATGCGTTGGGTTGTTTTAGTTCTCTATTTGATTAATTCCATGATTAGTGCATCATTTTGGGCTCAATACTCAATCATCGAGGATATTATCAAGGTTGGTTAATTTATTTTGAACTTTTTCTATCTAATATAGGTGAAGAAAACATACATCTATGTATATGAGAATTGTATTTTCCACTGTTTGCTTAGGTTCCGTAGAAATGTAAAACGAGGCCCTTTTAATATAAAATCCAAATATGAAGTACTCATGAGTAGAGACCGGATTTTTATGCAGTAAATACTGCCAAAATATGCAGTTAAAAAGACTGAAATAGCAAAGTAATATGCAGAATACGTTGAAATATGCAAATATATGCAGTAAAAATTGGCAAAATAAATTTTTTTATCCACTAAAAAATTAAAATTAAAGACAAAAAGACTATATATTTGAAAGAATGCTATAAAAGGAACAAAATGATAAAGTAAGCTATAGACACCAAGTGTCAAATATATACTTTTATCGAGTAACTAATTTCACAACATTCTCATTATATTGGGTTGTTCGGAAAGTCATTTCGTTTTTTTTGGGGAACATGAAAGACAGTTTTCGTATAATGAATAAATATTTTATTAAATTATATATTGGCCATTCTGGTCCAACACCTTTTGCCATCTTTCTGGCAGTAACATAATTCCCCTCTCATAAAAGTTTTGGTCCTTGCTGGCAAAAAACTCGTCCAGGTGGTTTTTGACATCTTCATTTGAGGTAAAGGTTTTGCCATCCAAAAAATTTTGCAGGGACCGGAACAAATAGTAGTCGGAAGGCGCCAGATCTGGAGAATATGGTGGATGTTGCAGTACGTCCCATTCAAGCTGTAAAAGTTTTTGGCGAGTGACCAAACTTGTGTGAGGTCTCGCATTATCCTGGTGGAACACTACACCCTTCCTGTTGATTAATTCGGGCCTCTTCTCTTTAAGTGAATCATTCAATTTGTCCAGCTGATGACAATAGACTTCTGAATTAATCGTTGTATTGTCCGGCAAAAGCTCAAAAAAAACGATTCCTTTGACATCCCACCAAACGGAGAGCATCACCTTTTTTTGGTGAATGTTGGCTTTTGACACGCTTTGAGCCGGTTCATCTTTTCTGCTCCATGACCTCTTGCGTTTAACATTGTTGTATACAACCCATTTTTCGTCCCCAGTAATAATCCGCTTCAAAAATGGATCATTTTCTAGACGTTTGAGGAGCGAATCACACGCGTCAACACGACGACACAAATTTCGCTCGGTAAGGACATGGGGCACCCACACATCGAGCTTCGAGGTTAAGTCCATGCCTTTCAAATGACCATAAACAGTTAAATTCGACAAATTTAACCTCTCACCGATCTCTCGTGTGGTGATTCGCCGATTTGCATCAACTAATGCCTTTATCGCATCTTTGTCAGCTTCGACCGGCCTTCCAGACCGTGGTGCATCTTCGACATCAAAATTGCCGGATCGAAATTTTGCAAACCAGTTCTGGCACTGGCGTACTGTTAACACGCCTTCTCCATACACATCCGTCAATTTTTTTCTCGCTTGGACAGCATTTTTACCTTTTCTGAAGTTAAAAAGTAAAATATGACGAAAATGCTGCTTATTGCTCTCCATATTTAAAAGGGCACCAACCAAAAACTACTGGGTAGAATTAATAGAACTTTTTCACACACAAGCCTTGCAATATCAGCTCTCAAGACATATAATGGTTATGGGGCTTAAGTGTGAATTTAGTTTCGAAAAAACGTAATTAAGTCCTCTGGCGGGAAAAAACGAAATGACTTTCCGAACAACCTAATATTTAAAATATTAAAAAATATTTAAACTCAAAGATATAATAGGTGCTCTTGAATAAAATTAACATAATAAATAAAATAATGTTTC
The DNA here is from genome assembly GCA_024734495.1 of Forficula auricularia. NCBI lineage: Eukaryota > Metazoa > Arthropoda > Insecta > Dermaptera > Forficulidae > Forficula > Forficula auricularia. The sequence goes on from JALMQS010000064.1 coordinate 15,720,455, forward strand.
AAAAAATGTGAACGAAAAAATACGGGGGGGGGGGGGGGGTAGTTTTATTTAATAGACACGATTCTATTGTATTACTTTTATTTTTTTTATATTAACAAGCTTTTCTTATTGACGTGCATAAAATAAACTAATAAAATAATGCAAGTATTTGTCCGGCTATAATCTGATCACTACACTAATTTACACACGCACACACACGACAGTCAATGTCCAAAATGGACTATAGTTCCCGAAGGCCTTTAAAAAATAAATAAATAAAGAAATAATTAACAAATGATCTCAAAAATAATTAAAATCTGATTGTAATTGTGAATAATTTATGTTTACAAGTATTTTTATAAATTTTCTTCAAGTTATTATGTCTACGCTATTATCTACGTTATTATCTACGTTATTATGTCTATCGATCGCTCCACTTCCTCAGACGTAATGGGAGAAAATTTAAAGGAACTTTATATATATATATTCTTCATTTTTTTGCCGAAAAATGACTTTTAAAAAATCTGTATTTGGCCCAAAATAAGTAATATTTGACAAAAAATCCTTCAAATATGCAATTTTATGCAACATTCTTTAAATATGCAATTTTATGCAATATTACTCAAATATGCAAAAAATATGCAGTATAAAATTTAATCCACAGTATCCTACATGCATGATTCGGATAGATAATTGTTCCCCTGGGTCATATATGTGGCGGCAAACAAAATATGCAATTGCATAGGAATCCGGTCTCTACTCTCATGAGTGTAATCTCGATTTCTCCAAGACTACTGGGACTAAGAATTTGAAATTCACCATGAATGTTACTTTTACAAAGTAGATGATCCTTAAAAAGTTTTTTTTTTAATTCAAATTTTAAAGACGTAAAACTAATAAAAAAAACTTCTCTAAAACACGATTTCATTTAAAGATATCACGATTTTCCCGGAATTAGTAGGACTAGAAACTTGAAATTTTGTGTTACATTGTGATGGGAAGAAGCCAAAAATTATAAAAAGTTGAAAATTCAACAAGTAAAACTTATAATTGAGGCTATGGAAAAAACAAAAATAGTGTCAATTATTTTTTTGTCTAGAACAGCGCTTCTTAAACTTTTTTCATTGATGGCCCCTTTTTATAATCTAGATTTTTTCACGACCCTAGACATTAGATTTAAAATCAAGATATAGAAATACATATTTTCACACAAGGGCGGATCCAGGAATTTTTTATGGGGGGGGGGCGAATGTATATAAGGTACCCGATGTAAGATCTACTTTTTATCTCGGAAGTGTGTCGCGATCGAATTGTCCAAGCGGGGGGGGAGGGGGGGGGGTCGGAGACGCCGCCCCCCCCCCACCACACACATATAGAACTTTATTTTCAATTTTAAAATTTTTTGAAAAAAATAAATGTTTTTTTTTTTACAAATTTTTTTGCCAGGCACCCCCCTGCATCCGCCCATGTTTTCACATAGATAATTTATTTTATTGTAAAACATATTTATATGAAAAGAAGTTGTTTTAGGATTTGTTTCAAGTATATAATCTACTCTTATTAAACGAGCAAAAATTGTTTTTTTTTTTTTTTTTTTATAAATTTTATTAAACCAATTATTTTACATTAATTAATGTATACCATGTATTTTAGCTTCGATTTCGGAGATTGCTTCTCCACCATCGAGTGTCCTTATTCATATTTAGTCCTTGTTTTTAATAAGAGGAAAAATCTAATTAGATAAAAAAACCTCTTTTCCGATAATTATTTCAATTCCATTATTCATCCTCTCTTTCCTCCGAGCAAAAATTGTATATTTATTTATTTATATATATATATATTTATTTCTTAGTGTTAGGGGGTTTTTGGGGTGACAATTCGATCTGTCACGGTCTCATCTTCGACAAAATTGTTTTTGATGGGTTTTTTCGTAATCAAATTAATTATTCTTAGGTAGACAAATCCCATTCTTAGGGTTTTAAAAAGGTTACTCTTTTTCTTTTGTACCCAGACAGACAATGGGTCGGGTTAATCCTTTATTTTCAAAGGCCTTGAAGAAGTATTGTGATTCTGGATTTTAACATATTTTGTTCTCCCTAAACGTTAGAAATATTAATAAACGTTTTATAATTGTTTTTATAAAGAACTTTATTTATTTAATAGAATAAAAAATAATCAAGAATTTATTTAAAAATATATTTCGCATAAGCAGGTCTCAATTTTCTGAAAAAAACAACACATTTTGATAGGTTTTATTTATTAATAATTGGATGAATAAAAATGAATCATATGGTTGAATCAAAACATGTGCAGAAGGTGGGGCGCAGTGGTGGGGAATCCGGGAGTAGGGCGAGGTTTTGGGGGTCGGGTCGAGCGGGGTGGAGGTGGGGGGGGGGGGGGGGGTACATTGGGCAAATATTATATATTTTTGTATTTTTTTAATTTGAAAGCGGCTCTCAAATAAAAATCGACCTTTCTATCAGAATTTTAAATTAAAAATAATATTAAAATAAAGCTTTTAACTGAAGGAAGAAGCTACCGAGCATCGCTCGGTGCCTCCAGGTACTAATTATTTAATGAAAGAAACCCACGTCTTTGAGACGGGTGTGATTGTTTTTGCTGCATAAAAAATTAAATCTTTGTGCAATATTTGACACTACTGAACGTAAAGCATTTTCAACGTTTTTCAGTGTAGAACGGTATTTTGATTTAATAAACGTTAAAGCTGAAAAATTCGTTTCAATTTATGTGCTGCTCAATGTAAGAAGAACATTTAATGCCAATTCATAAAATTTGGGAGATTCAGTTCTAGCTCCCTTCCAGAATTTAGTCAATAATTTTTATAGAAACTCAATTTTTAAGTTAAAGTCTCTCGATAGCTCTGCAAATTCCTCTTGGGGTTTATATGGCAGGTGATTAATCTCATTTCAATAAGATATGGTTTAGAGAAAATGTAATGTATTAAATTAAAGATAAATAAATTATTACGACTATTGTTTCTTTAAATTCATGTATCTGAATTAAATTTTTGCGACCACAACATTTAGCATTGCTACTCCATTTTGGGTCGCGACCCATAGTTTAAGAAACGTTGGTCTAGAAAAACATATCACAATTGAAGGAAAATCAAAATCGACCGGAAAAAAATTGAAAATTTCATGTAAAATATCCCATATATAAGTATATACCGGGTGAGTTTTTTTATCTTGAGAGAGTCTTATAATTCAAGAACAGTGCATTATATGGAAAAAAGTTTCAAATAAAAGTTTGTTTATATCGAGGCGGAAACTAAACTACGTTATTGTTTGTCGACGTAGAACAAGCTTTCAAGGGTATTTCAATATCAAGTTCTGTTTTTTAAATGGAACCCTATATTTTTCTATACGTCTCCTTAATCTACAAAAAAAAAACGGAACAACTTTCATAAGAACTATTTTTTTATACGACATCAAATAACAAAATACATGAATCAATTAGATCTCAAAAAAATTTTAATAATTATTTTTAACAATTATTTAACTTAATTATCAAATAATAATGATTAAATAAATAATTTAATAATTTTTCGACACTGTTCTGAGACATTCCAGAGTATATTGCAGGTCTTCTGGATTAATTCCAGTTCCAATTTCCTTATTTTGGCCTATTCCGCAGTTTCTTCGTAGACTTTACATTTCCTGTTTTTTTTAAACAGATTTTACAACACAATAAAGTGAAGCTTGTGAGGGTGTATTTCTATCAGTAAAACGCTCGGCATTCATTTCAATGGCAGCCCCTAACAGTTCTTCCACATTCACCGCATAAATTAAGACCATTTTAATTCAGTCTTCAACAAAAAAATGCTCCATTTTTATTATGGTAATTCAATATAACTATCTACTGGATTGACACGAGAAATAAACTTTTTTAAGCTCAAGAATTTTAACTAGTTCTATTAAGTAGAAAATAATCTCTTCAATCTGAGTATAAAGAAGTTTTAATATTATAAACACTTATTTTCATTGTTGTGACTTTTCGATTTAATTATTTGATAATTAAATTAAATAATTGTTAAAAATAATTATTAAGATTTTTTTGAGATCTAATTGATTCATGTATTTTATTTATTTGATGTTGTATAAAAAAATACTTCTTATGAAAGTTGTTCAATTTATTTTTGTAGATTAAGTAGACGTATAGAAAAATATAGAGTTCTATTTAATAAACAGAACTTGACATTGAAATACCCTTAAGACTTGTTTTACGTCGACAAGCATTAGCGTAGTTTAGTTTTCCCCTCAATATAAACAAACTTTTATATGAAACTTTTTTCCATATAATGCACTGTTTTTGAGTTATTTTTTATTTTTTTTTAATGCAATCGAATGCAAGAAGGGGTGCACCAGTAAAGATGTAGCCCCTATGGATCTCGAAAGACCCTTGCATTACCGAAGAGAAGGAAAGTTGATTAAGTGAGAGGGTGTAGACGTAGGTGTCTATGCACCCTGGTGGTTATAAGACTGTCTCAAGATAAAAAAACTCACCCGGTATATATTATATAATATTATATAGTATTAAGTACGGAACCCTAAGTATGTGTGAATCCCAATCTCCCTTGAACTCTATTTTTTTATTTTTTAATAGAAATTTTATTCGATTTCAAACGAAGAGCTTCAATGGACATCGTTAGCTTATTTAATAACGTTTTGCGTATTTTTCCTTCCTGGAACTTTCTTAATTAACCGATTAGGCTTACGGTGGACTACGTTTCTTTATTAACTCTACGAGAAATTTTATAATGAGCAAAGTTGTAGGGGATGTGATTTCTGACAACTTATGTTTAAAAAAATTCCCCCCAAAAACCACCCAAAAAGGGTGGGAAGGAGAAAAATATATAAATTCTTGCTCTTTGACCAAACTCAACCAAATTTTGTATACATAATCTGAGGGACTCTAGAAAGCTAGAAATGCAAAAATTAACCACCTAAAATGGGGGGGGGGGGTCAAAAAATGAAAATTCTTGCTCTTGGACCAAACTCAACCAAATTTTGTTTACATAATCTGTGGGTCACTAGAAGGCTAGAAATGCAAAAACTGGGTGCGGGGGTGGAGTGGGGGTGGGTTAGGGCATGGGATGAGCGGAGTGGAATGGCGGTGGATTGAGGGAGTATGGCGGAGTGGGGGGGGGGGGGGGGGTGCAAGGTTGGTGGATGGGGGGTTCAGGTGAGGGTCCAGTGGCATAGTGGGGTGGTACGGGGTGGGGGTCCGAGGTGGGGGGGTGCAGGTTAGAGTGTTGAAGTGGTGGTGTGGGGGCGGGGGTTGGGGTGCTGGGTGGGTTTCGTGGAGTGTGGTGGGTTGGAGTGGGGGTGAGGTTGGGGTTCGTGGGTTGGGGGCCCGAGGTGGGTGGGGTGAGTGTTGGGGTGGTGGTGTGGGGGCGGGGGTTGGGGTGCTGGGTGGGTTTCGGGGAGTGTGGTGGGTTGGAGTGGGGGGTAAGGTTTGGGTTCTGTGGTATGGGGGCGGGGGTTGGGCACGGGTTCATGGGGCGGTGGTAGGGGTGCTGGGTGGGTCGGGGGGAGGTAGTGTGAGGGTGAGATTCGTGGGTTGGGGGTCCAGGGGGCGTGCCCCTGGCTAGCAAGAGGGCCGCCGAAGGCGGGCCTTGCACCTAGTTTAATAATATAATTAGAATTCTCGGCTCTATGGTCCTAAAATGCTGTGAATTATCTATCTTTTTTGTCGCAGGTTTTAGTTGTGCCCGTGCCGCCCTTATTGGCCGCCCTTTGGTTTCCCTTCGATCAACTCGCGACCATTACTGCGATCGGTTTCTTCGGCAACCAAATCGGAATTTGCTTGAGTTTCCTTACAGCCCCAATGATTGTGCGAGATAGCGACAATCTTGAAGAGATCGGAAACGATCTCTTTTTTCTCTTTCTTTATATGGGCATTGCACAAACGATTGTTCTTGTATTGATTTTTTTCTGTAAGTATATCTTAACATGCTTATATATAATAAATTCGAAACGTTCTGATGTGGCCACCCACTTGACTTTACCATACACTTATGGTTGAGTTGGGTACAAGGGCCTAGATTTTACTTTTTGACCCTACAACCCCTCCCCCCATTTTGGGCGGTTAGTTTTTGCATTTTTTAGTCTTCTTTTTGTAGCCCACTGATTATGTATATAAAATTTGGTTGAATTTGGTCCAAGGGCCTAGATTTTCATTTTTTGACCCCCCACCCCAGCCCCCAATTTTGGGCGGTTTGTTTTTCCATTTTTAGATTTCTGGGGGCACACTGATTATGTAGACCGATATGCCATGGTTTCGCCCAATTTTTTTTAATCAAAATAGTTTTAGCCGTTTTTGAAATATTTCGAAAAAAGAAGCAAAAAAAAACAACACTTTTTTCATGCACGATTACAATACTTGACCATACCATTTATGGTAAAGTAAAAATAAAATGCTGTTAGGTGGTAAGCGCATAACTTGAGAACGGCTGTATCTATTTGGATATTTTTTTTTAATGTTTGTTATCGTCCGAATAAGGTTTGAGGGAAAGAAAAATTGGAAAATAAAAAGACATTAATTTGGAAATGTCACCTTAAATAAAACAAACATTGAGCAGCTCTAAAATAAATAAAAACAAGAGCTTGTAAATAATAAATAATAACATCTACCAATCTTAGAGTTCCAAGGGGGGCCCAAGGGATGGGGGATGGGGGTGAGGGTGCAGGAATCGGAGGTGGGACTTCAGGGGCGCAAGAGACCCGCCGAATTGTGTTTTTTAAAATTATTTGATATTTAAGTTTATTATTAATTACATATAAGGGTGTCTTTAGCGTAAATAAGTTTTCAATTTTTTTAATATTTAATAAATACTTATGCGGCTGAGCGGTTCTTTTTCTTTAGAATCTAATCCAAGAAAATGATAGAATTATCTCTCTTCCTTTAGACTCTTTAGAGCTAAGGCATTGCAAGGATGCCAAATACAAGCCCAGACCTGTTTTAGACTAGTGAGAGATTCATTTCTTGATTTCTATTTTTCTAAAAGCGGTTTAATAAAATATTAAATCGAAATGAATATCAAATTTAGATGTTTATCATTTAAAATTATTAAATGACCAAAACTGGATTCAAGTCTTGAAAAGGTTTCACTTTTTTCTCAAATTTCTAAATATAATGAGGAAAAAATAAAAAAAAATAAAAAAAATGGAAATCAAATTGAAATATAGTAAATACTTATATATTGATAAGAATGTTAATAAATAAAAGCAAATTACAAGAAAGTAAGCGAGGATTTAATTAATTTAATATTAAGGAAATAAGAAGTTTAAAAACGTGAAAGACAAGCGATTGCATTTAACGTAAAAAATGTGTTTAATCTTCTTTAGTTTTTAATTAATTTATTTTTATTATCCTTCTCTTGTTTATTTTGTCTAGCATTATGTTTTTCCGATATAAATATTGTTGTTTTCGTGAGATTTATATATTGCATGTATTATAGAACAAATAGCGCTTGTTTATTATTGTAATCTTAATTAGAGCGTTCTTAATAGATTACTAAATATGTCTGAAATCCAAATAAAAAACAAATTATTAATTTTTTTTTTATTTATTTAATGTCACCGGGAACAAAGCCCATTTAGACAGCACATAAGTAGAGTGTTAGTAGAGTTAGTGAGGGAATTATTAAATTTTATATTGATAAGCATTATCAAACCATTTATATATATAAAGTATTACACTCAAACAATTTAAGTTATACATAGTAGAAAACAAATTACAATACAAATTAAACACATACTAATCTAATAAACAGTATGTGATAATTTTTTTTAAATTTTCCTCCCATAATTTTTTTTTAGGTTTCTATTTATTCTTGAATGCGTCTTTCGTTAGTTTATCTCAAAGAGAAGATCGTGCTTCACTTGCTTGATTTTTTCTATAAGATCTGAATTGAATATTGTCTAGGACAGTAATTTCAATAACTTTTCATGGCTTGAATGAAAAATTTAACAAACCGGAACGCCAAAAACAAGAATAACACCGACTAAAAAAACAAAAACATATTGTCGAGAAATGGAAATTTTATTTATTTTCAAGACCATAATAAGAAGCGCACATAAGCTTGGTTACGCAGTGTTGTAGCTAGAGTTATGGGCGCATATGGGACAAGATTTCGATGTTACGCCCTTAAAGATTCTCTACTGAATTTAAAGAAAACAATCATGAAATTATATACTTAGTTATTTGAGGTAAAATAAGCCCTTAAACAAAAGTTTGAGCAAAAATAATTAAATACCCGCTGGTCAAAAAGGAAAAAACTTTAATTTTTACAAAATAAATTCGTGTGTGTAACCTTTAGGCGCTGTTGAAGTAAAAATTCTTTGATGGTTGTGGCAGGTTTTACTAAAAATATTAAACTTAAAATAAATATGTCATATTAATTGCGACAGGCGTGCCCCCGACACGCCCTCTACAGCTAGGTCCCTCCGGGCGTCTGGTCTTGGGGGGCAGCTTCTCGAAAAGGCAAAAAGTTTGTTTCCTGAAATATCTGCCTGCCAGCCCATTATTACCTCACTCCTACTACCAGGACTTTTGTTCTCCTTTTTCTATTGATATAATTTACTTTCTAATGGGTAGAGGTCCACAAATTTTAATTCTCCTCCTGATGGGTTGGTGGGGTTCGGAGAGTGATCAGAGTTGGATCAGAGGACATGTATAGGGTTGGGGGGAGGGGTGAATGATGGTCAGGGGGGAAGTATAGGGTCGGTGGAATGGATGGGGGTTAGAGAAGGTAGCAAGAGAGCCGCCTCGCCGACGCAAAGTTCATGTTTTTTTTTATAATGATATTGATACAAGAAGAAGTTGCACCAAGAAGGTACAACCTCTGTAGTCCGCGGTGGACCCTTGTATCGTGAAGATAAGAAGATATTTAGGGATTGGGTAGGAGTCGAAGGTATCTGTGGATGCTGGTCTTGAAAGATTGAAGGTTATAATTTGCTGGAAATGTAATGTTCGATGGATAGAACAGCTAAGTTGCGTAACCTTTCTTGACCCATAGAATTTCTTAAATAAAAACTACAGCGCCGTGTCTACAAGTGGCGAGGACTTTATTACTACTTACCGGATGCATTCTAAAACTGGACGATATCCTTTTCTTACAAATGCGTTCAATTCTTGATATATTTTTTTTGTTTAATTTGTGTTTGTAATTTAGCAGATAACTTAAATGAATACAAAATTAATAAATTTTATTAAATTTTGTAATAATAAATGTTTAGAGTTTCGTTTTTGAACTGAAAGTGTAGGTATTCGATTTTGACGCTAATAATTATATCACTCCTTTCCTGGACTTTTCAGTAGCTATTCTATCAATCTATTATTTGGATAAAATTAATTAATTTACTCACTAATAATAATTCGACTCGGGCCACTGTTGCCTTAGCTACGGTGCTAATTATTACATTAATATACTCGAATATCGTAGCAAAAGTACTTAGTTTCACGAACCAGAACTATTATATTTTTAACCGACTTCAAAAAAGGAGGAGGTCTCTATTCGACTGATTTTTTTTGTGTGTCCATGTTATCTCCACCAATTGTGAACCGATTTTGAAAAAAAATTGCATTGGGTTCAGTCTAGCTTCCGATTGGTCCCGTTTTTTCATTGGCATTAGACCTTTTTTGTTAGATTTATTCAAGCCTAACTTCTTTGTTTATGAACCGATTTCGATGATTCTTTTTTTATTCGCAAGGGGTATCTTAGGGATGGTGCCATATTAATTTGGCCAAGTTCTGATGATATGATCAACGATGAAATAACGTAAATCTCCAATTCTTATGACCAAATAATCGAAATTATAATAAATAAAATCTTTTATAATTCCATGCAAGGTATTATATTAAGTCTCTATTAATAACATCACTAAAAATAAAAAAATAAAACCGACTTCAAAAAAATTAAATGCAACAAATAAAATATACTAAAAGGTATAAAATAATTATTATCTTAATTAACAGGAATAGCAGGGAATTGGACAAAAATAAAAAACAGAGTTTTTGTTTGTCCAATTCCTGTATTCCTGTTAATTAATGCTTATAATGGATACGAGTGATTTACCATTATTATCTTATTTAGTTACAACTAAACGACGAAATATTAACATGAAATTACTTTTTGAAGCCGGTACCAAACAAACTATACCTATAAGCGAGCGTACCCGCCAAACCTACTAAGATCCGTAGAGTGCGATTCATAAAATGTATATGTTTGGCACCGACTTCAAAAAGTAATTTCATGTTAATATTTCGTCGTTTAGTTGTAACTAAATAAGATAATAGTTATTTTTATATCTTTTAGTGTATTTTATTTGTTGCATTTAATTTTTTTGAAGTCGGTTTTATTTTCTTCTTAAAAATTATTTTAATAATTTCACGAACAAAAGCCTCGTTTTGGGTTCCACTCCACCCCAGGCAATTGGATATCTCAGCGATGTGTATCGGAGCCGATTTCCCCCACTTATTTCTATTTGTGAATCAAATATTAACATTTTTGTTTCTTATTTAGTTTTTAAAACTCAACCACCTACTCCGCCATCGGCCACGCAAAATAATGCCACCCAGTTAGAAAATTTTACTGATTTTTATAAGTCCATGAAAAGACTAAGCAAAAATAGAAATTTCATGCTGATGTTATTGGCATATGGAATTAACGGCGGAATATTTTATTGTGTTTCTATTTTATTGGGCGAAATTATTCTCACTTATTTTCAGGTAAGATTTTATTTATTTATTTATTTTTAGTATAATAATAATAAGTAGTTTTTATTATAACCAATTGTCCATTTACATAATATGTCGTCGGGTTACTGCCAAAACAAGGTAACTCCATAATTTGAACTTTTGAGAAATCGTCGTTTGAAAATTTAAATTGAAATGAAAAAAATGGAGTTGGGTTTTTTGGACCACTTGTTTTGCCTGCTTTAACAGTTTGTTTGGAGTTGTCTGGTTTTTCGGTATGTTTATCGAACATTTTTTAATCTAATTAACTCCGAATTGAGTAAAAGTGGAGTTAGCTTGTTTTGGCAGTAACCCGACGATATATACTTACCATTTTTGTTAATATAAAGCATATAGACTTGGTCTTGTCGTCGCTAATAATTGTATTCTGATATCTGGGTCCATCTGTAGCACATGCCTCCCTTGTATATTTTGCAAGAGAGCTCCAGTTTGAATTATTTAACAGGTCCTTGAATTCGCCTTTCGTTAGGGCCCCTGGCCCAGGCATTCATGGCGTATGAACAAGAGGATTGGGCATTAGGGTGGGTCGAAAAGACTGAATGTTTTTTTCGAAAATGCTTTAGTGCGGAAAAGTTGCCTATTGTAATTAGAAGAAAAACCGCATAAAAAAATTACAATCGGTTAACATCTTTCGCTCGCGCATCGAACTTAAAATTACGAAAAATTGTAAAAATCACGATATCTTAAAATTTTTTTATTAGTTTTTAAAATAACACACTCTAGTGTTTTATGGTTTAAATAATCTAAATAAATTAAATTCTGATCAATAATTACTTTTTTACATTCGCGCAACATCTTAGAAGAAATAGAAAGTATATTATTGATCAGAATTTAATTTATTTAGGATATTTAAACCATAAAAACACTAGGGGATGTTTATTTTAAAAATTTTAACTAATAAAAAAAATTTAAAAATATCGTGATTTTTGCAATTTTTCATAAGTTTCAAGTCCAGTGCACGAGCGGAAGATGTTAACAGATTTTAATTTTTTATGCCGTTTTTATTCTTATTACAATAGGCAACTTTTCCACACTAAAGCGTTTTCGAAAAAAATATTTCAGTTTATTCGACCCACCCTATTGGGCATCTCGCAATAAAGTGGGAAACATCCTCCTTTTCATTTAAGTTGCAGAGGATACATTTGAAATCCCTTCTCGTCATCCATGGCTTATAATTCAGGTCCACAACCTCCCCATGAATCTTCATGATCCATCTTATCTCTCTCATCCATTCCGATCATTTTATCTAAGATGATTCTCCGCAGCTTCTCCAACTTCCTCTTTAAATTTACTCCCAACCCTCTCCGAGAATTGAGTAGCACATTCCCCCGACCCCTCCAATCCGCATTTTTAGTAGGTATAATATTTTGGTGGTTTTACAATATTCAGCTTTAATAAACTATAATCATTTAATATAATTTAGAGGGTAAATAATCATTAAGTGTTGACTTATCGACAATGTGTTATGAATTTGTGTGAATGGTTTCTTGAATTGGAATGGAACTTTTATTAAATTATAAAGAGCTAGTTTTTAGTAGAAATGATTAAGCAGCTCCTTATCTAACATGAAGTACTATAGTACAAGATCCAAGGTATGAATAAATGACTGTTATTTGATTTTTTAAACTAATCCCATTAATAAATAAATTATTGTTTCCCATATCTCAACCACTGCTAAAGCTGCTGCGCGCAAGCTTGGTCTCCTATTTAGGTCTAGACGCTATTATACTCCCAGTCAACTTCTTATACTGTATAAGGCTCAAATTCGTCCCTGTCTTGAATATAGCTCTCATCTGTGGAGGGGTGCCTCCAAGCATTCTCTTGCTACACTGGATGCGATTCAGAAGTGAGCAATTAAACTAATAGGTGACCCGGCTCTAACCAACTCACTCGACTCCCTGGCTCACCGAAGAACCGTTTATGCCCTTTCCCTGTATTACATATGTATTTATATATAAACAAATAATAAATAAATAAATAAAAACGAAATAAAAATGATTTTAGTTGACCAATATAGTGCTTTTAAATTCAATTAAATTTAAAAAGTATCTAAAAGAAAAGAAAATTCAACTAATATTTACATCTATAGATTCCCCACAATCTAATGGTTTAAATGAGAGATTAAACCAGACTTTAGTAAATAGATTAAGATGTAAAATAAATGAAAAAGATAAACGAGCATGGCCGAAATTAGCAGAAGAATGCGTAAGAGAATATAATATTACAAATCATAGCGTAACAAAATACTCACCCTCTTACCTGTTGTACGAACAAAGTTCTGATATTATCCCTGAAGAGTTACACAAAAAAGAAGATATAGAGAAAGATAGAGAAGAAGCATTCAGAAACTCAGAAAAAAATTTTCTCAAAATAAAAAGAAATTTGATGTGAATAAAAAAGAACATCAATTCAAAGAAGGAGAATGGGTATATGTTATGAATGGAAATAAATTAAACAGGGGCAAGTTAGAAGAAATAAGAAGCGGACCATTCATCATCAGCAAGAAAGTTTCAAACTCTATGTATAAACTAAAGTGTAATAAGAAAAACAAGGAAAGTGTGGTGAACAGTAGGAAGTTGAGACCTTACTCTTTTTCCCTTATGAGAAAAAGAGTCCCCCTAGCAGAGGAGGTGTAAATTAGATAATAATATCTTATTCCTAATTTAGCGCTCTTATTATAACCTCTAGGGATTTATTAAATATTATGTTGGTAGTAGCTCTGGCTTGCTATGCACATGTCAGTTCGGTTAATAATATGAACTTGTAATTTAATATAAATAGAAGATAATAAGAATAAATTGTACATCTTTAAATACGTGATAAAGGTCTTATAATCTTTTCATTTATAGGTAAGATTATCTTCTAATTATTTATTGTATAAATTGTATTGTATATTTGTTAATAAAACCCATTTATAGTTTCTAGCTAATGAATCATTTATAACCTAATCGATTTAAAGATTGCTAAAAAGATTACAAAAAGATTATAAGACCTTTATCACGTAAAAACGGTGATATAAATTTCAAAAATATTAAAAAATAATAATAAAAGAATATATGTATCTATAAAGAATTTGGAAAAAAATTGATAGATACAAATACATAAATTCTACGGTCATATTGGTAATAATCTAATGGCAGGAAAAATAAGACCATTTTATTACTTCAAGAATATGGACGAATTAATAAAAGATTATTGTAACACATGTGAAACATGCATAAAGAATAAATCAAGGGGTCCAAGAGAAATAGGTCTATTATCAAAACTAGGACCAGCAAAATGTCCATTTGAAATAATGTCAATAGACACAATAGGTGGTTTTGGTGGTAATAGATCAACAAAGAAATATATGCATTTGCTGGTGGATCATTTCTCTAGATATGCTTGGATTTCGACATCAACTACCCAGTCTGCAGATGATTTCATTAAATTACTAAACCCGATTATAAATAAAAACGAAATAAAAATGATTTTAGTTTAGTTTTTAGGTCATTGATTTGCTCTAATAGAAAATGTTCATTGGATGTTAACTCACCCTTTTTTCCTGTTGTACAATCAGTTTCCTGATATTCCTCCAAAACATAATCCTTCACGCAAAAATTTTCTTCTTCATCCAGATAAATTTTTTTTTAATTCTGGTTTAAATGTTACACCTATTTTCCTGTATCCTCCGTTCTTTGTAATAGATTGCAGAGTATTACTAACCGTCCTCAAAGATAGCAGTTCGGGATGGTTTTCAACCTTCTTCAATTCTTCTGGAATTCGATACCATACCCTCTTGTCCAAAGATATTCCGATCAAGATGTTCTCCCTTTCATTCATCTTCATCAGATGTAAATGCAGTTTTGGTTGAGTCATTATTGTATCTTCTTATAATCTTTTCAGGGGCAAGTTAGAAGAAATAAGAAGCGGACCATTCAACAACAGAAGAAGCTACAAATAACATACACATGAAGAAAAGAGCCATAAAAGGTAACCATCCTACAGCTTATGAATACAGAAATATTAAAAATTTTGAGGAAAATGTGATCCACTTAGATGAAGAAAAGAGAATGAAAACCGTTAAATTAATTCAAGAATACCAATCATGTTTCGCAAAAGATAAATATGATGTCGGTTCAGTTAAAACTGGAGAAGTAAAAATAAAGTTAAAAGAAGACAGATATATCTCAAAGAAACCATATCGATGCTCATTCCCAGACCAGGAAGAAATAGATTCTCAAATTTCAAAATTAATGGAAAATGACCTGATAGAAGAATCGAGTTCACCTTTTGCATCACCGGTGACGTTAGCTTTTAAAAAAGTAGAGGGAAAAAGAACTCGATTGTGTATAGATCTGAGAGAATTGAATAAATTGGTGGTGCCAGAACCACAGCCATTCCCTAGAATAGAAGATTTAGTAGTGGACGTTAACGGCTGTGATTGGTATACGGCATTAGATATAAATTCAGCTTTTTGGGCTATCCCAATTAGAGAAAAAGACAGGGAAAAAACAGCCTTTATAACAAGAAGAGGGCACTGGCAATGGAAGGTACTACCATTCGGTTACAAGAATTCGCCCGCTATCTTCCAAAGAGTTCTGGCAAGTATAATCAGACGACACAATTTAAATGAATTTTGTGTAAATTATATATACGATATTCTGATTTTTTCAAAATCATTTAATGAACATTTAGAACACATTCGGTTATTTTTTGAGGCAATAAAAAAGAAGGTTTTAAATTAAAATTAGAAAAATGTATGTTTGCTAGACACTCTGTCAAATATTTAGGCCACGAAATTGAAGATGGGAAAGTATACCCAACTAAGGATAATTTAATTTCGATTAAGGAATTTAAACGTCCAAAATCAAAAAAAATGGTTCGTCAAATATTGGGAAAAATAAATTTCTACAGAAAATTCATCGACCACTGTACACATAAGTTGGCACCACTACACAACTTATTAAAGAAGAACCAAAAATTTAAATGGTCTGAAGAATGCGAAAATTGTTTTATAGACATAAAAAAATATTTATGCACAACACCAATTTTAGCAATCTACGATAGAAATAAGGACACAGTTGTAGAAGTGGACGCAAGCCGATTGGGGCTGGGTGCTGTTCTAAAGCAAAAACAGGAAGATGGATTTCTACATCCAGTAGCATACTTCTCAAAGAAATTGACACCGGGACAAATGAAGAAAGAAGTAATGTTTTTGGAATGTTTAGCAATTAAGGAAGCGATTGTATACTGGCAACATTATCTAATAGGTAAAGAATTCATAGTCACATCAGACCATAAACCACTTGTAAATTTAAAATCAAAAGCGAGAACTGATGAAGCACTAGGAGATATGATGTTATACTTAACACAATATAATTTTAAAGTGGTCTACAAAGAAGGAAAAGAAAATATAGAAGCTGACACCTTATCGAGAAATCCAGTTTTGGAAGATTTCGAAAATAAAGAAGATTGCTTAGAAATAGTGAATATGATCAAGATAGAAGAAATAATTAATGATCAGGAATCTATTAAAGATGAAATTGAAAATTCAAAAAGACTTTTAAAAACGGTGATATAAATTTCAAAATATTAAAAAATAATAAAAGAATATATGTATCTAAAGAATTTGGAAAAAAATTGATAGATAAAATACATAAATTCTACGGTCATATTGGTAATAATCTAATGGCAGAAAAAATAAGACCATTTTATTACTTCAAGAATATGGACGAATTAATAAAAGATTATTGTAACACATGTGAAACATGCATAAAGAATAAATCAAGGGGTCCAAGAGAAATAGGTCTATTATCAAAACTAGGACCAGCAAAATGTCCATTTGAAATAATGTCAATAGACACAATAGGTGGTTTTGGTGGTAATAGATCAACAAAGAAATATATGCATTTGCTGGTGGATCATTTCTCTAGATATGCTTGGATTTCGACATCAACTACCCAGTCTGCAGATGATTTCATTAAATTACTAAACCCGATTATAAATAAAAACGAAATAAAAATGATTTTAGTTGACCAATATAGTGCTTTAAATTCAATTAAATTTAAAAAGTATCTAAAAGAAAAGAAAATTCAACTAATATTTACATCTATAGATTCTCACAATCTAATGGTTTAAATGAGAGATTAAACCAGACTTTAGTAAATAGATTAAGATGTAAAATAAATGAAAAAGATAAACGAGCATGGCCGAAATTAGCAGAAGAATGCGTAAGAGAATATAATATTACAAATCATAGCGTAACAAAATACTCACCCTCTTACCTGTTGTACGAACAAAGTTCTGATATTATCCCCGAAGAGTTACACAAAAAAGAAGATATAGAGAAAGATAGAGAAGAAGCATTCAGAAACTCAGAAAAAAATTTTCTCAAAAATAAAAAGAAATTTGATGTGAATAAAAAAGAACATCAATTCAAAGAAGGAGAATGGGTATATGTTATGAATGGAAATAAATTAAACAGGGGCAAGTTAGAAGAAATAAGAAGCGGACCATTCATCATCAGCAAGAAAGTTTCAAACTCTATGTATAAACTAAAGTGTAATAAGAAAAACAAGGAAAGTGTGGTGAACAGTAGGAAGCTGAGACCTTACTCTTTTTCCCCTTATGAGAAAAAGAGTCCCCCTAGCAGAGGAGGTGTAAATTAGATAATAATATCTTATTCCTAATTTAGCGCTCTTATTATAACCTCTAGGGATTTATTAAATATTATGTTGGTAGTAGCTCTGGCTTGCTATGCACATGTCAGTTCGGTTAATAATATGAACTTGTAATTTAATATAAATAGAAGATAATAAGAATAAATTGTACATCTTTAAATACGTGATAAAGGTCTTATAATCTTTTCATTTATAGGTAAGATTATCTTCTAATTATTTATTGTATAAATTGTATTGTATATTTGTTAATAAAACCCATTTATAGTTTCTAGCTAATGAATCATTTATAACCTAATCGATTTAAAGATTACAAAAAGATTACACATATACTATCACGGTGTCTGTTCAGTCGAGCTGAAATCAATTATCCCCCTAAAGCCCTCTTTACGAGAAACACGCGGTTTTCGAACTCTCAGCACACCTTCGATGTCAAATTGGATAAAAATCGAACAAGCGCTTTCGCCAACTCTTTTATCCCTATGACCTCCAGAGACTGGAACTCGCTCCCTGCTTCCATCTTTCCCGCGACTTATAACCTTCAGCTATTTAAGACCCGTATCCACAGATACCTTCGACCCCCGCCCAGCCCATAAATTTCTTTTCACGATGGAGGGGCCAACCCAGAGCCTTTAGAGGTTGCACCTTTTTGGTGTAACTCCTTCTCTCATCATTTTCATAAAAAAACATACATAACCAGAAGAAGCTGTAAATAAAGGCGAAACATTGCGATCTATTATGTCCTGAGTCATCATTTATTTATATGATCCTTTTACCTAATCATACTACATATATATAATAAAATAACTTGTGTTTGTCAAGATGTACGCTATACACTCCTGTCTAATCTAAAACAAATTTCGCACATATTTAATCAGCTCTTTAGGACCCTGGTGGAAAAATCAGCGAGCCGAAATAGACTTTAAAAAAAATTAAAATTCTGATCTAGACCGAATTCAATATAGTTATTCTATAAGAAGCCGGGTGAAAAAACACCAATAAAAAAATAAAGAAATGTATAGCGAGTTTAAAAAAAGATTCTAGATCATTTTTGACTGATCTTTCACATACTATGTATTATTTTTATATAATTTATAAGATCGTGAGTTCCATGCCGCCTTGGCATGAATGGTATAAAAACATAATTTTACATATACATTTCAATGTGTAATCGAAAAATCTGTCAAGGTATTTTAAAATATTTAGATATGAGTTTGGCTGTAGTAAGCCACAGCCTCCCCAACTTCCTCTTTAAATTTAGTCTCAACCCCTGTCAACATCTCCGGGAAAACCAGAAAAATATTTTATAATATTTATAGAAAGAACTTTTTAACAGGGAGCTCACGAATTCGCTGGATTGATTGGCAATGTTATAATCTTGGTCGGGATTTTCGGCTCAGTGATCTGTGCTCAGCTGCTTGATAGAACAAGAAAATTTAAGTAAGTATCTATTATATATGGTGTGATCTTCGATATTAAATTGACATTCGTCCCACACATAAATAACATTGTTAGTAAAGCTCGTAAAACCTTGGGTTTCATCACGCGGATAACCTCATCCTTTCGAAACATAGATGCACTCAAATTCTTGTTCGCTGCTCTCGTGAGAAGTAAACTTGAATACTGCAGTGTAATATGGAACCCCTACTATGAGATACATAAGGCATCCTTGGAAAGAGTCCAGCATAAATTTTTGAGGACGGTTAATTATAAACTAGGCATAAGTATAGATAATCTGAATTATGACTATCTAATTTCACACCTGAAACTCAACACACTGGAACAACGACGTGATTACAATGACATTTCCTTCCTGCTTAAACTTATTTCTGGGAAAATCGTGTGTCCAAAAATTCTATCTACGCTAAATTTTAGAATCCCATCACATAGCACGAGATCCCAAGATATGTTTGTAGTTCCACATCACTCGACTAACTTCGGTAAAACCAACGCCATTGACAGAATTCAAACACTAGCAAATAAACACTCGACCAATCTTGACCTTTCCAGCACAACTCCTCACCAACTCAAAAAAATCATCTTAAAACCATCAGCCACATTGTAAAAACCACTTCAGTGTAATAAATTTGTTTTTTTTTCTCTCTGATACCCATCTGTTATTTTATTATATCCATATTGTTTTAATATTGTATCCTGTATATGTTTCTTTTTCTGTATTGGACATCTTGTCCGTAAAACTAGCTAATCAGCTAAATAAATAAATAAATAAATAAATAAATAAATAAATACTGTGCAGATAAGCATCGAGAACCTAAAAGAAGAAATGGACAAAGAAACGAATATACTTTATCAAAAGCTACTATATTCATACGTTTAGCATACCAAAATACGCAAATATTTGTTTATTACTAATTTCAACAATAATTAATACGAATTCGATAAATATATTAGAAATGATACTTAAATAATACAACCAAAGAAAGAAAAGTGAGCGGAGTACAATGTTTTGTGACAAAACAAAAACTTTCTTGAATTCTACGCTCAGTACTATCAGTATTAATAACAATTATGTAATAAACAAGCTAAGCATAGAATTCAAGTAAGCACGCACTTGTCCTTTGAGTTGTTTAATGCTCTCCTTTACGAAATAGAAAATTCCCCTTGGAGATTAATTTAGGACTTTTTTCATTCTATTATCCATATTTTTCATAACTAATTAAAAGTTACATTTACAAATATACATATAATCTTAATAATTATTGTTTGTAAAAACTACGAGGCTGTGAAAATATTATATTTAGGTAGCCGCGAATATAACCACTGCTAATATGAACCTTATCCGGGGAAACTAGGATCGGACTAAGTATCTGGAAGGCCGTGGGTAAATTCGGACTGCTCGCTCTGCCTGTCTATCAATTTTCAATTTTAAAACTTCCTGATGTACGTAGATCGATAATTGTTGTACAAGAACTAAATTAAATTTTGAAATTCTAAGTTAATAGCTTTATTCAAAGGGATAGATTAAAAATATTTTCTTTATGAACGTAATGAATATAAATATTTGTTAGAAATTATAAAGAATTCAAAAACTCATTTGGTAGTTTGCAGAAGAAATTTAGATTTTGGCAAACTTTTCAATAAAGTCGTCAAAATTACTCCTCAGCGCTAGACTCAGTTCGCCCTTATATAAGCCTTGGGGGTAACCCTAAATATAATATCTTAAAAAATAAAATGCATTTTTTTCAGAGAGGTTACTCTACTTCTTTATATATGCACTACGATTGGAATGTTGGCTTTTATTTTCGTAGTAGAAACCCAGAATCAAATAGCAGTGTATTGTATTTCAGGATTTCTTGGGTAATATCATTATAATACTATTTGATTTAAATTATAAATGATTTCCATGAAAATTTGTAATTTTTCATCTTTGATTTTTAGACTTTCTATGGCTGGTTATTTGCCAATCGCAGTTGATTTTACAGCGGAATTAACTTACCCTGAAAAGGAAAGTTCAACATCAGGATGTTTAGGTGCAGTGACACAAATTTCGGCATTGATTATTGTGCCAGCTTTAAGACCAATTATTGATATGTATGGATATAGAGCGTCATGTCTTATCTTGACGGGGATACTCTTTTTCGGAACAGGAATTACTGCTTGTATTAGTTCGGATTTAAGAAGACAAAAAGCAAATTTAGAAATCAAGAACAAATCAAATGTGGTTTACTCGCCAGTTACAGCAAATATATTTTAATTTTAATTCTAATTATTCAAATTTTTCAATTTTTTTTTTGTATTTAGAATTGTCTGGAAAGTGGAGGAAAAATATTTTCAAAAATGCTTTTTTTTTGTTTGTTCGGATACCCTAGAAACTTCGTATAAAGTTCATTCTGGTTTCAAAATATTTGAATTTTCAAAACGAAGAGCTGATTAGATTTTGGGCTTATAACTTCAGAGATTCCGGTTCAAAAATCAAAGAAATAGAAATAAATCAAATTGTTTTATGGAAAGCCATCAAACGATTGAAGGCAATTAGCTGTTCGTCTTTTAAGTTTAAATTAATAACTGCACCACTATATACCAAGATATCACTTTCTAGCTCAATCATTCGGTGAGTTAAATCATCAAAGAGTACTGAGTATTGAAAAAGTTTATTATTATAATATATAATGTTAAGTAATTCTGTTTCGTGATTTATTATTTAATTGAAAAAATAGACGATATATGATATACTTATAAGGTGTGAAAAGAGAGCAGTTGTAATAGTGTTCCAATTTTATAACTTTGAAGATGTCCCCAACAAAGACCAAAAAGTAAGCTATTAAAGTGTGATAAAAAAAAATATTAGTTATAAAATAAATTACCTATCACTTTAAATGTATTCAATTTGGATGACATAATTTACACATCACAAGCAGAATTTATTGTCCATTAATTTCAATTTAATAGAGTTCTTTTTCTAAATAAAAAAACGTTTGTATAAATGATTATTATTTAATTATTGTTTAACAATTATTCATGTTCATGTACACTTAGTGTTAAAAATAAAAAAAAAAATTACCTTTAAACATCATAGCTTTTAGGAAAATATAGCTTATAAAATTTAAAACATAAATAAAAAGTACCATCCTGTGCTTGCGACCACCCGGCACTCTTGCCCCAGTCCGAGTCTCATCTTCCGTATCTCTTTTCGCATCTTTCTATCTCAATCACTCAACCCCTAGTAATATAGTCCATAAGAGCTTACCCGACTGTTCCTAACGGCCGTGGGCAATTTCCACCAAATTCCAACTGCCATGTCTCAGTATGGGTGTTCACCCTCGGGGACTTAGACCTGAGTATTCTAGTAGCTTATTTATATAGGATATAGGATCCCAAGCTTTCAGGTATGCGAGAGTGTGAAAAAGTATTTTCTTAAAATTCTCAAGCAAGTTGATAAAATCAATGTCCCTTTTAAGAGATATTCCAATGAAAGTATACTCTTTAACTCTAAAAAAAATCTACTATTTAAAATGCGTTTAGTTTTTTGAAAATTAATATTTTATTTTTACTTAAAATTCTCAAGCAAGTTGATAAGGGTCCCCCCTTTGTATCAATGTCATCGCTTTTTGGAGATGCTAAAAAAGTGATTTTTTTCTAGTTATTCCATCAAAATTATACTCATTTAAATCTATATAAAATCTACTATTTAAAATGGGTTTAGTTTTTTGAAAATTATTATTTTAATTTGGGTAAATCAAAGTGATAAGTGTTCCCCTTTTTGTATCATCTACCCTTCGAACAGAGGCTAAAAAAGTGATTTTTTTTCGAGATATTTCAATGAAAGTATACTCTTTTAACTCTATATAAAATATACTATTTGAAATCAATTTAGTTTTTTGAAAATTAATATTTTATTTTTCCTTTAAATTCTCAAGCATGTTGAAAGTCTTCCGCCCTTGTATCATCTAATCCTTCGAAAAGAAGGTTAAAAAGTAATATATTTCAAGATATTCCATCGAAAGTATACTCTTTTAACTCTATATTTTATATATTTTTTTTTTTGGGGGGGGGGGGTGTGAGGGGGTTCAAAAAATAGAAAAATCAATATAACTCCTAGACCCTTTGATCAATCGTTATGAAATTTCCCATATGCACTCTAAACGATCTTATGGAAATGTCTCAGAGTGAAATTCAAAAGAAGGAATGGGGGAGGGGTTCAAAAATAATTTAAAATAACAAAATATGCAAACAAAAATAGAAGAATTAGAAGTTTTTCATTAATGAGGAGATATCATGAATTGCTAATGAGCCCAAAATTAAGAGAGGGGGAAGGGGGGGGGCAGAGGGTTCTTTCGTAAATGATTATAAATGATTTTTTAAATATTAAAGAGAGGGGCAGGTATGATGTGGATGGCCACATCAGTTTATTTTAATTAAATAAAATTCAAAGAAAGTAAAATTAAATATAATTAATTATAATTTATTTAAATACACTTTTGATTGATTATAGTTTATTTATAATCATATTGATGGTAGAGGGTTAAATTATTCTATTAAGTACAAAGGTTTAATTCAAAATTTATTTTACAATTTTCATTTTTTTATAAATCTACCTCTTTAATAGCAGATTATTTTTTAAGTTAGAAATAACAATGTATAATTCTAATTAGAAACATAATGAAAACCCTCCTAATAAACTAAAAAGTATATTAATATAACTATTTTTATTATAATTAAAAAAAAATCATTCTTAGATCGACTAGATCTGGAATTATTATATGACTTTTTTGTGTTCTATGTTTCTTGATTTGTTTTTTCATTCTAAATCTAATTGGGTGGTTTTGGATTCTCAATCACAAGAATCAATATTTTGATTACCAATTGTATTGTTTCAGAATGCTAATAGTTTTTAATTCTCTTGCTTTTATATTGAGCGATACTTATTATTATTATTATTTATTTTTTTTTAATTATAATCATCCATGATTTTTTATTCATCTATTTTAATGGAACTGTCATTTTTGAGTTATTGAACTATTCATTTGAAAGTTAATTAAAATTAAATAATTTTTGGTGGATTTTCTGCAAAAACCAGGGTTGCGAGGGGCGTGTTTTAGACGGCCATGATTAATTAATTAATTTTTACAACAGGTATACCTACATGTTTATTTAGACATTCACCAGCCAGAAACCGTGGCATCAGCTGAACATGGTATTTCGCAAATCAAATAATAAACTATATCTATGATCTGCAGTAACCTAAGAATGTTTTACATATATTATAATATACTATCAATTGAAAGCGAGATAGCAAATAAGCTAAATTTTGATCACGTATTTGAAAATTTTGGAAAAAAAATTATATAATAATACTATATGATTATATAATATGTAATACCTCATTGTAGTTATAATAAATCATTTATTTAGAAGAATTTAAATGTTTTTTGACCCCGAGCAATTTTAAAATCCGACTCCTTAAAAGTTTACGCCGGCCCTGGTTGAAACTATTTAGAAGAGGTATTATTGACGAGATATTCCCATCTCAATATACAACAAATATGTATGTTATAGATAGATGTGTTTCACATA
This sequence comes from Forficula auricularia, assembly GCA_024734495.1. Classification (NCBI taxonomy): domain Eukaryota; kingdom Metazoa; phylum Arthropoda; class Insecta; order Dermaptera; family Forficulidae; genus Forficula; species Forficula auricularia. Next base: position 15,744,907 of record JALMQS010000064.1, read on the forward strand.
ATTAATCAAACTGAACTGAAACTTGATATATATAATATATATCATGAGTATTCGGATTTGAATATATCATCGAAATTGTCTATTCTTAAGGTTACAGCCGAAATTCTAGACGCTTTAAACCAGCTCAGTTTAACATTTAAAATTAGATATTTTTAATATTAAAACGCGGTATGTTTCAATCTTATCAAAATAGCTTTTAATAACAACGATTATCTTAGGTTTATTCAAAACATAGTCCTGGATGACCAAGCTATGTATATGAAACATAGACAATTCTTGCTGTATGGCTCCGAGAAGTGGAGTTTTACAATGAAGAAGAAAAAAGGGTTGAGGGTATTTGAGAACTTAGTCCTGAAGACAACTCTGGATTAAGCCCTTATACCACTTGAATTTGAGGTCATTATTGAACTTAGACTTCAAATATGCTAAATTTTAATATGTAATTTTATACTTGCACGAAAGCAGGTAACCAGAGTTCCCCTTAAGGATTGGTTGGTTGGAATTTAATTTTTCTCAAAGCGACAAAACGATTTTGGAAGCCCAGAATGATATGATCGAATAATATTGAAAAGTATGTCAGGAGCCTTTAGGTAATATCATCATGGTAGAAAGTGTTTCTTAGAGAAGCCTAAGTAAAAATGTGTCCAATGATCATATTACTTTAGATGGAGAGTAAAAATCCAGAACATTCATGTGTTAATCATGACTATTCGGATTTGAATATTTCATCAAAAATACCCATCCTAGAGGCTTACAGTTGAAATACTTAAACTAGAAACCCCTCAGCTTAACAATTAAAATTAGATATTTGTAATAGTAAAAGACTGAGGCTGATTTCTTAACATGTTTATCAGAAGATAAAATTTTGACTGAAATTACCTAGATTCGAAATTTTTAATAAGATAATCTCATCAGAATACACTATGTCTAGAGTCATTGTTGAAGTTCTTTAGACTGAGAACCATAACAGTTTCCGAGATCTGTTAACAAGAACTTCAATAAACGACTCCAGAATTAGAATTCAAAACGATGTGCCTTCTAATGAAATTATATCAACAAAATTGTCCAATATAGGGGATTTTAGCTAAAATTTCTGTTTTGATAAACAACTCAAACATCGCAGGATCAAATTTACAATTGTAATACATTTTCAACATTCGACGTTTGTCAACAATACCCAATTATCACATTTTGCGAAAAGTTTTCAAAAACTACAAAAATGACTTGTCCTGAAGAATAAATTAATTATAATACAATATTATATATAGCATAAATGATTTTCATTAATAATAATTTTAATATATTATATTTACATAAAAAAAGGCTTTACTATTAATTTGTGCTTAAATATTTGTGATTTATTGATAATATTAAAAATGTACAAAAAAAAAATAAGAAAACTTTTAATATTTTATCTTTGTTCTCTTTTTTCAAATTTTGAGCATCATTTTTGAACATTTTAACAAAAATCTAATCAGTCAGCCTTTTTTTGCACAATTATTTATTTAAAGTATTTTTTATAGTAAAATGAAAAGACTAGATAAATAACAAAACAATTTGGTAGAACATTTACATTATTGTAATGAATTATATATTTTTGTTGTTGTTTATTGATTTATTTATTTATTGAATAATAACACAGCAAAAGGAACGAGCATGTTGTATATTTAACAACATTATTATATACCTAGTAATAATAATCAACAATATATTATTTCTTTATTTTATCACATATACAACAATGGCCCACAGTCTCTAAAATCGGCTCCCAAAATTCATTAACTTATATATAGTATATATATTTATATATTTGGAATGTTTATTTTATTTACAAATATAATGCGTTTTGTAAGACTCTACATTGTAGAGGGATAAATAATAATGATTTGGATAATGATAAATACTGTACATAATACAATTTTAGTGTATATAAAATGGGTAATATATACTTAATAAAATTATCACTCTTCGTGTTTTTTCAAATTTTAAGTCGTTTATTAAAAAAAGTGATAATTCTATCAAATTTATTCGTGATTATGAAAAGGAAATTTATATATCTATATTTTTTTAGCGTAGGTTAGAAGTCGATTGATTCGCTTTTTTTTCTTTCTCAATTCTCAATACATCGTGTTAAATGTGTACAATGTGCGAAAGGGAAATATGACTTCGCGTTTTGTGCGCATGCGCATGGTTGCGTTTTATTTATGTATTGTTTGATTTTAAATACTTTAAATTAATCTTGATCAAATTCAACTTCCGTCGCTGAAAAAACAAATAGGAAATATTATATTTTTAGATATAATATAAATATATTATATTAGTGGGATATTAATAAAAACAGATTATGGAAGAGGAGGGTATTAATATTCGTTGTCTTCACGATCTTATTTTGAGATCGGTGTACCGTTGAAGGTACGGCGATCTTTCTCTTCGTACTTCAAAATTTGAAGGCTGAAAAAATCGATTAGTAAAGAGAGAGACAGTATAAAGATATGATAAAGAAAAATGTGACTAGTTAGCTAGCTCTAAATGGCTACTGCTTGGCTGCTATGCGGCGATTGCTAAAAAAAAGAAACCAGTCCAAAAAAACAAAATTCAGTGTATTTTTTCTGTAAATGCATGCAAAAGCTATCAGCAATAAAAATCTATTTGAAATATTATTTGATCACCAACTTTCAAAATATGTAGATTAATAAACATATTTTATAATTGGAGAAAAATATTAAAACTTTTTCAAGACTCGGTACGCTCTCAGACCTAGTAATAAATAATAAACTTAATTATAAATAAAACAAAAGGTTTTTACTCAGCGTTTTTTTAATTTACTTGGTAGATAAATTAAATTCAAATATTTCGGAAACTTTACAGTCTTCCTTTTACAGTGGACCTTGAAGCAAAATAGCACATTAGGTGTTTATTTAGTTTACAATTGTTTTTGTTGTTCTTGTACCGAAGTATATATATTTTTTTAATGTGAAGAAGTGATATATTTCGGATTCTCTAGCTTCAGAACTTTAGGTTCGAAAATCAAGAAAACGTCATTTTTTCACTGGTTTTAAAGATATTTTAAGGCCATATCATAATAAAATTAATTAAAGAGCGTCTCTACCGAGTTTTGAACAAGTTTTCTCTTGATTCTCCATTTAAACATGTAATGAAATATTAGTTTGTAGTAAAGTGAGAAGTGAATATGAACTGTTAAACAACTCAACAATTTTTTAGTTAAACTAACTGACTCTCCAAACAATGTAAATCATTTTGTTAAGATTTTAATTTTAATTTGAAATAATACTTTTAAATTAATTTTATTCAATACATCAAATAGATATTTATTTAGAAGTGATGATTTGAGAAGTTTAGCGTAGAAAATAAATAATGGTAATAATTTTTTCAAGGGGAAATTTATATTCATATAATTTTAGTAGTAGTCTTTTTTAAAGTAAAATATATTGAAATATATTAAAAATAACTTAATGATTAAATATACATCTTTCGAAAATAAAAATATTATATTATAGTTAAGTTATTTATTAACTGAAGTACTCTTTAGAATTATAATTGAAAAAATCAGAATGCTTCTTTATAAAATATTTCAAAATCAGGTTGAAAACAAAAAATTATTATCAAATTTTGTCAAGCTTTGGAAACAATTTATTGTATTTGTCAGGATATTAAATTTAATGAAGTCTTATTTATTGGCTCTAAAGAAATCGCATTTCTTCTTCATAAGGGTGAGGTATTGATCCCTAATCTTTAAAGAAAATTCTTAAGAAAAAGATATATAATAGCATCCCTTGATACCTTCATATATTATTTTATTTATTATAATAAAATAAAAAAAAAAAAATTTTAAATGAACGAAAAATAAATTGAAAGACTGATTTTTCAAGAAATTATTACAATATTAATAAAATTGAAATTTTAATTAATTGAAATTAATTGAAATATGACGAATAAGAAAATTCAATGAAGATATTCTTTACTTCATTTGAGTTGTTATAGATAATTTTACTTACATATCAGTAGGGTTATTAATAATTAATAGGGATTGTGGTGTTGGTGCAAGGTGAAAGATCTTTAATAAAGATAAAAGTAAATAAACATCTACATGATATATTCATTTACTATGAGTTATATATTCTATATTCACATTAAAATTAAAAAAAACCCCTTTTTATTTTTTTAATTTTAATATGAAACAAGTGACCTAGAAATGACTTAATTCATAGTCAACGAATACTTCGATATAATATCTATTTACTTCTATCTTCATCAGAAGGGTTCTTTTCGCTCCTCCAAAAAGCTATCTCTTTGAGAAATTCTTTTGGAAATTTTCCCTTATTTTCCCTTTTAAAATTTGTATTTTTTGAAAACCAATCTTATGAAGCAAACTTAATACAAAATATCAAATTTCTATCTCAAGCAATTTTGGAGAAATTGTGATAACTTAAAATGAAATCGTGTTTTTAGTATTTTTTCTTTGTTTTAGCCCTTTAAAATTTGAATTTTTTAAAACCTTTCTTATCGAACATCTATGTCCTACAGGTAAATTTCAAGGCGAATTTCAACTTCCTAGCCAAAGTGTAGTTCTTGAGAAATCGTGATGAATAAATAATAAGTGGTAATTAAATTTTATATAAATAGATTAATTATGTATGTCAGAGGGATTTCGTCTCGAAAGATCGCCTATTGCCCGGATAGGTTTTTGGGTTTTGGGTTCGATTATCTTCTGAAATGTAAGCGAAATTATATTTATGACTCAAAAGAAAAATATCATTGATTTTTCTTAGGAATTCAAAATCTGCTACTATGGGTGATGGGAATTTTTTAATGAAATATAATATTGAAATTATTTAAAAAAAAAAAATAGCTTAAATATTTAATTATTCCAAAATTACAATTAATATACCTGGTTTATTTTGAGCCTAATTATTTACTTATTTCAAAATTATTCTAATATACCTGGTTTATTTTGTTCTCTCCAAGAACCTTTTGTACAGACGCCTTTTCCTCTCCACCAGGCGTTGATATCACGGTATGCCTTGGCCGGAGCTGTAGCATCATGGAGCATGGCACATACACGACAGAAAAAGTGAGTATTAATAAATTCGCCTGTTCCTTTCCAACGGAAATAGGCGTTATATGCGTCATCGTCTTTATCTAATTGATGTAGATATTCAGCTAGTGCTTTCGGGGATTCGAAATCATCCACGTGTATATAGGAACCTTCAGGTGTAGCTCGGGCGTAGTCGTCTGGGTGAGCACCCATTACTATCGGGACAACATCATGCCTGAAAAAAATAATTAACAACTAAAAAAAGATCAAAAAAATAATGAAGCGTAACAAATTAAATCTCATTTTTTAAATTTTAGGACTCCTATAGATATTTATTTTTTCGTACAATCAATTTTATGTATATTACACCTTTCACCATGCCGAAGATAGAATTAATCATAAAGAGAAGCAAAAAGAGATTGCTTTGATGCATCAAGCAGAGGACAACCTCTTTGTTTCTCTTTATGATTCAACAACTCTACTACTCTCGGCAAAACAAAATCTTTTCAATAGAATTATCCCATGGTTTCATGACAGTTTTTATTATAAGAATAACTAAAGTGAGACTTATTGGTCGATTCTGAAACGCAAAGTTAGCCCCCCTAGTCAAACATTTACATGTAGTTACACCAGAGGAGCGCTAATTGCATATCAGAATCGACTCATTAGTCTTATGGAACCAACTTCGGCGAATTACATCTTTTTAATTTGAGATGTAGGATGTAGCCCCTACTGTGATTGCAACAACTAATTTATAGGAAATGATAAATAAAATATGTTCCTGGGTTGCCTCAATAACAAAAAGACTATCGACCTTCAATACATTTATATAAATAAATTTTTAAAGGCTCCAATCTCTTTTTAGTGTAGTACTTTAATGTGAACTTTCATGAAACCGAAGTCATAAATGAAATTTTGAGATTTTTAATTGCCTTATGATTTTATATTTAATAAAGTATTTTGAAATAAATGATTATTTTTATTGTATTGAATAAATACACTTCTTTTATCAGAACAATTTCAGAACTTTTATTAAATATTTAAAGGTATTGGGAGAAATACTTGCTTTTTCAACGGAAATTTGGAGATATAATTATTTAAAAAAATAAAGCAACTATGTTATATACTATACATAAGTATATAATATAGTTGAATTCTAATTTCTTTTAAAGAAACTATTTTTTCAAATTTCCATTGATGAAGGAAGAAAATCTTCCAAAATGTTTGGATGTTTAATAAACGTATTGAAATTGTTTTAATAAAATAATTGTATTTATTCAATTTTTAAAAGTAATTAATGTAATTTTGTGTTTACTTTATTTTATAAATTAAAAAAAAAGTAACCAATGCCGATTTCTAAAGAAAATCACAAGAAGTTGTCAACTACTAAATGCGAGATGTTTTGGTTAATTATTTATTATATGTTTGAAGAAATGTATTCACCCCTTCGGGGATTGAACCTGAATGCCATAAATGCAATTCGGGCACTTGGTTACGAGTACGTACTATATATTATCGTCGGTCCTAAAGCAAAACCACGAATGTGCAGATTCATCATTTTGAAAAAACAAGGTCTGAAGTTTCTATTGGCTTCCAAAAACAGGTTGCATACTTACTTAATCAAACCCACGACCATCTTCGCTCATCAATAATGTTGTTTCATGACATATTAAGTAAATTAGAATAATAATAACAACATCTTTGCAAAAAATTTTTTTCACATTCGTGGTTTTGCCTTAGGACCGACGTTATGATCTTGGAGGTTGAGCGAAATACCGGTTTACATTTTTGGCATTCGGGTTCAATTCCCGAAGGGATGAATACAACCTTTCTGGCATATAATAAAAAAACTCATCTATAACGCTTCGGATTTAGTAGTTGATAACCTTTAGTGATTTTCTCTAGAAATCTCAACACATCAGCATTTTGCATTTTTACATTGCCAAATTTCACTTTTAAACTAAAATCCATAAATAAATAAACAAATATTTAAAAATTGCATAACAATATAAAAACACAAGAGATTGTCAACTACTGAATCTGAAGAGTTAGGAATGATTTATATTATAAGTCAGAAGGGTTATTTCCCCCACATAATTTGTTAATGACAAAGCTTAAATCTTTGACTAAAAAATTTTCAAGCATCTATCTCAGTCCGGTCAAGCCAATTGCCCAGAGAGCATTTTTGCACTCAGGTTCAATTCCCGGCAGATAAAATTAGGCCACCTGACATTTAAAAAAATTCATCCCTAACACCTTGAATTCAGTATTTGACAATATCTTGAGGTTTTCTTAGAAATCTTGGCTCGGCTACTATCATCAATTGGAACTTTTATAACAATATATGATATAGAATATATAAAAAGATATTCACATTTTTTTACTAATTAATTAAAACGTTTCTCCAGCTAAGGCCATTCACGTACCCCTTTGGAGTCGTTTTCAAATGGATGTGAATTCATTCCAAAAGACAGACTGGTTTCTAACTAAGGATTTCCACATTAACTTCCATGGCAATTTAACGCTCGTGGAAATTGAAGTCTCCACTTATTGGAATGATTTCACAACCAAATGACTACAGAATTATGTGTAGTAACTTTGAGCCTTCTACTGAGAATTACATTATATATATTACATTACCCAGCCATCTGAGTCCACTACTGAAAATAGGCTTAACTCAGCTGAAATTATTGACCATACATCTTCCAAGCTGACCACCAGTGTGTTGTGGTAAGGATCCAGATTATAGTGGGATAAATTTTTGCTATGGGCGGTGTATGAACTGGGGACTCATGCTCTGGAAGGTACAATGCTACACTATCGATCAATCTGACTGATGAGAATATTTCATTAAAAAACTCTAATCTTCATAGTCTAAGATCCCGACTTAGGTCGACCTTCACCTATCGAGTTTCCTAATTAAATTAATATTTTGATAATATAATGTATTAATAAACAAAACTTGATAGGGTTGACATTCAATTTCCATGCAGAACTATTTTTAATAAAAAAATTAAAGTTGTTAATTTTATTACATAAATGTAGTTTCGAGTTTTCGGATAAATATATTACCAATCGGGAGAAAAATATGTATAAAATGCCAAAGTTGGGTCGCCATCTTTTTTCCATTCATAAGTCCAGGTAGACAGGATATCAACAGGTAACTTCGAATTAGGATTTTGTAGTTATAGAGTTTCATTTATTGTTATATATAAAAATGTAGATAATTAAAAAAAATAAAATAAATAAATAAATAAAAATAAAATAAATCTAATAAATTAGATAAAATAGCTAAAAATAGCAGGGAAATTGGATGTCGACCCTATCAAGTTTTGTTTATTAATACATTATATATTTTTTTTTTGGCTTTTCGGCCTTTCTAGCCATAAGCCATTTACGATACTATTTATTATTTATCAATTTGTCCCTATCCCGGGGGTCAGATTTTAGCCGGATGCCTCGAGTCGGATTCGAACCTGGGTCCACTTGGTTAGCAGGATGACACGCTACCGCCTAGCCTATCTGACCCCCCACATTATATTATCAAAATATTAATTTCATTAGGAAACTCGATAGGTGAAGGTCGACCTAAGTCGGGATCTTGTACTATCATCTAAAACTTGTCTTTTGTTAAGTAACTCAACCACTGAAGCATCAAATCTGCTGTCATAATCTTGAAAAATCTTTCTGGTTAGAGAGTCTCTGGTGAAATTAAAAAATTAATTAAAATGTGTTTATTTGTATTAATTTTCTAATTTCACCATCGACGGTCTAACCAGAGAAATTTTACCAGATATTCAGACACCAAAGTCTCAACAAGAAAATAAAAATTGTCATGACTATATCATAATTTTAAATATTATTATTTGATAATAATTATATAATTTTACCCTAATCCGTTGACGTAAAGTTTTTCCGTAATATAATCGCGACAATTGCTATTTTCGAAAGCGAGATAAAATTTATATTCCGTGTCGAGTTTGCGGAAGCACTCACGGCCATTCGATCTTGGACAAGCGAATGGCCCACATGAACCATAAATATCCACAGGGATATGTCTTTGTAGTGCATAAGCATATTGAAGGCGTTGGTTTTTGGCAGCGCAATTTGAAACAAACCAAGCGACCTAAAACAAACATACAAAAAATTATAGATGAATAATGATCACGTTATCAAAATTTTAGGAAATGGGGTAAAGAAAGGAATTATATTTTTTGGAAAACTCATTTGATTATCTTCTACTGAATCAGAGCTGATACGGAAGATTTTTATTACATATAACATATTAGATGGGGAGTCGGGTAGATCAGTCAGCTAACGCACTGGCCTCGCTTTGGCATCGATCGAGTATGACGATGTTGGAGTGGAGGTCCGGGGTTCGATCCTGGCTGGCAAATAAAAATTTCTACCGGCTGAAAACTCGGCTCCATCACTAACCCTACTAACACTCTACTTATGTGCTGTCTAAATGGGCTTTGTTCCCGATGACATTAAATAAATAAATAAAAAAAACAAAAACATATTAGATGTCAGATGTGTCCATCTCACTACAATAGCACCAAGATATATTTTAAACATCTTAAAGACATCTTGTTTATCTTGCTGATGAGCTAGAAGACGTCTAGAAGAGTCTTGCAGCATATTCTATCTTTCCTAAATGTACTTCGAGAGCTCTAAAAGCTTCTTGATACTTCTAGCCGAGAAGGAAGACGTATCTCTAATTTTAACAAAAATTTAAAATCTACTGATTAAGACCTTTCTAAAGACATCCATATGGTTTGGATTGCCTACTAATGTGATAATTCGAGGGTGCCAGTGTAAAAATCTGGAATGGTAAATAAAATTGGATGGAATATTGAATTGTAATCGGAAATATAGTACATTTCAAAAAATTCGACCCAGTGAAAGTGGGTCAAAAATTGATGATGATAATAAACAACATGTGTGTTAAATATTAAAAAATAATAATAATAAAACCTAAATGTAAAATTTTAATTTTTAACATTATCTTAAAGATGTGTTGATACTATATCTTGTAAAATAATCATAGAGACACTTAATCAAGAGCTCTAGAGGACATCGTCAGAAGAGAGTGTCAAAATAATTGACGAAAATCAGAGGAGTTAGTTAACGGGAAATAAAAAATACAAGCTAAGACATATATTTTTGAGTTATTTAGCATTAAAATTCACATGTAATATCGAATTCACCTCTCCTGTCATCTAGTTATCGAGGAAACAATTTTTATTCTCTAATAAGAACAATAATATACATATTTACTTCGCTGTTAGCTTGGGTTTCTGATTTGGGGCTATTTATCATAATGCTATGTCATGCCTATTGAGGCTTTCGCCAATAATATCACAAGTCCAAAAAAGAGCTGAATAAGTGATCTTCTAGAGCTAGAATGCTACAGGGCAGCGATTGCCGATTGCTTTTGAACACTCGAATTCAATTCTTCAAAAGAGGAATTCAGCCCTTTTTAGAAATCATCTATAGTATAACAGCTCGGATTCAGTAGAAAATAATCTCGTGATTTTTTTTTTTCAAGAAAGTTGAATCTGCTTCCCTGGAAAAATTGAACTTGTATAAATTAATTCTTCTTCTTATTTTTATTTATTTTTTAATTTAATTTTTAATTAGAATCTTGGCCATTTTGGTCAGAAGAATTGTAGTTTTGTGTATATGCGTTTAAATATTTATAAGAGTGAAACTATAGTCCGTTAAATTTGTAAAAAGTGTGGTCATATTCTACTCCCGGTGGTTGAAAAGCTTATTAGAAATTTTAAATTAAACCACATTGTGCACTGTTTAATAAATTTAGAGTTCCAATCACTTCCAATGAATTTGTGTATATTTGTTGGGTTTTACTAAATATATTAAACAACATATTATATGTATTAGTTCACATGTTCTATTTAATGGTTCGGGAAGTCATTTAAAAAAATCGCCCAAGATCTCAGGATTTTAACGATCTCAGAAGTCGTTTGTAATGACAAAAAGGCATTTGAAAACAACTCTAGAATTAGGGGTCGAAATGTTGTTCGTATTGATAAAAAAAAAAATTAGAAAAAAAATAAAACCGAGTTCAAAAAAATTAAATGCAACAAATAAAATAATAGGAACTCAAAAATAAAATAAAATGCACTAAAAGGTATAAAATAATTAGTTACAACTAAACGTCGAAATTGTTACATGAAATCACTTTTTGAAGTCGGTTATAAAGAAACTATATACGGGATGTTGTCTTCATTACAGGCCAAATGTTCTAGGTATGATCCGTTGAGTGCGATTCATAAAATGTTTATGTTTAGCACCGATTTCAAAAAGTGATTTCATATAACAATTTCGACGTTTAGTTGTAACCAAATTAGATATTTATTTTACGCCTTTTAGTGCATTTTATTATATTTTTGAATTCCTATTATTTTATTTGTTGCATTTAATTTTTTTCTAAAAATTATTTTTATTTTTCTCTTTTTAGTGATGTTGACAATAGTGAGACTTAAGATAATACCTTGTATGCATCTCGTAAGAGAAAGATTCGTGTGAATGAATAACAAAATGATAATAAAATTCAACTTATAAATAGAGGAATTATTTTGAAACGTTAGCGGGCTTTAAATGAACGTTTTAAGATTGTTTTTTTTTATAAAATATTTTTTATTATAATTTCGATTATATGCTCATATGAATTGACGATTTCCATTTTGTCATTGATGATATCATTAGAACTTGACCAAATTAATATGGTACCAATCGGAAACTATATTGAACCCAATGCAAAAAAATCATCAAAATCGGTTCACAATTGGCAAAGAAATCGAGTAACATAGACACAAAAAAAAAATTCAGTCGAATTGAGAACCTCCTCATTTTTTTGAAGTAGGTTAAAAATGAAACAAACTGTGTAAAATATAGCCTATTAGATAGGCAACCATATTAACTCCTATCATTATAATACGAAAAAAGGCCACGAGAATGCGCACTACTGGAATTAAAATTAAAGCAGTCGAAGAGAACTTTAAGGCATCACAATTAAATACACCTCGCTAATTGATTAAGCTATTAATAAATACAATTAATTAAAAAGTATGTTTTGAAAATACCTAATTATTAAAGAATATAAAGAATTTTTAATTAGTAGTAATTCCTTATAAAACAAGTTAAATTACACCCAGTCATACAAGATCACAAATTTGAAATAAAATATGCTGAAGAATCCAGACAAGGTTTGAAAAGGTCGGAGATTTTTACATAAAGAATACAAGAATGAAGTGAATCTAAATAGTGAAAAGTTAAGAGATGAATTAAATGAGATCTATGAGATTTTTATGCTAAGCTTATTTTTTTATACATTTTAATGACTGTCATTGTTCGTGTGAGTTTATATCATATAGTTTGCCATGTTATTAGTCTCATATAGGAAGATTTACATAAGCCGTCATTTTTTGGAACCTAACACTTGAATCATACAAGAACTACCACACAAAATAAAAACAAAAATTTTTTTAAAGAAAAATATATATTTTTGAAATTTTGGGGGTTGCTAGTAACAAATGAAATAATTTCAATAATTAAGTAAATTATTATTTATGATTATTTATTCACTACACATTTTAGGCCATCCCTGGTTGATCATCTTCAGTAGTACATAATATCTTTTATTTTTTGAATATTTACATTACAATCATCTCTTAAAGAGAAACAAAGAGGTTGTCCTCTGGTTGACGCTTACACATACTTATATCAAATATACATATGTATATATATATATATATATATATATATATATATATACCATATATTATTTTTTGTTTGAGATTTTAGTTTCGAAGACTTACCCTTCATCATCAGTCTTTTATTTATAAATATTATTTTTCATGTGGTCAGTAATCGCGTGGATATTGAAATCTTTTTTGTTTCTACTGAGAGCCGAGAAGTCAGTTAACATTGAAACAATTTTCTAAACATATTCTTTTTAAATATATTCATCCTTTTATAACAATGAATATATTTAAAAAGAATGTGTTCCGAAAATTGTTTTAATGCTAACTGGCTTCTCGCCTCAGTAAGATCAAAAAATTTTTCAATATCCACGCGATACTGAGTCCATGAAAAATAATATTTATAATTAAAAAAGACTGATGATGAAGGCCGCTTCGAAACTATAGTCTCAAACAAATAAATAATATATATATATATATATACCTATATATGTGTGTGTACCTATATTTAATATATTATGTGTTATTTGCATCAAGCAGAGGACAACCTCTTTGTTTCTCTTTATGATTCAACAACTCTGCTACTCTCGGCAAAATAAAAGCTTTTCAATTAAATACAATCATCTCTTCCATCTCTAGTTTTCATAGACTTTTCATTCATACAGAGAACTCAAATATAAATATATTATAATAGAATTATTTAATTTATCAATATTATAAGATAAAAGATTAAAATGTATAATTGAATGTAATGGAAGGCAGCCCAGAGGTAGTGAGGAAAGAAAAAATTAACACATATCAAATAAGGTGTAATTTATTGGAATCCTTCCTCCTTTCCTTTCAAACCGACGTTTCGGAGGATTTTTCCCTCCTTCTTCAGGGTTTCAAAGGGTCAATGAATGAAACAAATAAAATGTTTCCTTCTTCTCTCCACAGTAGTGTTCAAAAACTTTCTTGATTTTTAACAAAGGCATAGAAAAACAATTTTTTTTTCTCCTTTTCTTAATTAGATAGATTAAAATATATATTTTGTTTACCTTTTTGGTTTTATTTGCGGCATAATTTCTTTCCCCGTGGGAAGGGTGCACTCGCATATTGGGATCGTAGTAAACCCAACGTTCATAAGGTGCTACGATATCGCTATCCGCACGATAAGTAGCTGTCCAGTTAAAAACGTCGTTGACAGCCACTCTTTGGGTGTGATACGGACACTCCAAATAATACAGCATCCACACTTGGCCCATCGGGCGATGGTGCTTCACATTAGGATAATGATCCTGCAAAAATTCAAACAAATAAGATTAATTAAATTAAACAAATAAAATATTTGTTAAAAAACACGCATTTATATATATCAAAATATGCTAAAAAGTTGAGGGTAATTTTACTTCAATACCCAAAAATTTTCAATACTTATCTGTGGGAGGCTTTATACTGAACAATACATATAAAAGAATTTGTAGTGACTGTGACTGTTTAGTTCCAGTAAAAAATATACTCTTCCGTTTTAGTTTGCTTTTTAAGTAGTCAGGCATTTAAATATTTTTTAATATTCCTTTTTCGGCTTGTTAATTTTTGCAAAGACATTAATCTATTTGATTAAGACTCTACTCATACACAAGGCATAGTAAATAACATCTTTTAACTCGATTTCGTAAGGAAACGGGCTAAAATCTAGTATAATATTTATTTTTTACGTTCATTAGATGGGTTTCAAAAATTTAAATTTTTTTAAACGTACAATATAATGCCAAAAATTCGCCATTTTTAATTATCTAAATTTTTATATACACCGTTTACCCATGTTTTCAAGATACATCTAATCTGCGATACATAAATAAATACATACAAATGAAAAAAAATACAAATCTTTTACAAAAAACAATCTAAAACACATTTATTTAAAAGCCAAACGTTTCGAAAGAATTTCTCCATTTTCTTTTTTCTTTTTCTCCACAAATTTCCATTGAAAAAGGGAGAAATTCTCCCGAAACGTTTGGCCCTTAAATAAACGTATTTTGGATTGTTTTTTTTATAAAAGATTTGTATTTTTTTCATTTATATATAAACAATCAATAATTTTTTTCTTTTAAATACATACATACATACGTTTTGAAACACAAAGCAACATTTTGCAGTCGATTAAAGATCCCACCTTTTTCTAATACGATTATAATAGTTCCCTATATTCCAAATGGTAAAATAAAAATTTAGATAATATTACTTTATTGTTAAAATACCAATCAAAGTGACGCCTTGACCTGGCCAGAAAGTCAGCCGTGAGGGCGTTAATTTGATTAAATAAAAATGGCCGCAGAAGTCTTGTTATTTCTTCTGACTCGTTCACCATCAATCTTACAGTCATAGCCTCACAGCTCTTCCTCAAAATACCAATCAAAGGTTAATTCGATTTTGACTAATCTCGGTCAATATATTTATGTTAGTCTAATAAAAGTAATATAACCAAATATAGTTTAATATACATAATATAAGAACTTTGTTAGAGTTTGTGGCTGTGATGAAACTGTATTAGATGAAGAAGGAGGTAGGTACTAGCCAAAATTGGATGCGCTGGGTTCAATAAAACACCCTGAATAAAACATTTCTGCCTGAATTTATTGATTGATTACATTCATTCTAAACATTCGGGCGCAGGCAGGTTATAAATTTACATGAAGCTACAATTTTTATTTTTGACAAGGCTTGGTTCGATCACATATGTGTACCGCATTTTGTGTATAACTCCCAATTAACTGAAGATGGCCAAATAAATTCAGGCCGAAACGTTTTATTCAGGGTGTTCTATTGAACCCAGCACATCCAACTTTGACTGATACCTCCTCCTTCACCTAATATAATATAAGAGCTATTTAATTATTGTCGCGATTTTTTTTTTCCAAAAAGAATAATTATTCTGAAAACTGCTTTCCTTTTCAAGGCTTTCATGTCAATTGCCTTGAATATGAGTAAATTAGTCAGTTAGATTGAACCATTTTTAATAATTCAACTAAAATATCTTATAATAATTGCAACATCTTTTTATAATTATAAGAGATAGATATTAATTCAGACCTCTAAGATTATTGAGAACGATTTTCTAAATTTATACACTGAATGACGTTAAACGATGATTTAAAAATAACCATAAGACACACGCATTTCGATAATAGATACATCCAATGCTATTTATATAGATTTTTTTCTTTTTAAAAAATATTTATTTTGTTAAATTCTATTTTTCAATTTTTTAACTTGATTGATCTTAAAAGCCTTGAATATTTTTAACAGTCAAAAGATAGACTGAGAGACAAACATTGTATTTTTATTTTACCACATGTAGTTCGATGTGAATTGAATTTAGGCAATAAAGTAGATGTTTTTTAAATAATTTCAAAACGGCTTAATTATTTTTTTAAAAAAATTCATGTAGTTAGGGCCAGTAAAAAGGCTTATTAGGTGGAGAAAGAAGTTTTTGGATATATTATTAAAACTATTTTTTTCATACTTGAAGTAATTTTTTTTATATCATCATAACAAAATACGTATATAATATACAAATTATATTATAATCTCGTTTTAGTTTTTAAAAAATACTAATAACAATTTGTCATATATAACATAGATATGAAAAAAATATAATTTCGTTAAAATTATCTCGAATATTATCTATTCTTCCAGACTGTGTTCTACAGAGAAAATTTTACCTATAAATAGTCCGTCCCACCTTATAAACTTTTTTCAATTTTTTTTTAGGAATTAAAATTTTATTTCAATGAAAATTTTACTTTTGTTTAATTGAGTATTTTTGTAGACTGATTCTAAAGAAAATATTTTAGAAAGAATCCCCCCCCCTCTTTTGAACTTTTTTTTTGATTTAGATAGGAAAATAAAATTTAACGAATATTATAGTTTTATTTATATGTGTATTTCAGAAAAAGTATTTTTACGTTAATTTATTTAAAAAACAAAAAAACATATATTTTTATACCCTGAGTCAAGAGGAAGGTTTTGCAAAGCCCCCCCCCCCCCCCCCATTATGAATATTTTTTCGATTTTTTTTTTAAGAAAATAAAATTTTATTTCAATGAAAATCATACTTTATAATATAAATGAAAATTTCATTTAGGTAGAGTTGAAATAATATTTCGTTAAATTAACTCAAAAAAATGTATTTATACCCTGCATTAAGATGGAAAATTTTACAAATAATCTCCCTCCCTTTCAGGAAATATTTTTCGATTTTGATAGGAAAATAACATTTCATTTCCACTAATTATTTAAATCATTATTTTATACAGGAAGAAGTGGCTTGCAGTCCATGGATGCTGTAGATGCGGCGCATCCCTAAAATTTCAATTATTTAGAATATTTTCATAAATATGTATATAAGGTCGACTTCAAAATTTCAGGAGGATCTTTAAATTTTCAAACTATTTTCCGTTATTTCAAATTTATCTATAAAAAACATTTTTTGTTTTGAAAACTATATTGGTTCTCGAAATGAAATAAAATTGTTGCATAGTTTCTAGGGGCAATTAAAGTGAATGATTTTTAAGAAAAGGGTGCCGATAGAAGGTTTGAACTCTCTCACTGGTAGATATATCTTCCAGTTCAAGCATGTCAAAGACAAGTCCAGATGAGTTCTAGTCGAATAAAAATTGTTCTCGTTGAGGAACAATTAAAATAGAAATAATACAAAAAATGAATAAATAAAGATGATTCAAGAATCTTTAGACTAATCCATCGGAAATAACTAAGGGTGTTCTATATAGACAAATCATAGCTTGCTTTTAGCAATAGAATTAGGAGAAATTTAAGATTTTCTCATTGGACAGGCCGATTCATTGTGCAAGATGGAAGATTTCCATCTCAGGGACTGAGAAGTTTATGATTTAATTTCTTTGGTGTATACGATTATATACAGTCAATCCTCGAATTACGCGATTTAAAATAAATAAATAAAAATAAATTTTAGTTGTTAAGGCTAGGCTTGGTAGTCTGGTGGTGGAGGTTATTAAGTTATGTGCAATAAATAATATTTTCTTGAGTGTATATATACATATTTATTTCACTTTCACCCATCCTTTGAAACTAAAACATATTTCTTGCCAAAAATGTTAAATTTTGCGCTTTCCTCGACATAGATGTTTTTTCGACTTACACCAAAAACTTCGGGATCGCGTAATTCGAGGACTTACTGTATATGTATAAGTTTATTTGCATCAAGCAGAGGAAAGCCTAGAGTGATTTCTTTTTATGAATCAACAACTGTGCTACTCTTTTTTTAATTAACATTATGGTTAACATTTATTAATTCAATCAAATGAAAATAATATATGTATAATATAATAAATTAAAATATATCTAGTAATAGAATGTACTTGACCGACTACGGCAACCAACTGTCGGTTGTAAATAAATAAATAAATAAAACCTTTCAATTTCCGGTTAGAATTTGTTGCATAAAAAATTGTCTCTTATGAATGGCACTTGTTTCAAATGTGACTTGCAAACTGACCTTGAATATAAGTAAATCGGCTCTTGGGGCGTTTTTCGCTCCACCCGATACTGTGCACGTGTTGACAGGGCATTGGGCGAATGCAGATCGGCCTTCTTTAACGCCCCATCCACCTAGTCCATTGTACAGAACAATTCTCTTCAGCTAAAACAAATAAAGACAATTAGAGCCTATTGAAAATTTTAGTTCGATCCAAGCCAAACCAATCAGTGACCTCCATTGGATCTCTTTGGCCAATCAGGCAGATTACGCAGTCGTCGCGATTAAGCGGTTTATTAATAGTATAGATAGATATATAATTGTAAATGTTATTTTTTGTGATTATTGCAATGAATATTTTTTTTTAATATTTTGGAAAAATTTGTAAAAAATGAAAGTGTTTAATCTCATCATTAAAGATAATTAATTGAATGTAATGGAAGGCAGACCAGGGGTAGTGAGGAAAGAAAAAATTAACACATATCAAATAAGGTGTAATTTATTGGAATCCTTCCTCCTTTTCTTTCAAACCGACGTTTCGGAGGATTCTTCCTTCCTACTTCAGGGTTTCAAGGGGTCAATGAAGGATACAAATAAAATGCTTCCTTCTTCTCTCCACAGCAGTGTTTAAAACTTTTATCTTCCTTAGCAGAGGCATAGAAAAATATTTTTTCCTCCTTTTCTTAATTTTCTAATTAAGAAAAGGAGGAATAAAAAATTGTTTTTCTATGCCTCTGCTAAGGAAGATAAAAGTTTTAAACACTGCTGTGGAGAGAGGAAGGAAGCATTTTATTTGTTTCCTTCATTGACCCCTTGAAACCCTGAAGAAGAATGGAAGAATCCTCCGAAACGTCGGTTTGAAAGGAAAGGAGGAAGGATTCCAATAAATTACACCTTATTTGATATGTGTTAATTTTTTCTTTCCTCACTACGCCTGGGCTGCCTTCCATTACATTCAATTAAAAGTTCTACCAGTCCGTCTCTCTCCTGAAAAAATTTCGTTGCAAATAAATTAAAGATAATAATTTATGTATTCTACTTAATATTTAGTTAGTTAGCCTAAATATTTCATATAATATGTAGGGATATTCACATAAGAGTTTACTTACTTATCATATTAAATTTTAGTTTTATTCAGTTACGGTAATAAAAATAAATGTACAAATTTAAAATTAATTTTATTTTACAGCTGCAATTTTAGGCCCCCCCCCCTCGATTTAAGAGACCAAAGGTACGCGTATGGTGTGCCTGTGAGGAAATCCGCCAATACGTTGTTCTCAAAGGATATGAAATTTCTTATTTACGGATCAGGGGGTGTTTGTTTGGGTTGACAAATCGATCTGTCAGGGTCTCATTTTCGGCTAAATTTGATTTGGGTTTCTTAATTAAAGTAATTATTTACAGACAAAAGAATGCTAAGTTTTGGTTCTTAAAAGTTTTTCCTTTTCTTTTGTATTCACACAGACAATGCGCTGGGTCAGGTCATTTCGAAAAATAGTATGAATATATTCCTTTCTTCCGAAACGTTTTAATTATTAATAAACGTTTTATGTTTGTTTTTATAAAGAACTTTATTCATTTATTAGAATAAAAAATAATAAAGAATTTATTTCAAAATATTATAATTATTATATGTAGATCAGTGATTCTTGACCTATGGGTCGCGAAGCATATTATTCTTTGGGTCTCGCAGAGTCGTTAACCAAATATTACTATATTTATTTTCAATAAGTTTAAAAATATATTTTAATTTATTCAATACAAAATAAAATAAAAATATTAAAAACAGGTGCTTTTTCATTAGATTTTCATTGGATCGAAAAGTTCCATTGTATATCTTAATTGTAAAAAAAAAATTATCTGAATTTTAAAAAAGGATCATCATTGTAAAATTGAAGAAAATTGCTTATAAGTATGATCTAAAAAAAATTTGCCTTTTTTGGGTAAAGACATGGACATATTTCTCAAATTAGGGTCAAGGCTTAAAAAGGTCAAGAACCACTACTGTATTAGATAACTAGGACTCAATTTTCGGAATAAACATTTTGATATGTTTTTTAAAAATAAAAAAATTATCGAGCGAAGCTTTTACTTAAAATGACATCCCTAAGGGCCAGTTGTATGACAGTTTGTAAAGTCTTTGTTAAAGTTGACAAACGGTCAAACCTTAGAATTCATCTTGTGCCCGGCGGGATGGCTAATCAGATGAAAGTACGTGTCATCTGATTGGCCAACCGGCCTGGCACAAGGTGGATTCTAAGGTTTGACCATTTGTCAACTTTAACAAAGACTTGACAAACCGACATACATCTGGACCTAAGAATTTCTGAAAATTGTTTACACTCGTTTTGAATCATATATAGATAGAAATTGAAATTTATATATACATATATAAATTTGAATTTCCGAATAACTCACTTTAATTTTTCCTTGTAAGGTCGGCTGCTGTAGCTGATGCTTCCTCTCACCGGCTTCATCGTCCTCGATTTCATCATTGGCATTCTCCGGGTGATCCTCTTCTACTGTTGGTAGCGGAATAGGGGGAACAAACATCAATTGATCCACGATCCGGTCGTTATCATGATTGGGGACCTCATCAGGCCAAAGTCGTGCCATGCGACGACCTGTTTGTGGATCCCGGGGAGCAGGACCAGGTCGACGACGACCTCCTGTCATGAACCACGGTAATTCTGCTTTCCAATCTGCAGTGTCCAATCTTTGTAATTGAATTCGATTTAATATATTATAAGAAATCATTATAAAAATAAAAAAATGAAACTTTTAAAGTTATAATTGAGATAATGTTTAACGTTTAAAGGATGTTTTCGTTGGAGCTGTGATAAAAGACAAGAACTACGTCCTGAATTCTATTTTTTAAATTGAAAAAAATATAATAATAACAATAATAATTTTTGTGAAAGCTACCTAGTAATTTAGTTTTTAGAACAGGGGTGTCCAACCTTTTGGCTTACACGGGCCACATTTGAAGAAAAAAAATTGTCTCGGACCGAGGATAAAATATTATAATTCTATTGATATTTGTTATTCAAAAATTAATAAGGTAGAAATAAGATCTGAAAGATATTAATTTGCCGATGGTAATAGATTCAAATTTACTAGAAAATCATAGATCAAAGATGGTGTCATCTATTAAATCCGATGGAGTGGAATATTTTTAATTATATGTCAGAGGGGTTGTTTTTCACCCCTCGGGAATCGAACCCGAGTGCCAGTAACAGCAATCCGGGCCACCTGGCTCACCTGCGGGATACGAACCTCTCTGACATATGCAAACGCGTAAAATATTTTACTCAAAGATTGTTATCTTAATTTGTAAAATTTCGCGATATAGTGATTCTAAATTTAAACATATAGCCATGCCATATAATTTAAATAAAGGTGGTTGAGTGTTTCGAATTTTGAAGAAATTCAAAAATTCGAAGGGCAATGGAATGACTTTTCCTAATTTAATATGAAAGATATTAATTTGCCGATGGTAATAGATTCAAATTTACTAGAAAATCATAGATCAAAGATGGTGTCATTCTATTAAATCCGATTGGAGTGGAATATGGAAAACAACCCCTCTGACATATAATTAAAAATATTCCACTCCATCGGATTTAATAGATGACACCATCTTTGATCTATGATTTTCTAGAAATAAGATCTTTATTATTTTTTTAGCTCATAGTGAGTTTCTAATTTTACTTTTCGTAAATTTTATACTTTAAAATATCTTCTCGTATATGTAAATACATACCTACATACTTACAAAAAGTGATATTATTTATTAGTATTTGTTTATATTTTTTCCTCTGTGGATAATTAATATAAATTCAAATAAAGAGACAATATTCAAATTTTTTCAGATAGATATCTAATTGCTGTTCTAGAACATTCAATCAGAAAGTTTCCAAGTAGAATTTTTTTTCTTACCCCCTTGGCTTCGGGAACTAAATGTCCATTTGGCCAAGCAGAAAATTTATTTCTAATGAAAATGGAGTTTAAAATAGACCAAAATGATGATTATTTTTTGGTTAATCTTGAAATCTAGTTCCAGATGCAAAATTAAGTCTTTTATTTTTCGAAAACTTCACAGTAGTTTTTCAGATTTGTTATGTAAAAAAATTATCAGGCCAAATTGTTATGTGTTTTCCTGTATCTTCCATACACAATGTTTTAAGGTATTTTATGACTTTATATTGGGCCACGGGTTGGACAGC
Source organism: Forficula auricularia (assembly GCA_024734495.1). Classification (NCBI taxonomy): domain Eukaryota; kingdom Metazoa; phylum Arthropoda; class Insecta; order Dermaptera; family Forficulidae; genus Forficula; species Forficula auricularia. The sequence goes on from JALMQS010000064.1 coordinate 15,767,413, forward strand.
CCTGGTTTAAATCGAATGGGATTAAAGAAGGAAATGAGGAATGATAATTTATTTTTTAAAAGGGTCACGGATATAATAATCCCTGAATATTCATTATATCTATTGACATGTAAGAACGTGCAAAGATCTAAAAGACAAGTCCTGACAAGTTTTAGTCCAACAGAGAAATGATCAATTAATTGTGATTGTTCTAGAAAACCCCAAATCTTCGTCTCCTTGTACTAGAATGATATAATTATAGACTTGATTAGTCTCGTAGCATATAAATTACTGAAATAATAAATATTTTAGAAAATGAAAATACGAGAAAAAGAAGAATTTTTAAATATTCAAAACTTTATTAATTTTTTTTTCTTAGCTTATAATTTTGTTTTTAATGAATTTTATTCTTGAAAAAAGCTTCACTTATTGTACAAATGTACATTCATATTTCGAAAAAGGTAATAAATATATCTCTACATACATGACTGCATACACATTAATAAACCGATTTAGTATTACTTATAAAAAACAATAAAATCATTTCACAAATCCTTCAAATTTCACCACCAAAGATTCTAGAAAGAATTTAATAAAGGAACATCTTTCCAGCATCAGAATTTTGGTTAGGTTATCTTGTGTATCAAAATTATCAGACAGAAAAAATAATGGATATAAAATGAATTTTCCACATGCTTCAGAGATTTCTGAATATGAAAAAAGTAATTTCAATACTCTTAACGCCTAATCTAATAAAATACTTTCTTACTTGTTCTTGTGCCGGTTGGCGTTGTGTTTTTTGAAATGCAACATTGTCACTATGATGTTGATTCCGTTGTAGATGATGTTTATTATTGGTTTGAATTGCGTTAAATAGATTGGAGGGTCCGGAAGCCGATTGATCAGACTGAGGCAGTAATACTGTTAGCGATGCAGGGGGTCCCGGGGTCAAATTCACTACTACGATTAAACTTAGACAGATTGCCGAAGAGTAGAGGAAGCAGCGACGCACCGAAATCCGTGGCAGCATTGCATCGCCTGCAACAAACAAAAGATACAAGAAACATTAGAAAAAACAACCCAAGATAATATTATAGAATTAGATAATAACAATAATTAATCAACGTGTGCACTAGAATATTTTCTTGCCAAATTGCCTACATTTCCTTTCTCTCAAACTACTTAGTATTAATGACGATGTTGATGGAATACATCCTCTTCCTTGCTGAGATTCCTCAGGGTTCTATCATTTCTCCTGCTCTCTTTCTTATCTAGATATTAATGATCTTTTAAATTTACCCTCCAATCTGATTTGTTGTTATGCAGATGATAGTACTTTCCATAACATTTCATCCTTGCAAAATCGAAGAAAAACTGCTTCCTCGATTTTTAAACAGATTTAAAAATTGGTGCATATAAAGGCGCCAATCAATATTTCGCACGACGTCGCAAAATGGACTTGGCGCATTCCTGTTTGCAAGTCGAATCTTAATTTTTCACGTAACACTTGATTAAGCTTTTGAAATTTAGCCAAATTATTTTAGACGAAAATATTACAAATACACACAAACAATAAATACATGTAAATAAACAAAGCATGACATCTCTTATATAGAATTAATATTTACATGTAAAATCAAACGATTCACCTCTCCTGACATCTATTGGCAGATTCGATTACAGGAAATTGAATAAACGTATGTAAAATTTGGTAGACGTGTTATTTATTATTTCATCATTTAATTTGCTTCAATTACGCTTTCTTAATTACGTAATCAATTTAAATGTACTAAATATAGATAAAGAATCTGAGATTAAGTAGACCTAAAGAATGTAACATGCAAAATTACAAATGCTTTCGAAACATTACATTTTTTTTCTCAATAGATATTTTTTAATTGATCTTACTTTATAAGTTCCAGCTGAATAAAACAAATGCATTAGCATAAAGATACAGTTAATCTGCATCGATTTAGGATCTATTTATTAAAAATAAAATATGCCTTGGGCTTGATGAATAATTTCATATTGTATCCCATTTCTCACGACCTTTAGTTGTTTTTAATAAAAAAAAAGGTCGAGAAGGAAGCAAAGGATTCAGTTACATCATTAAAATGAAAAATAAAGAGGTAGAATGATGATTTAGAAGATCAAACGTTAAATGCTGGGGACGGGCTTCTTTCATTTTCCTAATCATTTGCTGATAACAGAACAAGCTTTGTTTCCAGCCAAGTCTCATACCACCCAGATTCACAAACACTCTCTCATCAACTTCATATCTGTTCAATCCAGATGACTCCAAACAAAAGCTATTATCAAATTATCCTCCTCTTCAGCTGTTTTTGTCTGATTAAGACCAGTCATGGTCTTTTTTGCAAAGAGAAATAGTGTAGTGAGAACGCCACTATAATATGTTATACAATACAGTTTTCTGCGTCGATTCCGAAACTCGATGTAAGCGTTCCATCAGTGTAACTATTAAATAATTACATAGATTAGAAAATTTTCTTCGGAGACGAACTAGTAGATTTAAAATTAATTCTAAGCCATCTAGGAATTTCCTTCTCTGTAATTTTATGTGTTTTTTTAATATGATCCCATTTATTTTATTAACAATTTCATTTATTAGACCAGAGTTCCCAAACTGTGCGCCGCGAAACTTCATAATTAAATGAAGCGAGACATTTGGCCTAACTAGATAATAAACAAAGTGAGAAGCTAAAAATTTATTTATTCATTTTTATATTTTACTTACGATTAGACATACATAAACCGAAACAATTCAACTTTGACATCCTCGAAAAATACAAAGTGTCCCCCCCTGTGGTCTGCATTTTTGATTTTCATAGAAACATAAACTATTAATTTCCAAAATATTTTTATCTATTCTAATACAAGAGTATTTAGAGAGGCCAAATACGGTATTTGTTTTGATATAAACGGAAAAAATTTAACTTTGACACCCTCGAAAAAATCTGAAATGAATAAAAATGGTCCCATGTGGTTTGAATTTTAGATTTTCATAGAAAAATAAACTATTCATTTACAAGATATTTTTATCTATTCTAATACAAGAGTATTTAGAGAGGCCAAATACGGTATTTGTTTAGGGTAGGGTACCTTGGAAAAATTTTAATTGAAATGCGACTCGGAAAAGTTTGGGAACCCTTGTATTAGACCATTCGGGATATTTGTGAAAAGTGAAACTTCATCGAAATAGTTTACTTTTGGATTTTTAATAAACTTTTGGAGAATATTTTTATAAAAAAATTGTATTTATTTAATACAAAACAAATCAATAAATTTTCAACAGGTGTAACCGAGTGTAACTATAGATATTTAAATTTTATCTAGTTATATCGGTGGATAGCTTTCATCGCGTTTCAGAATCGACCCATCAGTTTTTTCTTATCATACTTTTGATATCTCAACAGTTCAATATTAATTTAGTATATTGACCAACTTTTGCTACTATTGGCAGTGTATCTACAATGTATATGTATATTATAGAGTGTCGCAACTAACATAGAAAGGTATGGATCTTATTGTTGACCCCCTTCATTTAAATATTTGTTAAAATATATTTATTTATTATTCATAGTTTGATGTGTATCCTTGAGTGATTTTATGTGCTTGACTCATGTTGTAGTTTGTTTATATCTCTATGAGTTTTTAACTCTTGTCAGATTTTGATAAAGTTTTTTGTAAATGATACTCATAGAATATTTTATGGAAATGGTTCGTACTAAAAGGCAGAAAATTGATATTTCCTTAGTCCTCAAAAAATTTGCTTACTCACGTGAGTACAAATAAAACATGGGCACTAATTTTAATTAAATCTAAAGTTAGCTTTTATTTTTCATTTTATGAGTAAGCAAAATTTTCGAGTATGTATCAAAAAAAATTTATAAAAAATATAGGAAACTATTGTATAATTCATAATGTACCATTCAATGAGCCTGGGACATTTAGTAATTTTGGAAATGATCTCAATTTCAAACAACAAAAATTGATTTAATAAAATATCAGATATTACGGACTGTTTATATTTATTAAAAATTAGGAAAAAAATTATTTTTCGTAAATTTTTTCATTTTTATTCATCTCCAAGACAATAAGTAAGTAGCCTTGTATTTTTTTAAAATATTTATTTATTTATATTTGCTTTTTTAAAGCAATTATTTTTCCAAATTACATTGATAAAAATAAAATTTCTCCCGAATCGTTTGGATTTTTAATAAAAGTTTTGAGATTGTTTTATAAAAGAATTCGTATTTATATTACATATTTATTATATAATTTTTCGTCTTTAAATTTTACAAGACGCATATTTCTAGTAATTGATATTGACAGATTTACACCAATACTTCTACAGAAGATACTAAAGAGAAACTATTTACATAAAATTAGGTCCAGATCAGAAAAAAGGCCTATAATATCAATTTTTCATTCTTACCCCCTCCCCCCTAAACGCCTCACGTAATTAATGGACGCCCCCTAAGTGTTCCTGCAATATTTCAAGAAAACCGGCTGTCAAAATTTTATAACAAGATTCTATCAAGCATATAGAATTATAGATAGATAGAAAGACAGAGGGGCCAAGTTAAATAAAAACATGTAATAATTTGGTCGATTTAAATCGACCAAATATTCACTGCAATAGCTTTAAGTTATGATAGAAGCACAGTATAAAAAATTCTCCTCCCCTACGCTGCTTCATTTTATCTCGCTGGGCTGCCTACCCTACAGGCGTTTTATACTATACATTTAAAAACATCCAACAGGGGACAATGGAACTCATATATTGAAGATTTTGTCATCAAAATTCTTAATTAAAGAGAGTGAGAAAATAAATTGATGTGCCCCCCCCCTTTTATTTTTAATATTTAAGTACCGCGATGCTCTGCAACTTTTTGCTTCAGTTAAAAGTTATATATTATAATAATATTATTTTTAATTTTAAATTCTGATACAAACCACCCCGTCACTGGACCCCACCCCCATCCCCCACAATTTTTTCTCGTTTAATAAGCGTAGATAGGTAGATAGATAAAATAATTAAATTTGCTTCTTGTATTATTTATGTATTCTTTTCAAACATATATTTTCTAAATAATTAGTGTTATACTCATAAAGGTAGGATTCGATAAAACGTCTGAGAGGACCACTTTAATTTAATCAAATGGAAATTTTCAGGTCAATCAATCCGATTATCTAATGGTTTGTATAGAAAAATTAGGCATGTTGTAATCTGCGGGATGATAAATTTTGAACATAACCGAGACCATATAAATAATTGAAATTTACTATTATTATTTAATATCTTATTCTTCATGTAAATATAGGGAACCATATTTCTTTTATTTACTTTAATCTTATTTAAAATATATTTTAAAATACCCGATAAAAAACAATTTGTCAAATATGACCAGTGACCACGGGCCGCAAGTAAGTCCATCGAATGCCACATGAGGCCCGCGGGTTGGCCAGGCCTGATTTTTTTTTTTTTTAATGATATTGATGTGAGAAGGAGATACACCATAAGGTCCATCCCCTAAAGGCCTGTATGGGCTGGCCCCTCCATCGTGAAAAGAACAGAGTAGAAGGAAAAGAAGCCGGGATCTCGAGCCAAATCTCAGAAAGTTAGATATAGTCCAATATACTAAGTTTTTAGGGGCTTCGAGCAGAGGTAAATTCTCCGCGCGATAAATTAGGTTAATTTTTATTACCAGACCCTATACTTACAGAAAAAATGTCTGGATATAGCCGGGAATCGAACCCGAGATCTCCGGGTTGCCAGCCAGTTATGCTGACCATTACACCAGAGAGGCTAATCTAATCACCCCACTATCATTTTCTTCATTTCCTTAAATTTAAATATACCTATTTCACTTTAGAGCCTATGTAATTTCTAAGATAATAAAAAAAGTTCGGTGAATTTGATCTTTCTGAGAGTTGAGAAATATTCAATTCTCTTTCTCAAATAGCTCTCTTGATCTCTTGAGATATTTCCCTCAAATTACTTTTGACATTCAATTTATCACCTAGCGAAAGGGAAAAGTTTTCTATTCAAATATTAATAGATAATAAGAAGAACCGTTGGCACATCGAATGCTTGATAGGAGATATTTATATGGTAGAGATACCTATATTATAATCTAAGCGAATTATTTGAGCCAAATCATTTGGATTGATTGATATTTATTTATATCCTAAGTATTTTTATCTCCAAAATAAGTATCAAGTCATTAAAACAAATAATACATATTAGAATACCAGCGGTCTTTTTATTGGTTTAGACGAGTGCTACTTAAACTATACTCCGCGAAAAAAATATATTATTGAGCTGAAATGAAATCTCATCTGAAATTCCCTTTGTATTCATTTGTGTTAAGGTATGAATTTAAATAACTCCGCTCTAATGAAAAGCTTTATATATCATTAGACCTATGTTATTTAAATTCAAACCTTAACACATTTGTTATATGCATGATACTATTTGTTGTTTGAAATTCTAAAGCACTGATTCTTGACCTATGGGTCGCGACCCAAAATTGGGTCGCAAAGCATTTTCTTTGGGTCGCGCAGAGTCGTTAACCAAATATCTTACTGTAATACATTAATTTTCAATAAGTTTAAAAATATATTTTATTTATTCAATACTATTTAAATTAAAAATATCAAAACACCTTCTTTTTCATTAAAGTTTAATTGGATCGAAAAGTACCTTTGTTATCTTAATTGTGAAAAAAAATATTTATGCGAGTTAAGAAAAAGTCAATATTTTAAAATTGAACAAAATTGCTTAAGTTATGATCTAAAAAAAGGTAAAGAAAAAAAATTGGCTTTTTTGGGGTCGTGACGTGAACATATTTCCTAAAATTTGGTCGCGTCTTAAAAAGGTTAAGAACCACTGTTCTAAAGTATCGAATTATTATTAATTTTACTTTTACTATATGGAATACGATGAAGTAAGAGTTTATTGAAAATACTTGGAAAAAATTTAAGCGAAATCATGGTGTTATGGTCTCCAAGAAAGCCTCATATAGGGAACATCGAAAAATAATATTTTGATATATTAATTATTTTTTCAAAAGACTGTGAGTAAACTGGTTTGCCAAATTTTGTGTACGTATGTTCTAGCTCAAAATACAATATGAGATCAAAAGGAAATTTCATTTTTTTCATTGAGTTTAAAATCTGATTAGTTTTTGATTGAAATAGGTCTCAATATTAAGAGTTCTGAGTGAATTTTGATGAGGCAAAATTCAAAAAAGAGAGATAATTTCTTTTATTCAAAAATGTGACGTTCAGTGACTTTTCAAAACCCTGAAGAAGGAGGGAATAAACCTCCAAAACGTCTGTTTTTTGAATAAAAAAGATAATTTAAATTGTTTTTCTTTTTTGAATTTTGGACTGCCTCATCAAAATCTACTAAATTCACTTACCAGCCAGTCTCCAAATACTACTTCAATCTTATTAAGAGTTCTCTTAAAAATGTTTTATTTATTTATTTATTTATTTAATATCACCGGGAACAAAGCCCATTTAGACAGCACATAAGTAAAGTGTTAGTAGGGTTAGTGAGGGAGCCGAGTTTTTAGCCGGTAGAAATTTTTATTTGCCAGCTAGGATCGAACCCCGGCCTCCCACCCCTACATCGTCATATTCGATCGATGCCGAAGCGAGGCCAGTGCGTTAGCCGACTGAGCCAACCCGACTCCCTTAAAAATGTTAAATTATAAAAACCACTAAGATATCAGTAAAGATAAATATCACTTCATATAACTTACATACATATCGTTGCCTTAGAGTGTAAACCTGCTAAACCCATCTTTTATCATAAATATGTCATATTAATACCATTCGAAAGAAAAAGAAATGCAGTATCGTCCAAATAAAACTGCTACTTAAATTTACGATCGTAAGTTGAAGAAAAAATTTAAGCGAAAAAATAGTTTCTTTCCATAACAACAATATTAAATTTTGTTTATTTTTTTCTCTGCCCTGTAAAATTTTCTTGTGAGTAAGCAGGTTTACACTCTAAAGAGACGATATATCATTTGTAATTAACACCATAGACAAAGATCTTAGTCTAATGGGTATGGAGTCAAGCCAGTAAAAGAGGGTCCATGGTTAAAATTCGGTTGGGGACAATTTTTTAGTCAAATAGAGGTTAATTGTTAGTTGCGTTGAACCAGTCTAAGGACTGTGTACGCAATGATGTTTATGATGAATAAGTGTGTACATTTATTTGCATCAAGCAGAGGACACTTTCTTTGATTTGCTCTCGCGTATAAACTCTCTACATGAATGTCTCAAATTAATATTTTCAAAACTGATACACTCTAACTTAGATAAAGAAGCATAGTGGAGCTGGTTAAACGTTGGAAGAATAGACAAGTAAAAAGAAGACAGATCATCAATTTGTACCTATAGTCCATTTCATGGTTATTAAATTACAAATTTTGACATTTTGACACTATTCCTTTCAAATAAATCCTCTCTTTCTTTCTAACGAACGACATGTAATTTTTATTTGAAAGAAAGTTCTCTCTTTGAATAGAAACATTTAGTTCAATTTATTTTTGAAAAAAAGAAAGAAAGATGATGCAAGATGAAATGGTGATGATAGATGAGCTTGTGCATAGTTGCTTTCATCTTATGCATGTTTCGACTTGTTTTCAAATATTATATAAATTCTTCTTGTTCATTTCTGAAAATAATATTTTCAAAATGAAATATTATAAAGCGTGCTCGTATTTTTTTTTTCTTTTTTCTATTTCAAACAACATTTTAATAAAATGATTTATCGTGACTAGTCTAAACAGAAATCACCTTTTGTATAAATCAGTTCAGATAAGGAACAGATAAGTTAATCAATTTCCTTCAAATATAGAGCAACACTTTTATTCATAATTCAAAGCAAATTTTTTAAAATTTTTTTTAAAGATTTGTATTTGGACTCCGGTATCCCCCCGCCCACCGGTAAGCCACTGGTATAATAAAATAATTTATAATCACCCCCCCTCTTTGACCACGGTATTGTCAAGATTGAGGACAGGCCAAAATATTTTTCTAATCAGCCCCCCCCCCCCCCCCCCCCGTGATAATATCATTTATAATCACCGCCCCTCTTACCTCGGTACGCCACTGGTATTGTCAAGATCACCACATCTCCACCCCCTTAATAAAATAATTTACAACCCCCCGGTACCCCACTTGTATTGTCAAGAATGAGGACAGGCCAAAATGTTTTTCTAATCAGCCCCCCCCATAATAAAATAATTTATAATCACCGCCCCTCTTACCTCGGTACGCCACTGGTATTGTCAAGATCACCCCATCCCCTCCCCCGGTTTTAAAATAATTCACGCCACTTGTATTGTCAAGATTGAGGACAGGCCAAAATGATTTTCTAATCAGCCCCCCCCCCCGTAATAAAATAATTTATAATCAGCGCCCGTCTCACCTCGGCACGCCACTGGTATTGTCAATGTTGAGTGCAAGGAAAAATGTAATAAAATATTTTACAATTACCCCCACTATTATTTAAATTATAAATAATTTTCTCTCATTGTATTGTATATAGTGTTTTACTTTGTGCGACCAACATGTGAGAATTTATTTCATCGATATTTATAGGCATACATTTGTACATATTGTACCAATTTTTCTCTCATTGTAATGTATATAGTGTTTTACTTTGAACTTTGTGCGACCAATATGTAAAAATTTATTTCCTCGATATTTCATTTCTATTGCCATACATTTGTATATTGTATCACTTTTTGTTATTATTTGATATGCTCTCTCATTGTAATGTACTTATATAGTGTTTTACTTTGTGCGACCAACATGTAAAATTTATTTGATCGACATTTATTTTCAATCGCCATACTGTCTACTATATATCTCTCCGTTTAATTGTGGTGTGGATGATGTTTGTATTTTTGGACAACCAATTTGTTAAGCCTTTTGCCGTCGAAAATTAATTAATTGAATTGATTAAATAAATAAATAAAGTAGCATTAAGTAAATTGAAACTTTTCTGCCTAACAAATAAATTAGTATTCACAGGCATATACACTCCGACACTCTTTCTCCATCACTGTTTTCTTTCTTGTCCATTTTTCATCTTCTCCGTCACATGAATAGATAAATACATAATCAATTTAGTATTCTTTACTAGACGCATGTTGGAAGTCACTCTTTGAACATTTTAATTAAATTATTAATTATTTAATTGGATATTGTTTTCTTGATAAGTCAAGCAATTATGGAAGTGAATTTTAACAAATTGTTTTTGATTAATTTCTGTTAAAATATACTTGAATGAGGGGTTGATTTTATTTAATGATTTATTTTTTGAGGGCGGCATAATTGCTCATCCATTGAGGATTCTGATTTGGCTTAAGGACTGCAATGGTACTAAAGATAGACATCCTGATTGTATAAATGAAATGATTTACGGGTAATTAAGTAGTTGTTTCACCATATTATGGGTTTTCTTAGGATTTTTTTTGAAATTTAGACAGATTATTATTTAAATACTTCTGCGTCGATTGGTGGCAAAACGAAATTTATGAACAATATAGTTCCGGAGATATTAAATTCCAAAAATAGAGTTTTTCAGACTCTTATTCATTGCACTATACGGGATATATTGGAAAGTTTACATACATATTTAATTATAATTAAGAAACTTTTCTTACCATTGTTATAAAAAACTAAACCAACAAAAACTAATACATTTTTTAAGAAAATTTTAATTCATAGTTACAACACAATTTCTTAGATAATGAATAAATAATTAAAAATGTATAATGAAAAATTTACACTAAAAACAAGCTGGCAGCAACGGATCTATTTAACCTAAAAAGAGGGTTAACTTTAGTACTTTTTTGACGTTTTTTGGCTTCAGCCATTGTCGCAACAGCTTTATTAAGAATTTTTTTGTTTTATAAATATCCCTTTATCTTAAATTTCTATGATAAAATACATACAAGCTCGGACAGTGTTGCCAGATTTATCAAACGAGCACGGGATTGACTAATAGTGATACATAAATAGCAAAAAGTTTTGGGCTTATCAATTATGAATTCTTATTGTCTGTTCTATATACTCTAGCATTAATTTTTTGCTAGTATTGTCGCGAAATACCTTAATAAAAAATCGAAGTAATTTGTACACCGATACGTCTTTTAATGATAAAGAATCAAGAATGTATTAGAACTAGAAGTTGGAGCATCTAATAGTCAGAATTGAATCTCGCATCCAAAATGCTTGAAATATCGAATTCGTTGTTCTTTGTCGATAATAAAAAAAGAATGATCAAATTTGTGGAATTTTTTCAAAATTTTCAGTTTATTCACTTCTCAACGCTGACGGATACAAAATTCACCTAAAAATTGCAAATTTATCCCTTCTCATATTGTCTTTTTAAAATGAATCATATTTAAAAACATTTAGCTAATTCTACTAAAGGTAATTTTCAAGGTGATATCTCACACTCCATAGGAAAAAAATCCATTTCTGAACGCCGAGAGGTATAAAAATCAGCTGGAAATAGAATCTTATTCATCTCATTGTTTTAATGAGAATTAAATTTAAAAAAAATCTTCTCATTCTACTTAAAGAAACGATTTCAGGAAAATACAACCAGTAATAAAAAAGAAAAAATCATTTTTGATAGCTTCCAGTTTCAATCTGTAGCTGAAACAAGAGCACAGTCTTAGAATTTTGATGGGGTTCTTACGGGTCAATGTAGACTTATGAAATACGTCTAGAAACTGAGAATAGAAAAGATCGGTTAATACAGATTGTGAAAAGAATATTCTTGTATATTGTGGAAGAACTTTGAGTATTGGTCTGTTAAAGAAGAATTATTTTTAACCGACTTCAAAAAAGGAGGAGGTTCTCAATTCGACTGATTTTTTTTTGTCTATGTTACCTCATATTTCCGCCAATTGTCAACCGATTTTGATTATTTTTTTGCATTGGGTTTCGTCTAGCTTCCGATTGGACCCGTTTTTTTTTCATTAGTATTGGACCTTTTTTGATAAGTTTGTTCAGGCATAACTTCTTTATTTATGAATCGATTTTAATTATTCTTTTTTTATTGGAAAGAGGGTACCTTAGGGGTGGTGGTACCATATTAATTTGGCCAAGATCTGAAGATATGATCAATGACGAAATAACATAAAACTCCAATTCTTATGACCAAATAATCGAAATTATAATAAATAAAATCTTTTATAAAAAATCTTAAAACATTCATTTAAAACCCGCAAACATTTCGAGAGAATTTCTATATTTATGAATTGAATTTTATTATCATTTTCTGGGGAACGGGTGAATGGATGAGGAGGATAACCAATCGACTTGATTGGGGAATAATGGAATTGAAATAATTATCGGAAAAGAGGTTTTTTTTATCTAATTAGATTTTTCCTCTTATTAAAAACAAGGACTAAAGATGAATAAGGACACTCGATGGTGGAGAAGTAATCTCCGGAATCGAAGCAAAAAATACAATGTATACATTAATTAATGTAAAATAATTGGTTTAATAAAATTTATAAAAAAAAAACATCATTTTCTGATTCATTCGCCCAACGATTTCTCTTACGAGATGCATGCAAGGTATTATATTAAGTCATTATTAATAACATCACTAAAAAGAGAAAAATAAAAATAATTTTTATAAAAAAACCGACTTCAAAAAACTTAAATGCAACAAATAAAATAATAATAACTCAAAAATCAAATAAAATCCACTAAAAGGTATAAAATAATTATCTTATTTAGTTACAACTAAACGACGAAATATTAACATGAAATTACTTTTTGAAGTCGATGCCAAATATATACATTTTATGAATCGCACTCGACGGATCTTACTTAGTACCTTCGGCGGGTACGCTCGCTTATAGGTATAGTTTGTTTGGCACCGACTTCAAAAAGTAAATTCATGTTATTATTTCGTCGTTTAGTTCTAACTAAATAAGATAATTATTTTATACCTTTTAGTGTATTTTATTTTATTTTTAAGTTATTATTATTTTATTTGTTGCATTTAATTTTTTACTTTATTTGAAGTCGGTTTTATTTTTTTTTATAAAAATTATACAATATAATTTCTAATTGATTTAGAACTCGCTTCCAGTAAAATACAACAAAATCTGAACTGGTGCTTTTTCACAAGCCAATATGGGTCTACATTAGTCTATATACATAAATTTATATATCAATGAGAATTGTTTCGACCGCGCTTATTTGAAAAAGATATTTTATCACGAGACCACTGCGGATTATGCTATTGAAGTCTGTGGAGTCTTAAGTCTGGACCAAGAGAGAAAAGATGTGATCCACTTAGCTACAATCCAACTTCATTTTGCCTATATAGCCCGCTAGACATTCGGACGGATCACTAAGTGAACTTGAAATCTTAGATGTTATATATTCAATCTCCCAGTACAGAGCGCTCGTCTCTTAGCATGTATGTTAGATGCTTGACATAAATTAACCGAATGTTTTCTACATTTGATTCGATCACGAATCAACTGTAGAGAATTATTGTCAAATATTGAGTGAAAATAATATTTGAACTTATATATTTCTAACTTGAAATATATGATTTTAAATAAATTTATATATCAATGAGAATTGTTTCGACCTTGCGTGATCGAATCAAATGTAGAAAACATTCGGTTAATTTATGTCAAGCATCTAACATACATGCTAAGAGACGAGCGCTCTGTACTGGGAGATTGAATATATAACATCTAAGATTTCAAGTTCACTTAGTGATCCGTCCGAATGTCTAGCGGGCTATATAGCAAAATGACGTTGGATTGTAGCTAAGTGGATCACATCTTTTTTCTCTCTTGGTCCAGACTTAAGACTCCACAGACTTCAATAGCATAATCCGCAGTGGTCTCGTGATAAAATATCTTTTTCAAATAAGCGCGGTCGAAACAATTCTCATTGATATATAAATTTATTTAAAATCATTATTTCAAGTTAGAAATATATAAGTTCAAATATTATTTTCACTCAATATTTGACAAAAATTTCCTACAGTTGATTCGTGATCGAATCAAATGTAGAAAACATTCGGTCTATATACATAGTCCACTGAACATTAATCATCTCCGAATTCTATTAATCTATCTAAATGAATGGTTTATTTGATAAACATAATATATTATGCACGGTTGTACAATATAGATAGACTTGTCAAATTATTCTACAATTACCTTTCAGAAATTCACATTACTATATTAACTATTCTAATGAAGTTAGTTCATTAGATTAATTTACATCGAAACCGTTAGTAGTTCATCTGAGGATATATCTAATATATACTAGTACCTTTTGCCACTTGTTAATTTATAAATAAGCAAGACATGCAACATGACCAAAACTCGAATTTATTTGAATTTATTTTTTAAAAATGGACAGGGAAAACCTTTAATCCTAGAACACACAAGCTTTTTCACAAACACGGTCAGGCTCACTATATGTCTAATTGAATATGCAATTTCGAAAAAGGCACATGTCTGAAAATTGAAAATGTTCAGGAATGAAAAAAAACTAATTATTTTCTAAAGTAGTATAAAATTTATTTTTGAGTTATAATATATTTTGGGGGTAGTAAAATTAATACTAGAGTTGTGCCTTTTTCGAGTATAGTAGGTGCAGGGAAGCTTTTAGATTACATTTATATGAAAAAGTGTATTTGTCAAAATATGCGAGATGCGCCCTTTTCGAAATGGCATATTCAATTGGTTTTTAACACATTTTTCAATAATAATATAGTATTAATTTCTTTTATTAATTTATATAAAGATTTTTAAAAATAAATAATAAATCAATACTTTTTTAATGTTTTTGATCAGTATTTTTAATTATAGCTGAAACTACAAATCAATTAATCATTTAAGTAGAGTAGTCTGCAACAGTCATTTATTTAGTCGACTATCAATCATAGATTTATTTTTGGTGGCCACTTTAGTAAAATCAATATAAACTGTGAAGCTTATAATTTTTTATAAAATATCCTAATATTAACACTACGACTTATCATGTTTATTTTATGAAACTTAAAAATGAGAAGCATTAAAGTGCATTAAGATGGATTTTCCAAAAAAAGACAATGTTGTTAATATGTACTTGGGTAGGGGGTATTTATTCGATGTCCGAATTGTAATCAATATTTCATTTTAAATTTGATAAATAAAAAATTCTTTTAAAATAAAAAAAAATCTATGTGATTTTCTGCATTTTTGAACCGAACCTCAAGCTCAATGGGATCAATTTATTTTTGTAATTACAAACATTTTGGCATCTGGGGGATCCTACGGTAACTGTGGCGCCGCGATCTGACTATGGATTCTTATAGTACTCACCAAAATAAGACGAAAATGAAGAATACCATTTTTTGAGATTTCGCTTAGTTTTCGAGATAATCGAGTTTAAAAAGTACTGTTTTTTGTATTTATTTCATTTTACTTTTCAATTGTTTTTTTATAGAAACCACCGAAACCGTAATATCAAGGTGGTTCCGTGTGGCGCCGCTATCTGATAGATTTTTTAGAACTAGACAAAATAAGTAGGAAAGTAAAAATAAAATTTTAAACTACAAATTTGAACTGAAATTGAGTTTATGGACTGTGATGTCTCAAATTGTCTCAACTGAGCGCCAGTGGGCGTTGTCAATTTTCACTTTTGCAACTTTTCGGTTCTATTCATCATCTCGGTTCATTTAGATAAAAAAATGGGTTCCCGAACAAACTTTGGAAGGTTCGGTTAAGATATATTCAGTTCGGCTCGGTTCGGCTCGTATATCTTCATTTCGGGCTGGTTGGCTAACGCCAACCTAATAGCCTAAAAACCAGCCCGAAATGAACATATACGAGCCGAACCGAGCCGAACTGAATATATCTTAACCGAACCGGCAACGACTTTTACATATTCGATTTTTTTGGGCATTTACTAATTATTTTTTAATTAATATTCATTTTCTAAAAGAATCCGTCGTCAGTAGCGGCGCCACACGGAACCCGTGATACCATGGTTTCCGTGGTTTTTATAAAAAAACAATTGAAAAATAAAATAAAATAAATAAAAAAACAGTATTTTTTAAACTGGATATCTGGTAAACTAAGCAAAATCTCGAAAAATGGTATTTTTCATTTTCGTCTTAGTACTATAAGAACCCTTCGTCAGATCGCGGCGCCATAGATACCGAGGAATTGCCGGCATCTGAAATGACTTTCTACATATTTTTTTTTTGCGAAGTTATCGTGGTTACATAATCCAGACATACACATAGACATACTTAGAGACAATAAATCAATCAAATATCATCAAAATAATTAAGATTTTCAGTGAATTGAGACTAGAAAAAGATTAAAAAGGTCGCAGATAGAGTGATCTCTCTTTCTTTAGAGTTAAGGGATTGGTCGGATGACAAATACAAGTCCAAACCTGTTTCAGACTACTATAGAGATTAGTTTATTAATTTCTCTTATTCTAGGAACGACCTTTGAATCTAAGTAAGAAATATATCGAAATGGATATCAGATGTAGATATTTATCATTTAAAATTATTAATTCACCGAAACAGAATAGGTGCACAGAATTTTTATTTTCAGTCATTTGTAAATGCTGATTTTTTGAGTACTAAATAATAATTTATTTTCTACTTTTAAGTGGTTTATGAAATAAAAGTATGTTTTTCAAAAATATTTTTAAATATAATTTTAATAGTATTTTTCTTCCTAAATCAAATATTTGATATTTCTAACGGAGAGATAGTAGTTGGGCGATTCAAGATACATCGACAATAACAAAAAAAAATGCAGAGTGAATTCGTGACTGGTGCAGAAGCTTTTAAATAGAGAGAAGGAAGTAAAGTCGGGTTATTGTATTCGTGACTAGTCTTTCTCTTCTATTTTTGAATATATACATGCCTATAGTATTTATATCCATTGATTAAATAGGGAGTTAGTATTACGGAAATTATGAAATGATTCTTGGACAAAATTAATCATTTTTAATGGAATAGATATTTAATTAATTCGATTTTTTCTTATTATATTTGAAAATGTCTGTAAAGTGGAGGAAAGTCATTGTTAACCATTATTTTCTTCGTTCGTGTTTGTCTGGATTATGATACCCCCAATAACTCAAGAAAATAAAAAATATCAAGTCGTAGAAAGTTCATTCTGGTGCCAAAGATTTGTGTCTTCAAAACAAAGAACTGATTAGAATTTTGGGTTTCAAACTTCTGGTTCAAAAGATTAGAAAATCACTACAAATTGTGGAAATCTAACGAACGGTTGTAGTTTTGTACATAAACAGAAAGTACAAATGTGTGTATCATTAATAGACTGCTTTTTTTGCTAAGTTTCAACTATCTAGCTCTGGGGTTCCCAAACTTTTTCGAGTCGCGGCGCCTTTTTTTCAATTAAAATTTTTCCACGACGCACTACCCCGAATAAAAGTATGTTAACCAATAAATAAATAAGATTTGAATATTTAGTTACATCACAGATAATTAATTATAATTATTTATTGAAAACGAATAAATAATTATAATTAATTATGTGTGATTTCACTAAATATTCAAATGTTAATAAAATTAATCACAAGAATAAAAGCTTCAACCGCTTCATTACTGGAAATAAGTAATTTGAAATAAAAATAAATACCTACCTGTACGAGTTATTAATTTTTTTAAGTAGTAATTAATTAATATTTTGTTTTCTTTAGTGTTTGTGTTTTGGTTTGAGAAATGTTTGAAACTGAGAAATGTTCATTCTTTCATGTATGTTAATTCGGATTTCTAAATCCATGATAGCGGAAAAACGAAAGGTCGTAGAAAGTTCATTCAGGTCCCATAATAATATCTAATCTGTCTAGATTCCCATAATCTACGATAATTCAAAAACGTAAAGTGATAATTTTTTTTGTCGGTCCGAATTCCACATTCTTTTCATTAGCCAAGAACGCAGAAACGTTCAGTTCGTTCAAGTGCCAAAAAATTTGTATTTTATTTGATCACACACACACACACACACACACACACGCAGATAGATAGAGAGAGAGAGATTTTCAATTTTTTGGATTTAAGGTACCTGAAAAATTGAAAAAAAAAATCGAATTCGAATTTTTTTACGAAAATAAAAAAATTAATTATTTTGATTTGGAAATTTTATTATCAAATTAAACACGCCCAGTAGGCTTTAGCTTGCAAGCCTGCCGAGAAAATTTTATTAGGAAAAATAAATTATTAATTTTATTAAAAACAAATTTCGTATGAATTGATTTTTTTTAAATTAATAACCCCATAATAAATATCTGTTAATTCTTATTTATTTGCTTAAAAAATATACCTAATAAAAATAAATTCACTGTATATAATTATTTAATGAAAAAAATGTATTGAATAAATTTTTTCTTTCCTTAAAAGCAAATGAAAAGAATTTACCGAAATTTCGAAAAATAATTCCCTTATTTCAGTGAAAATATTTTAAAAACAAAAAAATAATAAATTCTCTGAAATTCAATTGAGGTAGAATGTCTCAACCTGGTATAAAATAAAAAGGGTGCGAAACGGGTGAGATTCTTGGAAAGCAGCATGGTAGGGTTTCTCTTAGGTAAATATGTTTGTTTTCGATAGGGTTTCTTTTTTTCAGTAAACATACTGTGGACTTTGAAACTTACGTGTTTTTCAAACGGCTAGGTATAGCTTGGGAGCTTTTATAATAATCCCGGATACATGTCGCGACAAGTTCAAATCCATTGGAGACATTGAAACAAGCTCAGACACGAAATAAAGAATTTTCTATTAATAGCACGAGTTTTATCAATAGCGTCTACACACAACACACAAGCTAACTATTTTAATACTAATAATAATAAAATTGCATGCAAAGTCCATTATATAGAGTTGGAATATGTTAAAAAAATTGTGATTTTGTTATAAGAAGAATTAAGCTGGAATTTTTTAAATTTAATTTAAAATAATGATGAGCAGGGCATCAAAATATATATTTTTAAACAATTTTTGTATCTGATGTGATTATCAAACTACTGAAAATAAAATTATGAAAAAAAAAATAAATACAAATACGTCTATTATCATCAATGACAAATAAAAACTAATTTGATATCGCAGGTGAGGTACAGAACCCTCGGTATGGGAGTCCGACTCGCCATTGTCAATTTTTTTATTCTTGAACTAGCTGCAAGGCCCGCCTTCGGCGGCCCTCTTGCTAGCCAGGGGCACACCCCCTGGACCCCCACTCCACACCCACCTCCCAAACCCCACCCAGCAGATTTCACATCCTTGTATAAAACAAAAAAAAAAAAAAAAAAAAAAAAAAAAACCTCCCGCCTCCCGCACCCGTGCACAACCACCTCCCCCATCCCACCACCACGCACCCCAGCCCCAGCACCACCCCACTACGCCTCTGGACCGTCAGCTGAACCCTCCACTCCACACCGCACCCCTCACCCCGTGCCCCCACCCCCTGCACCTTACCCCCGCACCCAGTTTTTTATTTCTAGCCTTCTAGTGACCCATAGATTCTATATACAAAATTTGGTTAAGTTGGCTATTAAGGTTAAGAATTTTAATTTCCCCCCCGTTTGGGTGGTTAGTTTTTGCATTTCTAGCCTTCTAGTGACCCACAGATTGTGTATATAAAATTTGGTTGAGTTTGGTCAAAAAGCAAGAATTTTCATATTTTAACCCCCCCCCCTTTTTTTGGGTGGTTTTTTGGGGGAATTTTTTTAAAGAAAAGTTGTCAGAAATTACATCCCCTACAACTTTGCTCATTTTAAAATTTATTTGATAATTTTCATTCGTGCGCCCCCCCAAACCCCCTTTTGGGTTCAAAATATCAAAACGTTATACAACTCAAAACGTAAGTTAGAAGACATCTGATGTAAATATGAAATTTCATAATAATCCCTTCAGCCGTTTTTACGTGAATCGTGAGCAACTTTTCGGAAACAACGGAAACAGACAGACATACATACAGACAGACAGACAGACAGGAATTTTGTTGAGGGAGTTTTCGTTCATAACTTTGCTTGAAACATGTGCAACCAAAATTTGGCGTGATTTGGAGCAATGTACGGACAAAACCTTAATTTTATATATATAGATTCTAAAGTTAGAAAGCTCAAACAAAATCTAATCAGATCTTCGTTTTAGAAATATAAATTTTAACACAAAAACGAATTTTCGCCTGCAACGTAGGCAACAAGTAGTACAAATGGATTAATTACCTAAAAAGATGACAACCAGCTTATTACTGTTATTTGCTTTACTATTGGTACTAAATTTGTTTTTAGGGTTCCGTTGAGAATTAAAGCGTGACTCAATTGGGGTCGTCGCTATAATGTCGGTATGTCTGAATGTGCGTGCGAACATCTGTCAGATCAGCTTTTAAACTATATAAGCTACAAATTTCTTCCAGAACTTCAGAAATGACAAATTCCGGTTCTTGAACGAGATGTATGTATAATTTCAAATTATTATAAAAAAAAAAAAATTGTGTTATATAATTCTCTATAAAAAGAAAAATGTAAATAAGTGTTTCATTTCAATTTTTAGAACTACTGAGGATGGTCGACCAGTGGTGACCGAAACTGTATAGTTATCAATTAAATAATTCTAATAGTTATTAAAATTATTGTTTTATTATATTTGTGACAAAACCAACCCTGCAATTTAATGAAAAATAAGCTACAAATTCTATCTATCTATTAAAGTTTGCTCAAAACAAAAAATCGCATTAAAATTTTAATCAAATGTGTATTTTAGGGAGGGTCTTATTTATTCTGGTTTCAGAAATAAAAAAATACTTTTTTAATGTGGTGGTGTGCGAGTGCTATTCCTGTAAAGATCTCTGTAAGAGAAGTTAGGGCTATTTTTTATATCTATTTGCTTTAAACTACAAAGTGGTCATTTTTAGGTGACTTTTGTACCAGACGGCGTTGAGAATGCCTTAACATAAAATTTCTAAAAAATTCATTAATTTTCTATTTCTCTTCTTATCAACAAAAAATAAAAGAGAATTTGATATTTTAAGTATGTACAGAATCCTCGGGATGTGATCCGACTCGTACTTATTATTACTCGATACTTTCGGGGAGCGAATCCTTCGGTTTTTGAGCTGCTTACCAAATGTGAAATTCCGATTAAAAGCATCAAAATTAAACCTTTTTAACCGACTTCAAAAAAGGAGGAGGTTCTCAATTCGGCTGATTTTTTTTTTTTTGTATCTATGTTACTCGATTTTTTCGCTATTCATAAAGAGATTTTGATGATTTTTTTGCATTGGGTTCAGTACAGTTCCCGAGTGGACCAAATTAATTTGGTCAAGTTCTGATGATATGATCAATGACAAAATATCGGAAATCTCCAATTCATATGAGCAAATAATCGAAATTATAGTAAAAAATATTTTATAAAAAAAAACAATCTTAAAATGTTCAAAGGAATTATTATTTAACGGGTTATAGTGGTGTTTCACAAAGAGGAAATAAAATTAAAAAAATTAAAAAATCTTTTAAATTATTTTGGAGATTTTTTATTTATCTCTATACATATCTCGGGCTATGAACCCTTCATCAGGAGGTTAAACAGAACACTGAATATAAAAATTTTACATTGTATCGATGTTATTATAGTACAGGGCGAGTGGAGGGTGAGCCAATGGGAGTTGAAAGAATTGAGTGGTTGAATTTAAAGGTATGTGGCAGGTAGAAAAAGGGTTATTGAACGAATTGTCTGGACAAGGTCAGGTACATTTCAAATAGGATGTCTTAGTTCGAAATTTATTTGTATAGAATTCTGGGAATACCTGTTAAAGGAATTTGTTTAAGGGTTTTAGAATATATAAATTTAGACACAAGAAGCGGATTTGCAAGGTTAATTCGAAGATGAGAACAGTAGAACAAATGTTTAGTAAGGAATGAATGAATTTCAGTTAGATTTGGTTTATTAATAGATCAATTATTGTTGATTTAGTGGTTTCTAATTGGTTATTGAGAATGGGTTCATTGCGGGCGATTGCTTTCTTGATTTCAAGGGATTCTAATAAATCTAGTTTGCGTCCTTTTGGGGAGAAATGTAGAATAAGGGGGCTTTCATTAGATGGCGAATGATTGTTATCAAATAGATGTTCAGCAAAAGCTGAAACGTAACTTAATGGTTGGGGATTAGGTTTGTCACTGTTCAATTGTAGTTGTTTCAGTGATCTCTTGTGTTCGACGATACGGTTGTTGATGGATCTACCAGTTTGTCCTATGTAAAAAGCTCCACAGTCACATTGTAATTTATAGACGCCACTTTTTCTTTGGGATCAATTTTATCTATTTTATTGTTTACTAAATAGTAGGCTAAGTTATGTCTATTATAGAGGGCTGGGGTAATATCTAATGAAAGCCCCCCCATTCTACATTTCTCCCCAAAAGGACGCAAACTAGATTTATTAGAATCCCTTGAAATCAAGAAAGCAATCGCCCGCAATGAACCCATTCTCAATAACCAATTAGAAACCACTAAATCAACAATAATTGATCTATTAATAAACCAAATCTAACTGAAATTCATTCATTCCTTACTAAACATTTGTTCTACTGTTCTCATCTTCGAATTAACCTTGCAAATCCGCTTCTTGTGTCTAAATTTATATATTCTAAAACCCTTAAACAAATTCCTTTAACAGGTATTCCCAGAATTCTATACAAATAAATTTCGAACTAAGACATCCTATTTGAAATGTACCTGACCTTGTCCAGACAATTCGTTCAATAACCCTTTTTCTACCTGCCACATACCTTTAAATTCAACCACTCAATTCTTTCAACTCCCATTGGCTCACCCCCTCCACTCGCCCTGTACTATAATAACATCGATACAATGTAAAATTTTTATATTCAGTGTTCTGTTTAACCTCCTGATGAAGGGTTCATAGCCCGAAATATGTATAGAGATAAATAAAAAATCTCCAAAATAATTTAAAAGATTTTTTAATTTTTTTAATTTTATTTCCTCTTTGTGAAACACCACTATAACCCGTTAAATAATAATTCCTTTGTTTAATATGTTTCACTATAAACCAACACCGCTTTCCCTAAACTTTATTAAAATGTTCATTTAAAACCCGTTAACGTTTCGAGAGAATTCCTCTCATGCAAGGTATTATCTTAAGTCTCACTATTGTCAACATGATCTAATATGTTTAATTGTTTATTAAATAAATATTATAAATGAAATTCCTAATCATTATAATATTATATTGGAAGGAAAATTTCTTTTCTGAAAAATTATAACTGTGTAGATCATCTTTCTAAATTTTGAAGTTTTTCATTTTGGAGCTTATACGATAACTTATAACAATTTAACAATTTTTCCTTACTTTGTTATAGAAGTTTAACTTTGCAAAGGTTCACCTTCCATGATCAAAATTATGAAAATACATATATAAATAATAAGACGGATAAGTGCGAGTCGGACCACTGTATGTCGAGAGTTCCGTACCCGTTCATAAGTCTTAAAATACTTGAAATATCGAATTCGTGTTTATTTATGTTGATTTCATATTTAATTAGCTGTTTTCATACTTAACTCTAAATTTTCTTAGTTAACTCTTCGTTTTCCTAATTAACTCGCTGTTTACATACTTACATTGATGATTTCATATTTAATTAGCCGTTTTCATATTTAACTCACGGTTTAAATACGTAACTCTCCATTTTCCTAAGTAAACTCGTTTTCCTAATTAACTTGCTGCTTACATCCCTACCTTGTTGACTTCATATTTAATTAGCTATTTTCATACTTAACCACGGTTCAAATACTTACCTTGTTGATTTCATATTTAATTAGCTATTTTCATACTTAACCACGGTTCAAATATTTAACCATGGTTCAAAAACTTAACCTCGGTTCAAATAGTTAACCGCGGTTCAAATACTTAACCACGATTATTTGTAACTAAATTAGATAATTATTTTATACCTTTTAGTGCATTTTATTTTATTTTTGAGTTCCTATTATTTTATTTGTTGTATTTAATTTTTTTGAAGTCGGTTTTATTTTTTTTCTAATTTTTTTTTTTTATCAATACGAACAACATTTCGACCCCTAATTCTAGATTTGTTTTCAAATGCCTTTTTGTCATCCCAAACGTCTTTAAAATCCTTAGATCTTGGGCGATTTTTTAAATGACTTTCCGAACCCTTAAATAGAACATGTGAAATAATATGTACATATAATATGTTGTTTAATATATTTATTAAAACACAACAAATATACACAAATTCATTGGAAGTGATTGGAATACTAAATTTTTCAAACAGTGCATAATGTGGTTTATTTCAAAAGTTCTAATAAGCTATTCAACAACCAATGCTTTATTTATTTATTTATTTATTTATTAAACAATGCTCTGATGCAGAGATGCCTCATAGAGCAGATACAACAAGTCATTTTATACAATATACTAAGAAATAATATAAGTATAGCAACAGGTACAAAAATAATATGATACCATGCACTATGGTACATAGGCACAGATAGACCAACATAATATGACATATGTAAGTACAAGATTTTGGTTAACACTTCCCATCTCGAAGGAAAACCTCTAGTCAGCACGGACAGGTGAATCGACATTATTAGACTTTTTAAATAACAGATAATTTTAAAGAAATTCCAACATTATATAAATTCTAGTTAACAAGTAGTTAGATAGCCCAAGTATAGTTTTTTATGTGATCAAGGAAAACAGTTTAAAATTATTATATAATTATAGAAAATTTTAATGAATAAATCACCATTTTCAAAATAGTACAAAAGTAAATAATTTGAGGTAGACAATACTTTATTTAAATAATAAACATATTCTTTCTTTTTAAAGATACAAATTTTGATTATACCCAACATTTATCTATTTATCTATTTAAGGTAGTTTTTTCGCGACAATCCACACAAAAAGTTTTAGCCTCTTAACCACTCTATACATATGAACGGTTCTAAAATTTTAGGTTATGTTTTTTTAACGGGACTGTACTTCTCACACTACTATATCCTCTTTGTGATTGGATCGTTTCCAAGCGATTGTTCTTATATCCCCTCCACTAAAAATAATCGCCCAAATGTTTTGTTTTTTTTTATATCAAAACTACGAGGTAAATAATTTCAATTTTTTTTAAGTTACTCCGAATATATTATTTTAACAAATATTAGTTTTTCATCAAGATAGTGAAAATCCTTCAATGAAAAAAAAGTAAAATAATGATAATTTTCCCACCCTTTCCCAATCTATTATATCATATGTAAATAATTTCATTTTCAATTGCAATTATTTCATGTTTGGTGTGGTAAATCGTCTTCAAATTTTAACAGTGTGTTTATTATGCCTTTAAGAGCACCCCAGAGTTAGCACCAGAAGGCGAATCAACCAGTGATACAGTCCCCCAACTTTAATTAATTTGTAAAGCTCTTCTAAACAATTCTAGATTTAAGGGTCGAAATGTGTATTCGGTTGAAAATTTCTTAATAAAAATGTCTCAGTTAGGCGATTTTAGTATAAACATATCTTTTAATTGAAAATAATGGAAGGCATCCAAGGGGTAGTGAGGAAAGAAAAAATTAACACATATCAAATAAGGTGTAATTTATTGGAATCCTTCCTCCTTTCCTTTCAAACCGACGTTTCGGAGGATTCTTCCCTCCTTCTTCAGGGTTTCAAGGGGTCAATGAAGGAAACAAATAAAATGCTTCCTTTCTCTCTCTACAGCAGTGTTTAAAATATTTTTCTTCCTTAGCAGAAGCATAGAAAAACAATTTTATTTCTTTCTCTTCTTAATTATATTTGAAACCCTGAAGGAGGGAAGAACCCTCCGAAACGTCGGTTTGAAAGGAAAGGAGGAAGGATTCCAATAAATTACACCTTATTTGAATATGTGTTAATTTTTTCTTTCTTCACTATCACTGGGTTGCCTTCCATTACTTTCAATTAAAAGTTCTACCAGTCCGTCTCTCTCCAGAGAAAATTTCATTGCAAATAGGTATCTTTTAATAAATAACTACAATTTGAAAAAAATTTAAAAGTATCTAATAATTTATTTATTTTTCAGTGAAAACAAAGATTTAAGTATCTTTTTTGGGTGTCTTTTTTTGAAAAAAGATGGAAATTATTCCAAAAATCAACCCAGTATATAATTTTATTAAATGAATTTATCTTTAAAGGACATCATAGATATTAGTTGAAATATTTTTACATTGCATATCAGAGAGGTTCGTCCCCTTAGGAATCGAACCCAAGCGCTAACTAAGCTTGCCGGGCCAGTAGCCAAACCCTTAAGACAAATCTCTCTCTGACATGCAACATATATAATTATTATAGCTAGATTTTTCACTCCCTTCAACTCAAAGGGAATAGTGAAAATTCCTGCTAAACTGAAAAAAGTTTTCAGTGACGGACCCATGGATTTTACAGTGAAAACAAAGATTTAAGTATCTTTTTGGGTGTCTTTTTTTGAAAAAAGATGGAAATTATTTCAAAAATCAACCCAGTATGTAATTTTATTAAATGAATCTATCTTTAAAGGACATCATAGATATTAGTTGAAACATTTTTACATTGCATATCAGAGAGGTTTTAGCTATAATAATTATATATGTTGCATGTCAGAGAGAGATTTGTCTTAAGGGTTTGGCTACTGGCCCGGCAAGCTTAGTTAGCGCTTGGGTTCGATTCCTAAGGGGACGAACCTCTCTGATATGCAATGTAAAAATATTTCAACTAATATCTATGATGTCCTTTAAAGATAAATTCATTTAATAATATTATATACTGGGTTGATTTTTGAAATAATTTCCATCTTTTTTCAAAAAGACACCCAAAAAGATACTTAAATCTTTGTTTTCACTGTAAAATCCATGGGTCCGTCACTGAAAACTTTTTTCAGTTTAGCAGGAATTTTCACTATTCCCTTTGAGTTGAAGGGAGTGAAAAATCTAGCTATAATAATTATATATGTTGCAGGTCAGAGAGAGATTTGTCTTAAGGGTTTGGCTACTGGCCCGGCAAGCTTAGTTAGCGCTTGGGTTCGATTCCTAAGGGGACGAACCTCTCTGATATGCAATGTAAAAATATTTCAACTAATATCTATGATGTCCTTTAAAGATAAATTCATTTAATATTATTTATTTTTGTTGGATAAATCTTTCAAAATCAAAGTCATTATTGACATTTGCAAATAAATCTTTAATCATTACGATGCCCCGAAAGGTTTACAAGTTGAGAGGTCTTAGAGAAAGGAAATTGTTAACATTTGATGGGTTAGACTGAATAAAGGTCAATTAAGAAAAATCTATAGTAAATAGTGATTTATCATCCTGCTTATCTTAAGATAATCATATTATTGAAAATCATAGCATGGATACCTACCATTAATATCATTTAAGTAAAATATAATTAAATTGAAATTAAATGTTTAATAATTTATTTCAATATGACGAATTTAATAAGATGATTGATTCTATAAAATAATTGAAGTTAGTAAAAGATCTCAAGTTAGGAGGGAATTAAATTCTAAAATCTATTTCTATACATATAGTTTCGTATGTTAAAATTTATAAATGGAGTTTTGAAAAACATGATTGATTACATATAACTCATTACAATTAAACTTAGGCAACGGTTCTCAAATCTTTTATTGGCATATCACTCAAACAATATCAAAAATAGTCACGTTTGGGCTTTTACTAGAAAATATTACATACAAAATGCGAAAAAACCATTTTCCTTTAACAAATAATTTGTAGTTGTTATGCTCATAACTTTTTTGTGAATCAATTAAATTATAAATAAATTTTAAATTTGATTTAATTTTGAGGATTCTACTATGCCGTGAGCGTTTCAGAACTAGTGCATTAAGGCATTTAATTAATATTTATTTTCTACAAAAGCATGGGTGTTGTGGATTGATTTACGTTTAATGTTATTATTAAGTTATGTTTTCTGCATTTTTGAATCAGAATTTCTGAAGCTAGAACGACGAGAAAATTTAATCAATTATGAACATACGTAAACATTTCGGCATCAGAATGAAATTCTACAACTTATCGTTCTTGAGCTATGGGAATCCAAAAGGAAATAATAATGGTTAGAAATGATTTTTGACCAAAGTGCCCCATTTTGATCGTTCGGAAAGTCATTTCGTTTTTTTTGGTGAAAATGAAAGACCATTTTCTTATAGTGAATAAATATTTTATTAAATTATATATTCCTCATTTTGGTCCAATACCTTTTGCCATTTTTCTGGCAGTGGCATTATTCCACATTCAAAAAATTTTTGATCATTTCTGGCAAAAAACTGATCCAATGCATTTTTGACACCTTCATTTGAAGTAAAGTTTTTGCCGTCTAAAAAATTTTTCAGGGACCGGAAAAAGAAATAATTCGATGGTGGCAGATCTGGGGAATATGGTGGGTGTGGTAGTACATTCCATCCAAGCTGTAAAAGTTTTTGACGAGTTACAAAACTTGCATGAGATCGTACGTTATCCTGATGGAACACTATCCCTTTTCTATTGAACAATTCTGGCCTTTTCTGTTTTAGTGAATCATTCAATTTGTCTAGTTGATGTCAGTACACTTCAGAATTAATCGTGGTATTGGCTGACAAAAGTTCAAAAAATAAAATTCCCTTGAAATCCCACCAGACAGAGGGCATCACCTTGTTTTGATGAATATCGGCTTTCGAACTGGTTTGAGCTGATTCATCTTTATTACTCCATGATCTCTTGCGTTTCACATTATTGTAGAGTGTAGACAAACCATTTCTCGTCCCCAGTGACAAATTCTCTTAAAAAATGGGTTATTTTCTTGACGCTTTAGAAGCAAATCTCTTGGGAAACAACGAAATGACTTTCTGAACTACCTAGATTAATTTATTCCAATACTTTTGGGCTTTTTACTTTACCATACAGGGTATGGAAAAGTCAAGTGGATGGCCACATCAGAACGTGTCAATTTATTTTTTTAAATATCTTAAAAATAGTTTTTAAGAATTTGATAAAAAATTTGAGCAAACACAGGACGCATATACGATTTAATATAATCCTGGGAAAATCAATTTTTTGCTGTTTGTCTAATAATGATTTTTTTTGTAGATTTTATAGCCATGTGTCGACTCATTTAAAATCTTGAATTTAAAATTTTGAAAAACTAAAAAATATTAGAATAAATTATTCTAAAAAAAATATCCCTCGCCAGATTCTTTTTTGTAACCACAATCTCTAAACTCAAGATTTTATAATTATTGGTTCAACGGCCTATAAATGAAAACACGCAATCATGCACAAAGCCATTTTCAAATGTTTCAGGGGACCTTGAAACAAAAAGATACGTAAAAAATTAACTTCGATATTTTACTTGAAATCAAGATTATGTAATTTTGGATTTCGTACAAAAGTAAAACACTACACTAGTTTTAATACATTGTATTTTTGTCTGTCAGAGTAGTATAGCTCAAAAACTGAAAATCGAAGATACAGAATTTACAGAAATCTAAAATCGTTTTAAAATTGTGATTGAATTATTTGAGAATGTCGTTCGTTCTATATGGGTCATAACTCTTTTTCATTCAAATAAGACCAATGATGGCTTGCTTTTTGAATGTGAGAAATTTTCAAAAAGTAATTTTAAAAATTTACTAATTAATGAACTGTAACTTTGCTAATTGTTGTAACATTAAATCAGACAAAATATGTGTTCAATTTCAATTTATTGATAAAATTTCAGAAATCAAAATTTAATTTATTTAAGTAATTATATTAACTTGAAAACTATTAAAAGGGTCCGTCCATAAATTACGTAACACATTAGAGGCCATCTCAGATTTGTGACAAAATATGAAAGGGGAGCCTGGGAATCTTAAGAATTGTGATGTCACAAAAGTCAAATTAAAAATTTAAAAATCACAGGGTATAAAAATGATACTTTGACGTCACAAGGGGGATCTTAATGAAAATGTGACAGAATGTAACTCAGGGAGAGTGGGGGGGATCTAAAAATCTTGAAATTCGTGGGACGTGATTTACGGGTGGCCCCTAAGGTAATCAAATAAGGGAGTTCAAAAATTTCGAAATAGGAATTATTTATTATACTCTAACAACTATTAAATTAATTCGCCTTCTTGGAAATATCCATCAGTAAGATAAAAAATATTTTTTCACTCTCCATATAATAATAATAATCAAATTTATAGTCTGAGCGAAATGGAAACATGGTTCATTTTACGCAGAGATCGTGTTTTTTTTTCAACTATGACATGGAAAAATGTGTTAAATTATTTTTCAAATCGTATTTTCACGCCATTGTTCTATAAAAAGAAATCAGTATTATATTTACATAAGATAAAAAACATAATCATACAAGATCAATGCCTAAATTAATTTAAATAAAGTTCGAAAATGCTTTTACGGAAAGAAATTTACTTTTTACTTAATAATTTTTTCTTATGATTTAATAATTTTTCAAATTTAATAAATCAAATATGAAACAATAAATTCAAAAGCTTGAGAAAGTCTCAAAAAAGAGATTAAAAGTTGCTTTCATATTAAAATTGTTTTCTATTTTTCCCGAATTCCAAGTCCCTAAGAACGCTTAATTAAAACGGGTAGGTATTTGAACTCATGAGAAATAACAGATAAAATATTTCTATGGTATTTATAATGGACGATGAATAAAATACATTTACTTGTTTCCAGTAATTTTCATATATTTAACTGATTAATCCAAATATTTCGTCACCTCTTCCTCAGTGAATACCACCAACTCACTAATAGGCTAACCCCCTCAGTTTACACAAACTTAACGAAAACAGCCTGACAATTCCTTGTTGACAATCGATATTTGCAATTTTCAAAGCATAAGATAACACTTATTATGTTACTAATATTCATTCACTGATGGGATGGGCAATTTAGGGTGGTTCTTATTTTGAATATTTTCGAATCTTTACGATGACAGAGGCTCATATGGGTCGAAATAAATAAAAGAAAATATCCCCCAAGTTTCAAGTCTTTATCTCAATTTTAACCTGTGTGACACAGCGATGCAAGTTTCCCATCTAAATAACATAGGGTTTTTGCCATTAAACAATTAATTTTTTATTCCGGCCAAAGTAATGGTTCAAAAAATTTGAAAATCTGTAGACTTTATCCTTATAATAGAAGCTATCCCTCAGAATTTTTATAATTTTAGAGTCTATAACTTACTAACACCTTAGTGGTTAGATAAAGTAGTAATTTATCTAGATGTAACTCTAAAATTATAATAGATAAAAATCTGTAAAAATTCTGAAGGATAGCAAGTATTATGGGAATAAAGTATACAGAGATTAAAATTTTTTGAACCATTACTTTGGTCGGAATAAAAAAATTGATTGTTCAATACCAAAAACCCCATGTAATTTAGATGGGAAACTTGCACACAGGTTAAAATTGAAATAGAGACTTGAAACTTGGGGGATAGTTTTTTTATTTATTTCGAACCATATGAGCCTCTGTCAGGTAAAAATTCGAAAATACCTAAAATAAGGAGCACCCTAGTGGGCATATTGGTGAGCTGGTGGTATCCACTGAGGGAGGTGTCGAAATATTTGATTTGATTACTTAAATAAATAAAAATTACTGAACTGGTATATGTATGATGTATATATGTGAATGTATATGTTTATTTGCATTAAACAGAGGATAACCTTATTAATTTATGTTTATTTATCAACAACTCTGCTACTCTAGGATAAACAAAATTTTTCAATGTAATTTGTTACTTTTAAGTCTCTATCTTATATTATAGTCTACGACAGTTGCGCAACCAGGATTTTGTCCTGGGGGTGGGGGTGTGGGGGCTAATACACACACACACACACACTAATATATATATTTACTACAATTCTCATCTGTCTGATTCTTTGGGGAATGGAAACAGATGAATTTTGTTCAGTTTTTCAATAATAAATTTTATTTAGAATGTTTACATGTTAACATTTAAATGAAAGCGAAAGTTAAAACTTTTATCCGGTCACTGCCCTATTTTGGTGCACTTGGGACCAGACTCGTTTTGATAGTGAACCAAGAGTTGAAAAAAGAGATACAGGACCCAGCCGGGTATGATCCGACATCTTCTGCGTTAAGCCCGCAAATGCCTTCTCCATTTAGGCGATGGATCCCCTGACTAGATCCTATAATCAAATCTTATATATATTCAACTCTCTAGTTCAATCGCGTTTTTCTTCTATTTTCCTAATAGTATGGTTGTTATAAATTTACTACAATTCTCATATAAACATTCTAAATAAAATTTATTATTGAAAAACTGAACAAAATTCATCTGTTTCGATTCCCCAAAGAATCAGACAGATGAGAATTGTAGTAAATTTATAACAAACATACTATTAGGAAAATAGAAGAAAAACGCGATTGAACTAGAGAGTTGAATATATATAAGATTTGATTATAGGATCTAGTCAGGGGATCCATCGCCTAAATGGAGAAGGCATATGCGGGCTTAACGCAGAAGATGTCGGATCATACCCGGCTGGGTCCTTCCTGTATCTCTTTTTTCAACTCTTGGTTCACTATCAAAACGAGTCTGGTCCCAAGTGCACCAAAATAGGACATTGACCGGATAAAAGTTTTAACCTTCGCTTTCATTTAAATGTTAACATATATATAAACATTTTCGTAAAATGCCAAAAAAAAGTTTTGGCAATTCCAAATTCAATAATTTAATTTACATAAAAGATTCACGGGTTTCTGGACAATATTTTTTTATTAATGTTAAATATCAATTATTATGGGATGAATATTATGAATACAACATAACAATACAATACAATACATAACTTAACTTATTATGGGATGAATATTATGAATACACTATTTATTGTCTCGATGGTCTCACTATTTTATCAACGATTAATGTTTTAAGTAAGATAAAGGCCTGAAAAAGGACGAAACGTCGTACGACAATTGATATATAACATTAATAAAAAAATGTCCAAAAACCCTTAAATCTTTTATATATTATTAAAATGGTCATGAACTAAATAAATTTAATTTAATATGATACATATTTCAAAGTCTTATTTTTAAATTATTAAACTTGAAATTCTCATTTGTTATTTTTCCCTTGCCTTGGAGGGAAGACTTCGCCCCCTTAGCCACCCCCCCCCGTGGTTGCGCCACTGGTCTACGAACTACATTGCTGTGACTGTCAGGCAACAGACTCTAATAATATCCTGCTTTTCGTTGGTACCGAAAGTCAAAAAAAAACATTCTCCCAAAAAACACATCATTAAGATGAATTATTGATAATTTCAAGCAGTACATATAAAGTCGATTAACTAAATCACTTGGCCCAACGAAATAGAAAGTGTTTGGCAATCGTTGCTAATCCACTAGCTAGAAGAAATCCATCTAATCAAATGATCGAACAATATTTTCCCGAAACAATTTCAATTAAAATAAATGGAAAAGAAAAACAAATTCGATTTTTTTTTTGTTTTCGGTTACAAATGTTTTATAAATTATTTATCCATTAGGAGTTGTTACTTTCACTTGATTATTTTTCATTTTTTTTTCCAAAGGAAAAAAAATACCGTTGTCAAATATAATATATCATATGTCAAATAATATATTTATAAGTCTAGATCTTGGAAAATCCCTTAGGTGATCAATAATAATAATTTCACATTCTGTCCTGTTGAATTTCGAAATCAATGTAAACATGTAATTAAAAATAGATTCAAGATTAAACAGATTCCATTGATTAAAGTATTGAATACTTTTAAAGATTTGTAATGATAAACTTTATTAATTACAAAATTTTTTCTGGATTTTGTTTTATTCATATATAAAGAACTAGCTGACGATCGGGCCTTCGGCCCGACGACACCTAGCCACTGGAAGGGAGCGTCTCATTCATACCAATTTAATAATTGAAATTTAAAATGATACTGTATGTATTGAAATAATGTTCTGAATGAAATTGAATCAATAATAAGGAATAATAAGAAAATATTTATTTAACACATTGGCTAAGCACGATCACTATCTGACCAATCAGAATCGTCCTAATAATTTAACGCTTTGCCATTGGCTTTGCACTGGCCAATCAGATCGTTTGGAGCATACAAACATATATACATACTTTTCTATTTTATATACAGGGTGCTTCAAAAAAATGTATACACACTTTGAACTTCCATAGAAAATTCATTTACCGTTCTACAAAGTTAAATTTCAGGAAAATAGAAAGCTGAAAGTCCATTGTAAATGAAACATAAATAACAAATGTTAATACTGTTCAAATTGGTGACCTGCAGCATCAATACAATTCTGAGTACGAGTCACCACTGATTCTGTACATCGTATCAAAACGTCCAATGAGATTTCTCTACACAGTGCTTGAATCTCATTCCAAAGAATGTCTAGGTTACGTGGTTTACGTTTGTACACCTCATCTTTTACTGTGCCCCACAAGAAGAAATCCAGTGGTGTAAGGTCTGGAGAGCGTGCTGGAAACTCGATTGGCCCCCTGCGTCCTATCCACTGGCCCGACAAATTTTGATCCAGGTAAGCTCGGTACGTCCCTGTGATAGTGCGGCGGGGCACCATCTTGTTGAAAATAAAAATCATCATTACCGGACGTACGAGCTTACCTGGATCAAAATTTGTCGGGCCAGTGGATAGGACGCAGAGGGCCAATCGAGTTTCCAGGACGCTCTCCAGACCTTACACCACTGGATTTCTTCTTGTGGGGCACAGTAAAAGATGAGGTGTACAAACGTAAACCACGTAACCTAGACATTCTTTGGAATGAGATTCAAGCAGTGTGTAGAGAAATCTCATTGGACGTTTTGATACGATGTACAGAATTAGTGGTGACTCGTACTCAGAATTGTATTGATGCTGCAGGTCACCAATTTGAACAGTATTAACATTTGTTATTTATGTTTCATTTACATTGGACTTTCA
This sequence comes from Forficula auricularia, assembly GCA_024734495.1. NCBI lineage: Eukaryota > Metazoa > Arthropoda > Insecta > Dermaptera > Forficulidae > Forficula > Forficula auricularia. The sequence continues at coordinate 15,802,481 of JALMQS010000064.1, forward strand.
GCTTTCTATTTTCCTGAAATTTAACTTTGTAGAACGGTAAATAAATTTTCTATGGAAGTTCAAAGTGTGTATACATTTTTTTGAAGCACCCTGTATATAGATAGATAGATGAGCACATTAAAAAAGAACCAAAAGGGCTGCATCTCTGAAATGTATGACCATTGTAAATTTTGGATTTGATGTAAATGTATAAAAAAAAAACTAAAAATTAAAAAAACCCATTTTTTAAAATTTACCTATCGCATTAATATCTTTCAAATTTTACAAAATCTTTGTAAATTAAAATAATTATTATTAATTCTGCACTAATAACGCAATAAAAATAAATTTTATAAAAGGGAATATCAAACGTTTCTTTAAATGAACATGTTAAAACCGAAGTGGTGTAATTCCATTTTTTGAAAAATATCAGTTAAGTCCTGAAATGAATTATGTGCACGGTAAAGTATTTAGGGAAAATGTAGTCAATGTCCTAACTCCATTAATAACATCACAGAGAGCAGCAAGAATTTCTTATAACAAAAATAGGTATACTAAAAGGTTGTTTATCCCAAAATGATATTAATGTGACTTACACCAGTTCGGCTTTAATAGGTTCACACGAGGGGTGAACCGCAATTGGAATAGGTGTACACGTCTTTGGAATTATGTGGAATTATTTTGGAATTCATTAGATAATGCCCCTTCATCTATTGTCTTCTACTTGAAAATGAAAGTAGAAGTGGAAGTAGGTGTACACGATATTAGGTCGCGGTTCACATATACATTGTGGAGACAAATACAAATTAATAAATAAACAAGGAAATAAATAATATAAGATAAATAATAATATTATAATATAAAAACAAAATAATAAAGTTTTTCTTTTTTTGCTTTCTCGGCATTAACCATTAGCCATTTTACGATACTATATATTAATTTTTTTCTCATTTATGTAGGGATCAGATTAAAGTTGGATTGAAGCGAATCGGGCTTGAACCCGCGCTAGCTTGATATTAGAAGGCATGTACGTTATCATCACTCGACCAAGCTGACCCCCAATAATGAAGTTATCAAATAATATATTAAACAACAATATAAATAAAAAAATGCATTATAATTTTATAGCCTTAGCAGGAAATAATCTATATCGTCGGCTTAGAGTGTAAAGCTGCTAAGTCCATTTTTTTCAAATATGAGATATTAATACCGATGGAAAGAAAAAGAGATGCAGCATCGTCTTAGTAAACTGCTACTTAAAATTACGATCGTAAGTTGTAGAAAAAAATGTTAAAAATAGTTTTTTCCATAACAACAATATTAAATTTTGTTTGTTATTTCTCTCCCCTGTAAAATTTCCTTGTTGTGAGTTTACTCTATAAGGCGAAGATATATGTATAGAAAATTTAATTTTGATTCCTTTAAAATAAAGTATAATTAATTAAAAAATGTTTTATATTTATGTAGGGATCAGATTAAAGTTGGATTGAAGCAAATCGGGCTTGAGCCCGCGCTAGCTTGCTATTAGAAGGCATGTACGTTATCCATTCGACCAACCTGACTCCCAATAATAAAATTATCAAATAATATATTAAACAACAATATAAATAAAAAAATGCATTATAAATTTCATGGCCTTAGCAGGAAATGATCTTCTATATATGTATAGAAAATTTAATTTTGATTCCTTTAATATAAAGTATAATTAATTAAAAAAATGTTTTATATTAATTTGAGAAATTATTTCTAAATATAAAAGTTCATAATCAAATTTTTAATTTCGCCTCGATATTCTTGTGATATTTTTTTTAAAAGTAAATAAACGTATTCTTATTAGGAGTAATGTTTTTGATTAGCTAGCTCCTCTAGAGGTTGCTGATCTTTGCCAATATAGTTTGTGTTATTAACGGTTGACATTTTGTTTAAATCACACATAATAATAATTATTAATTATTCAAACGAAGTTCTTATGAAATTATTTATTTTGTATTATAAGAACTTAGTTTGAATAATCAATATTAAGGATCATTTTGGAAGAATTTTTTGAACATCGTCAATAAACTGTTTATAAGTTACTTATAAGTAGTCAACAAACTGACATAAGTTTGATATTGCCTTGGTTAGTTGAAATTAAATTAATTAAAATCAAATTTTTCACGAAAAAGCGGCTTTATTAAGAAAACTTGATGTTTTAGGTATAGAGAAATAATATATCGTCTTAAAGTATTTTTCGTCGTCTTTAAATTTATTGAGTAATATACAGGGGGTCTCATTCGAAAAAACGAACTTTTGACCCCTTTTATGAATAACGGAAATAATAGTAATCTTAACACGCCCTGTATAATGTAGAGTTAATTTTTTGGCGTATATTAAATACTTCGGGTCTGTCTAAACTACCACCAAAATATCAACTTTTCATAAATTCAGAGCACTAATTTATTTAAGTTTAATTAGGGCCATGTTTTGGACCATATTTAACACAAATTATTTTTTATCTCCAAAACCAATAGAGATAGGTATGGTACAATATTAACAAAAAAGTATTTTAATAAAAGGGCGGTTCTAAAAACCTGTTAATATACGGTGTGTTCCATTTAAAAAAATAGAGTTGCTACGACTTTTCGATGGAAGCCGAAACGTCGCAATGCTGAAATTATTTTAGATCGATATAACAGGTAAGAAAATGTAAGGTGTTAAATTTTCAGAAAAATCCTGCTTTCCGTTTTCCATAAACGTCTAACGTGCCATCGACCGTGAATCACCCTGTATAAAAGCCCCGAATCCGATTTTAGGTTGTTTAGGTTTTGTTGAATTTTGTCACTGCACAAATAGTGATAAAAAAGATTTTACAAAAGTCAAGAGATCTATAAAAATTCATTTTTTAAGGCTTGAATAAACGTCCGTTTTCATAGTATTAGTGAGTAAATACATATATTGGCATGAAAAAAATTTAATTTCACTTTTACTAAAAAATAAATAGAAATTTTCTGTTAAGTAGTTATAAAAAGTTTCAGTCCCTAAATCTGTATTGTTTATGAACCAAGTTGTAACGAAATGGGAGGGTTAAGAGATTGGCGTTCTTAAATAATAGACAAGTGAGAGGGAAAGATAATGTACTTTCTATTTGAGTCAGTGCATTATTTTAATAAATAAAAGGAAAAAAAATAGACTCGATTGGGCAATGGAGAAGAACAAGAGAAGGGCGCCTTCCTTGAAAGGTCAACTCCCGCAATCCTGAAAATATCAACACCATCATGCATTCATTCTCGATCCATTCCAAAGATAATCTCAAGATATGTAAAGAAAAAAGAAAAAATTAATGTTAAAAAAATAATATTAATAACACTATAACTCAGGATTGGATGAAAGGCAGTCCGGAAATAAATAAGAGACTTGTATTAGGAATAGTAGGTAATTGGACAAAATAATAAAAAAAAACACAGAGCTTATATCAAATGGACCAGACGTTTTGTCAATTTATTTTGACTTTCTCAGTGGCCGATTTAATCACTCTTAGCCAAAAAACAATTTCACTCTTCGACAAAATATCATTAATCTTTTTTTAAATACATTCCTGGCTCCAATTAATCAATAATCTTGTAGTTTTCTTTAACAATTAAAAAATTATTTTTTGTTCTTCTTTATACAGAGATGGCTTTGTAAATTAAATATCATTTTTTTATATATATTCAATGTTTATTTACAAATGCCATCTCGGTATAAATAACAAAAAATAGTTTTTTAATTGTTAAAGAAAAGTACAAGAATGTTGATTAATTAGAGCCAGTAATGTATTTAAATAAGCTGACGTGTTCTGATGTGCTCATCCACTTGACTTTACCATACAACCTGGCCCTTCACTTATATTTAATATTTAATAAATTTATTTATAATCATGTAGGGGAGGAGGGTTAGTTTTTTCCATTTCTAGACTCCTGAGGGCCCACTGATTATGTATACAAAATTTGGTTGAGTTTGGTACAAGGGGCTATATTTTCATTTTTTGACTCTACAACCCCCCCCCCCCCGTTTTGGGCGGTTAGTTTTTGCATTTTTAGACTTCTGGGGTCCCACTGATTATGTATACAAAATTTGGTTGAATTTACTCAAATAGTCTAGATTTTTAAATTTTAACCCCCCTCCACCCCCCCCTTAATTTTGAGGTCGATATGCACCAAAATCTAATCAGCTCTTAATCTCAATGGACCAAAACTACCTGTGAAATTTAGTTTCGATATTCACACTAGTTTTTGAGCTAGCTCGTCCACAAAAATTTGGTAACGAACAACCAGACAACCAGACAGACTAACAGACATTTTGACAAAACAATTATTATCTGGAAAAATCTAATTTTTTCGCTGTTCACTTATTTGAGCTTTTTTGTAGAGCGAAATGCCATGGTTTCCCTCAATTTTCTTAATCAAAATAGTTTCAGCCGTTTTTGAGATTTTTCGAAAAAAGAAGGAAAAAACCACTTTTTTCATGCACGATTACAATTTGACCATACCCTGTATGGTGAAGTAAAAAGATTAATGATGTTTTGTTGAATAGTGAAATTGTTTTTTGACTAAGAGTGATTAAATGGGCCACTGGGGAAGTCAAAATAAATTCACGAAACATCTGGCCCATTTGATAAAAATTCCGTGTTTTTTTATTATTTTGTCCAATTCCCTACTATTCCTGAGACAAAAATATTTATTATGGATACGAGTGATTCAACATCAAATAAGAGACTATTTCCAATAAAAAAGTAATTAATGGAAATATTTTCCCTTTGTAATATTTTGAAAACGACGTTTCGGAGAATCTCCCCTACTTCTTCAGGGTTCAAAAGGGTCTTGAATGAAGCATATGGTACTCCTACTTCTTGTCTCTTCTTTCAGTGCTTGCTGGTGTATAGATAATATTTTTAAACTTTTGAACCCTGAAAAAGGAGAAAGAACCTCCGAAAAGTCGGTTTAAAAATATTATTTTGATAAATTTTAGGGTTTATTTAGTCACACAAATTAAACAAATAGAGTAATTTCAGTTAATTAACACTATTTATTTAATAGATTTACTAGACAGTTTCGGTTACCATCTTCAGTAGTATTCATCATTTATTGTAAAAAGGTTCCATCTTTCTTTGAGGAAAAGATGTTGGAAACCCAAATTGTTTTTTTTTAAAGATTCTTCCAAAACTTAAGTGACTTATGTAGAATTTAATTTTATAAATTTTAGGGTTTATTTAATCACACAAATTGAACAAATAGAGTAATTACAGTTAATTAACTCTATTTATTTAATAGATTTACTAGACAGTTTCGGTCCCCACCGGTAGACCATCTTCACTAGTACTCAACATACCAGTGGTGACCGAAACTGTCTAGTAAATCCACTAAATAAATAGTGTTAATTAACTGAAATTACTCTATTCGTTTCATTTGTGTGACTAAATAAAATCTAAAATTTATAAAATTAAATATTACATCAGTCACTTAAGTTTTGGAAGAATCTCATAAAAATATTATAAAGGAAAAACATTTCTAATAAATACTCTTGTTTTGGAAATACAGTGAAACCCTACAAATCCGAACTTAAGTGCTGTAGCCTGTTCGGATTAGTCGAAAGCAGCTCGACAATTGAAGATAACTGATATCAAGTGAAAGATTAAGTGATATTTTGTGTGTTTCTATTATTATTTCATTGTTTTTGCAAAGTGATCAACCTAAAAAATTTCAATAACCAACTTTTACCGTTTTTCAATCCTGGATGACATACTAAAGTATGTAGACACATTTACACTTTGTTAGATATGCTAACAGTACTTCTTTGTTAATTTTTCAACTAATTATGTAAAATAAGGTTATAATGTAGATTATATGTATACATAATTGTTTTATGACTAAATAAATAAGATTATCCTTTTTTACATTCGGATTTCCCGAAATTTCGTATTACCGTGGTTCGGATTTGAGGGGTTTCACTGTAGTCTCTTATTTATTTCTGGACTGTTTTTCATCCTGAGCTATAGATTTATCAATCCATCACCAAAGAAAAACTTCTAACGTATAACACTATAAATTTCAAATTAGAGATGTAAAAAAAAAGTAATCAACATCCCGAGAAATTTCCAATCGTCGTATAAAAAAAAATCCCGTTTTCATGGTATTAAATCGCGGATGACCTGAAAGACATCTTCCTTTACTTACACCTCGGACAAGCATCTATTGAGAACTGACCAGACGTACATAATTCACTTTTCGTGATCCCTCGATTTTTTTTTTCAAGAATCAATTTTTCCTATTGATAATAGAAAAAGAAAAAATCAAAAGAACTAACAGAAGATCATAATTCTCAGGAAAGTAGAAGCTAAAACGTAGAAGATATCCGAATTAATTTTTATTGCGTGATCTATACAAAAAAAATTGACGGAAGTTTCATGAGGTCAAAAGTGGAATCATGAGTAGGGTAATTTGAAATGAAGAACAATTTAAGCTTAGTAAAATGTTTCGATAAAATGTACTATAAAAGCAAGTATTTCAGAACATCACCTATTTTGGAATATTTTTTTTATTATTATATTTTTATTAAAACGAATTTGAAAATTCTATAGTGATTGTATATTCCTTGAAAATAATTACTTTTTCAATAATAGTTAACCATGCATTAACTGAAAAAATGGTATTCTAATATTTTAATAAAATGATTTTACAAAAAAAATCTATTATTATTATTATTATTATTAGTAAAGTAATAAAAAATTTGAAAAATTTTTAATTCTAACAAGCATCTTGTCTTTCATTTTTTGTAAAACCTACTTAGAATTTAAAATTTTTTAAATTTTCTTTACTTTATTTAAATATGTTTCATCAAGAACCTACACCATTCTCTCTTAACAAAAAATAATATTAAGCTTATAATCTTTATTATTTCAAATTGAACATACTATATTTTTTACACCATTTGATAGAAGAAACAAATATTATTTACCTAGAGTAAGAAATCAATGATGTTGTTCTCTACTTGATCCAAATAAACATATACATATTATATACCAAATATAAATATTTATTTGATTGAGGCTCAAGTTATTAAGGTTTGACCTTCATCATCAGTCTTTTTAAATAGAAATATTTTATTTCTCATGAGGTCAATTACCCGAATGGCTATAGAAAATTACTTTTGTTGTTATAGCAAACTAGCCACATAAAATAATCTTTTCAATCATTTACTTATGTCAATTGGTTTTCCCATACCCATTTTATACATAAATCTAGCTTTCATTGGGTTAATTAAAAATGTTAAAAATAATTTTTTTTTCGTTTTTATTTTTACAAGATGCTATAAACATACTGTATTTTTTTATATCACCTGGGAGAAGAAACAAATATACATCAATTGGTATAGTATACTCTAATACGTATATCTATTTGAAAAGTTTTTATTTTCCCGAGAGTAGCAGAGTTGTTGATTCATAAAGAGAAACAAAGCGGCTGTCCTCTGCTTGATGCAAATAAACATACATACATATATATCAAAAATAATATATCTGTGTATATATATTATTTATTTGTTTGAGACTATAGTTTCGAAGACTTGGCCTTCATCATCAGTCTTTTTTTAATTATAAATATTATTTTTCATGGGATTAGTATCGTATCGATATTGAATTTTTTATTTTTTGTTCTTTACTTAGCCGAGAGCCAATTAAAATTAAAAAATATATAATTTATATACAGATATATATTTTTGATATATATGTGTGTATGTTTATTTGCATCAAGCAGAGGACAACCTCTTTGTTTCTCTTTACGTAAATCTATCTTTAGCATACAATCGTCTTTTATAAATGTGGATTTTGTAAATAATTTAGAAAGATTCAAATTAACAAATAATATTATGAGAAGTAAAAAACATGATAAATGTAATCGTTTACGCGAATAAGACATTTATTATATTTTATTTATGACTCTATGAACAACGTAGGTACCCAAGTTTCGATAAAATAAATGTCAAACTAACAAATAACTTATAAGTTAATGAACTTCTGACTCAGCAGAATTGCATTGAACCCTGAATTGCGAATCTGAATGCTCCGCTAACAGTGGTTAGCATATGTGACTTTTGGACTAAAGTAATTTCTAAGCAAGAAATGCGCATGCAGATAATTAATTACTTACGCCCAGCTTTTGCTTCGATGATCTTACGGGAATTGGTTTATTAAAAGCAGTAAGAGTTGATGTCACATTGAATTAAATAAATCTGATCCAATAGAATGTGGGTGATCAATCCGTTACAAAGAGCATACCTATATGTATAGAGAGGAAACAGCGTCTGTATGCAACTTCCTAATTAATTCCAACGTTCACCAGTCACGGATCAATTTTTGATTTTTCGTCTCGTGTGACCCCATTACAATTTACAATATAAATTGAACGAATCGTAAAACAACATCTATTTATAAAATGGAACATCCTCCTGGATTATACCACACATGACCAAACTACAGTTTTTAACAGCTTGCTTGCTGTATAAATCTTAAGCTTTATTTCTTATACAGGGTGGGGCATAAAGATTTACCACAATTTGAAAAGGTATAAAAAAATGAAAAAATTTAAATAGAAAAAACTGAATATATTTTTGAAAAGAATATAAAATAATTTTTTTATAAATATGTTTTAAACATTATCAGTCAAAAAAAAGGGGGGCGTTAAAAATGAAAATTCTAAGCCCTTTCGACCAAACTCCACCAAATTTTTGTATACATATTTAGTGGACCCCAAAAAGGCTAGAAATGCAAAAACTAACCTCCCAAAATTGGGGGGGGGGTCAAAAATGAAAATTCTAGCCCTTTTGATCAAACTCAGCCAAATTTTGTATACATATTCTGTGGACCCTCAGAAGGATAGAAATGCAAAAACTAACCAAATTTTGTATAGCATGGTACATAGTTTTGGTGCTAGGATTTTCATTTTTGACCCTCGTCTCCATTTTGAGTGCTTAGTTTTTGCATTTCTAGCCTTCTGGGGGTCCACAGAATATGTATACAAAATTTGGTTGAGTTTGCTCCAAGGGCAAGAATTTTCATTTTTTTGACCCTTCGGCCTACGCTTTCTCTTATGACATGCATGCAAGGTATTATATTAAGTTTGGTCGAAAGGGCTAGAATTTTCATTCTTGACCCCTCCCCCTTTTTCGTTTGATATAATGTTTAAAACACATTTAAAAAATTTATTTTATGTTCTTTTCAAAAATATGTTCAATTTTTTTTAGTTAAATTTTTTCATTCTTTTATACCTCTTCAAAATGTGGTAGATATTTATGCCCCACTCTGTATAAAGTCGTATTAAAAACTCAAATCTACATTCGTCATTTTTATTAATCCTTTTAAACATATTTGACCAACTCTTGTGTTTTTCATAAGATGAAATCAGTGAGGTTATTATATCGTCGATGCAAATATACATAAACCTATATAAATAATATAAAATTTAAATGTTAGAGGCTATTTTTTCGAAGATTTGATTTCCATCATCATTATTTTGAATTACCAATATTCATCTGTTATTTCTCATGGGCTCAAATACCATTTATGAAGTGACCAGATTACTATTACAACAAAACGAATTTAGCTACAACCAATCATGTATGTGAACCAATGAGAAGTAATAATATTTCTAATTAAAAAGCCTAATGATGAAGGTCAAACCTTCGAAACTATAGTGTGTAATAAATAAATAAATATACGTATATATATATATTACATACATATTCATTATATATAGGTATATGTTTATTTGAATGAAGCAGAGGATAACCCCAATCATTTCTCCTTATTAATCAACAACTCTATTACCCTTAATCATAAAAGAACACAATTATAGTGATTTATTAAATAAATTCAATATCTAAACGAATTAGAATTATTAAATTATTCACAGAAGCCATAAGACCCCATTTGCTTGCGAATTGTTTTTTTTTTTTTTTTTAATGAGGTGTTTGAAGACACATTTGTTGAGGTAAAAAACTTTGAGTTTTTATTTCATTTATTTATATTTCTGCTAGCCATTTCTTGGATATGTTTCGCCATTTTTGTTTGGCATCTTCAGCACCTGGAAATTTTTTTATAAACATTTTTTAACAATTTTATTTAATGTAGAAATATTCAGTAAAATTATGAAATATACTTTTATTCGATACGAATGGCGTCATATAGTAAGAGTATGCAGGTATAAATTAGATATCATAATAGATTTTATAATACCTACATCGTCATTTAAAATTTTTATTTATTTCAATATTATTTTAAATAGAAACTATTTTTTGACAGTTCAATTAACGAAATGCTATTTGATTATCCTTAAATCTATATATTCAAATTTCTGATTTTTTTTTCAATAATCGGCCTTTCTACTGAAATATCTTTTTCTTTTCACGATACAATCCAACCTGGCCTATGGATTGCGCCATCTTGGTGTAGCTCCTAACGTCAATATATATACCAGGTGTTGAGGGGGGGGGGGCAGTGACTTTTCAGCCAGAGGATCCTGTCCAAAAAAGGGCCCTTCATTTTTGAAAAATTTATTTTATTATTCGCAAAATTCATCGATAACCGCTTAATATCATTTTTCAAATTTCACATTAGATTTTTTTCATTTGATATTAAAGACAGGGAGAACAGTCTATCTTCACTTTGACTACTTCCAGAGGCAAGTAAAAATAATCCACCTTTCTATCTTAGAGGCTCTGTTTGAGTACTTTCATTAAATATTTTTTTGGTTGCTATAAAATAATTAGTTTGGATGTAAAAAATTACGATACCTATGGTTTACGTGTACCGCTTGCACTTAGCCTCTTTGTTTTTATAATTATAATATTTTGTCTACATAATTATAAAATTGTTTTTGACTTTCTCATAATAATGTATTCAAAATAAAATGATTTTATTGTTTTTTTTTTAATTTTCGAGTATCTAGTTTTTTTGATGTTGAGTGTACAAATAGATGCTAGGCAGATCGCGCCTAGCGTCGCCCAGTCGTGCGGTAGTCTCTTAACTGATCTGCCAATTCAGTTGTCTAAATACCAGGGGCTCCCATGTTCGAGGTTTAGCTATTAAATGACCAGGCTGATGATGCTACTGGCAAACAGCGAGCGTGCCGAGACAGGTTTGAACATGTCTGATGATGCTTCGCCCACCCTCTGCTCGCTAGACAAGCCTCAGCTTGTCTGTAAAACAATTTTATAATAAATTAGACAAGATATTAATTAAAAAAACTCGGCTAAGTGTAATCAAATATTTCTGCCAAAACATCGTTTTTAGTTAATTTTTTTATTCAATTTATAGATTTTAAATGAAAATAAGACGTCAAGTATCTACTTGTAAAACAATTTACTTTCCACCTCTTAAAATCAAAGTCTTTTTCATTAGATAAGCGAAAATGATTCAAATATGAAATCTGGAAAATTCTATTCATAATATATATCACATATATCATAATCTAACGTTAAAAAGTTTTATAAATTTTAAATCAAGAGAAGAGTCCAGTCAAGTCTAGTCGGAGGCGTTAGGGGGTTCAATCCACAAAGCAAAATATTTAGTGGGAATTTTTTTTATTAAAACAAATAATTTCTTGAATTATCTATTTGTTTTAATAAAAAAAATTCCACTAAATATTTTGCTTTTTGAGACCCCCATTAAAATTTTCTGGCTACGACACTGAGTCTAGTGTCCTTAAGCAGTGGTCTGGTCTAGGACATATTAAAGAAGGGCAAATCTCTGAAATTTCTTCTTCTTTTGACGATATAACGGTCCACTGCGGACTATAGGCGTTGTACGTTTTTGGTGCAACTTCTTGTTTGATTATCCTTACAAAAAAAAATTAATAATATTTAAACATAGGTATATCTACTCTTGATAATTTTCTATTTTTATTTTTTAAATTCTTTATAATTATAAAAAATTATTTATCTTGGATCTAATATTATTATATCGGGACCGTTATCAAAATCTTGAAAATTAATATTTATAAAAGCATCGGCCGTTTAATTGCTCACTTGAGCTAAGTAATATTTACCTTTTACTCCACATGGATTTTTGCCCCCCTTTATATTATTCCCTCGTTGACCTAGAAGATTCACACATTCCTTTAGACACACTTGAATCTTGGCCGGAATTCCAAAGACCCTGGATTAAATAAAAGTAGACATGTCGGCCTTCAATCCAACCGAATTGAAATCTCCAACGAAGCATTAACCAAATTATTAATGACCAGCGAAATAAAAAATAGATTCTTAGAGATTAATCGATTTCGATTAGAAAAATCTCTTTGAATGAATTTAGTGATGTGTGGATATTTATAAAAAGTATTAAAAAAGATGGTACCTAACAAGAGAGGAATTTATATTAGAAAATGTGTGGACGATTTATCATTTATTAGTTAAATGGCAATAAATGAAATTGTAGATTAAAGTTGGGTATAAGCTGAAAGATTTTGCTTTATATTGATCCACTGGAATTACCCCTTTACTTATTGAGTTGTTGGTTTCCGGTGAACCAATTAGAAGGAGGAAATTGAGGGGACAATTTCAAAGAAGGGGAGATTGTAAGTGAAACTTATATGGTCCAAACACCATGTTGATTAAGGTACCTTTCAAAACGTAAAACGTGATCATGAAATGTAAAAATCTGTAAAATTCTCAAGCAACAACTCTGCTGTCAAAGTATCAAAATTATATTGAAAGTTTCTTTTTGCCGAGAATAGCAGAATTTTTATAAATTGAAGGAGACAATAAAAGAGTGTGTCTTCTGCTGGAAAAATAAATTTTTAATTTATTTATAACGAGACTATAGTTTCAGGGGCTTTGCCCTCTTCATCAGTCTATTTCAATTGATTCACGGGAATTAATGTATGAAACTTTGTTAATCAATTATAGTAGACTGATGAAGAGGGCAAAGTCTTCGAAACTATAGTCTCATTATGAATAAATTAAAAATTTATTTATCCAGCAGAAGACACACTCTTTATTGTCTCCTTCAATTTATCAAAATTTACAAAAATTATGATCTTGAATTTTTTGTTGTGTGATTGATGTCATTAAAAGCTAATTTTTGAATTGAAATTAATTTATGATAAACTTTAGAAACGGTTAAATATTTTAAAGCTTATTTCAAGTAGTGAAATATATTTTTACCAGATTATTTATTGTTTACTTTTTATTATAAGATTTTTACTAAAAATAATCTTGAATAACGTCGCTGTTATATCAATGTCTTATAATAATAATAATAATAATAATAATAATCTTTATTAGCTATTTTCAGCTATAACATATACAATAATAATATGCAAGAATATACAATGATAATATACAATTATGTTGATTAATGTCCATTATAATTAGTAGATTAAAAGTTCACAGTTCTTTGGACAATGTTTTTTTATTGAAGCTCTTCTTCAATTTTTGTACTATGAAAAAGAGCTTCAATAAAAAAACATTGTCCAAAAAACTGTGAATTTTTAATCTAATAATACACAATGATAATATCACAAAAACTAAAGAAAACAATACAATTTAACAATACAATACAATAATGAGGCAATCACAATACAACATTATAATTTTGGTCGAGATTCCACAACAAGATTATCTTTTCGAAATTACGAATTCCAACAATCGGTCCTTAAATTTCTGGATTCTTGTGACATTTCTTATCTCACTCAGCACTTTATTGTAATCGGACAAACCCCTATAAAATAAAGTCCTAAATTTTTTATTTGTCCTACAAATATCAATCCTGAAATTCTCGCCAACTCTCAAATCATAACAACCACCTTCGTTCGTATATTTTAATTTTTCCCTTAAATATTCCGGTTCCAAACCGTTCCTTATCCTGAAGATCATAATCAGCGAATTACAATATATATATAGTCTCTTTTACATTGAGAAAACTCAGCGTATTTAATATCATATTAATACTGGTGTATCTATTACATTTTAAAATTATTCTCATGCACACATTTTGTTTTAATTGCAAATTGTATGTAAAAATCAACACAGTAGCTCTGTTTTTTTTTTTTTTTTAATGATATTGATGTGAGAAGGAGATACACCAGAAGGTGCATCCCCTAAAGGACTGTATGGGATGGCCTCTCCATCGTGAAAAGAACAGAGTACAAGGAAAGAAGCCAGGATCACGAGCCAAATCTCAGAAAGTTAGATACAATCCAATTTACTAAGTTTGTGTTTTCATTACGTATTAACCCTAATATTTGATACCTCTGGCGTTTTTTTTTAATCTGTAACTTGAGTTCTATCACCTGATAACATACAACAATTTGAGAGCAGATGTATCTAAATACAATTGTTTTTCTTCAATAAAATTTTTTGGTAATTTTGACAAACGACATTTTGTTATAACAGTGACGATATATTTAGCTATTGTAGGTGATTCGAAAATGTAACAGATGATCATGAAGAAACTACAAGTTTTTGAAGTAAGTACAATACCCTGAATATAGATTCTTCGACATAATTAATTTCCATTTAAAAATGTGATAGGGAAGATCCTTTTGGCAAAGTATGAATAAATTTAAAACGTTTTAAAATTGAGAGTAAATTTGAAATAAATATTTATTTATTGCAGAAAAAAATATTGAAACGAATAAATATTAATTTATTATTAAAGACACAATCTAATAAATCAACAAATTATATTTCATAAATAAGAAGTAATTAATTTTCTATTGAAAGGTCGTTTGATGCGTGCCATAAATTCTAATTAACCCAGTTTGCACCGGGTTTAATTCGGATTAGATTCGAAGCAAAATGAAATTTAGGTTACCGCTTATTCTTGAATTAACCCACTCCTATCCAAGTATAGAACGAAACCAAATCTAAGAATTTAATAAGTTAGAAAAAATACTTTTAAATATGGCAAAGTGGACATTTTTACAATTATAATTTTTATAAAAGCAAGATTTTCTAAAAGTCATGTACAATTTCAGACATTAAGTCAACGAGCCTGGCTGGTGGCTTGAATTCAACCCCATTTTTTTTCTTAATCTGTCGTTGTGTCCGAATTCTAATACCCCAACAATGTAGGAAGAGATAGATGATGTTCGTGAAAAATTCGTTCTCTTACTCTAAGTATATTTAATCGAAAAAACTAATGCGATTTTGGGCTTATAATTTTTTGAAATTAGGTTAGTCAAAAGTAGAAAATAATAAAATAAAGGGATTAACTTATTGTGGATTTTCTAATCATAAAACTTTTAAAAATTCAGAAATTCAGAAACAATCGAATTATTATTATTTAGGGAGCTGAATATGACCCATAATCTAACATACAAGTTCGTATCAATAATTGCGTGTTTGTACCAAGCTTCAAGTTTCTTGATCAACGGTTTCTCTGACAGAACAAATGACTAAATTACTAAAATTTCTAGAATGTGTAACGACTATTGAAAAAGTTTTCTCTTTTTCTTCTAATTTATTTTTTAAATATAAGTACTGTCATTAAATCCAGGACACTAAAACAAATATGTTAAATTGTTATGAAGAGGGCAAAGCCCTCGAAACTATAGTCTCGTTATAAATAAATAAAATTTATAATTCCAGCAGAAGACACACTCTTTTATTGTCTCCTTCAAAACAAATATGAATTATTGGTTAAATTTGTTAGGGATAATAAATTTTTTTCTAAACTATTACTTTTCACTGTTAGTCTACTTTTTATTTATTTATTATTTTAATTGAATGTAATGGAAGGCAGTCCAGAGGTAGTGAGGAAAGAAAAATTAACACATTAAATAAGGTGTAATTTATTGAAATCCTCCCTCCTTTCCTTTCAAACCGACGTTTCGGAGGATTTTTCCTCCTTCTTCAGGGTTTCAAAGTGTCAATGAATAAACAAATGAAATGTTTCTTGCTTCTCTCCACAGTAGTGTTCAAAAACTTTCTTCATTTTTAACAAAGGCATAGAAAAACAATTTTTTTCTCTCCTTTTCTTAATTAGATTTTAAATTTTATTATTTTATTTTAGATTTTTTTCAATCACGTATCAATATTTCATGTATATCATTTTTCGATGATGCAATTACAAAAAAGTTCAATTTCCTATGAATAGGAGCAGGAAATATATAAGAAGACAATAGTGACAGCCAAAACAATACTCCATGGTATTTGAACATTGGAAAGGGCCTAAATTTGGTAAAGTTCAGACAGTGGAGAAGTCAAGGAGAGGGGTTCCCTCCGAATACCGCCAGCAAAATTTTTCTCTATCTATAGTTATCTTATAAATTATTGTTATTTCATTGTATTATTGTAGTTTACCATGGGTATAGTGAAGAATTGTAATCGTGCATAAAAAAGTTTTTTTTTTGTTTGATATTTTCGTAATATCTCAAAAACTGCTAAAACTATTTGATAAAAAAAATCATATAATTATAACCTTCTATAGTGAACATAAAAATTTAATTATTTTGCCAAAATAACTTTTAGTGTGATATCAAATTTTGTGCAGGCAGGTATCAAAAATAAATTTTAAATTTAGCAATTTTATATTGTGATTAAGATCTGATTAGATTTTGGGTGAAATAGGACAAACAATTAGGGGAGGGAGGGTTTAAAATTTGAGCTCTTTGTCTGATTTGAACCAAATTTTGCGGAGTTAGTTTTTAGGACCCTGTGAAACTACACTGATAAACAATGAAATTTTCCTTTAAATAAAACTAAGTTATCTTTATGTATTCAGTTGTGCTGATAACGAATATCGAGGAAAACGATAGGTGATAAGTACAGCATTTCTACTTTCAGATTTGGATTCAGCGAGGTCGAATTATAAATAATCTTTTTTTTCATTTTTTATTTATTTTTTTTTTTTTTTAATTTTATTAAACCAATTATTTTTCATGAATTAATGTATACATTGTATTTGAGCTTCGACTCCGGAGATTACTTCTCCACCATCGACTGTCCTTGATCATCTTTTTAGTCCTTGTTTTTAATAAGAGGAAAAAACTAATTAAATAAAAAAAACTTCTTTTCCGATAATTATTCCAATTCCATATTCATTCCGTCTCTCCATTATAAATAATCACCTATTTTCATTCAAAGGGCAAAAAATTTGAATTTGTTCATCACGCCTATAGGGGAAAAAATTAGTTTTGGGACTAATCAGTAGAGATTGTGGTGTTGGTGCAAGGTGAAACATCTTTAATAAAGATAAGAGTAAATAAATATTTTATTTAATATGGATTTACTATGAGTTAAGGATACTGGGTCACTTATTTCACATTAAAATTAAAAAATTAAAAGATATAAAAAAATTTTTCTTTTTCAATATATTTATTTCGGGCTATCAACCCATCTTCAGGAAATACAGAAAGTAACTGGTTATTTTTAGTGGAGGGGATATAATATTAATGGCTTGGAGACGATTTATTCATAAAGAGGATATAGTAGTGTGAGAAGTACAGTCACGTTAAAATAAATAACCTAAAATTTTAGCACCGTTCTTATGTATAGAGTTATGAGGCTAAAACTTTTTGTGTGGATTGTCGCGAAAGAACTACCTTAATTCGAAACGATTTTTGTTTCTAAATATTATCGTTTGTTTACTAATATTTTAGTGTTTATTTTTTTATTTTCAAAGTAGTGAGAAAAGGTTATTTTCACAATAGTGCGTTAAAGTATCGTTATTCAAACTGAATTTATATTCGAAAATTCGGACTTGGGAAAAATTGATTATCACGTTTTCAGGCCTCCCTGTGACTCATCTATACAGTCTAAATATAGTAAATAAATATTTTCTTGACAGTAGTATTAATTGATGTTTAGAATTTTAAAGGTCGTTTTTATTAGCTCCTAGAAAAATACGTTCTAGAAAGATAGGGAATAAATTAGACTAATAAAGATGGGAGATTTTCATGTAATATTTTTCCTAGTCTTGGGTGACCTAGACATTGGTTGATTCTATTTATTCCATTGATTTGATTCGAATTGAATAATAAATACGAGGTAGAAATGTTAAGTAGAGGACAGACACTCAATGGACACGAGTCAAGGACACCTAATGCAATTACTCTGACTTAGATCATTAAATTATCTATTGAAAGAATGTGATCTTGACTGTGTTCTAAAATTTCTTCCAAAATTAAAACAACAATTTTTACTTGAAGGTTATTTTTTTCAGTGAAATTATATTTTAATTATTTTTTTTCTTTTTTAATTGATTTTTGTAAAATTTTATTTTTTAACCGACTTCAAAAAGGACTAAATTTTTTTTTGTGTCTATGTTACCTCATATCTTCGTCAATTGTGAATCGATTTTGATGATTTTTTTGCATTAGGTTCAGTCTAGCTTCCGATTGGTCCCGTTTTTTTTTCATTGGTATTGGACCATTTTTGATATGTTTGTTCAGACCTAACTTCTTTGTTTATGAATCGATTTTAATGATTCTTTTTTTATTATAAAGAGTACCATAGGGGTGGTACCATATTAATTTGGTCAAGATCTGAAGATATGATCAATGACGAAATAACGTAAATCTCCAATTCTTATAACCAAATAATCGAAATTTTAATAAATAAAATCTTTTAACATTCATTTAAAACCCGCAAACGTTTCGAGAGAATTTCTATATTTATGAATTGAATTTTATTATCATTTTCTGATTCATTCGCCCGGGGCTTTCTCTTACGAGATGCATGCAAGATATTATATTAGTCACAATTAATAACACCACTAAAAAGCGAAAAATAAAAATAATTTTTATAAAAAAAAAAAATAAAACCGACTTCAAAAAAATTAAATGCAACAAAATAGGAATAAAATACACTAAAAGCTATAGAATAATTATCTAATTTAGACGAAATATTAACATGAAATCACTTTTTGAAGTCGGTGCCAAAAATATACATTTTATGAATCGCACTCGACGGATCTTACTTAGTAGATACGTTTGGCGGATACACTCGCTTATATAGTTTGTTTGGCACCGACTTCAAAAAGTGATTTCATGTTAATATTTCGTCGTTTAGTTGTAACTAAATTAGATAATTATTTTATACCTTTTAGTGTATTTTATTCTTATTTTGTTGCATTTAATTTTTTGAAGTCGGTTTTATTTTTTTTATAAACATTATTTTTATTGGAATTTTAATTAAAAAAGTGAAAATTCAATGTTCAAAACATTTCCAAAAAATTTGGAATTTTGGAGCGCTCTCACACATCAAAATAATTTTTTAAAAATTAAGGCTAATTTAATTAAACTTAATAGATCTTTACAGAAAGACCTCATAATTTATGACGAAGAATATTTTTTTTTTTTATTTTTGACCCGACATAAAATTCGACGAATGAAATTTTTATAATCATGATGTAAAAATTAATCTCAACCAAAACATTCTGTGAAAAACAGGCCAAATTCGAAAAAGTAGTGAAATCTAGTGTGTAGCCAAGTTAAATTCGCCAAGAAATATTAAGTTGATAGACCTACTATTTTCTCAACTTAATTATTCTTGGCGAATTTGACTACAAACTAGATTTTACTACTTTTTTTACTTGGCCTGTTTTTTCACAGAATGTTTTGGTTGAGATTTCTCTTCTTTTTGTAAGTTATAAGTAGAGAACGGATTCCTATGCAATTGCATATTTTGTTTGCCGCCACACTCGACCCAGGGGATCAATTATCTATCCGAATCATGCATCTAGGATACTGTGGATTAAATTTTATACTACATATTTTTGCATATTTGAAGAATATTTGATAAAATCGCACAAGGATTTTTTGGGCAAAATACAGATTTTTTTTAAAAGTAAATTTTCAGAGAAAGAATGAAAAAAATGAAGAAATAAAACTGATTAGTTTCCAACCAAGAAAGACACGGGTTTCTTCTCCGGGTTCACTGTCGGCTTCCAAGATAGATTCTTCAGGCTCCAGGTTCACTATCACTTTGAGATAAGAGAGAGAGACTCCATAATTTTTAAGAAAAAAACAAAAACCGACTTCAAAAAATTAAATGCAACAAATAAAATACACTAAAAGGTATAAAATAATTATTATCTTATTTAGTTACAACTAAACGACGAAATATTAACATGAAATTACTTTTTGAAGTCGGTGCCAAACAAACTATACCTATAAGCGAGCGTACCCGCCAAACGTACTAAGTAAGATCCTTCGAGTGCGATTCATAAAAGGTATATATTTGGCACCAACTTCAAAAAGTAATTTCATGTTAATATTTCGTCGTTTAGTTGTAACTAAATAAGATAATAATTATTTTATACCTTTTAGTGTATTTTATTTGTTGCATTTAATTTTTTGAAGTCGGTTTTTATTTTTTCTTAAAAATTATTTTTATTTTTCTCTTTTTAGTGATGTCATTAATAGTGATCATATCATCAGAACTTGACCAAATTAATATGACACCATCCCTAAGACACCCCTTTTCGGATAAAAAAAGAACCATCGAAATCGGTTCATAAACAAAGAGGTTAGGTCTAAACAAACCTAATAAAAAAGGTCTAATACCTATGGAAAAAAATCGAAAAAAAATGGGACCAATCGGAAGCTAGACTGGACCCAATGCAAAAAAATTTTTCAAAATCGGTTTACAATTGGCGGAGATAAGAGGTAACATAGACACAAAAAAAAAAAAAAATTCAGTCGAATAGAGAACCTCCTCCTTTTTTGAAGTCGGTTAAAAATAAGACTGCGTTCACTACGGGTTCTGGGACAAGAAGCGAGAGTTCGTGTTCAGGACAAGTTCGTTCCAGAACCAGACATCCCCTTAAAAAAAACTATCTGTTAGAAGCCAGAAGAGCTTTCTTCCGGGCTGTTGCAATGGTTCAAATAGTGGAAACTAAAACCTCTTCAAATATTTTCCCAAATTAAACATTATTTCTAACAACTGTTTCATAAATATTCTGAACTTATTCAACTTGTAAATACAAGATCTAATTCTAATTTTTTTTAAAGGCCTTCGGAAACTATAGCCAATTTTGGCCATTGTGTGTTCGTGTGTTTGTGTGTGTAAAATAGTGTAGGAATCAGAGCCGGTCAAATATTTGCATTATTCTATTAGTTTATTATTTGTAGGTACGTCAATATGAAAAGCTAGTTAATATAAAATAAATAAATAAAAGGAGTATAATATAATCGTGTCTGTTAAATAAAACTACCCCCCCCTCCTCCAAAGAATATGTATACAAAATTTGGTTGAGTTTCGTCCAACGGGCTAGAATTTTGATTTTTGACCCCCCCCCCCCATTTTGAAGGGGTTGAAAGATAGAAAGTTTGGATTTTTTGAATGTTTCCTTTGTTTGTGTTCCAAACTCTACTAGCAGGCGAAATTTCTAGAGGCTGGAATGATTGGAAGTACCCTAGAGGTTTTGATGACCTGTCAGGGAGTTGAGTGAGTGCCAAAATTAGCTATTTTCTCAGGTCCATATCTCAGAATCCATTTAAGCTATATTATCGAAATTTGGTACTCTCCTCAAGATGGATTACATAATTACATGTATATAATTTCAGCTCTGTATCTGTGCGCTTTGATACAAGTAACATCAATTTCAAGTTTATTTTATTTATATTTTACGAGCTACAATACACTCTAGACAATTAGGCCGATTTTGTTGAGACATTAAAATAGAATCTCGCGTTTTTTTTTTAAAGGAATCTTTAAAATCTGCAAAAAATGTCAATATGATCTTTGATTTCGGGATACGAGTAAAACTTGTTATAAATTTCAAGTTTGTATATTATTTAGTAAACAAGCTTCATTGGTCTAACAGACAGCCAGAAATTATTAATAGAGTCTCGTTTTACTTTTGAATGGAACCCTAAAAAGTTTCCTGAATAGAAGGAAACAAATAAAACGTAAATAAATGTTTTCTATTTTATGGAAAAATATCATTTTAAAAAGAAAAAATTATGGTTCAATAAGAAGTTATGTTGAACCTTGAGAATAAAAATATATATGACATTTTAACATGACATTCTTCTGTCATATCGACCTACACGAGAAACAATTCCGATTCGGAACTAAGTAGGTCATTATCCTTTGTTTATAGATTTTTGATTGACGGCAGTATTTGATAACGGGAGAACGATAGAATAAGAGGAAGGAAATATCCAAGAGATTCTTAAAAAAAAACTGTCTTCTTTAAAATAGGTAGGTAGCCTAGATATTCTTTAAAATTCTGGGTTGTTATAATATTTCGACTATTAATCTTTAAGTATTTCATAGTTTTACTTTGCTAGATAAAACTTTAGCGAATAGGTTGAGAAAAACATTCATAAAGGCCTAAAAGGGATGGTCTGTTTAGTATGACTGGAATTTGATAAATCATTATTATTAAATTATTATTAACTAAAATATGCCATAAAAATGCAGTTAAAAAGGCTGAAATATGCACTGCATATGCAATTAATATGCAGAATACTTTGAAATATGCAAATATGTGCCGAAGACCATTAAAAAAATAATAATAAAGAAATAATTAACAAAGGATCTCAAAAAAAAAAATTAAAATTTGATTGCAATTGTGAATAATTTATGTTTACAAGTATTTTTCTAAATTATCTTCAGGTAATTATGTCTACGGTCACTTAAAATTGATTTATACGATGAAAAGGATCGGTCCACATCCTCAGATGTAATGGGAGAAAATTTAAAGGAACTTTATATATATATTACTTCATTTTTTTCATTCTTTCTCCTAAAATTTACTTTTAAAAAACCTGTATTTCCTTCAAAATATTTAATATTTAACAAAAAATCCTTCAAATATGCAATTTTATACAATATTCTTCAAATATGCAATTTTATGCAATATTACTCAAATATGCAAAAATATGCAGTATAAAATTTAACCCACAGAATCCTAGATGCATGAATCGGATAGATAATTGATCCTCTGGTTCGTATATGGCGGCAAACAAAATATGCAATTGCATAGGAATCCGGTCTCTAATTATTATATTCCTTAAATGTAGATGGAAATAAAATTGTGACCAAATGTGATATATTTTTTCAGCCTTCCTTTTTCTTTTCGTTTCAGCATGCTGTGGACCACGTTAATTCAACTGTATCATAGAGTTTTAATTCTTGCCCAGTACCCTCGCATTCGCCTCTTTTCTTTCATCAGTCTATTTCTTGCCGGTTTTCAATTTAGGCTTTTCTTAGAATCACGGGTTTGTCCGAAGTTTACTCTGTAGAGAAGCTCGTTCCTTGATGTTTTCATGCATAATACCTTCATCCTTATTATTATTATCATATTAAAATACCTATAAGTTTAGATTAAATTGAAAGTTTCTTTTTGCCAAGATTAGCAGAATTTTTATAAATTGAAGCAGACAATAAAAGTCAATTGATTTTTTAAAATTTTACTTTATAGAATTTTAAACAAAAAAGTGAAAATTCATGGTTTGAAAGATTTTAATAAAACCCAGCTAAGTGCGAGCCGGATTCTCTTATACTGAGGGTACCCTTTCTTTTTTCTTCCAAAGTACTTGAGATATCAAATTCGTTCTTTTTTGTCGTTGATAAGGAAAGATTAAATGAATTTGGAAAATTTTTGAAAATTTTGAATTAAGCCATTTCTAATTGCCGATTAGGTACAAAAATTTCCTAAAAACGGCCATTTTGGAGTTCTCTCACATATTTTAAATCAAAATAATTTTTAAAAAATTAAGGCTAATTTAATTAAACTTAAGGAGATCTTTACAGAAAGACCTCACAATTTATGATGAAGATTATTTTATTTTTTTTTTTTTATTTTGGCCCCACATAAAATTCGACGAATAAAATTTTTATAATCATGATGGAAAAATTAATACAAGTGCTGGAATTATAATTTTTTAATTTATTTATAACATAAAAATTTATAATTCCAGCAGAAGACACACTCTTTTATTGTCTCCTTCGATTTATAAGTTTAGAGCTTTCATCAGGGTCTCGGGGATTTTGTAATAGAATTTCCAAGAAATACGCAGTATTTACTAGGTTGTAGATTTTTAATAATATCAAACATAACTTAAGAGTAATTGATCTGAAATTTGGCTAGCATGCTTCCTATACTATGATAAAAATATATATTTTTTGTTAAAATTAAAAATCGAGCTTTTCGTTGAACCATAGTGAAATTAGAAAGGTTGTTAATATCATCCAAGTTTATCACGACGTTTCAGCTTCTAGTTTTGAAGCCGTTTTCAAGTAAAAATATTATTATATATATTAAGTCAATTATTCACTACATAGGTATGTAAATATAGAATAAATAAATTACTAAACAAACATAATATGTATACATATATTTTCAAAAAACACGCCATTGTTTCAAAATGTAGTAAAGAAAATGAATTTTACTTTACAAGTCCAAATATTTCTATACCTAGTCACAAGAGTAAAAATAAGTTTAAAGTTAAAAATTCAATAGTCGTTATTTTCACATGAGTATGGAAATTATTCGAGTTCTAAAAATAAATCTCTGTTTTTAGTGAATATAAATTAAAAGAATTATTATAAATATGAATATTTCTTAATAATGAATATTTTTTAATAAATTAGAGATATCAGTAAAATAGTATCAATGGTTAATTTCTGGTAGTTTTAACGAATTAATTATAACCAAAAGTAGTTTCTTTAATTATAGTATTTTATTTAGAATCTCTTGTGAGACTTAGTAATAATTTCATTGTAGAGCATTAAAAATTTAAATTGTCAAGATATTAACTTTTTCCGGAGAATCATGAAAAGATAAAAAAATCAAATCAAGATGCACAGTTGTTTGTTTATTTACACGAACTAGCCTAGTACTTTATTGCCACCTCGATAACTATACTTATCATTAAGCTACTAACATAAAAATGTTGTTTGATCACGACTCTGGGAAAATTTCAAGCTTTAATCTGAAATCATTTCTAAAATTGAGGCCTCAGAAAATTGTAAATTTTGGTATTCATTCCTACACACTGATATAATCGTTCTATTGATTGCTTTTGTATTTATGAATACAATAAAGACACTTATTTTACTATATACCGATAAATATCAAAATGGAAGAAAAAATATTAACTTTCTCAACACTCGTTATGCTACCTACAAATTTTGAGCCAATTAGTTATGTTCAAAATTGGCATCAACTTGCAACATCGATTCCCGGTTAACTTTCGAACAAACGTTCACCGAAGAGTCCACGACCGCTCATGCAAACGCCTTGTAGTTTTTTTTTCGATACAGCCTTCATGAGAGAAACACCTCCACATTTCAAAGCCCAAAATGCCTTTTCTCAGGGTTTTTTACCATTATTATTATTATTGAGATATCAATTCCGCAGTATATATATTTTAATTTTTATTGAGATAGGTTACTCAATTAAATTTATTCCATATTACAATTGATATTGTATTGGATCCAAGGATTGGAGCTAAGGATCTATCACGTCAAAAGTTTAATGACTCTTCACCAATTCACCATTATTCATTTCAACACGCAACTTTACACTTTCTTAATCTTATAAAGTTAAACCCAGCTGTC
Organism: Forficula auricularia; assembly: GCA_024734495.1. Classification (NCBI taxonomy): domain Eukaryota; kingdom Metazoa; phylum Arthropoda; class Insecta; order Dermaptera; family Forficulidae; genus Forficula; species Forficula auricularia. Next base: position 15,827,987 of record JALMQS010000064.1, read on the forward strand.
TTGTGTTTTCCATGGCCAACAGGGAGGACAATTAGTAAGTAGCTTCAGCAATATATAACTTACACTAAATGTATGTAGAACCATACAAAATACTAATCAATAAAATTTTGTTTTTGTAATTAAATTTATATAAATGATAATTCATTTTTAGAATATAAAAATTATGTATCTATATGTTACATAGTGGGCGTGAGAATTTTAGAAAGGATTAGGTGGGACATGGCATAAAAAAGGTTGGGAAACACTGCCTTATAATACATTCATAGCAAAAAGGAGCGATACTTTCAAAAAAGTTATAACCGTTCAATAACTCACCATACAACAATTTTATTTTTTTCTGTTTTTCAACATTTTTGAACTGGAAATTTTGAAGCTCGAAAGCCTAAAATCTAATCAATTCATTATTTTGGAAATTCAACAGATTTGGCACCAGAACGAGATTTCTACGACATTCTTTTTGGGGTTAAAGGGATTAATTAACACATTTATACAGGCAGAAAAAATAGAGCTTGAAAATGATTTTCCCAGAAATAGAATTTCTAAACTATCAAAGACAAGAAAATAAGTGAATTCAATATTTGGGCTGGCCATCGTGTAGTGTAAGTTATTATGTACAAAATAATAGAAAGATTCAAATTACGTACTATTCGATATACTAGTTTATTTACTATTTTTTTTAATTATTTTTATTAATTCTTTTATAAAATTAACTTAAATTGATCAAATTTATGTTCAATTGATATTAATTGGCAGAACAACAAGGAAGCGGGGAACGGCAACGTGCTGGAAGAAATAGCCGACTTTATTTCAAATCCAATTCCATCGACCCAGATAAACTATAAATCCAACTAAATAGATCACTTCCTATTAAATAACAATTTGAAATGATACAAAAATAAATGTTGGGTTCAATTAAACCCAACTATAGGATGGTTGTAATTCTATATATAAATCGAATCACTTAATCCATAGACACTAATGCTTAATGGAAGTGAGCCAATGACCTTGCTTAAGAATCCACGAACATATCCGTTATAAGATAAGATTAAGTTTTATTTACTATATTTATTTTATTCGTACCTTATTTGGGGTTTCGATACATACAATTTTCTCGAAAAGATTTTGTTTTAGCGAGAGTATTAAAGTTATTGTTGATTCATAAAGAGAAATTCAGGAGGTTGTCGTCTGCTTAATACAAATAAACATATACCTACATATATATACCAAATATATATCAGGGTGTTTCAGGAGGAATAGTAAATATTTTAGGAGCCGGTAGTATAGACGAATCGAAATAAAAAATGCCATTATAATATGTGTTCAATTTTTATTGAGTACAGAGATAAAGCTGTTAGTATGTAACCCAATATTGGCATATTCAGCATGTGTAAATACGTGCGGCATGTTTACAAGCTACAGTACAGTAGACTTGGCCAACAAATCACAATGAAAACTTCAATGTAAACTATAGCACAACTTCACAACTTGAACATCAACATTACTACTACTGCTGACATTCGATAAATACGCCCATAGCAACCGGTGTACCAAGACACGAAACGAAAATGCATTGAACTCAGCTGTATCTCTGTGCTCAATAAAAATTGGACACATGTTATATGGCATTTTTTTATTACAATTCGTGTATACTACCAACTCCTAAAATATTTACCATTTTTCCTGAAACAGTATATATAATTTATTTGTATTGATGAAACAAATAAATTAAACATACTACCATATATAGATATTTATATTTTGTATATATATGTACATTCTTACAGGTTTGTTTATTTTCATCCAGTAGAGAACAGCATCAATGATTTTTCTTTATACAATTTTTTGTATTCAGCATATAAGCAATCGCATTAAAAAACCCTACTATGTACTTTGTCTAAATAACAGACTTCGTATCGAAATGTAATTATGAACTTACTATTATTTGAACAAATAAAGAGCTGATTAGTTTATGGAGAACATTGGTTCAGAAATTTGAGTACCTACTTTTAATAAGATTTTAGTCTTTTACTTTCAGTTACAATGAGAAGAAAATGTAAGTAAAGTATTGCATGGATTGGGGGTTCAATGTTCGAAGTCATCTTCAAAAATAAAAATAAATTTCTGTTAGAGTATAGTTTCGAAGGGTTGGCCATCATCAGGATTATATTTACTATCATCATCGTTGTCGCCGATTTTACATAAATAAACGATCTAATCAGTTCTTCTATTGGAAATACAAAGATTTTAGCACAAGAACGAACTTTCTACGACTTTTATTTATTAGTTGTCCTGGGTATCGGAATCCAGACACACAACCAGACAAACTGAAAAAAATCATGATTGAAAATTGTTTATCTCCACGTTCCAGACATTTTTCAACATATTGAGCAAAATAAAAATTTGAAAATTTTTTAATGAAATCAATACTAGTAGGCTCGCTCAGGGGATTGACCTACTGAAGAAAATAGATTTATTTTATATAAATATATCATATAGAGAGATAGACTTTAAAATAGCAAATTCTCAGGGAATAAAATTAAATAAGTAGGTTATAATGAAAGGCAGTCCATAAATTATTCAAAATTTTATTCAATTTCCGACGTTTCAGAGACTTTTGTCTCTCCTTCTTCAGGGTATTGAATAGTTATTGATGGGTTACTATAACTCGGTTCCCATTTGTCTCTCCTTTCAGTGATAGCAACAATATTACAATATTTTTCAACATTATACCATAAGTGTACTTGAGTTATAATGGTAATGATAGCAACAATATTACAATATTTTGCAAAATTATACCATTATATATAAGTACACTTATGGTATAATGTTGGAAAATATTGTAATATTGTTGCTATCACTGAAAGAGAGACAAATGGCAACCGAGTTATACTCACTCATCAATAACTATTCAATACCCTAAAGAAGGAGAGAATAAAAGTCTCCGAAACGTCGTAAATTGAATAAAATTTTAAATAATTTATGGACTGCCTTTCATTATAACCTACTTATTTCGCTTACCAGTCCTTCTTTCTAAGAAAATAAATAAAATAAAATTAAATTAAAATTTATAAAATTGAATTGACGAATTAATTAATTTAGCTATTTTGTTATTATTTTTTTATTAGTTTCAATTCTACTTTCATATGATATATTTTATCTTGTAATTAAATGATCAATCTGATACATAAATCGATATTTTATCATACGAGTAATCTTTTTTTGTATTTTTTGTTTTTTAGGTCAGTGATATTCAATCCTTTATAAATATTTAGTCATCAGCTTTTTTGCATTAAAAAAAGTTATAAATTCGCATCATCTTTTTGACCTGTCTCTTCACTCCTCAACACGCCCGAACTTCTTTTATAGCCAAGACTAGATCAATATTTTTTTAATATTCAGATGAGAGAGAAAGATCTACAGCCAGAATCTCGCTGAGTCTTGCGTCTTGATGACTCACTTCCACCTTACTAACATTTTTAATTGAATTACCAGTGTAGGAAGGCCTGATATGCCACCTATGCCGAAAGTGCCTTTCGACAAATCAAGAGGAAGCTCAAATTTATGTAAATGTATATACACAAAAATCTAAAATATACCATAAAAGAGAAAGAAAAAGTGAAAACTTTTATAAGGTAACATATAACAAAAAAGAGAACTTTGCAATTTATTTTCAAATTTACACATTAAAATGAACAACATATGTCGGATGTAAAAATGTCGAACTCTCCTTGGTTTTTCATCTGATAGCGATTATTATTAGTTTTATTTAAATAAAAAGTTATATCCCAAAATCTTTTTCAGAAATTTTAATAATATTTGGTGCACATCTTCAATAATCAAGGAAATGTTACAGTGAATTCAGGCTTAAAAACTTTAAAATTGTGGCCATGTCAATTTTTATTTTTTCTTTAACAATAATCATTACTTTTATTATATTACCTTATGTTTAAAAAATATTAATAATTTATTTATAAACAAAATGACACCTTATTTTTGCAAATCGGTTAATTATTAACCGAGATATGGTAGTATATTTATTTCCATAGCTATGGTTAGTTATTCTTAAGTAAACAAAATAAAATCTAGAAGATGGTGCTGGATTGAATCATCGATTTAGATGTTTAAACTTTCATAATTTGACGATATACTACAATAAATTGACGAAAGATGGTATTAAATTCAATCAAGGGCGGATCCGCCGGGGGGGCGACCGCCCCCCCCATAGAGGCCCGTGCCTGGCAAAAAAATTTGTAAAAAAAAAAATTGAAAATTGAAAATAAAGTTCTATATATGTGTGTGGGGGGGGGGGGGGGGGCGTCTCTGCCCCGCTTGGACAATTCGATCACGACACACTTCCGAGATAAAAAGTAGATCTTATATAAATCGGGCACCTTATATACATTCACCCCCCCCCCCATAAAAAATTCCTGGATCCGCCCTTGAATTCAATCGCATATTGAAAATTAAACTTGTTATGAAATTTCAATGATGGCCAATCTCATCTCAACCAATTAAGAATGACTAACCTAATAATGAAAATAAAAATACCATCAAAACACAATTAATTGTCAACCGATTTTCAAACTTAAGGTGTCATTTTGTTCAGAATAATATGCCTAACATCTTTTTAAATAAAAGATAATTTGGTAAAACTAACAATTATTGAGATATAAATGCTTGAATAATTGAGAAGTGACCATCATACTAAATTTTGAAATTCTATATTCACTCTAATTTTTTACTTTATCCATACCGAAACATGGGTAAAGTATTATAATCGTCCTCGAGCCAAGTGGGGCTTCAAAGGGTTCTCACGTAAAGACTTACAGAATCTTTACACACCCTTTACTTTATTAATTACTTACAGAATCCATGGATTCAACCAATGAATGAATGAATTCAGGTTAAATTTTAGGAATTGGCGGTTTTGTTAAAAATTATATACATAAAATCTCATCCAGGACCCAGTTAGTCTGTGGATACGTATGTACCTATGTATGTTTTTTCACACACAAATTGAAAACATACAATTAGTTTAAAAAATGATTAGTTTTTGGTACATATCTATCGGCCGACGAACATTAGTACTTTATCCATAGTCGTTTGAAATATTAATATGTTTATTCCTTTATTATTAATCAGTTATGGTTGGCTATTGAAGTCATTATTATTAGTAAATAAACAATTTAAAAAAAATAAAATAAAAGGTATAAGTTTGTCTTTTATTTTATTTTTTATTAAATCTAAACGCTATCAAACTAACCAACATTTCGCATTATGCTCTGCGATAGATAGGTAATAGTTTGTTTTCGCTTTTAATCAAATCACTGGACATTCAACGGATGTTGCTATTTTAGTTTAATTTTCTATTATCGTCCTCTAACGCGATTAACTTTATTGTACTTTTATAAACACATTCTGACACTAGAAAGTGTACGTTACAACTTTCTACAGAGGAGACCTAAGTTCACGATTTAACAATTTATCTGGCTATAATAAATGATTAATAAATGTATACCAAAAACAAAGCCACAAATAGGCTCAAAAGTATATAGATAAATACTGGCCAAAAAGATAAATATTCATTTAAAATATTCTGGTGTGTGTAGTGAACACCACATGACTTTCATTTATAACACAATAAATAAATAAATAAATAAAGTATCATTAAAATAAAATAATTAAAATTTAAAGAAAAAAATATTTTATTTGTCTTTAAAATAGTCAAATTAAAAACATTAAATTTCTTGAATCTGACCTGAGATACGAAGTACAATGCTTTTACAAACACACTAATAGGACCCCATTACACTTTTAAATAGAACACTAAAAAAAATCGTTAAGGTTTTTTTTCAAAAATATTGAAATATAGGTATCGTATAAACCTGAAGTAAAGGGATACTCAATTTGGTTGATCTAATTAAAGTCAAAATTTCCTTTTGATATTTAAAAAATTAGTCAATTGCTTAGAAAGCTTAAAACACCATTTCCCAAGGTTAACCGAAATTAAGCAATACTAGTATGTGAAGTGGTTTATTATGAAGTGGGTGTTCCTGTGAAGAACACACAACCCAAATTTTTGTTGTAAAGTTTCAATGTAATAATAAAAACTATCATCTATTTAGTATTAAAATTGTTTATGTGCAATTGAAAATATTGGAAATTGTATACCTACTTGCCTAAGCGTTCGCCAATTTAATCCTTCACTTTATAATATATTATATAAATACCTACTAAAGCAAAACAAATTTATAAATAACTCTTCTATATTAGTTTTAATATAAATATATACTAGTGTAGTATTATAATTAATATATACAGATAGTATACAAGTGAAACAAAATGTGTTTTACTAAAGTAAAACAAACAAAAAAAATAAACTGCAACGGATCGTTGCTAACCTTTATCCAAATTCATTTGAAATATTAATATGTTTATTCCTTTATTAATAATCAGATATCACTTGCAATTTGCAGTTCATGTTGACTTTAATTCAAAAATAATGATCGATTCTCATTTAATAGTCGAGGAATAACAATTCTACATTGGATCTTTGACATTTCGGTTATTATTGGTAACCATTGCTGAAGACATGGAGGAATCGACTTAAAATCAAAAATAACTATCGATTCTTATCTAATACTAGAGGAACAACCTTAGTGCATTCCATTTTTTAACCGACTTCAAAAAAGGAGGAGGTTCTCTATTCGACTGAATTTTTTTTTTTTTTTTTTTTTTTGTGCCTATGTTACCTCATATCTCAGCCAATTGTCAACTGATTTTGAAAAAATTTTTGCATTGGGTCCAGTCTAGCTTCCGATTGGTCCCATTTTTTTTTCGTTTTTTTTTCATAGGTATTAGACCTTTTTTATTAGGTTTGTTTAGACCTAACCTCTTTGTTTATGAACCGATTTCGATGGTTCTTTTTTTATCAGAAAGGGGGTGTCTTAGGGATGGTGTCATATTAATTTGGTCAAGTTCTGAGGATATGATCACTATTAATAACATCACGAAAAAGAGAAAAATAAAAATAATTTTTAAGAAAAAAATAAAAACCGACTTCAAAAAAATTAAATGCAACAAACGAAATACACCAAAAGGTATAAAATAATTATTATCTTATTTAGTTACAACTAAACTACGAAATATTAACATGAAATTACTTTTTGAAGACGGTGCCAAACATATACCTTTTATGAATCGCACTCTACGGATCTTACTTAGTACGTTTGGTGGGTACGCTCGCTTATAGATATGGTTTGCTTGGCACCGACTTCAAAAAGTAATTTCATGTTAATATTTCGTAGTTTAGCTGTAACTAAATAAGATAATAACTATTTTATACCATTTAGTGTATTTCATTTGTTGCATTTAATTTTTTTGAAGTCGGTTTTTATTTTTTCTTAAAAATTATTTTTATGTTTTGACTATTAATAGCAACCTCTACTGAAAACGTGGAAGAATCGACTTAAAATCAAAAAGACTAAATTCAGCGCCAAAAATCTAATGTAGAATTATTATTTCTCAAGTAATAGATGAGAATCAATAGCTATTTGGTTTTAAGTCGATTCTTTCATGTCTTCAGCAATGGTTACCAATAAAAACCGAAACGTCAAAAATCTAATATAGAATGGTTATTCCTCAAGTACTAGATGAAAATCAATCGCTATTTTTGATTTTAAGTCGAATCCTCTGTGTCTTCAGCAATGGTTACCAATAAAAACCGAAACGTCAAAAATCAAATATAGAATGGTTATTCCTCAAGTACTAGTTGAGAATCACTTTGCATTGGATAAAGTAAAAAAAACTCTAACGCAATACCGATAAATAATTTCTATTAAAGTGGGTGTAGATAAATTTTAATGACGTATTTAGTTTTATTATGAATATCAAATACTGAAAATAGCAAGTGTATCCACCAAACAATTTTTACTAAGCACTTCAATTTAAATTAGGAATATATATATTTTTTAATCGAATAAAACTTAAATTTCTGTAAAGGGTTAAATAAAGATTTTGATTAAAAAGTAAATTGCAAATTGGAAAAAAACATTTGTAATTTTTTTTCCTTGTCGCGTTCAGAAATGTTTGAAACGTTTAGAAAAGTTATTTTCAATCATGATTTTTTTATGCGATTTCTCTGGATTCAGATTCCCACGATAAATTAAGAACTCAGAGTTGTAGAAAGTTCTTTCTAGTGAAAAAATGTTTTTATTGTAAAAACAAAGAACTTACTAGATTTAGAGCTCTTTAGCTTCTGAATTTCCAATTCAAAGGTCATAAAAAAAATCAAAATTTCAAAAAGGGGCTATTGCATGGTTGTAGCCAATGTTAAATTGGCCAGATTTATATATGTTTATAAACCTCATCTATATGTTAAGTTCCTATTTTCTAAATCAAATCATTCGATAAGGAAAATTGCCTGATTGCAAAAATATATGGAAAGCGTACTAAAAGTCATGAAAAAGTTTTCACTTTTTTGTATGTTTTTTTTCTTAATTTCAAGCGAAGAAGTTTTTGAATCCCCTCATCTCCATCTGTCTATGCTTATGACCCCGGTAACAATTTCTTAATTAAGAGAATAAGGCTCGAAAAACAAAAATTCCAATTCAGCCCCTAAAATATACGCAACCGTCAGTACACTGTCTCAATATAATTATTTATCTGAGGATGAAGGATTTGATTTATTGACAATTTTCGAATTTTTTATGCCTATTCGGGTTTAGGAATTTCTCTCTGCCTAGGTTGGGATTCCCACAATAAATCAACCACATAAGATCGTAGAAAGATAATTCTTGTAACAAAAGTTTTTCTATTTAAATGTATTAAATTTTTGGTTGAAAAATACATAATAATTAATAATACATCAAATCACACAAAAAAAATCGAATTGTTAAATGCAAGATATGAAGGTTTTAAGTTATAGTGAGTTGGAATTTTGTAAACAAGCTATTATATTATTATAATAAATTTCAACCTCGGTGCCAAGTTACAGTTTCAAAATATCGATGTGTTTGCCAGTCTGTGTGTCTTGGATTTCAAATTCACAATAACATATTATTATTACACCTATGCGAGAAGTTTCATGATTTTAGTTCAAACTGTCGGTATATATCTGTGTACCATAGATTTCCGATCCACGATAATGCGAAAATAAAAACATGTATAGAATTTTTACTTTACCATACAGAGTATGGTCAAGTATTGTAATCATGCATGAAAAAATGTGGTTTTTTTCCCTTCTTTTTCAAAATATCTGAAAAACGGCTGAAAGTATCTTGATTAAAAAATTAGCGAAACCATGACATTTCGCTCTACAAAAAGCTCTAATAGTGAACATCGAAAACAATTATATTTTTTGAGATAATAATTGTTTTGTCAACATGTCTGTTAGTCTGTCCGTCTGTCTGGTTGTCTGGTTGTCTGGTTGTCCGATTGTCTGGTTGTCGGTTAGTCTGTGCGTTATCAAATTTTTGTGGACGAGCTAGCTCAAAAACTAGTGTGAATATCGAAACCAAATTTCACAAGTAGTTTTGGTCCATTGAGATTAAGAGCTGATTAGATTTTGGTGCATATCGACCTAAAATTAAGGGGGGTGGAAGGGGGGTTAAAAATTAAAAATCTAGGCCATTTGAGGAAACACAACCAAATTTTGTATACATAATCAGCGGACCCCCAGAAGTCTAAAAATTCAAAAACTAACCGCCCAAAATGGGGGGTGTATGGTCAAAAAATGAAAATTTAGACTCTTGTATCAAACACAACCAAATTTTGTATACATAATCAGTGGGCCCCAGGAGTCTAAAAATGCAAAAACTAACAACGCCCCCCCCGACATGAATATAAATAATTTTTGTAATGAAATGAGTATCTATTTGAGAAAGAAAGATTGCATTTTTCTCAAAATCAACTTGTGATATGAAATCAATTAATTTTACGAACATGAATGAGCTTTCGTTATATGGTATGTTGCATGTTTGGAAGTGATGGTCTCAAGGGTCTGGACTAGTTGCCCGGAAAGCGTACTAGTGCTTGGGTTCGACCCCCGAGGGGACATGGCCCTCCTACATGCAACATAAACATATCTATTAAAATCTTTGATAAATGACCCAAATTCATGTTCATAAATAATTTTATTAAATATTAAATATAAGGAGGGGCCAGGTTGTATGGTAAAGTCAAGTGGATGGCCACAACACGTCAGCTTATTTCTCTTGTTTTTAATGTTTGTATTTTACATTGGAAAGAAGTAGATTTTTTGAACATAATATTTAATTTATCAAACTTAAAATTACATATTTATTAAAATTTGGCCATCGAAGGACGATATTTCTATAATGTCTTTTTTATCATTTCAATCGTTTTTTAAGTGTTTTTAAACAAAAATCCACGTCTTAAAAAAAACTAGATTAATTTTGGTCTTTCTATCGTTGAATTAAAGTTTTTGAACACGATAATTTTTTATTAGACAAACATTTCTTCATTTTTTTTCTTTCGGTCTAATTTAATAATTTTTGTAATTTTTCATTAAAAAAAATCAAAAGAATTAGTTTAGTTTAATAATTGTAGATACTTTTTTAATTATAGATACCAATTTTTTAAATCAAAGAATACAATATTAATTTCCTTTTGCATTTATAAAAACCCAACAACTGTATTACTCATTTATATTTTTAATCAAAGAAATACCTTTGGAAAACAAACTGTGCTATCAGTAAGTAGTAGTTTATAAATATAATAAAAAATGTTGAACATAAAAGTAAATATATATTTTTATTTGTAGATTTATGTGATTTATGTGTGTATTTTATACGAAATATTTATCCTTCAACCCACAGGAAATAACATTTGACCTCATCCGTTTACAAAGGCACAGTGCTGTAGGCTACGATAAGGCCATTCACTTAAGAGGAAAAATATTGTGGACAAATGTGAACCTGACCCAACTAGGGTTCCGCACAATACTATGTCTGTAAATTAATATAAATTGACTAATTCTAAGCAAAATTGTTTGGAACTGCAGCCTATGGATAATGAAAAGTACAAATTCAGAAAAGTCTCTTTCACTGTCTTAAAAATTGACGTTTAGGAATATCTACCCTCCTTTTTCAGGTTTCAAAATAATCAAAGAATTGATTATAAATTTAAGCTAGGACATAGAAATAAAAATTACAAATTAACATGATTAATAGGGTTTTATGTTAGATCTACTAGCCTGCCAGATTTTCAGAATCATAAAACCGGGACCGACCGACAAGAAAATTTTAATTTCAATATAAAATCAATATTCTAGTTAAAAAATTTTAGTATAATAATAAATTTTAAATTCATAAGGAAATCTTAGGCCTAAGCAAATTAGTTGAAGTGAAAGTGTAAAATTTAAAGGCCTATTAGCACAGCAGTTTATCGGACTGATCACATGAGCATAACAACAATACATAGTCTTTAAAACAAATCAACCATCATTTATTGAAATTAATTACCTAAGTAATAAAAATATTCATTTATTTTTTACCTCCTCAAAATCAGGCAGGGACAAAATTACAAAACTCCCGACACGGCTGGATTTGATCATAAAGGTGGGACGTTTTGCAGCCCTAACTAGGCTCTTGTCTTGTAAACCAATCACTCTTTATTTTCTCCAGTAGTTCCGTAGAAATCATGAAAAAGCAGTGATTTTTCATTATTCATCTTGTTAAATAATGAATATTCTTAGCAAAAAAAATGTATATATTATCTATATATAAATTATTTGTTACAGACTATAGTTTCGAAGTTTTGACCTTCATCATTCGTTTGTTGAGTGACCAGCTTACTATTACAACAAAACGAATTTATCTTCATCAAATCGGGTAATTGAACCCATTAGAAATAACAGATGAAATATTTATAATACTATATATAAGAGCCTAGATTAATTTGTAACAACGCTAAGATAATTTTCTTTAAAAAAATTACCCTCTTGCCTAGAATTGAATCGACGAACTCTTGAACTAAGGGCATCAGCTCTAGCCATTACACCAATGTAACATTAATATTTATATCTTGATTTCTGTTACTAAAACTATATATTTTTGATTTAGACTTTGTGTCGAGATAATATTGTATTCATTTGAACTCGAATGAAAATACACCAATAGATTTTAAATTAAGAAACATTAAATATATATTAATTAACGAGGCAAATTTGAAATATAATTGTCAGCTCGGATTTTAAACTGATGGCTCCAGTCGATTTTCATTAACCAGGCAAATTTGAAATATAATTGTAATTTGGACTCGAATTTTGAAATGAAAGACTCCAATTCATTTTAAATTAAGAAACATTAAATATATTGATAATTATTCCTCCCCCCCCTCGCCACTCAAAAATTAAAGAGGCGAAACTTTTAAGAGACGATGTATTTTCGGTAGTTTACGGGTATACATTTGGAGTGTGGTTTTTTAAGAGGAATACAATTTTTGGACCGAGACGCTGCCCGCCAGGGCACCAGCCCGGAGGGCCGAGCTTCGAGGGCGTGCCGAAGGCACGCACGAAAAGCTCGTTAAAAAGAATGATGATGAAACTTCGAAACTATATTCTCTAACAAATAAATTATATTATTACATACCAATATATATGTGGGTGGGTGTTTAATTACATCAGAGGAATAACTCATTGATTAATAAAACTAATTTCTTTAAAAAATCTAATCCATTGATATCTCGTTAACCTGATTTCAAAACCTAAGTGGGAATTGAAAAAGGTGAGTTTTTCCATTCCAAAGTAGCTTGATCAAATATGAGGGCGTAAGCGTAATGAAAGAAAATTCGATTAATATCCAATTTCTTTTTGACAAGTTCATCATTTTCCATTTCATTTGGTTTCTGCTTACCTTCGCATTTTATCCATCTTTTTTCTAACACTGTTCTAACGAGTTTTCTTTCTAAAGGTTTATTTCTATATTTTACTTTAGTGCTTATCGTTCTCATTCAACTTTCCTTCTCACACCCACGGATAATATAAGTCGTATTGAAAGCCCGCAATCAGAATATCTACATAGTACATACTATTGTACTTTAAATTTTATCTTTAAATTAGAAACATCGTTTTGTTTTTATGTGATGACGATGTATAAAGTAAGGCCCGTCATGTGGAGAAGGTAAAATAAATAGAACGTCCACCCCCTGCCCCAACAAAAGAACCTCGTATAAAGTTTGTTCTAACGCTAAAATGTTTATATTTACAACATGATCATAATGGAAAAGATTTTGTTTTGACGAGAGTAGCAGAGCTGTTGATTCATAATGAGAAATCAATGAGATTAATCTTTGCTTGATGCAAATAGATATAAACAAAAACATATATATAATTTATTTGTTTGAGACTATATATAATAATAAAACTTGAGCAAGATGCGAGGTAGGTTTCACAAAAAAGAAATAAAACAAAATTGAGTTTTGAATTCGATATATTTCCAAATTTTGCTCAAGTTTTATTATTATATTAAAATGTTTCACCTAGAACCAACACCTAACTCTTAAAAGTTATTGAGACTATATAGTTTCAAAGGTGGGGCCTTCATCATCAGTCTTTTAATTAGAAATATTTTATCTATTATTTCTCATGGGTTCAATTACCCTTTCGTATATAGAAAAATTCGCTTTATTATAATAAAAAACTAGCTTAGCGGAGCCGGGTTAGGCCAGCGGTGAGCGTATAAGCCTGCTAATCAAGTGGACCCGGGTTTGAATCCGACTCGAGCCAACCGGCTAAAAATCTGATCCCTACATAGAAGTCATATTTAAATATTAGTATCGTAAATTAGCTGATGGCTAGAAGGGCTGAAAAGCCAAAAAACAAAAAAAAACACCGCTTAGCAAAAATAATTTCTACCCCGAATTCTTTACTGTCAAAAAATTATCAAATCTCTAAACTTTGAGGAAAGCTTACCTATTCAACCAATTAAAGATTAATATTATTTTAAATGCTGTCTTAGACTACACTATAATATTCATAACACATGTATTCAAAAAAAAATAATAATCATTTTTATTTAAATCATTAAAACATCAAAAAGGCTCAGGATCCGGCAACTCTAAAATATAAACTAAGTGAATCCGAAAATACCTTTAAAACAATCATTATGGCATTCCTTATGTAAAATCCATCAGAAATAAATTCAGACCGTATCAGAATTTAAAAGAAAGAATAACGGATTTTGCGGTTAAAATTTAGTGGTCATTTTAATCTCCTAATAGACCACACATAAAAGTTATTTGAAATTTTCTATCTATCATCCGTTATATTTTATCTAATTAAATTTTTCAATTTTATCATATCATGAAATTTTGAGGAAATCATTTCAGTTTCATCCTGAGTGATCTAAAGTGTTAATCTGTCAAAATCTACAGTACAATAACACAAAAATTTGTTTATTTAATTTTATTTTTTGGCAAGATAAGCTTTACAAGCCCGGAAGGCAGATCGAATGTTGAATTCATAATAAAATATAAATTCTTTTATTTTGGATAAATTGAGAATGAAATTTCGTAAAAAGTTCGTACTGGTATTTCAATAACTAGTTAAATTTCGAGTTTTCAGAGCATTCAGATGAAAAAAATGAGGAAAATCAGAAAAAAAGTGCTTTTGAACGGATGTAGCTGAAACGGCAAAATTTGGCACAAATGTTTGTATTAATAAGCTGCCCTATGTGCCAAGTTCCAACTTTCTATCCGAACCGCTGCGCTGGTATACAAAAAAATTAATAAATTATACAAATTTGAAAAGAGCGTACCAAGCTTTGAATTTTTTTAATGAAATCTTTATAAAAATAGTTATAGTTGTAGATGCAGCGTCTCTAAGTCATTGCATCCTTGAGGGTCAAGAAAAACTGAAGAGTTTGGAAAGAAAGCAAGAACAGATTTCCAATCTCTAGAAGTTGTTACAATAAACGGGGGAATAAACTGGTTCGGCACTTCTCCAATTCGACTACGAAGGAGTGTGTTGGAAATATGCGAATTGCATTGAAAGAAATTAGTGATTTTATATATGAGCACACCCAATGACAGTATGTATAAAATCCTCGAATTTAAGATTAGTATAATTATATGATTTCAAGTAACAGATAATAAATAATAATTCAGAATTTTAGAGCTCTAGTCTTGACAAAATGGCTTAATGAAGGGGAAGCAACAAAATTGCATATCTTTAAGTCAACTCAGTTCCATAACGTGTCATACAAACAAAAAATCAGCAATTTTACTTAGTACCTATATTTACAAAAAAAAAAAATACAAATTCATTATTAAATATTAAATATAAGGAGGGGCCAGGTTGAATGGTAAAGTCAAGTGGATGGCCACAACACGTCAGCTTATTTCTCTTGTTTTTAATGTTTGTATTTTACATTGGAAAGAAGTAGATTTTTTGAACATAATATTTAATTTATCAAACTTAAAATTACATATTTATTACAATTTGGCCATCGAAGGACGATATTTCTATAATGTCTTTTTTATCATTTCAATCGTTTTTTATATTGTATATTTAGAATATGAGGAGCTGATTAAATTATGGGTTTTTTTTTAGATTTACAACTTCCTGTTGGAAAATTCATGCAGGAAAAATTTCGAATCGTTATATGAAGAATTATTTTAAGATATTGCGTATCAGAGCTGTTTTGTCCTGAGGGTCGAACTAACATGCCCGGATAGTGTGTTAGTACCTGGGTTCAACTCCTGGGGGGACGAACCCTCTGATAATGCAATATAAAAATATTTCAACTAATATCAAAGAAATTAAGACGAGATAAATTAAATTCTATTCATAAAGAATTATTTTATTTTAGTTGAGCTGAAATTTGGAATGATATTTATAGTATAGCTTTAAGCTAAATCTAACCGTTCGCGGATAAAAAATTGCCAAATTACCGAAAATTACAAATCAGGCCCTGAATTATAAGCAACCCGTGCATTTTATCTCCACATATCAATTATAATATTATCTATCTATCTATATATACTTAATAAGAGATATAAGGGATGGATGTCAAGGTCTCTGTTCGCAGTGGAAGGGTCCGAACACTACCGACAATGTCAAAAGATTATATTAAAACCTTCCTCACACGATAAGTCCACTTGCACTTTATTTGATTGTTTGATTCAGTGAAATTTAATATAGTAAATTAATATTATTTATTTGATATTTATAGTAAAGTGAAATTAATATTTAATACCAAGATATGTCTGTAGCAGCTGCTTATTTATAAAGCATTTATTGACAATCTCCAAAAACTAAAACAACATTACAAATGAATGTCTTTGAATAAATGCAATCTATAAATGAAAAATGAGATGTTTAAAATGACAATTTCCAACAACTAAAACGGTATTAAGTGCTGAAAATGGTCAACCAGTGGTGACCGAAACTGTAGAGCGAATAAAGAATATAGAAAATTCGTTTTGTTGTCATAGCAAGCTAGCCACACAAACGATTGTTTATTTGCATCAAGCAGAGAATAACCTCATTGATTTCTCTTTATACTCTCGGCAAAATCTTTCAATTTAAAATATTTATAAATCTTATATATTTATAAGGTATACATACGTTATGCAATGTGTAGAGAAGATGTAAACAGTGAAGTCAGCTTCAAGTTAAAATGATATTGAAAGAGGCATAGTAGGCATAGTATTCTTGAGCGACCCCGGGGTATTTACATAAACCGGGGAATTTTCTATTACAAAATCATTTCTAATATATGTTACAATATTATAATCTAATCCAGTGTTTCTCAATCAAAGAAAAAATTCCATTGGTCTCCAGAAAAAAATTTACCGAAATTATAAATATATGATATGAAATTAGATTCATCCCCCCCCCTTTGTGCATAGCACGCGTTTTGCCGACTCCCAACACTCTTTAGTGGTCAAATTAGAAAAGTGCGGGACCACTTCATTCGCCAATAGGTATATCCCCATGACTTCAAGGAACTGGGATTCTCTCCCAGCCTCCATCTTTCCCAGCACTTATAATCTTCAAACCTTCAAAACCCGAGTCCATAAACACCTACGTCTTCACCCTCTCACTTAATCAACTTTCCCTTCTCTTCGGTAATGCAAGGGTCTTTCGAAATCCATAGGGGCTGCATCTTTACTGGTACGCCCCTTCTTGCATTCGATTGCATTAAAAAAAAAATAAAAAAAAATAATAATAGATTATTTACAAAAAATAATATATAATTAAAAATTCTTCTTAACAACGAAATTTTCTCTGGAGAGAGACGGACTGGTAGAAATTTTAATTGAATGTAATGGAAGGCAGCCCAGGGGTAGTGAGAAAAGAAAAAAATAACACATATCAAATAAGGTGTAATTTATTGGAATCCTTCCTCCTTTCCTTTCAAACCGACGTTTCGGAGGATTCTTCCCTCATCTTCAGGGGTTCGAAGGGTCAATGAATGAAACAAATAAAATGTTTCCTTCTTCTCTCCACAGTAGTGTTCAAAACTTTCTTCTTATTTAGCAAAGGCATAAAAAAACAATTTTTCCCCCTCCTTTTCTTAATTAGACACTACTGTGGAGAAAGAAGGAAACATTTTATTTGTTTCATTCATTGACCCTTTGAAACCCTGAAGAAGGAGGGAAGAATCCTCCGAAACGTCGGTTTGAAAGGAAAGGAGGAAGGATTCCAATAAATTACACCTTATTTGATATGTGTTAATTTTTTCTTTCCTCACTGCCCCTGGGCTGCCTTCCATTACATTCAATTATTCTTCTTAACAAGTCTTATAATTTGATGGTTTGGTAATGATTTGTTTGTGGAAAGAGAAGATTCGATTAGAACCACCTAGATTATAAACTTATAATGATATAATCTCATCACAATGTACGACGTTTCGATACCAATTTCTGGTATCATTATCAAGTGTTCTAGAAAAAGTCTTGATATATTGAGAGAGATTAATACAAGAACACTTGAAAACGAATACAAAAATGTGTCAAAACGTTGAGCATTTTGACGAGATATTCTCAAAACCAGTATTAGTCCCAAAAAAGAGAATGCATAGTCCTCAATAAGAAATCATTAAGTAGGTATATTACAAATAATTGCGCATGTTTTTTAATCAAGTTTAACTTATATACTAAAATAAGTCTGGTGAAACAATCTAAATATAGATTACATATCTAGAAAATTTATTGTATATTCTTTCCTAGTATAATATAGTGATCATTAATTTTCTAAACAGAACAGAGATTATAAATTAAAAATTGTGATAAAATAACTAAAAACTTACGTTACTAGTATTTCAATGTTTTACGAAATTTATATTGAAATAATATAATTATATTACTTCCTTATTCACATAAATTCAAATGATATACAAGAAATTATAAGCTTCTTGAGAGTCTATAGAACTAGTCGCGCTGGCGCTAAATGATAGTGAAATAGGTTTAAGGAGTTTTTGATTATCACTGGACCATTTAAAAAGGCAAAATTGAAAGGGGATTTAAAAGAAGGGAAGTGCAAGTCATGTGGTAGATAAATCATATCTTTTAATGTGTGTATTTCAATATAAAAGTACAAACAAATAAATTTATTTTGAATTTAATTTACTTTGGGTTAGGTATTTTATTTTAATGCAGATTTAGTGAAAATATGAGGGCCAGATTGGTCGAGCTTGTAGCGTTACTGCTTCATCGTCGTGATTGTGATTACGATGATGGAGCTCTTAGTTTAAGACACATATACAGCAGAAAAAATTTGACCGGCTCTTTCAGCTAAAATAATTATTATACTAGATATAATCTGGCTAAATCGACTATAGTATCCGACAATAATAATAATAAAGTAATAATAAATATGAGGTTGGTGAATGTTATATTGCGTGGGGTAAACATGTCAGGAAATTGTATATATATTTGAAATTAGGAGGCTTAAACTAAATTCTGACTTCTTTCTGATTAATATAGCATCATAAATATCCTTCCCTATATTAAATCATATTTTCTACTTCATACATCTCGTATAAAATGGTCCTTGCAAATTGATTAAACATTGGTATTTTAATAGTTTAATACTACTTTTTGAAATAAAGCAATAACACATAAAATATACCCAACACAAATACACACGTTTCATTATCTAGGATTGTTTTCAAGTGAAATACCATGGCAAAGACCTTCAGGCAATTGATTCAGTAACGCGTCCACGTAGTAAATGAGTTGCCTACACCGCGTATAGAAAGGAATAATAGGTATTGTGGTTGTTTTATAGTTTTATTTGTGTGACAAAGTTGCTAGTACACTGATAATCTTTTTTAACTTACGAGTATTATATTTTTTGGTTGCCAAATTTGGCTCAGGTAACTTTTGATATTATAATGATAAAAACTACTCTTTTTTTTAATGCAATCGAATACAAGAAGGGGCGCACCAGTAAAGAAGCAGCCCCTATGGATCTCGAAAGACCCTTGCATTACCGAAGAGAAGGGAAAGTTGATTAAGTGAGAGGGTGTAGACGTAGGTGTTTATGCACTCGGGTTTTGAAGGTTTGAAGATTATAAGTGCTGGGAAAGATGGAGGCTGGGAGAGAATCCCAGTTCCTTGAAGTCATGGGGATATACGTATTGGCGAATGAAGTGGTCCGGGACTTTTCTAATTTGACCGCGAAAGAGTGTTGGGAGTCGGCAAAACGCGTGCTTTGGGGGGATTATTGATTTTATCTCATCAGAGCACCTGCCGTGATAGTATCTATAGAAAAGGGAAAGGGCAGAAACATTTCTTCGATGAGCTAGCGAGTCGAGGGAGTCGGTGAGGGTCAATTAGCCTGACGGCTCATTTCTGAATTGCATCCAGGTTAGCAAGAGAATATTTAGAGGCTCTTCTCCATAGATGAGAGCCATATTCGAGACAGGGGAGGATTTGGGCCTTGTAGATGGTGAGAAGATGTGGGGGCTTGTAAAATCGCTTGGACTTGAATAAGTAGCCAATCTTCCATGCTGTAGATTTCGCCATAGAGGAGATGTGTTCATTCCAAGACAGGTCAGATGTGACAGAGACGCCCAGCATGGATAGGCTGTCACACATTTTCAGGGGATTCGAATCGAAGTGAATATCAGGGATTTGAAAAAAAGTAGATGTCAAAGAGTTACATACTCAATTAGTTGGTGTTTGATCAACCCGAAGGGACGACCTAAAATCATGTACACCTACTTCCACTTTTATTTCGAAGTAGAACACATTCATTATTTAATGAATTCCAAAGTATTCCAAATAATTCCAAAGACGGTGTACACCTAATTCCAATCGCGAGTCACCCCTCGGATCAACCTATCTACAGCCGTGGAATAAGATTGATAATAAATATAACATTTCTATAATTAAAAAGTTGTTAAACAGGGAAAAATTAAGACATAACTACAGTTTTACAACTATTATTTATTCAAACATTTGTAAACTATTAAAGGAATTTAATAGAACCAAACTAAAATTGCATTTGTTTTTTTTATTTTATGACGGTGGGGCTGTACGAGAGGAATTCGCCCTGATATTTAATTTGAAAACGATTATTTATAGATGAAGTGATCGAAGCGCCGTGTATTAGATTTGTGTATATTTGTCAGTGTTTTAATAAATATATTAAACATTATTAAATAATGGGGTTTATTTCTAAAAGTTTTAGCTAATGTATATTCCATCTTAAACTTATTTCCCTTAAGACACCACTGTTCACAACAATTATTCAAATGAATTACTTACAAAAAATCTCCATTAAATTAAACTTTCTAAAAAAGTTTTTCTTATTTTTGAATAATTATTCTTAAATATAACTTCACATAAAATTGAATTATCCATTAATTTAATCGCAAGTACATTAAACTTGAAACAGATACCTATTTAATTTTTGGAAGATAGCTACTTAAGTTTCAAGGAAATACAAGAAGAATTAATAAAAGTTAATTAATTACATAATAAAGGGAAACATCTCATATGTAGGTACATACGTGATTGAATAAGAAATTATAATTTAATTATTTAAGCTAGTTTTAAAAACATATTTTAAATGCAAATTAATTCTTTTATTAATATAATCACTATAATTGTTTTAACAAATGTGAGAAAATTAATATTCATTTGATAATTAATTTTATTATTGAAGGCAAAATTTAATCAAATTTTAAGATGTAACGTTTAAAAAGAGTAGATAATTATTTCACTTCCGATATCATCCATGATTATTATTGCCTATATTAATTATAAAGGAATCATTTGTATTCCTGAAATTGAATTTAATAGTATATTCCTACTTAAGTAAAAATAAATGGCTATTTAAATAAGTTCGATAAAGCGATCTCATGAATAAATTGGTAACAAAGTGTTTCCGGAGGGGTATTATATCTATTTATAGCATCTTTTGAGAGTTGTTAACATATCCACCCAATTTCGCATTCAAGTCTTTTCCTTTCGTTTTCATTTTTACTACTGTAGGCAATTTAACGCACTGGCACGCAGGGAAGTATAAAGGAAACGAATTCAACCCTGGTGTGTTTGCTTACGAACTATCGGATATCATAAAAATTCAATAAAACGAAAAAAAAAATATCGACAGGTCGTGCCAGAGACAGACTTCAGATACGTAGAATAAGTCAGAGACTGCGAGTGTTGTTAGAATTCAACGTAACCAAATATTTAATTGAAAAGGTTTTGTTTTGCTGAGAGTAGCAGAGTTGTTGATTAAGAGAAATCAATGAGGTTGATGCAAATTAACATATATATAAATTTAAAATTCCCACCTTTTAAATTCAACCAATTCTTAATTTGGTTTCGTAAAGTTACAAACCTGATTTCCCTAAAACAATAATTTGTTAATGTTTAAAATCTTAAGACATTTCATTATGTATTACATTTATAAATAAAAGATAATCAGATATTTAAAAACCTGTTGCTATTGAAATCTACGAATAAAATAACTAATTATTCTATTCTAATATTGTTTTAGCATTCGAATAAAGTTGTTTTATTTGCAAACTTACATATATATATATATTTCAAATTAGTTATTGATTGTATAAATAATAAAAAATACAAATCTTTTAAAAAACAATATTAGAAACGTTTATTAATTTAGAAGTTTCGGGAGAATTTCTCCCTTTATCAATATCAATTTCAAATTTCAAAAAAAGAAAAAAAGTTGCTTTTTCTAATGTTTAGAAAGCAACCCTAAGAAATTAAATATTTTGATATAGACAATTGTGAAAATTGACTTGGAGACTAAATTAACTTAAATTCAAATAAAAAATATAAATATTCATGAAAAATTATTTTTCTCTTAAAATTTTTTATAAACATTCGAAAAACAATCCATATCTGACCTTTTATTAATTTAATCAAATTTTTGTTAATTAAAATTTCGATAATTTCTCAAATTAATATTTTAACTAAGTTATGTTCATTATTTATTATATATAGGCATCAGTGGCGTGAGTTAATGGATGCTGTGGATGCTACATCCTTAAAATTTCAAATTATTATACGTTATTTCTATTAAAAAAAAACACACATTTTTTTGTTTTGAAAACTATATTGGTTCTCGAAATTAAATTAAATTGTTGCATTGTTTCAAAGGGTAATTATCAATAAAATGAATGATTTTTTCGAAAAGGGTGCCGATAGAAGGTTTGAAGTCCCTGACTGTTATAGATTTCAGTTCAGGCATGTCAAAGACAAGTTCAGACAAGTTATAGTCGAACGAAAATTATTCTCGCTGGGGTACTATTAAAATAGTAATAATGCAAAAAAGGAATAAATAAAGATGATTCGAGAATCTTTGGTCTAATCCATTTCTAAGGACTCTCAATATATAAGATCGGAAATAACTAAGAGTGCTATCGACAAGTCATAGCTTGCTTATAGCAATAGAATTAGGAGAAATTTAAGATTTTCTTATAGGACAGACTGATTCATTGTGGAAGATGGTCAATTTCAATCTCAGGTACTGCGGAGTTTAAGTCACAAGATGTAATTTCTGACTCCTAACCTCTTTCACTCAAAGCAGTATCCGTTTGGGGCGAAGGTCCCAAAATATATGGTATTTTAAAAAAATCTAATGTTAAATTTGAAAAATTACGAAAATGATGAAATTTGCAAAAAAAGAAAAGATTAAAATAAAATTTCAAAAAAAGAAGGGTACTTTTTTAGCCAGCATTCCCTGGTAGAAAAGTCACCAACCGCCACTGATAGGTATAATATATAGTATGTGTGTAATGTGTATGTTTATTTGCATTACGCAGAGAACAACCTCATTGATTTCTGTTATATTTAGTAACCAATTATTATAGATCATATAATAATTACAACTTTATATTACTCCTCGATATTTTAATTATGAAGTTGATACAATTTTGATGGCTGTATATGTATATAATTAAGTAATGGAGAGGGATTCAGCCAATGGGCAGCCTCTGCCGAATAAAAAACTCCCAATTATGGAAAACGTTTCGGCTTTAATTAAATAATGCCATCATCAGTTCCTAAGAGAGTAAGAGTTTGTACTTGAGAAGTTGCGCATATCGAGTGAGAGCACACCAAGATTTATGTACCATTTTATAATTCATATAGTTTTGTATATTATGATAAAATCCATAACAACTTTGCCTGCGGACAATTTATTTATAAAATTAATTGTGTCGCTAATACTCTCTTAGGAACTGAGATGGCATTATTTAATTAAAGCCGAAACGTTTTCCATAATTGGGAGTTTTTTATTCAGCAGAGGCTACCCATTGGCTGAATCCCTCCATTACTTAATTATATTTTAATTACGAATAATATAATTAATACGATAGCCATCCAATATCACAGGGGGAAAATATTAATATTTTTTTTTTCTAATTAGGTGAATTTTTCAGCTGGAAGCTCTTAAATTAGAAAATCCAAAATTTATTAAATACTACTTTTGGGATTACAAACATGGTGGCAACAGAACGAACTTTCTTCGATTTTTTTTCATGAGTTATCGATGATGTCATAATTACAAACAAATAAAAATTGAAAAAATAATATTAATGCTTAAAGATGAATTTTCTTCTCATTTTAAACATTTCTATGAATTAAAATATTAATAAATTGAATATTTTTGACCAAAGTCAAACATTCCAGCAACCTGTCGGGCTTCGCTTACCAACCGTACCATGTAATTATAACCAATTAAAAAGTCGATAAAAAACAACTTCTCTGTGTTTTTGTGACTTAATTCTAAAAAAAAAAAATGGCAATGAAATAAATCTCATAATTATATATTATTTAAAAATATGAATTTTTATATTTTCCTTTATTTATAATACCTATATAATTCATAGCTACAATACATAAGATAATCAAAAAGAATAAAAAATATATAGCCACAAAATATTTACTGCTCGAAATGTCACGCAATTACAGAAATATTCGTGAAAATTCTATCTGAACTCAAAGAAAAAGAGTTATTAAGCACTTGGAAATAGTAATTAGCAAAGGTGCTTGTAAAATGCATGAAAAGCATAATAAAATTTGTTTAGGTAGTTCAGTCGGTCAATGCACCGGAGCGTGAAAGGCTTAAGTCTTAACACTTTGCCGGTGGAATTTCATCTCCTCATGAAAAAAAAAAATGAAAAAAATTAATTAATCGGTATTTAATGACAAAACAACGCAATGCTTCAGTTTTTTTTCTTCTCAAGGTTTTTTCTCCTATAGGAATATTTTTTAATCTTTTCCTTGTTTATTTCTACTAGCTTAGCGAAAAAATTAATTTTCTTTAAGACCACGCCGACCGGCTAAATTATGCAGAGGATTAATTTTGAAGATTCGGTGTAAAAAGTAAAACTGTGTAGGAGCCCTCGGTATGTCTCACACTTACCCCAATTATTTTATTATTATTTTTATTATTATTATTCGTGTTTAGAAATGTCTGGAACGTCGAGAAAAAATGTTATATCTAAGAGGAAATCAAAAGTGGTGTCCTTGATGCAAATAAAAATAAACATACAAATATATAGGGGTCGGGTTGGCTGAGCGGTTAGCGTATAAGCCTGCTTATCAAGCAGACCCGGGTTCGAATCTGACTCGAGGCAACCGGCTAAAAATCTGATACCTACATAGAAGACAAAATTTAATAATGGTATCGTAAATTGGCTGATGGCTAAAAAGGCCAAAAAAATACACATATCAATATATTTTCATAATATAGTAGCAATAAAGACCGCCTTTAACAGGTGTCTTCTTAATCAGAGTTCTCAGCTTCCTGAACCCTATCTGGAGGAGGACTACACTCTAAGAAAATATGGCAAACTAAGCTAATTTCGATTTTCATTCAAGTAGTTATAATATGATATGAGAAATTTTTAATTATATTTTTGCTACAATCTGGATCCAGTGAAGATGTTTCACACCTAGAACCCTACACCAGCTCCGATTACACCATTTCAGGGAGAACATGATAAAATCATGAGTTTACAATAAAAGAAAATTTATTTGTTTTGCCCATTTTAAATTCGAATTTTCGATAAGACTTTCTACATCCTAAATGTAACTTTCTGGCCAAATTTAAAGGTGCCATCCTCAGAAGTTCCAGAGAAATCGTAATGAATCAATAAATAAGTTGTTTTTGTATTTTTTGATATATATTAAAGTTTATACCTCGATAAAATTTTATTTATTCGAAAACCAGAATATAAAGTCAATGAACGCTCATGTATTTCTCATTAAATAGTTTCGTTATTTCCAAAATTTGTCAATTCTACTAAAAAGTTAGTTGATCTCTAATCGGATTACCGAAATTGAAACTTTGTGGTGGCTAATCAGCTGGCCGACTTCCTTCCTACGAAAACTCCTTAACAACGCCAACGCTCTCAAAGAGTAATAAAATTAAAAAAAATTAAATCTACTTCTACTTAAAGAAATCACAGACAAACAGATAATCTATCGCATTACTCGAGTCCCGTTTTACGTTTGAACGGAACCATAAAAATGGAAAAATTTTGATTGAATTCAATATTCTCACCCCCGAAATATATCGAATTCAAAACTCAATTTTGTTTTATTTCTTTTTTGTGAAACCTACCTCGCATCTTTCTCAAGTTTTATTAAAATATTCAGACCACTCAACATTCTTTCGCTAACTGGGTATACTGATTTTTTGGTCAATGTCTATTACTAATGAAGTTTTGACTAGTGTACATTCTATTTGTGAAGATTAACAATTGAAGGTGTCTATTGCTGAGGACATGGGGTAATCATCTCGGAATAAGAAGTTTTGATCGTCTAGAATTTAGTATTTTGTGTAAGGATTTATTTTTTCTCTCTTCATACAAACACACAGAACATAATCTCTTCTCTGAAGTGACACTGTACATATAAAAGTCTCTTTCTTCTTCTTACAGAGCCCTAAGTAATATAGTATGACCTTGTCCCTTGCTGCGATGTTTTCATTTAAAATGAAACAAAAGCAGTCTGATAAAATCCTAAAAAATTACGAAGCAAGAAAAAATGCCAGAGGTGTGGAAAATGAGATTCTCTAACGCTTGTTAAAAAATTATTTCAATTTAACAATGTTGACTTTTGAAAAATGTCAATGAAATAATTTAGTTTGCCGAGAGTAGCAGAGTTGATGATTCATAAGGAATAATCAATGAGGTTGTCTTCTGCTAGATGCAAATAAATATATACATATATTTATTTATTTGTTTTTTAAAGGTTTAACCTTCATCATCAGTCTTTTTAATTAGAAATATTCTATCTCTTATTTCTCATAGGTTGAAATATTGAATGTAGGTAAATTTGTTTTGTTGTAATAGTAAGCTGGTTAAGTCACTCAACAAAGGAATTCGAATTCCTGAATTATGTATAAATATTCATTATATATTATGTATAAATGTATATGTTTATTTCCTTCAAGCAAATGACAACCTCATTGATTTCTCATTTTGAAAAATTTGATATGTCGCAATTGCGACCCAAACTTTTAGAAGAATTGGTGAAAAAGTTAATTTTTTTAAAATCCAGCAGGTGTATGGTAGAATGATATATATATATTTTAATATTTTGAAAAATCTAAAGTCAACAGTTTTTTTTTTATTTTTAAGCTATTGCATAGCTTTTATCGCGGGCTTTGAGCGCGGCGACCGAATCGAGAAATTCCGTAACGAAAATAAACCTAACAATCCCCCCAAGCGGCCAGCCGAAAGCCAGCGGAGTGACTCTTGGTTTTTTTGCAAGATTACTATTCCATATAGCTATTTGTTGTGTATTAGAAATAAATTATTTAAATATAATAAAGAGGGTGGGAGTCGGATTAGCCGAGCTGGCTAATGCGCTGGCTCCGCGTCGGCATCGATGATGACTATGTTGGAGCGGAAGGCCGGGGTTCGATCCTGGCTAGCATATAAAATTTCTACCGGCTAAAACTCGGCTCCCTCACTAACCCTTCTAACACTTTACTGATGTGCTGTCTAAATGGGCTTTGTTCCCGGTGACAATAAATAAATAAATAAAGAGGGTAGATATCATGCCAGACTTTTAGCACTATATACCATATACAAATCAATTAAATATGTAATTAGTATTTTTTGTAAATAAATGGTTAAAACTATTTTGTTAAAAAATTGTTAGCGAAAGTAAAGCTTTAAGTTCTTCAAACAAGCTTTATATGATGGTGAATAAAGAAAAATTAATGTTTCTAGGGATTAGTAATTTTTTCAAAATTTTTGTGAGTCGTTAAAGTTCATGTGGTCTCACCTTAATAACCAATAAGAGTATCAAATTGAAACTTCATATTTAGCTGGTTTATAGTGATGTTAAAAGTTGATTAAATTTCGGTTGAAATTGGAACCCGTATAATTGACGTTTTTTCTTGACATTATCCTAAAACATAATTAATACCTCTTAAAATAACATTACTTGGATGATATAATAAAATTATTTTCGTAAGTTTTAATATTGTAATCAGAATAAAATTCAAATTGTATGATACTCAAGCGAACAGTACCAAAATTTTTTACAATGTGAAGTATTGGAATAGGTCTAGAATTAGAAACAAAATCTTTTAAATTTTTCTACTAATTGACTATTCATGAAGTCAAAAATGAATGAGAAAGATGTTGGAAGTATGTAGGTATGTAATATATATGGACCTATCTCTCTAAATGACTTAATATATCGAAAACTAAAAATAGTCTTAAAATAGTTCAAAATATAACGTGTTGAAAGGAACCAATTTTTGTTACCATTTATCAAAACTCTTAACGATATCAATATTTTTTGCTTTGCAAAAAATTGAAAATCTTGGTTTTTCGCGATTGTTTCAAGACCCCTTCTATGAAAATAACTAAAACTTTGAACTTGAGTAATTATTTATTTTTTACATTCTTTGCATCTAAAATAATTTTCTTGTGATAATTGGGTTAGATGCAATCAGCGTTTTTCAAAAAAAATTATTTTGGACAAATTCCGTTATATTTTAACGTAGGTAGGTACTTCATGAAACTTGGCAATCATTTAGAACTAGGTCTTTATCTTTGTCAAACCGCAATCACCTTTTGTAAAATGACGTCATACTTCATCAATATATAAAAATAAAGACTTTGATACGTAACTAAGCTTGAATGATTTTATAAGCATTGTTTACTAAAAGTAAATTGTTAAAATATAAAATGGGGATAACTTTCAACGAGTACTCTTTCCGGGAAAACACTGGTTGCAGTTAACCATCTTATCAAATTAATAAGAAAAATGAATTTCCTAGGTTTAGAGGATTCACTTGTGGAAAGTTTGTGTAATAATCATTGCAGATATTTTTAATTGTTTTAGCAGATTTTGAGATATTTTGAAAAAAATAAGCAAAAGCGCCGATTGTTTTTCACATTCAAGAATAGTATCTCGCGATGTTTTGTAGGCATTAAAACATGTGTAAAATTTGCAGAATGTGATTCAAGTTTATTTAAAATGAGACACTGATTTCAGAATAATTATATTACATTGATTTTGGAGCCCGATTACTTTTCATTTACTCTAAATATAATTTTTATTTAATATATAACTAAATATAACTATAATAATTTTTTTTTCTAAATCTCTTAAAATATAATTTTATGATATTTAGCATAAAAGTTTCTTATAGACTTTAATTTTATTTTCGCTTATATATACACCACGGTGCAATAAAATCGAGCCACCAATAAAAACTTTATTAAACAGTAAATAATTTTTAATTTTTTTACAAGTAACCATACATTTACTGAAAAATGGCTTATTGAAAGTGTACTTACCACTTGCCGTAGACTTAACCCTTGATTAATTAGGCACACAATTTGAACTGCTTGAACTTCAGAAATATCTATTTTGTATATTTTATCTTTCTATCAAATGATGCTTAATTCAAAATGATTCATTTTTTTGATATTTCAAATGGAATTTGATCTTTTATTAAAACTTTATTTAAATTTAAAGTGATATAGAGAAAGTAGGATAATTTGTAATTGTATCTTTTAATTTAATTATACTTATTTTTACTAGGAAATTCAAAAATTAGCACACATATTTATTGAATATGTTAGTTTAAGAGTTAATAGAACAAATTATATGGTTATTTGTAGCAATTTTAAAAATAATTTCATATTTAATAAAGTTTTTATTGGTGGCTCGATTTTCTTGCACCGTAGTGTATATTATAATGTGATATCAATTATATATGGAAGTATAATCAATGAAATTTTAAAAGTTTTTAGATATTCCAAAAAAATTAAGAAAAAAAAGACATTTTTAGCTGAACAAATACTTAAATCTTTTTGTTTTGTAAAAGAAATAAAATAGTATCATCATCATCATTAGCCTGTCGATAGCGACAATCCACTCCTGAATATAGGCCTCTTCCATCAAATGGAAGGGGGTTGGCATTAAGTCACCACGCTTGCCAGACGGATTGGTGACTAGGAATCAGATTATAGCCGGTCAAATATCAATGCAGGGACTCGGACTCGAACCCGGGACTCCTGCTTAGAAGGCTAGTGTCTTAAGCTCTCGGCTAATCCGATTCCCAATAAAATAGTATAAATTGACGAAAAAGTACAGGGCTTTCATAAAGTCAAGTATGCTTAAGTTAAACTAGGTTATATTAAATTGAAAGTTTTTTTGCCGAGAGTAGCAGAATTTTTATATATTGAAAGAGACAATAAAAGAGTGTGTCTTCTGCTGGAATTATAAATTTTATTTATTTATAACGAAACTATAGTCTCGTTATAAATAAATAAAATTTATAATTCCAGCAGAAGCACTCTTTTATTGTCTCCTTCTATGCTATATTATTTATTTTTGTAAATGATTTTAGAAAAATTCAATTTAATCGTTTATGAATTTTTCATCTTAGCTTTTGATAAAATTTAAAACCTTAAATGATCTCAATTAAATTTATATGATACAGCATACCAGATATTAGTAACACATTTTTTTTATATTTAAATATAAAAGGTACTCACGCGAGATGATTATTACTTAATTCACTAAATACAAAAGGTATCGAAATCTCCTTACCTGGAAAAAAAGAGAAAATTATATTAGTATAATAAAAGAGATACATTTTTCAAAAAATAAAAAAAATTGGGTTGTTAAAAAAACACCAATTGTGTTCATATACATTATACAACATATATCATAAGCGGAAATCCGATTCTCGCAATTTTTTCTACGAATTAAAGCTTTGTTTTCTATTAGAGTTGTAAGAAAAAAACAGAACGATGGTCCATAGAACTAAATAGAGATTTTTTTCGATAAGCAGTCCAAGGGTAATGAAAGTTCAAATTCTGAACGAAATGATATATTGGAACTCCATTTTCATTCTAAAAACCGAAGTTACGGAAGATCTTCGCTTCTTCAAAGAAAATTCTTTTGATGATAATGGCAAGCTACTATATTTCCAAACAAACACTGTCAAATAAGATAAGAAGAAGCTATCATATCATTCGACTCAAACTCACTAGAATTCAGGGATAAAATTTCAATGCTAGGCGTAACTCTAGGGTCTGAACTTTCATGAAATGACCATATCTCAACCACTGCTAAAGATGCAGCGCGCAAGCTTGGTCTCCTATTTAGGTCTAGACGCTGTTATACTCCCAGTCAACTTCTTATACTGTATAAGGCTCAAATTCGCCCCTGTCTCGAATATGGCTCTTATCTGTGGAGGGGTGCCTCCAAGCATTCTCTTGCTACACTGGATGCAATTCAGAAGCGAGCAATTAAACTAATAGGAGACCCGGCTCTAACCAACTTACTCGACTTCCTGGCTCACCGAAGAACCGTTTCTGCCCTTTCCCTGTACTACAGATACTATCACGGTGTCTGTTCAGTCGAGCTGAAATCAATTATCCCCCATAATGCTCTCTTTACGAGAAACACGCGGTTTTCAAACGCTCAGCACCCCTTCGCTGTCAAATTGGAAAAAAGTCGAACAAACGCTTTCGCCAACTCTTTTATCCCTATGACCTCCAGAGACTGGAACTCGGTCCCTGCCACCATCTTTCCCGCGACTTATAACCTTCAGCTATTTAAGACCCGTATCCACAGATACCTTCGACCCCCGCCCAACCCATAAAATTCTTTCTTCTTCTTTTCTCGATGGAGGGGCCAACCCAGGCCTGTAGGGGTTGCACCTTTTTGGTGTAACTCCTTCTCTCATCATTATCATAAAAAAAGCTATTAAACCATGAAGAAGGAGAAAATATCACCAAAAAGTCGATTTTTAGAGTGAAAATCACGTTGCAATAAATTAATACGATATTTTTCTTCCAAAAATTGATTAAATTATATAAATTATTTGAAAGGACAAATAAGTACTATGATTAATTTTAATTAATGTATGAGCAACGTTTCATTCTTAATTTTAGACTTCATCAGGCTCTAAAAATTTTATATATTGGTACATACGCTTGTTGTTGATTACAAAATATTGTCAGATTATATATACCGACACATTAAAAGCATATCACGTGGTGACCTCATATTTCTATTAAACAAATTGATCAGACACACAAAACTTTTGAGTCCGGAATATCTCTGTCATGTAGAAAAACATAAATATTTAGTAACCAAAACTAGACCTAAATAAATATAAAATTATTAAAAAACGAAAATTTTTATGAATAATTTAAATTTTACCAATGGTAATAGAAAAATGAGGTCAGCACGAGGCATGCTTTGAATTTGTTGGTATGTATTATCTGACAAGAATTTGAAATTAATTGTTATCAAAAAATATGTTTCCTTTTTGACTGCCTATATTTTTAGTCTGATTAAGTCCAAAATAAATTATGAAACCCTGCTAATACATTAATTACGCAATGTATTTATTCGTCCTTTTACTTTAATAATTTATATTCTTCTAAAAAATTATTTCATTTGGAATATGTACTTTTATCATTATTCTTGGATTGCTCATCCATCAAACGCTATTGAATTATATAAGATAATATTAGCTAGTTTCTGCTTTTACTGACAATGTTATGCAGTCTTAAGGAGTAGGGCTTAGCCGTTATTAGCAAAATTAGAAGGCAACATCCCATAATACTTTTTTCCCTTTAACCTGATCAATCAATTTCAATGTGATTCACGAAACACGACTGGGTTTAATTTCTGTTATTCTTTGGAAACTTTTGAACATCTCAATGCTGTTAAATTGAATCAAGGCTTATCAGGGACGCGACGTCCATATGTGCAAGTTTGTGCGGTACACGACGGCGCCAATGCCCTAAAGGCGCCTACAGGTGACCATTGACCATGAGCTATATTATATCGATCAAATGAATACGTTTTAAAGAATTTTTTAAAAAGTACTATCTTACTCTAGGGTAAAGTACTTTAAAATAAATAAAACTTTATAAAACTTTTTTGTGGTCCTCAAGGTATTTGATTAGAATATTAAATTTAATCAAAATTGGTTAAGTAATTTTAAAGATATTATTTAGAAAAAATGAAAAAAGTACTGGAATAAAGAACTAATGTTTGTGGTCCGATATGTACCAAAAATTAATCAGCGCTTCATTTTGTTAAAATAATGGTAGGTTTTCAATTTCATATCAATCTGTTGAAAGGTGTGGAAAAAATCGTCGACGAAAAAAAGGGTAACATATACGTACATTACTTTATCTGCTTCGCATTGGATGAAGTAAAAATGGGATGGCTTGCGCCTTTTTTGTAAGGTAGCCATACTGATCTGCTAATACAGTTGTCTAAGTAGCAGAAGCTCCCATGATACGAGGTGTGGCTATTTATTAAATGACTAGACTGATGCTGCTAATGGCAAAGAGCGAGCGTTATTAGTTCTTTTTGTAAAAAAGCCTTGAAAATATGTTGTGGCCGCAATAATTTGGGCTTAGTGCATATAAAGGCGCCAATCAGTATTTCGCACGAAAAGGGACTTGGCGCGTCCCTGTTAATAATAATTTAATAATCGTATACCTACACTAAATTTTAAAAAATATATAGATTATTATTTAGGTTGAAATAATTTATTGATTGTTTCTTGTATTAAATAAATTCATTCTTTATTCAATCTCAAAACATTTATTAGAAAAATCCTAACTTTTCGGGAGAAATTATCCATTTATCATTGGAAATTTGGAAAAATAGTTGCAACTATAAAAATATTTTGAAAATACAAAATAGACAATGATACAAATTACCCTGGAGATAAAATTACCTTGAATAGAAATAAAAAATACAAATATTTAGGAAAAAAAAATTTCCCTCATTTGGGTTTAAGGCCTACATGTACCATGTTTTTTTACATTGTTTTTAACACATTTTTAATTTTCAAGTTTTAATTTATTTTAATGAATTTAATATATTTATTGCAAATGTATTTTTTCTTCTAAATGAATTAGGTATATTTATTTCGTTATTTAGAGTAGCTTTGCATAAAGTAGCCTAAAATTT
Source organism: Forficula auricularia (assembly GCA_024734495.1). Lineage (NCBI taxonomy): Eukaryota > Metazoa > Arthropoda > Insecta > Dermaptera > Forficulidae > Forficula > Forficula auricularia. The sequence continues at coordinate 15,861,926 of JALMQS010000064.1, forward strand.
TAAGCTAGTGTTCGGGTAAAAACATTCCATTTCATTGCATAGGCTCTAAGAGGGGCCTTGACCTCCTGGACACTCTCCCCCTTGTTTACGCCACTATAATACTAAACACATTGAGATCATTTCAAAGCTAATGGTTTCTTAGTCCACAACGAAGTCTTTTTCTTCTTATCTTCTTATATCCTATTTATATATCTATATAGCTCATTCTCTACGTCTTATCCTCTAACAGACAATCGATTCAGTTAAGTTATAAATAAAATCATTGAGTAGCCCATGAATTCCTCACCTGCCAAGATTTATCATGTCCTTGTGCTATTCATGTCGGCAGAAGCTATTATAAGGATTGTTTCTCTTATTTATAATTTGTTGAATAAAATTCAATAATAAATTAGTCAATATATGAAAATTATTATTACCTAGCACAAATCTTTTACTAACTGAAGGCTCTTGTTGTTGGGTGAATAATTTTTTACAAGGTTAATATCAAGGAGAAGTGTATAACTTTCCCGAAAAATATCTTCATTCCCAATGCCATTCCAAACATATGCTAAAAAATTCCTTATTTTTTTTTTAACTAGCTATTATTATTCGTTTCGGTTAATAAGCAATTATAAATTTATTTTTTTTACTCGGTCAGAGAAAAATTTTCATTTTATTAATTGACTCGCAGCTTCCAGCATTTTGTAAATCATAAATAAGAGTTCTTAGAGACTTGGACTTCGAATTCGAAAGCAACGTTTCGTCTATATATTGAGACTTAATTAAGTTATTAAATGAATTGTTTCTCGTTATAAATACACTATCTCTGCTCAATTATTATTATTAAATATATAGGTAGTTCTTAAATAAGGAAGGTTGATTGATACTAAATAATTCAGTGATCTGTGGGGTACTCTTTGAGATCTTAAAATTAACTGTAATTCTATTTTAAGATCTCAAAGGAGATTACAGAGTACTTAATTATATAGTATCAATCAACGTTAGAAGAACCTCTAGAGCTCTAGACCATATTATATTATACTGTCTTTAATTATTATATATTATTTTTTGCTCTAGGAGAACATCTTCAGAGCATTCAATAAATCTATTCTACCCTATTCTATTGGATGGACAATAATTCAATAGAAATGTAGGTATTTATTAAATCTAAAGTGAAAATACAAGAGAAAGAAAATACTTATTCAAGACTCGGTACGCTAGCCAGTTAAAGCCGCCTTAGAAATAAATTTAAATAATATAATTAACTTTTAGAAATTTATTCATATTTTAATTAACCTGAGGAAAAATGATTTTTTGCATATTTAAAGAGGAAGTTCTAAAACTCGAGAGCCTAAAGTAAAGTAAGTTCTTCGCATTGGAAGTACAACAAACATTTTTGAAATAGAACTAACTTTCTACGGGATCCAGAAAATTTAACGCCGCATTCTATGTAGTGGTTTGATTAAAAAAATATTTGTTAATAATAATAATATTTCTATTGTTCTATTATATACTATATATCTATATGCTGAAATTATAGACCGTTTAAACCAGTTCCACCCAACCGATTGAGATGAAATTTTGCACAGACTTTTGGTACCGGTGACAATAGAATCTAGTATAATCAGATATGTAATTTTTTTTATTATTTACATGTAATTTTAACAAAATTACATTTTGCGCCTTGCGCTTATACAACCAATGAATTCTTAAGCATAGAAGAGGAATACCCTACAGCCGTTGAGTGACGGCCATGTTTGCTTATGACATCAAGGTCCATAAACTCAATTTCAGCCTCTATATATATATATATATATAATAGAACAATAGAAATATTTTTATTTTATTAACAGTTAAATTGTCGACGTTAAATTTTCTTGGAACCAATTTCTACGAATTTCCATTCTTGCGTTATCGTGGGTATCGGAATCCAGACAGACATACAAACGTACAAAAAATAATAGATTAGATACTTCAAATGAAGATATCAATTTTTTTTTCTAATTTTTTTTCCTATGAAAATAATTAAAATTCCCGACTTATAATTTTCATTGGCGTTTATTTCTTAATTTATGTTTCAAGAAAGGGTCAAAAGTCGAATAGATCTAAAATTGTTTTAATAAAGAAAAAAATGAAACTAATTAGCGGCTCTTTTGTAACCATTTTAGATAAATTAACAAAAGAATTAGTAGCTAACTGTATATGGTTTTTTTATGAAACAGCTATTCCTGAAAAACACCTGAATTTGCTTATTAAAGAAAAATGACAAAATTATAGGGATTCCACCCTTTTGTTTTTTCAAAAAGAAACGTTACTCTTTTTGCTTTGATGTCTTTTATTCATAGATATTAATTAGCTTTCACTAAAAAAGACCCAACAAAAGTCGAATTTCAAATACATAATGAACTTTTGATATTTTACAATTTTATTTTATTTTTATTTTATTGTCTTCCAAGATATTTATTAATTAATATTTACCTAATCTGTAATGAAAATAGCTATTTTCATGAAAACATCACGTGAAACAAGTGACCTAGTGAATAACTAAAAGTAAATAATAATTTTCCAAAAAAAATTTTACTTTTCTTTTATTAAAAGACGTATATTTCACCTCGCACCAACACCAGACTGTCTAAAAAAATTTTAGTGTTTTAAAAACTTATAAAAAAGGGTCTAAAAATTCTTATACAAGAATTTGGCTTACATTAAAATGAAGATGTAAGTAAGTTCCAAAGTGACCATTTTTAGTCGTTTTTGGTGTCTTGTTGACGTTCAGAAGTGATTTAGCATAAAATTATAAAAAATAAAAATAAAAAATCCATAAATTAACTCACTCTCCCTTATCAATGACAAATAAAAATATATTTAATAGGAGGAAAATGTATTTTTTAAGTTTCAAACGGTTCGTCGGTTAGAGTCGCCCTAGTAATAATAAACTACTTAATATAATTTTATTTTTCATTTTAGTTATCTTAAAAAAAATGGTATTTCCTATATTTTAATCGGAAGTTCTAAAGTTAAGATCCAAATCTAATAAATTTTGCGCATTGAAAATACAAACATATTACCACAGAATGTTCTATAACTATTTCTTAGGTTATCATTAATATCGGGATATAGACAGAGAGAAATACTCTATTAGAAAAAAAATCATGGTTGAAAATTAGTTGTCTGCACTTTTCTAAACATAGTGAGCAAATACAATATTTTTAACAAATGAGTGAATTCAATTCAATTCTCCGAACATTCCAAATAATATCTCAACTAATTGAAAAATATAAAATAGTCTCAGTATGGAAGTCCGGCTCTCACTTGGGGGCCTTCCATAAATTACGTCACATAATAAGGGGTGAGGGGAAACTTAGAATTGTGACAAAATGTGACAGGGGGTCCCGGGGATCTTAAAAATTATGATGTCACAAAAGTAAAATTAAAATTAAGTGGATATTGATGAGGCAGTCCAAAAAAAGAAGAAGATAATTTACACTATCTTTTTATTCATAAAACCGACGTTTCGGAGGCTATTCCCTCCTTCTTCAGGGTTTTGAAAAGTCAGTGAAGGAAATCCAATGCGGCATTTTATGGACTGCCTCATCAATATCCACTTAATTCACTTATCAGTCCGTCTCCAAAAATTACTCCAATCTTAGTAAAATTAAAAATTTTTAAAATTTTTAAATATATTTTTTAGATTTCATGATATGAATAAAAATATAAAGTTAAACTTTTAATTCCGTTTAGTTGAGTTTAATTTATAAAAAAATCTACAGTTATAAAATTATATGGTATAAAAGTGATACTGTGACGTCACAATACAGGGGGTTCAATGAAAATGTGACAGAATGTGACACAGCGGGAGGGGTCTAAAAATCTTGAAATTCGCGACGTAATTTATGTGCGGCCCCTTGGTCAGCTTATTTATTTACCTTGAAATCTAAATAACCCTGCTTATGAAAATAATGAATGAAACCAATGAAATCAGATAACTTTTTTTTATTTAATTGGCTTCGGGAACTAGATGGCCATTTAGTCAATCAGATAGCTAAATAAGTATATTAATTATATTTCGCTGTATAGTTGTACTAAAATGATTGATTTCCACCAACTATAGTAAAACGATTTGCCTCAAGTTCAACAGTCGACATGTTTACGATCGATTTTCCACATCGAGCGTGTTCTTTTTATCTATCTCGCCTGGAAATGGATATCTCAGAGTCTACGCATCATTTATCAAGAGTAGAAGTAATACCAGAAGTGCTCCCACTCCATATCTGTCACGCCAGATATTAAGCAAACAAATCACAAATCCAGACATCAGGATTTTATTGAACTTTTGGTTCTAGAATATGGTAACTTAGGTTCATATTATATACACTATGTTCATTGTGTTATTTGAAATTTAATTATTGAATGAAACTATGCTCTGATTTTGATTGGTTACAGACCCTGACGTTGAAGGGAAGAAATCTCCGAAACGTCGGCTTTGAATTAAAAAGATAGATATAATTTTCTCTCTTTTTTTGAACTTTGGACTGCCTCATCAAAATCCATTCAGTTCTGATAAAGTTTTGAATAAATCGAAAGATTTACATGTGATTTGTGTCTGCTTAATTTAAGCCTTGAATGGCCATCCGCTTTAATTAATTTTAAATGCTATTACTAATATTAGTCCCACAAAAATTCATGTTATTAAACTCTAATTTGTTTTAATGTAGAGAGGCATAATATGGAAATAACAATATTCATCAAGGGTTTAATGAGAATAATTGTTTAATATCACTTATATTGATCTTTTTGTTCCATCTATAAGTAATACATTTAAATTATAGAGATTTAATTTTACTATCGAAAATTGGATGATTTTAATTGTTCCCAAGCTATCTTACACATAATTGTTGATGAAAAAGTGACTCAGGAATATATGACAAAAAATATTTTTACAAGTTAATAATATTTAACGTTAAATAAAGTAAATTTCTGTCTGACTGAATGGATTCAGAAAAGCAAAGATAGACACATAGAGAGAAATAATATATATATACATATATGTATTTTATATATATATATATATATATGTGTGTGTATGTTTATTTGCATCAAGCAGAGGACAACCTCTTTGTTTCTCTCTTTGAATCAACAACTCTGCTACTCTCGGCAAAATAAAAACTTTTCAATTCATAGATAGACTCCCAAAAGCTGGATGTTTCAAGTGTTCCGCAAAATTATAAAAGAGGCATACTAACAAGGAAACTACTCATAAACGATCTTTATTGTAAATGTGCACTTCACTTTACAGATACAAATTGCATTTTAGAGCGAACTAACGAAGCAAGTGTTGGTTTGATAAAGGCTATTTTTAATGTAGATATATTTGGTTAAAATCGAAAAGATTTTCTTAGCAAAATTGATTTTTCAGGCAAATCAAAGAGAATTGTCCTCGGCTTATTGCAAATAAATAATCATAATATATGTAAATGAATATCTTTTGAAATACAGTGTAAGTTTAAAGTGAGCTAGATGATAATAATCGAATCAATGTTGCCTCCTCAATTACTCTCGACCTAGTCAAATTGAATAAATGGGGCTCTCAAAATTTAGTTAACTTTAATACAAACAAGACTCAATGTTGTCTAATTTCTAGGCGCGAAAATAAAGATTTCCCTGATATTCACTTCGATTCGAATACCCTGAAAATGTGTGACAGCCAATCCATGCTGGGCGTCTCTGTCGCATCTGGCCTGTCTTGGAATGAACACATCTCCTCTGTGGCAAAATCTGCAGCAAGGAAGATTGGCTACTTATTCAGGTTCAAGCGATTTTACAAACCCCCAAAACTTCTCATCATCTACAAGGCCCAAATCCGCCCCTGTCTCGAATACGGCTTTCATCTATGGAGAGGAGCCTCTAAATATTCTCTTGCTACCCTAGATGCAATTCAGAAACGAGCCGTCAAGCTAATTGACTCCCTCGACTCGCTGGCTCATCGAAGAAATGTCTTTGCCCTTTCCCTTTTCTATAGATACTATCACGGCAGGTGCTCTGATGAGATAAAATCAATAATTCCCCCCAAAGCATGCTTTCCACGTAGCACGCGTTTTGCCGACTCCCAACACTCTTTCGCAATCAAATTAGAAAAGTGCCGGACCACTTCATTCGCCAATACATATATCCCCATGACTTCAAGGAACTGGAACTCTCTCCCAGCCTCCATCTTTCCCAGCACCTATAATCTTCAAACCTTCAAAACCGGAGTGCATAGACACCTACGTCTACACCCTCTCACTTAATCAACTTTCCCTTCTCTTCGGTAATGCAAGGGTCTTTCGAGATCCATAGGAGCTGCATCTTTACTGGTGCACCCCTTCTTGCATTCGATAGCATTAAAAAAAAAAAAAAGAAAGAAAGAAAAGAAAACCCTATCGAATATATATAGGTAATATAGACCTAACATACAACTCTCCAAGCTCTCACCTGATGTAAGAGACTATAGTTTCGAAAGATGGCCTTTATCTTCTATTCCCCTTATATTTGGTTTATTTGATATGTGAAATGTGTAGTCGTCTAGCCATCTGATTTTAGCTTTATTTTTTTTAAACAATTCATTTTTAGAGTTATTGAATCACCCTGCTTTATATAATATTTAATAAGTCTTCCTACTTCCATATTTTGATTATTAGTTTTATGACCCTAGTGATTTTGGTGTATCAAATTTTTTTATAATAGCTTAATAGCCAAAAGTGTTCGATGAGTTAAGAACCTCTGCCCTATTAAAGTATTAATTACAGTATGAAAGTATGACGTATTCTAGAATCTATACAAATTTCACACTATATGGAGAAAAAATGTTTGTTTAATGGTACTAGGATGATTTGCGAAAAAGTAGGTTTATAAATATCAATGTATCTATTACTTTCCATAATTCACAAAAATGTGAAATCTTCTGATTTTTTTTATGACCTCGGGAACAGAGCCCAGGGTTTGGTCAATCAGATCCAATGTGATATTTATTTTATGTCAGTATTTATGTGTGTGTTCGAATATTATAAATTCGTGAAGGGATCAGATAATAGCTAGACATATATTGCAATTAGATCTGGGCTTATACTAGCACCTCCTGCTCTGTAAGCACAGACGAAACACACTCGAACAACTTGACCCCGTTTTCTTAAGTTATTAGTGAAAAAATTGATATTATCGACAGTTTATTTATATCAACTGTTTGCTACTCCATCCGATTCTAAAGAAAAGTGTCTGGTTTTTAACATAAGCCGGGTTGATCCAAAGGGCTAGCTAGAGTGCCTGCTCCCCGAGCAGGAGGCTCCAGTCCAAACAAATTTATGAGACTATCTAATACTATGATTTAGAGTCAAAAATACACAAACACACATAAAATACCACATGAGATCTGGATAAATGATCGCTAAGTATACAAGCCTAAAAATAATGTTAAGATAGGCAAAATCATTTTAAAAGAATAGAATTGAGGCATTTTTTTTGTTTATAAATTTTACTGATAATAATTTAATTTTAAACATTTGACATCAATCTTTTAATGAAGGTATAATTTACCTGAAAGCTAAGCTCCCAGTCAATTATTTAAATCGGTTGGAACAAATGAAAATTCAGTAGCTTTGATCCAATTTTTTCTCAATGTTCTGAAGTAGTTTCATAGCCAAACTCTAGCTGTTTCTAGAATCTAGAAATTAAATTCTTATGATATTCAGCTCCAGGGTGGCGAGTAATTCAATGCTATACTAGCGTTTGATAAATCTATGAAAATCAGGGCCGGGGAAAGGCAGGTTCAGCGCGTTCGCCGGAAACCGGCTCCGCGTTTTTAGGGGCCTCGCGGTCTACGAAAATTACCCAATTAAAAAACACTGATTTTGATTAACTTTTTACAAAATGATGATACCATAACAGATGCAAGACATTTTTTAGTACCGATGATTCAGTTTAAATGAGTGACAAGAAACATCAAAGTTCAGTGTAACTCCAGTGTAACACTGTAAGTCTTCACTGGAAACTACTTTAAATAAAAAAAATCCAGATACTTTCAGAGAAATGTACTTTTTAGAGAAATTAAACTACATCAATAGATTTTTTGCAAAAATTATACATGATTACAGATTTTCTAATTTCATTGAATTTTTTCCCCCCTTGAAAGTGAATTATGGATTCGAAAAAATATTACTAAGTCCTTTGAAATATTGGAAGAAAATTTCATTAAAATTAAAAATGATTTAATACGAAAGAAAAATGAAATTTTTAAAAAAAAATTGAAAAACAATCATATTATCCAATTAAAAAATAAAATTTTAAGGCATGTTTGCCTAAAAAATTACATTTATAATCGCTTATATTCTTGAATTCAAATCATATAATAGACAAATATGGTTTATTTATTTGACAGAAAAAAAATTGACAGAACAATGAATTTTTGAAGTGAAACTTCTTTACGCGCGTAATGGATTCTCACGAAAAACTGCCATAGCTAGGTGCCGGTAACTACGCCCCCGGGGATCTCCACCGCCGCTCAACGTTCACTGACATATATATCTCGCACTTTAGTTACCATAACCCAATTATCACGACATTAGGAAATAATATTCGTGAAAGTGACAATGAAAATGTCACATGATTGGTAAATTGTAATTGTAATTTTTAATTGTAATATTGTTTTTTATGTAATATTGAATAATTGTAAATAAAAAATAAATTTAATAATTCTAAATAGTATTGGATAATTGTAAATAAATTGAAAATTTTTGGAACTGTACATAAATCGAAATTCATTCATGTATAAGAAAATATTAGAAAGAGTAAATCTATGCTTCATCGTTGAATTATTTAACCTAAAATCTTCAAACTAACCTAAGAGAGAAAAAAAGAGAGAATGAAATGAAAAGAGAGAGAGGAATACTAGAAGTTTCACTTCCGTCGTGCGTAAGCTTGACACACTCAGAATTTTTGTTTTTGTTTTTTGGCCCTTCTAGCCATAAGCCAATTTACGATACTAATTATTGTTTATTAAATTTGTCTCTATCCCCCCCCCCCCCCCGGGGATCAGGTTTTAGCCGGATGCCTCGATTCGGATTCGAACCCGGGTTCACTTTGTTAGCAGACTGACATGCTAACCCCTAGCTTAACCGACCCCCAACAATGAATTTATAAGAAATCAATATAAACAAATTTTTAACCCCTAAAATAAATAGATAAAATAAAAAAAAAAAAAAACTCAAAACCAGTGCGGGAACGGTGTTCCTGCGCTTTCCCTGCACAATGACACCCCCTGTACATTCTGCAAAAAAACTTGTATTAATCGAATATGGCGCTAGAAGAAGATCCTCCTATCAAATTCTAGTCTCTTGGTAAGAGAGACATTTATCTTAGGATCTTTCTCGCGAGCTTTCAAATTCGAGCAAAATCTCTATGTCAAAGGAAATATTTAAGAAAAAGCATTCCAGTTTGATTTTAATTTTTGAACCTGACTATTTATTCCTTCTAATGCACAGTGATTTTTTACTACCTGAATTTCTCTCGGCTAAACTAAGGTCCAAACTAGATAATATATTAAATTTGGAGTATTGTAAAATATTTGCGTACTAATTTTCAGTTCATTTTCTAAAACCTTTCAAGATTGGCATTTTGTACTCTCAGGAAACGTTTTCAGGTAAAAACCTGAAATTTGGTGCATTTTAATATATTTGCGTACCAATTTTCAGGCCATTAACTAAAACCTTTAAAGATTGGCATTTTGTATTCTCACGAAACGTTTTAGGGTAAAAATCTGAAATTTGGTACATTGTAAGATATTTGCGTATCAATTTTCAGCTCATTAACTAAAACCATTAAAAATTGGCATTTTATACTTTCAGGAAACGTTTTCAGGTATAAGATTAAAATTTGGTGCATTGTAATGTTGCTCATTAGGTATATCTAAAACCATTTATAGATTTATAACAAATTAAAATAATCTGTAACTTTTATATCGATTATTATTTTTTACTTAACCTAATTGATATATGTTATCAAAGAAAAGAAATAAATTCGAAATATTCGAAGAAAAAAATTGTTTTGGAAATGTAATCCGCCAACATGTCTCAACATGTCCATACGTGTCTCAACTCGTTTGAAATAGACTCCTGTTTTCATCATTAAATAAATCTATTAAATATTTGTAATTGAAATAAACAAAACGGGCAATTCTAGAGCAATTGAGTACAGGCTGATTTCTTGACCAAATTGACTTTATTTATTTATTTATATTATTAAAAACCAAAAATTTCCTTCGATGGCTTCTTTTAATTATTGCATGTGATTTTATTTCTCACATACCGGAATTTCTTAAACCCTTACTTTTTCACTTATCATTTGAAAATATATGATAGTGCAAAAAAATATATGAGATGATGCAATCAGCTTAAAGATATAATTATCAAATTGATATCAATTACAAGAAAATTGTCTTAAATTCCAAAGGAATTGTTGCCCAGCTCAAATATCTATTTAGATCTCGCATCAATTACAAAATTACAACACCTAGATTATATCTAGAATAACAACAACACGATTTTAAACTAGACATTCATAATTCTCGATTACTGTCTCTTTTATAAGAATATGTCATGCATATCGATTAATTTACATCTCAAATTTTTGAACTCTTTTTTTCCCGATCAAAAGCAAATTTTAAAATTTTCAGATGATTCATTTAAAAATCTTATCCTATTATATTAAACGACCAATTCTTGTATATATATAATCGGTTTCTCGAAAACAGCTCTAAGGATTTGGATGAAATTCAAGGGTTATGGACTATTTGTTTTGAAAATTCGGTGTGTCACGGTCTCATCTTCGGCTAAGTTGTTTTTGATGGGTTTTTTGTTAATTCAAATAATTATTCACAGGTGGTTGTCCCGATAAAAATGTATAATTACATTTTTTCAATTTTCTTTTAATACAATTATTTGGTTTTTTTATTTTAAATTCCACTTATAGATCATTACAAATATTATTATATATTAGAATTTGCTAATTTAATTAATTAAAGGTATTTTCTATAAAATAATTTATTGGAATGTCAATTTCATTCTCTTAGAAAATCTGACAATTCGAAGGATCGTACCTCCTTCTTCAGGATTTAAAAGTGTCAACGAAAGAACCTTGGTGTATATTAATATTATTTTTAATTGCGATTACATCCAAAACTTTGTGCCCAGTGATAGGTCTTGATGATGGCTATAGCGGGTGTAAACATTGGTAAAAATATAAATTAAGTTTTTTGCAACGAAATTTTCTCTGGAGAGAGACGGACTGGTAGAAATTTTAATTGAAGGTAATGGAAGGCATCCACAGATACCTTCGACTGCTACCCAAAGGTCCACCACGGACTTCAGAGGTTGTACCTTCTTGGTGCAACTTCTTCTTGTATCAATATCATTATAAAAAAAAAAGGAAGGATTCCAATAAATTACACCTTATTTGATATGTGTTAATTTTTTCTTTCCTCACTACCCCTGGGCTGCCTTCCATTACCTTCAATATAAATTAAGTTTTATTTCAATTTTATTTTATTTTGGCTGCGATTAAAAATCGAACTTTTTACTTGAATTTAAAATTAAAAATAATATTAATATATCGCTTTTAACTGAATCAAAAAATTACCGAGCATCGCTCGGTGTTCCAGGTACTACATGCTAAAAGGACCAGGCCCTTGGAGAGCTCTTACAGGTCCTGGAGAAAAATCAAAACAGCGGGCCCCTCGATGCTGAGACAAATAAAAGTAACTACTAAATTTTTCGATTTGTAAAATATTTTATTATTTAACAAATAAAGTGAATCCGTAACTTAATATGCTTTGTTACCTAATTTTGCTATAAGTATTATATTTTTATTTATAATAAGTAATAGATTTTAGTAGTACAAAAATGTATTTAACAGCGGTAGTGCCGGGTTACTTTTGGGCCTGGGGGTAAATACCTTCCCTGTCCCCCCTCTCGTCGGACAGGAAAATGACCTAGCCATATTTCAACTAAATTAATAGTTAATTAGTTTCATGACAGAAAATTAATTTCCACCGAGAAATATCTATTGTCTATTATTAAATGAATAAATATAGTCAAGTTAAATATAGTATATGGTAGTTGATATTGACAAAAAATTCTAATTTGATGAATTTGTATTTTGTTATCAAATTTTATTAAAAATCAATGCAATATATTATTAAAATATAAACTCATTACAAAAAATAGGTCGCGCCGCATGCCAAAGTTTATTATAGTCACTTTTATAATTTTCAAAATACTGGATCCTTATTTAAGAAGAAAATGAGGAAACTTATGGAATTTTTTCATAAATGAATCTGTGTATATATATTAAATATACGTATATGTTTATTTCCATCAAGCAGAAGACAACCTTATTGATTTCTCCTTATGAAACCATAGCTCTGCTACTCTCGGCAAACTAAATCTTAACATATGAGAGAGTTCAAGTTGCCGATAGTATTAGATTTAAATTTACTAAGAAAATCACAATAGGGTGTCATCTATCAGTTTCGAGATCGAATGGATTATTTTTAAATATATCTCAGAAGGTTTGTTTTTTTATCCCCTCGGGAATCAAACCCGAGTTGCAATAATTTTACAAATGAAGATTTAAATTTTTAAGTGAAATATTTATCAGGTTAACATACCTCACAGGGTATACCAATAGGCCGGGATTGCTATTATTGGCACTCGGGTTCGATTCATGAGGGAATAATAAACAACTTTTCTGACAAGTAATTAAAAATAATCCATTCCATCTCGGATCTGATAGATGAAACCTTCTTGAAATTTTCTTAGTAAATTCTTATATAGAAACAAGGACTGTCCTCTTCTTAATAAATCTTTACAATTAAAACTTAGGTTAACAAAAACACCCATAAAATCAACAAAGTTTGGGCAGAGTGTATCGCGTCATTAAAATGATCCATTTTTCTTCCATTTAACTTAATAGAGTTGCTTTGATTATATTTTGAAAATTCCACGAAAGAGCAATAGCTTTACCCCTTAAAGTTAGATGACAATCCCGGCACAAGCAGAAGTTGGATAATATAATTAAGGCCAATATCTACGAGCAAATATAACTTATAATATTTCGTCACTCATCTGTTTTCAAATGTATTATTTAAATTCCTGAGATGTTCCCAACTAATAAATATTAAAGTGTAACCGAGAATTCGAATTAAAGAAAGCAGAATATGAAATTTAATTAATTTAACACAAAACAATAAAAAAACTTTCCTCACTCGACCACACTTATTATTGTATTTAATTACATTTTGAACATTGTTTCTTTACTTTTTATTTAATCATCAATTAGTTCAAAGAAAATTAACAATTGTTTCTTTGTACCTACTTAATTTATTTCGTAAATTTTAATGAGATTCTATGACATTTTAATGATAAGATTTTTTTTTAGTTAAAGAATTTGTTAAAATGTAAACGAATAAATATTTTTACATGGCCATTCATTACTGGGTACGTCCGTAAGGCAGGTAATTTTTGAAATGTAACTTCAAATCTTATTTATAGCAGAACGTTTTGGGGCTAGCTGCAGCGTTTTCCCCCTTCTGTTTGCTCACTTAAATGTTACTATTTGTACATATTCTTTCTGTTTCTGTTCTACGAGGTAGCCACCTCAGAGCATTGTTTTAAATAAATAAATAAATAAATAAAATAAAACGCAAACAGTCCAAGGTATACCCAAAAAGCGCGTATTTCAATAATATCTTAAGGAAATATCCATAAGTTAATTAATTAATGTAACCTTAATTATAAATAAAAATTATTATTTAAAAAAATCCAGGATTAAATGATTTCCTACCCTTTACCAATGTTAATAAAAATTAAGTGGATATCGATGAGGCAGTCCAAAAAAAGAAGAAGATAATTTACACTATCTTTTATTCATAAAACCGACGTTTCGGAGGCTATTCCCTCCTTCTTCAGGGTTTTGAAAAGTCAGTGAAGGAAATCCAATACGACATTCACTGACTTTTCAAAACCCTGAAGAAGGAGGAATAGCTCCGAAACGTCGGTTTTATGAATAAAAAGATAGTGTAAATTATCTTCTTCTTTTTTTGGACTGCCTCATCGATATCCGCTTAATTCACTTAACAGTCCGTCTCCAAAAGTTAATAAAAATATACATAATCTACTGACATACATAAAAAGTGTAGTTAGAAAAATCAGATACGAAAGTTACACTTCAAATGTGTGTACTAATTGCACAATGGGGATAAAAATGTCTCATACAATATACCATGATTTTTGTTTTTTGTTTGCTTGTCTGGACAATAACGAGTAGTAGAAAGCTCGTTCTAGTGTAAAAATATTTATATTTCCAATACGGGGAAGTGGTTCGATTTTGGGCTCTTAGGCTTCAGAATTTCAGGTTCAAAAATGAATCCAGACAAGCACTCGTACAGACAAACATAAAGACTGTAATTTTTGTCAGTGAAGATTTTCAGCTAGGAAGTTGGAATTAACTCAAATATGCAGTTTATTAATACATTATTTTGCGCCGAATTTTTGCTCATTCGTTCGATTACTTCCCCAATGACAATTCAATATTTTTCTGAGTTTCTGCATCTGAAGTTAGAAGGCTCAAATAGAATCAATAGAAAATAAAAACATTTTAAAACAAAACTTTTTTTTCTAAAGCCTTAATTTTTGTAGTTATTATGGGTATAGTCAGATACACAGGCAAATCTTTAGAAAAAACTATGTTTGGAAATGATTTTTCTCCAACGCTTACAAATTTCCAAGCACGTATAAGCACAAGACAATAAAATATTTTTTAGAGATTCAAATACTTTGATAGTCTGGGGAACTTGAAATTTGTATCTAATACAATACATAGAGAGATAGAGAAGAATATATATTATTATTATTATTTTGTTTTTAAATAGAACCGTGTTTGGTGGCCCAATTTTATTTTAATGAATTTGCCAAGAGGCCAGTGATGGAAAAAAGTTGAAATAAAAGTAATCTCTTATTTAATCCTTTATTTTAAGCAGACGTAATCGATATATTACACGTTTCGAGCGCTACACTGCTGCTCTTCTTCACGTCTGCTCAAAATAAAAGATTAAATAAGAGATAACTTTAATTTCAATTTTTTCTCATCACTGGCCCCTTAGGCAATTCATTAAAATTATTATTATTATTTATCTATAATATATATAAAGCGTTCAGGATCATGACACTACCCAGCCGAGAGGGTCCGAACTCTAACGGGAATATCCGAAGACATTTTGATAAGCATCCCAAAGGTGTGCTACTAGACCAAAGGACTAGGCAGCTGCTTAAAGAATATTGAACTTCAGAACAGTGCTTGTTATAAAACAAATGGTGGATGCGAATAGAGTGTATTTAAAAAGACAAACATATTTATGAGGTTTGCGCTTGTCAACAAGATGCGGGTTCAACACTTGAGCTCAACCTCTCTTTGATTTAAGCCCTTTTGTTGTATCATCCCCTACTAAATTCCACTTCCCTTTCAAGACACACAAACAGGCAGACAAACAGGCAGGCTTGAAAATGATTTTTCCCCACGTTTCGAGACATTTCTAAACATGAATAAGAAAAAAAATTGAAATAATCCAGCCTGTAGTCTGAAAATTACAAGATTTATATTTTATAAATAAAAATATTTCAATACTTTATTTATTATTTATTGATCAGTAATTAATAAAACATTTTTTTCCTTCGGAAACAAAGCTCATTTAGTCAGCAAATATGTGATAATATTATTTTCTTTTTATGTAGGTATGTGTATATGTGTGTAGGGGTTAGATTATATGTAGAATGTCAAATCTTAGAAGTGAACCAGAATTGAACCCAGATCTCTATTTAATAAATAAAATTTAATTTCTGTTTTTCAATCTCGATGTAATTTACATATATAAATAAAGTCAATTTAGATTTTCTTAGAAATTTAAAAGTTGATTTCTATTGGCATTTGAACTCTTATATTCAAAGTATTTGTGTTCTTTAGTGCTATAAGTTCTATAAATGAAATCCTTTAAAACTTATACTTATATTTATAAAATAGTTAACTTTTTAGAAGTGAGATAAATTAATTCATGAGAATTTTTTTAGTTAACTCCTTCGCATAGTAAAAAAAAGTAACAAAATACAGAAATAAAATTTAAGACATTTTCATCTTAAAAGGTTCATTTATTTACTACTTTCGCCAATGTTTGACTCATCAGACATTTGTTCAAATTACCTACTAAGAAATTGTTTGGTTCACAATGCATTTTCAGGGAAAAAGCAGAAGGAACATAATACTATATCAAAAACAGCCCATCCAAAATGGGCTAATCCCCAATCACAAGTACATTTCACAACAAAAAACAAAAAAGGGTAAAATAGTTAAAAAATTTATATTAATCTGCATCTCAATAGATGATCCACCATGAACGAACTGTGAGGTTTATAATTATATTTTAAATTTGAATTAAATCTTATTTAATTTTTGTTCCATAAAATTCAGGTGATTATAGTTTGTACCTTTTATTTTTTGTATATTCAAATGAATACAAAGGAAGGGAATCCCTTTTCCCCGTCAACCTCGTACTGGTTTCCTTTTAGTTTTCTCTATTATGTACGTACCTATATATTATATTTTAGGGTGTATCAAATAAAAGTGATATTATTCTATTCCCCAATCCGAAGAGAATTTTTAGGGGTTAAATAAATCCCCATTTTTTAGGGTTGACTGATGAGTTCATGAGGGAACGCAATTTTAATTTAATTAAGTTAAATAAAATTACTTTTTCGACAACATGTCAAAAATTAAAAAATTATTTATTCATTCAATAAATAGTTTCGGTTACCACTGGATGATCATCTTCGGTTGTAAATGAAATGAATTAATATATACATAGATGTATAGGTATGAATAATGAATATAATATCTCTAAATCAAATAAAAATGAGATGTATATTGAAGGTCTCCGAAAACTAAAACGATATCTACTCTTGAAGATGGTCAACCACTGGTGATCGAAACTATTTAGTGAATGAATATAAATGGATAAATATATTTTTATTTTATCCAATACGAAGCATGGGTAAAGTATTGTAATTTAATTATGTTTTAATTGTGACAAGTAGTCGTTAAAGTCGAAAGAGTGCAGATAAGTCACTTGTGTTTTGAAAGAATTTTTAAATACAATTACTTTTACTTTTAATTCGAAATTTTTCTGTCTGATTTTTAATGGATTAGTTTTGTAAAGAAATAAATTATTTGGAAAACAGTTTATAAAGCCAAGTGTCTATAGGCTCAAATGTTCGAGAAGAATAGGGTCTAAAAGTTTTTAGGGTTCGGTTTAAAAAGCAAATCGGAACTCTAATAGTGTCGCTACAATATATTTTTGTCAGAGAATTGTAGTTCATAAACTAATTAAGATAAAAACTTGAAATTTAAAAATTTTACTGTATTCATTTTCCCGCGAATCGAAAATCCTATTAAAATTGTAATCGAATGATTATTTTGGAAGAGGTTGAATTTGCTGTGGTCAAAAATAAAAAAATATTTTCTTATCATAGTGTGAAGTATCGCTGTAAAGATATTTTAAAGTAGAATTAGGTATAATTTATTTCTGTTTAAAATGATCTTGTGAGAGAGAATTCTAAACTATTTATTTATTTATTTATTTATTTAAAACAATGCTCTGAGGTGACTACCTCGTAGAGCAGTATTATATAAATTCTTCGGTGATTATTGTACTTTTCTGCGTTTATAAACATCTTAGATTGAAATTAAGAAACGAATTCCATAAATTTACTTATTCTCTCTTTATCATCGACAAATAAAAATTATTTGATATTTCAAATATTTTAAGGTGTGGAAGTCTTGGATTGCGGACCGGCTCACACTTGGCCGGCCTATTTGTCTATTGAATTTAAAATTTTATCTTGATTAGAATGAGCAAAGTTTGCAGATACGTGACGCACTATGCAAAAATATTTTCACTTTTTCTTTCAATTTGTTCTTTGAATCCTAGATAAATTAAATGAGAAACAACTCATTATATAAATTGCGTGTAAACTGAAGCATGGATAAAAATGCAATTATAAAGAAGATTATTTCGCACAGCAATTGAAAAACATCCGATTGATTTCAGGAAGATGAATCATTCGAATAGCTCGTATGAAGAAAATGTGTTATTGTTTATTAAACTTGACCCCTTTACCCTTCAATATAGATAGTTCATTCACTTGATTCATTATAGATGCATTTATCAACACTTGAAGCAGGCTTTAGAAGTAGGTAGGACATATTAAAATTTTTAAATTAATTTTATCTTATTTGATAGGAAATTGTATACGTTACTCTAAATTCTGATAAACTTTTTCAAACCTCTAAACGTTTTTTGAAAAATTTTAGTTTTATAAATATAACAATTTTATGACAGTGAGCGGTTTAGGCTAGAAAGTTGAAATTTAGCACAAAATGGCAGATTATTAATATAATATATCTTGAATGCAAAATTTCGTTTCATTAGCTATTATATTTAGGGGGTCGGGCAGGCTAGGTGGTAGCATGTCAGCCAGCTAACCAAGAGGACCCGTGTTCGAATCCGACTCGAGGCATCCGGCTAAAATCTGACCCCGTGGTAGAGACAAATTTAAATAAAATAA